>CM050217.1:21672500-21882500 GCA_027475355.1 Coilia nasus
ATTACTGTACAAAGCCCAAAGTCGTGTTTTAGTCTTCTGCTCCCAATAACCGTTAAGACTTACAGACCTGGGGCCTCATGTACAAAGCTTGCGTACGCACAAAAAAACTCCGTACGCCACTTCTCACGCCAGAGTTCGGATACAAAGACTGACTTGACGTGAAAAAGTGCGGGCCTCCACGCAAACTTCATGGCTGGCGTACGCACGTTTCTAGTGCATTTGGTCAGTTGGCGGCACATAGAGGCAATGCAGCGCAATAACTTCAGGTGTACTCACGAGTCATGACATAATATTGCAATTTGCGGCTAGGTAAAGGTGGCTTTAAACGTCAGGATGCATGATTTGCATGACTTCATTCATGGGTTATTGTTTACACGCGTAATGTGACACTGTTGGGTTAACTTTAACAGATACATACAACTAACATCACTATGTATAGACTGGAATCAAGGAAATCGGAAGCCGCGTTAAAATCATATTCAGGGATGACTATTAAACATTGCATATTTAGCTACAGGACTGTGGATGTCATTCATGCTAATAGATCTCCCATGAGATGTTTGTCGCTCAATTCTTGACAGTAGTATAATGAGACTAGAGTTGTTGGTGTTGCGTGGAGTAACCATAAGCCATATTTACTTGAAATCAATCAATCAAACATTAAAGCGGAATTTGCAGCGATAGCCGGTTTTCCAAATGTAATCGGAGCGATCGACTGCACACATATTGGTATAAAGACGCCATCTGGGGGGAAATATGCGTATGTGAACAGGAAACATTTCCATTCAATAAACGTACAAATAATATGTGATGCCCAAATGCGCCTTACAAATATTGTAGCAAGGTGGCCTGGGGTAACCCATGACTCCTTCATCCGGACTAACAGCGTGGTTGGGAATAAACTGGAAGCTGGCAGAGTGCGTAATGGGTGGCTACTTGGTAAGAAATTTAACATCTAAAGTGAATGTACTGGAAAATATACACATGATGTATAGTTTATGCTGTAATTATTCTGATCACTCATAGGAGACAGCGACTTTCTTTTTCACATCCACTTTTATGTCGGACCATTTTTTTTTTACATCAGCACGGCCCGTGTTTCTGACCTTACCGCACTTACTGCCTTTGCCACATTTGTCCAGGCAAGTTGTTTTGTTTTGGTGCTGATTCCGGTGGAGAGTGGACCAAACAAGATTTCGTCTCTGGTCTCCACCTCCGAAATAAGCACATTCACCTCGCATGCCGAAAAGTTTTTTTTCCTTCCTTTCTCCATATCCATTCTCTCAACGGGAGCACTACTTCAGACCTATTTATACTACTTAGCATATTCAATGTGGGGTACTTGAGGGAGGAGACAAGGCGGAGAGTCGGGCTCGTGCATGTGCATGATTTCACATGTACAAAGAGAATGTGCGTGGAAACCTGCTTACGCACGGATTGATACATCTGATTTTTTTTGTGCGTACGCATCTTTCCAGATTTTTCGCGTACGCACAGATTCAGTAGGAAATCCACGCAAGTGTTAGTACATGAGGCCCCTGGTCCTCAGCTGTCCAGCTTTGAAACACTGAGTCTCATTCCCTGTTTAGTTTGCTTACTGAACCAGACATTGTACGTAGATTGTTCGTTGGGCTCTTTGTTTTCTGTTCTGTTCACAGTAAATTGTAGTGTTATGAACTAGGGGTGATATCAGACCCTTAATGCTTTGTACATGAGGTGCCTTTTACCACACACTTATCAACATCTTAAAAGTCATTGTGCAGTTGATTGGTTTCCAAAAAAGACATTGACATTCTGTCCTCTGTGACCATGGTCTTAAGTTATAAATACTTAATCTGTGTCTGCTGTTCTCTTCTCTTCTCTTCTCTTCTCTTCTCTACTCTTCTCTTCTCTTCTCTTCTCTTCTCTTCTCTTCTCTTCTCTTCTCTTCTCTTCTCTTCTCTTCTCTTCTCTTCTCTTCTCTTCTCTTCTCTTCTCTTCTCTTCTCTTCTCTTCTCTTCTCTACAGAGCAAAGACCAACAGATGCAAGCCATGAACAAAAGCAACAAGGTTAACCTATACTGTGCATTCCTTGACTACAGGTGAGTTTCCTCTCCTTAGCAATTACATGTAGAGAACACTCACTCTGTGTTCACTCGTACTATAACAATTTGGAAGTTAAACAGACTTTTGACTCTTTGTATTACTTCTAATCAGTCGTGTTTGTAGCATGTGTATCAATGAAACAGATGGATAACATGCAACCATTTCACATGTGATTTCTTTTTTTACCCGTATATATATATATGATTCCAGTGTGAGCAATAGAATTGCAGTGTAGAATTTCATCCCATGTGGGTTGTAAGTACTCCTGCCATCAAGGCTAACTCACAGCTCTTATAACTACACCATTTCCAGAGTGATCTGTTAGTGCAGGATCTTTTCCACCCCGGTTTTGAGAAGACGTACCTGCACATATACTTTTATCTGCCCATTAAATTCACTTGTCATTTATGACTTCCTTTGTGGAGAGCCTTCTGGAGAGCCGGATCACATCTTTTGCTTATTAAGACAGATTTTTGCACTAAGAAAGGCAATAACCTGAGCCACCAGTGAAAACGTCTTGCGACCGACTGCGGCCAAGTCTGTGGCGGCCTCTCCACCCGTAAATCAGACCGGAGTGTGGCGGAATGCTGTGGATTTAATTTGGAAAGGGAAACGTTTCCCTCGTTCCCAAATCGTCGCTCTCCACTCCCTCCCTCCCTCCCTCTCCCCATCTTTCCCTCCCCACCCCTATCCCTCTTTCCCGCCTCTCAGGGGTCTGTGCTGGAATGTCAAGCACGTGATGTATTTTCTGAGGCTGCGTTCAAGTTAAACAAGTGCTGACACTTTCGCAACGTGCCACTGTGTTTTTCTTATGTTGAAGTGTGGGCTTCATAATTGAGTTTCTGTGTGTGTGTTTCTGCAGTGCTGGTGATAGAGCATTGGGATAGAGGACAATCTTGCACTCTGTAATTAGTAGTGTGCAGTATATATATATATATTATACTATTAATGCATTGATGTATCACCAACATAGTCAGTATTGATTTGATCCATAGAGGATTCTTAACTGGAGTAAATGTGTAGAATCATGTTCCTGTAATTTATCTAATGTTTCTGCATGTGTCCTTGTGTGTATGTGTGTGTGTGTGTGTGTGTGTCTGTGTGTATGTGTGTGTGTGTGTGTGTGTGTGTGTGTAAAAGCTCTAAAGAAGGTATCTGGTCTAACGAGGGATGTGTTCGCTCTGGTGGGAACCTGTCATACTCTGTGTGCCTGTGCAACCACCTGACCAACTTTGCCATCCTGATGCAGGTCGTCCCCATGGAGGTAAGGAACTCAACTCCCTCTCCCCTACCCCCACAGGCAGACAGACAGACAGACAGACAGACACACACACACACACACACACACACACACACAGATACACACGCACACACACGCACACACGCACGCACACACACACACACACACACACACACACACACACACATACACACACACAGAAAAAATCATGACAAGCAGGTCTGTGTGTACTTTTTCTACTGTCTTGTTGGTGAAAGACAAGACCCAGGAACTGAATCTAGTTACAGTATACCACAAAATGATGCTGACTTAATAGCCTCGAGACCAAACACACATCTCTGGGAATTACTGACAGAGAGGCCATATTGGCTCAGTCATTTAGCTGTTCGGAGGTTTGGTGGGGAAGCTGAAACAATAAGGCTGAACAATGACAATTCTTGGAATGGGCAAACAATCGCAGGGTTGGTTGGGAGTGCACTCCCAAGACATGTGGGACAGTAATATTTCACTTAGCCGTGTGCCCCAACACACAGCCCAGAATGCTAAGAGGCCACTGATGACCTGGAGGTCAATCCCCACACAATCACATGTTTTCTCTCGTTGTTATCAGTCCCTCGGCGCTGTGTGTTCCTGGTCTGTGTGTTCCTTTATGTCTGTTCCCTGGAGATCCTCCAGTGATTACCAGTGAGGTTTTGGCCCCAGTGTTGAGCGCACTCTCTGCCTCCCCGCGGTCACTCGCAGGCCCACTGCGGCCGGATGGAGGGGCCGGTGCCGGTGCCGGGCATGTGAAACGCTAACGTGAAGGGTCTTGGCCTTTTCCGCTGGTGGTTTGTGGGGGATCCCTGGTTAAATGCAGTTGGTCAGGATGGGTCTGGCCCTGGGAGGGAGCATGTTTTCTGTGTTTAAACACTGACCCAAGCCGCCAGCAAAAGAGGCCATGTTTGTAGCTAACCCCCACTGTGGGCCTTTAAAGTGAGGCTAAGATTAATAATGGCCATGAAGGACTCATATTAACTCCACGCTGTGGTTTCCTTTGAGTCATCCAAGTTTTTTTTTTTTTTTTTTTTTTTTAGCCGATCTGTTCTGTTTTTAATTACATTGAGAAACGCATAATTAAATAAATGATCACTACTAGAGGAGTCCCATACCCCCACAAGACCTAAGAGCTATGCTAGGATGGCATAGTGAGATTTTAAATAGCTTAGATACAGTGATTTTTGAATAGGAAACGCACATACAAATTTGAGACATTCAAAAATTCAGACAACATTAACAAAAGATGAGGTTTCCTCCACCAGACTTGTCTTTGCCTCCATGTCGTGGTTCAAGCGGCATACTTTTTTTTTTTTTGGTGTTTTGTTACAACGAACCATTTTCTTAGAAAACAAGTCAGTCAAAAGCCCCAAAAGTGCTTTGTGCTCCATAAAGTTTAAAACGAGCCCCGACCCTAAGCTGTGAAGCAGCGTCCCTCTTCAGTCTTCCTTAGCCAATCCCGATCCCTCTTTTACAACCCAGATGTGTAAGATCGAGATCACGGGGGTGTGGGCCTTTTTTTTTTACTTTCGACCTGTAAAACATCACAGCACCGTTCAGGTCACCGTTCACCTACCTCAGAACTGTGAAACTCTCTCCTCCGCCACCACTCCCCGCACCCCCTACTGTAGCTATCAAAACGGAGAATGTACTGACACAACAGCCTTTGTTTCCAAGGCAAACCGTAGTGGGAAAGTTGCCGCAGAGGGGAGGCACTGGGAGTGAGGGCTGCATAAACAGCTCAGTAAATCTTCGCCACGATACAGTGAGGATTCCAGCACTGAAGTGCTTTATTGTTCCCAGGGTGCACTGGGATAGTTTATACCGGACTAATTGGAATCACAGTGTTGTTGTTGAACTGTGCACAGAGAAGCGGCTTGTTGTCCGAGACCCTGGGATAAGAGATGAGACATTCTGTGATTTTAAGTCATTGCTGGGCTGTCTGGAATTGCTGAATGAGCAGTGACTGTGGTGGGGAATATGTTTTGAGAAATGTTGACCCAGACACTGACCGTATCTGCAAACTTAAATTTCTTTTAACTCGTTCCCACAGTTGTTGATAAATGCAGACCATTTCAAGCCAGATAAATCCTTGAATAACATTCTCTAGGCCCAGCTCCTCTGCACTAGAGGAGAAGAATCATGGAACAGTGTTCTAGAGTGTTCTAGAGCGATCTAGCTCACTCTTGAACATTTCTCCCCCAGTGGCACACAGAGGCACAGACATGACTGCTACATTGCCCTAGTATGCGAAACATGTAACAGCCCCTGAAGTGCCAGTCACCCAGTGGCATGGCTGCCCCGGGCTTTGATGCTATTCTCTCCCTGTCGCACAGCTCTAATTAGTGGCCAGTTGCATCCCCCGTAAAACCTTTGGGGAGCATCCCACCCCGGGGTTTTGCCAGAAAAGAAAAACCCGGATATACTCGACTCGACTCAACTCTCTAATCACAAGGCGCGCTTAAGAGTTAATGTGAAAGCATACACGCAGAAACCCCCAGAAATAGCTGCATCTTGAAAAACAACTGCCTCCTGTGTGCGCAGCATCTCAACTGAAAATGAAGACAACGAGGAAAAAAAAAGAAGGAAAAAAAGTACCAAGTACTAATTTCCTCCAACTGGGATATATCTGCTTTTTACAATGATGGGACGAAAAAAACATGCATTGGTTTGGGGTTTCTGGTCAGAGTCGGCTTTCATGTGCGTATTCTTGAACCATATCGAAGGATATAAACATGTAGAGTGTATTAAATGCACTAGAGTAATAAATAATAATGTCATGAATGATGTTTCTGGGTTTGCGGGTTTTGAGGACTGTGGGAACGTCCACACATCTCACGGCATCTCACAATGGTTGTCTGAGGCATTCTCCTTCTGCACGCTGTGTAGGCATGTGTTTCGACAGACAAACATATTTGTTCCATTTGCCTGAGCATCATGCATCCACCCATTCATTTCAGGGTGTCACTTCCAAAACGCTAAATGTAACTTTCATTTCCTTCTGGCACAGCTGTCTAAAGCCCACCAGGTGGCGCTGTCCACTATAAGCTACATCGGCTGCTCCATCTCCATCTTCTGTCTGGCCATTACGCTGGTGACCTTCGCCATACTTTCGTGAGTATACATACACCTCTCCTGATGTTCGCCATATGTTTCCCATACGGGACGATTCCCAGAGAACCCCCCCTAGTTAGACTCTAGAATGGAGTGGGTTGGGCTCTGGCTTGCAGTCAAGGGGCTTCGTTTCTTTTGGTCTCACAGAGGCACTTCGGTCCAAGATGTAAATTAATCTCCAGTCAGAAACTCAATCTTGGTTCTCGCGGATGCAGACTTTTTAGACCATGATGGTTTTACCTGGTGTAATATAAAATAAGTAGCAGGTTTTACAAACTGCTTTCAATCATTCAGTTATTCAGTTCATTTCCGAGAGCCATGGTATGCTGTTCAGTGACTGGTTCACTTTGGAACAACTGAATAAGTCCAAGCTCAAGTTCAACCCCTCCCAAAAAGCAGCAATGTCATAGCCAACATGCAGAGCCGGTGCTGGTAAAACAAAGGATTAGGTCATATTAGTATGGCATGTCCATGTTTCTATGACTGAGACTGAAGGGATTCTCTAACCACAAATGTAGATTCCATTTAGATGATGTGCTTTTTGCCCAACGAATGCCAGAGCATATGAGTGTTTCTAAAGGCTATTAGACACGAGGCAACTTTTTGAGCACTGTTGCCGGGCAACATTACTAACAGATATTGTTTGGGCACTTTCACACTGATATTACACACATGTTTATCAGAGAGAACTTACTGTAAATCATCAACATACACCTTGTTGCAATCATCCAGTCAGAACATTAGGAGCCTATTGTATCATTGCTGGGCATCATTACCCAAATGTCACCCCATGCATCACCACTTCAACAGTGTTACATGATTCCATGGATCTCCACTTCAAGAATCATGTGGTGCCATGTATTGCCACTTTAACAAGCTTACACACTGCCATGTAGTGCCACTTTAACAATCTTACACACTGCCATGTATCGACACTTTAACAATCTTACACACTGCCTTGTACAGCCTCCTTAACAATCTTACACACTGCCATGTAGTGCCACCTTAACAATCTTACACACTGCCATGTATCAACACTTTAACAATCTTACACACTGCCATGTTTCCATGTTTCACCACTTTAACAATCTTGCACACTGCCATGTAGCGCCACCATTAAAGTCTTATGTCCTGCCACGCACCACCGTTTGAGTTTTTCCTGCTGCTGAGTAACGCCACCTTAAAGCAACACTAAGTAGTTTTTGAGCCTTTAAATAGCGTTTCAGCAAAAACGTTTCAGTGGTTCATCAACTTGTAACAGGGTGAACAGCACTTCTGAATTCGCTTTGCGGCCCTCCATGGACTATAACCGCACTATGCAAGTGTGCAAAAGCAGGTCCCCGGTCTGTAATTCAAATGAGACATAAGAAAGACACTACTGCTTTCAACCTGTAGGCCAAACAAAGAGGGAAAGTGCTTAAGTGTCGAGTTTAATATGCTGCCGTGTATCACCACTGTAAGAGTCTTGAATGTGTCTATGTTTTACCAACTTAAGAGTCCTCCATGCTGTTTCCTCCTGCTGCAGATCGGTGAGCACCATCCGTAACCAACGCTACCACATCCATGCCAACCTGTCCTTCGCCATCCTGGTGGCACAGATCCTCCTCCTCATCAGCTTCCGCTTTGAGCCGGCCACGGTAACAGCATCCTCAGCTCTACACACACACACAGACACAGACACACACACACACACACACACACACACACACACACGCACACTAACATACACACTCACTCACACACACACACACTAACATACACACTCACTCTGTCTCTCTCATACACACACACACACACACACACACACACACACACACACACTAACATACACACTGACTCACTCTCACTCTCTCTCCCTCATACACACACACACACACACACACCCACTACCCATTCTATAGTTCTACCCAGACTATAGTGCTCTCTAGAGTAGACTGATTCTCATGAGACCTGTCAAACTATCCATGCACCCACTCTCTCATTCCTCTCTGCCAATGCTAATGCCATAAAGACAATAGACCTGCTGGTGTTTGTTTTCAGTCGAGGCTAGTTTATATCACTGCTATTCCCACTGGGCTGGGAGGAGCGCTGTGCAGCCAGATCTTAATTAGCTGGCCATGCCAAAGCTGAGTGGGCCATAGGCATGCAGCTCCTCGGGAGCCCTGAGGCTGTGCAAGATACTACTGGGTCATGACCATGGGAGTGAGGAAAACTACACTTGCAAGTGTGTGTGTGTGTGTGTGTGTGTGTGTGTGTGTGTGTGTGTGTGTGTGTGTGTGTGTGTGTGTGTGTGTGTGTGTGTGTGTGTGTGTGCACGCGCGCGTGTACATGTCATAAAAGAATGTATGTTGTGTTTTGTGCTCTCTCAATCTGCATGTGTCTCTTGCTCTCTCTCTCTCTCTCTCTCTCTCTCTTTCTCTGATTGTAACTGTGTGTGTGTGCATCAGTGTGTGTGTGTGTGTGTGTTTTGATGCATGTGTTTGCCTGCTTTGACATCCATGCAGCACATGTGCCTGAAATGTGCTCATCAACAGCAGGCTCCTGATAAACCCCGCTGATTAAAGAGCTCTCGGTCGTAATGAGAGCCAGTCTCGGGGAGCACTAGCAAGCGAGCAAGCGCCCATGATTCACGAGGAAACAAACATCAAACTCTGTGAACTTTATCCCACCCTCATCACCCCATCTACACTTTAGGGAAATCCGATTAGGCCGGCAGAAATCCAATAGAGCGACAGTCTGACTTCATGCTGTCATCTCCGATGTCACTAATGTCTCATCTCGACTTTGGAAGGTCCTTCCTTTTGCTTAGCGGGCCACACACACATGATGGGACAGGACACACAGACAGATAGGCGCACAGGCAGGAAGTTCACATCCATTAACTGAATGATAGGAGCTCACATGAGCACATAGCAGCACACAGCGCACATACTCTATCAACACAGAGATAAATAAACTAATACACACACACAAAAGCACACACACACACACACACACACACAAATTGAACTCTCAGAGTCACATATAGAATATTGTTATGGCTGTCAAATCCTAGATGTAGTGTCAGTTGCCCCTGTAGGTCGAAGTATATTTTACGGTCTTTAAAAAATCTTTGTTATGTATTTGTTTGTTTTGTTATGTGTGTTATATGTCATGTCTGGGCTGTCTGTGTTTTATATGTGGGCCCTGGGGATGCTATAAAAGTAGTGGTGGTGAAGATGACATGATGATGATGACAATGATGATAATATATAATATATTGTGATAACATCCACAAACACACTCTAGTGTATATGGAATATTACGATCCTCCACCTGGCACAGATGTTTGTTAGTCCTGGGACAACATTTTGGTAGCCACTGCCTCTGACTGCCTTTGCCTCCTCTACGTGCTCCTGCAGCTGCCCTGCAAGGTGATGGCCGTGCTGCTGCACTTCTTCTTCCTGAGTGCCTTCGCCTGGATGCTGGTGGAGGGCCTGCACCTCTACAGCATGGTGGTCAAGGTCTTTGGCTCGGAGGGCAGCAAGCACTTCTACTACTACAGCGTCGGCTGGGGTGAGTCATCCGCTCAGCTCATCGTCAGGGGGAGGAATGGGCCGGAAAGAGACAGAGGAGAGAGCTGTGTGGAAGGATGTTTCTGGGGGGAAAAACAAGAGACATGAACAAGGCAGAGTGGATGAAGCAAGAGTGGGTGATGAATAGCTCACAATTCATGTCTGGGTGGTCTCTGTTGTCTTTGTAATTATTGCTTATTTTCACAACAGCACTGGAAGAGCTTATTTCAAAACAGTCGTGTATTGTTTATGAACGATGACAGATATATTGGCACTTACCAACAAGCACACATTCAATCCAGGCATCGAAAACGTTGGTTTTGGCTACAATATCCCTGTCATATACAATACTCAAGTATTTTTTATCTGAAAGATTATAACAAACATATATACAAATAAAGAATACACAAAGTACAATGTAGATTTAATGTAAAGCCTAAAATGCTAAAGGTTTCAAAGGCCTCATTCTTACTGTTAACCTCTTTTTGCATTGTGCAACATGAGCGTTTGTGTGTGTGTGCAGCATGAGAGAGAAAGTGTGAGTGTGAGTGTGTGTGTGTGTGTGTGTGTGTGTGTGTGTGTGTGTGTGTGTGTGTGTGTGTGTGTGTGTGTGTGTGTGTGTGTGTGTGTGTGTGTGTGTGTGTGTGTGTGTGTTATAATAGCAAGACATAGTGTTGTGCAGCCTTCCCTGAGTGGATATAGAGTGTGTGTGTTTGTGTGTGTGTGTGTGTGTGTGTGTGCGTGTGTGTTATAATAGTTTGACATAGTGTTGTGCAGCGTTTCCCTGAGTGGCTATAGCGCTCCCCTGGTGGAGGCTGTGGAAGTCTGTTTCCTGTGCTGAGTAGCGATATATCAGAGACACAGCAGCATTAAAAGCCTATGCACCACAGGATCACAGGCCAGCCGTGAGCATGCTTCTGGCCTTACTGCTGTCTCACTTATAACCCCAGTCACACAGACACGTGGGCATGCACACACACAGACTCACACACATGCACGCGCGTACAAACACAGACTCACACACACACGCACCCGCGTATAAACACACACACGCCGCGCACACACACACACATGCCGCGTACACACACACACACACACACACCCTCATGCACTCACATGGTTTTTACTCAGTTGCTTGTTCTTTGTTTTAATATACACCAACACATACACACACACACACACACACACACACAAATGCACACACACACACACACACACACACACATTTCTCATGTGTGATTCACATTTGAGCCAAACTCTGTTTCTCCACGACGCCATGCTGTTCAAGCCAATCATTACTCAGGTAATATGACACCAGCACACATGTAATATGGACAAATGAAGCATCCAAAGCAGCACCTGTTTCCACAAATAATCCTTTTTGCAGGCTAATCCTCATCTTCATCATCATTTGTATCAATTAAAAAGCTCCTTCCCCTGCTAATGACCCAGGACTAAACCCCACTGCGCCTGTTAGTACTCCAATAGTACTCCCAGAGGGCCAGTGTTTGCTTGGTGACCCTGCTTCTGTTACTATGGCGATGTGGATTAGAAGATGATCACATTTTTCTTCGAACCTTGCGTAGGGCGTCATTTTTTTCTTACATATTCTGTCGTCTTGGGATGATTGTGCAAAAGGCTTTGAGTGTGTGTGTGTGTCAAGTGTGGGTGTGCGTGTGTGTGTGTGTGTGTGTGTGAGAGAGAGAGAGAGAGAGAGGATTTCTGTATTTATAGAAACCTCCTTTGATTGTGTGTTGATCTGCATCTTGCAGACCACTATTTAATGGGGTCTGACTGCGTGGCGGCTTCAGAGTAATGACTTGCCGCCAAGCCTTCTATCCTGGGCGACACAGCGGTACCATTGTTCTGCTTTTCCCTCCTGGCCACGGCGACTCTGTTCCAGCTGAACTGATTCAGCGTTGAGTCACGACACACCGAAGCTATCAACATGTTTTCAGATAGGGGATCGAGTTTAGATGACACACAGCGCTAAGTGCCATAGGCGTGCTGGGCCCGGTCCAGGGGACCACCCGTGTACCTTTTGACACAAGTCTGTAGGGGTGTATGTGACACAGTGGTGTTGACACTAAATAGTATTAATTTTCTGCTCCGGTCCTGGTTATTATCTACGGGGTGTAGTATGGATGTAAACAGAGGGGTCTCAGTGGATCTCTTGTTGTGCAGACACCCCAAAGTCGAAGACAGAAACACATGTGTTTTAATACACACACAATACACAGACAAATACAAAACACACACACACACACACATACACAGACAAACACACACACACAGACACACAGACACAGACACACACACACACACACACACACACACACACACACACACACACACACACACACACACACACACACACACACACACACACATCCATGTACACTCCATTACACATATTCACAACCACACAGAACTCATAGAACTCATACACACTGTGAGAGAAAACTGTGTTCGTTGTCAGTGTTCAGTGGTCATCAAAATGGATGTCCCTTGTTTTGTTTTTAAAGCGTGATTTCAGCAATCTCTGCTGTAGACTCACCAGAATGTAACAGGCCTGCTTCCAGCGGGTCCTGTTATAGTTATTAGGACACGATTGTAAAAATAAAAGAGGTAGAAAGAAAAAAGGGAGGGAAAAAGTCTTGGTTGGGTTGTGCACGTAGAGTGTGTTATTTCAGCCTGGGGAATGTGTTTGATCTCGCGTGCTCATAATTTCATCATGGAGTTGTAATGGCCGTGCTCTGGCGCGGTGGCCTGGTGTCTGCGAGTCCCGGCTGGCTTATCAACCTTTAAATGATTAGCTTACAGAACACCCACAACTTGCTCAAAACAAAACGAGCAAGGCACGCACTCAACTGCTTTGCTTTGTGCAGGAATTATTTATTTCTTTATTTTTTGCAGTGCAGATGGTCATACGGCGCTGTTTAGCATGGTGCAAAGTGTGAAGAGTTGTTTAATGCAAACAAATGTGTGCTTGTTTGTTCATTTGTTTGTTTGTTTGTTTGTTTGTTTGTTTGTTTGTTTGCAGGATCTCCTCTGCTGATCTGTGTGGTGTCTGTGACCTCAGCTCTGAGCAGTTATGGCGAAGAGGGGAAGTAAGTAAGCCTGAGGGAATTTAAAACAGCTGATGTCCTCCTTACCCCTCTGTACCACCACTCGGCACAATCACAACTGGTGTTCCTAAGGCACTTTCATATCGTTGAATATCATAAAAAACACACAAATAAACATAAAAGACAAACATTAAAAAAACACTTTCTCTCCCCCACACAGTTGCTGGCTGTCGCTGAAGAATGGGGCCATCTGGGCTTTTGTGGCCCCTGCGTTGTTTGTCATAATGGTATGCTTTTCTCTTTTCTCAACGAGCCACGTTTGTGATAAATGTTAACAGTAACACATACAGTAAAGTTATGTCTAACCAACAATGACCTTTTTGATAATTGATGTGAATTTGAACCGTTCACTTTGTTTTGATAAATGGCACTGTAAGAATTTGTGTGGAAATATCAACTTGTGTGTAAGAGCATCTATTAGCTGAATAAGCTGATCAATAATTTTATGCATTATCTGACGTTTCTGTTATCCCATGAGGGATTCCGTATTTTGATATCATATGTCTTTTGTTTCGTAGGTGAACATTGGCATTCTTATCGCCGTGACCAGGATCATTTCAAGAATAAGCGCTGAAAATTACAAAGTGCACGGCGATGCCAATGCTGTCAAGTGAGTCCCTGTCTCATTGAGTCACATGGTTTGCTTCAGCATACTGCATAATTGGGAATACATCTCCCTCATGTTAGTCATAGCCATATTTGACCTACTGGGCTACATTAGTGTCTCTAATCTATTACATAACAATGTCATGGGACAGGCCACGATATGGTAACAGACTATCAAACACTAGTCACTGTCTCAATCTATCACGTTATTGTGTCCTGGTACAAGATATGGTAGCAGAGCTATCTAACTGCAATACCTTTTCACCTACTTAGGTAGACTGGTGGCCTTAATCTATATTGCAGCCTGCTCTGTCAGGGCCATTTACAGCACAATCAGACCCAGTACATAATGTTCCTGTTTGGTAAAGTCTATGCATGCCAGGGTTTTTATAGCTCACAAAAACTAAGACTAAACTAAAAGTAGCACTGAAAATATAATTCCGTTAACTAAAATAAACATGACAGTTATTTTTACACTAAAATTAAATAAAAACGGAAATTAAATTAATAATGCTAAGCTACCTAAAATGAAACTATATTATTTGTTCAAAGTGAATCTGTCTTATGTCGTGTTACCTTGAATAAACAAGTTCAAGTTTAAGTTTATATACAGGAAGGGCAGCAGGTTTCTATGTCATAAAATTCCCTAACACCTAAAAATCTAAAAATAAGACTAAAACCAAATTAAAACAAAACTAAAACTAGCCAATTCTCAAAATGAAAACTAAAACTAAAACTATTAATGCACTTGTTAGACTAACTAACACTAAACGGAAACTAAAAACTGAAATAGAACAACTAAATAAGAATAAAAACTGATGACAAATGTAAAACTTTACTAACTCTGGTAACTCCGTGCTAATGTCTTCTTAGGCTGACGGCCAAGGCTGTGGCTGTGCTGCTGCCCATTCTGGGCATCTCCTGGATCTTTGGGGTCCTGGCCATTAACGACCAGTCCCTGCTCTTCCAGTATATGTTTGCCGTTTTCAACTCTTTACAGGTGAGGCTGGCCATCTAACTGACTGATAGACTTCAGTTCTTGTAAATGTTGCATTGATTCTTATTTGTCTTCTTATTTGACTGTTGATGTTGATAACCTGAACACTACATGTAAACATGTCATAGAGGCACAGTATTTTGTTGAACAAGACAAGAAAGGTGTTTGTAGTGGTTAGCAGAGGTCTGGAAAGGACCTGCACATAAAAGTGCATACTGTGGTAGTCATAACCTGTTTCTGTATTTTTCACAGGGCTTCTTCATATTCCTCTTCCACTGTCTACTCAACTCTGAGGTAATCATAATCTCGCATTGTAGCTCACCATTTGTCTTATCAAAACACACATGTAGTGAGTTAGACTAAACTTAGCTGTGTAATGCAAAACTACTTATTAATGTATAGAAAATGGTAAAGTTGGACAAATTGTTTGTCTTAATACTCTGATGTATATCTGTATTAATCTTGCATTGGTGTTTACATACACTTACAGAAGACATTATTTGCCTGAAATCAAAGAATTCTGCAATGTTTGATGTGTAGATATCAACTATTTAAAAGGGTTCAGTGGTCAACAGCACCCTCTTGTGGTACATTATAGCACTATGACAGTGATAAAACACTGCTGCAGCAGAACTGTCATGGGTGTTTGACACAATTGACAGAGACTGTTGGTAACCATCTACTACTATAAATCTTACATGTTGTATCAGATGCCATACCCAGCCATGGCTGTCAGTGTTGAGGGATATAACTATGTTATATATGGCATATAACTGGCTATGGGATATAACTAATATTGTATATTCCTATCTGTATACATCCATCATGTATTGCTAATTGTATGTATGTATACTAAGTGTTGTACTGTTGTTGTGTGTGACGAACCCAGCTGTTGTCATATAATGACGGGTTGCTTTTGCTGCAGGTAAGAGCCGCCTTCAAGCATAAGACCAAAGTGTGGACCCTCACCAGCAGCTCCATACGCAACATCAACGTCAAGCCCTTCAACTCTGACGTGGTGAGTCCTCAGATGAGCATCAAAGTCAATCTACAAGAGCATAATCCCTCCCCTGAGATTCTCTCTGTGGTATTACCCATTCACCAACCTGAATCCTTGTATCCCATCAGAGCCCACACTTCTTAATTGAGCTGATTGGTTTAACCAACACTGGAGTCTGGAGCATGGCTGATATGTGTGTGTGTGTGTGTTTTTTTAAGTGATGTGTTTATGTATTTTTAGATGAATGGACCCAGGGGAGGTGTGATCCCAACAAAGATGAACACATGGGACAAAAGCACCAATTCAGCCAATCGCATGGACCTGTCTGCCGTATAGGAACCAATCCCTACTCTGCATCTGCACAGGAGGCGGGCTAAAGGGGAGAAGATGGGGGGGGGGGGAGTACAACACTACATAAGCATTGTCTGTGCCTCATGGCGAAACACTGGCTCTTTTAAAAGCTTCCTGTAAAAAAATCACACTTTAAAAAGAAAATATGCGTCACTGTTTTAGAGAACACTCTCCTTTATGAATTATGAATAATTCTGGTAGATATGACCTTGGTCAACAAAGGATTGGAGTCTACACTTCTCCAAAAGTTAAAATACATTAGACACACTAAGGCGGCTGATCCATCTTTTTCAAGCAGCCAGCCATATTTCTTCCCTTGAGTCCTCCTTCAGCATGTACCAGTATATCTGGCCAGCATCATGTGGACGGAGAGCGACGACAGACTTGAGCTTTGACACAACATTTTGTGAAGAAACCCTTTCTTCCTCCTCCCTCCTGCTGAGTCATCTACGGTCCTCCTGCTGGCCTGCGCAAGACCCTGGATGGGGGAAGACAAGGACAGTGGCTGGATTCTAGCAGCAACACTCTGTCACTTGCTGAAAACCCCCTCACACACACACATTTTGTTTTAACGTTGAACTTTCATACACTCCCAAACGTACGTCACACCAGGCGGTGGACTGAACACACTTTTTGTGACAGACGCACCCATGAGGTGTCCACATAAAAACACTAACACTAACGTCATCACATTGCGACACCACCACCCTGTCGTCTTGTCACTAGTCACTTCTACAATATTGGATGAGTTGCTGGACGTGGCACTGAGATGTTGCCCTGTATGGAACTGCAAAAAGAAAAAACGCAAACGCCAGCGCTTCAGGAGTGTTCTGTAGATAACACTTTTTCAAGAAATGACTGTTGCTTTGACGCTAGTTTGTGAAACTGATATTGTGCTATACCCAGAGGCAGTGGTTCTGCTTAGTCATTCTATATGTGGAGAATCAGTCTTCAAAGTCATTGCAATGGAGCTCAATGTAGTGTTGTTGAATGGCAAAACACAGCATCACACATAGAACTACCAATAGCTCAAGCTGTGCGCCCTAAGTATGCTTGTCCATCGCCATGGCAGTTAGCCTGTTTTGCTAGAATTCCTTCGCACGAGGATATAGATTTGAGCAAAATAAATAATTCCTAACTTGGAGCTGCTATAGCAGGCTTTAGCTTTTACAGTTTATTGTCATTTGGACACAGTGGATAGAAATTACAATTAATTGGTAAAAGCTGATCATAAAGGACATAAATCACAGTTCTGCTGACTCTGTTAGCTCAACCAGCAGCAAGAGACTGACAGAAGCAGCCCTCTCTGTAATTATAATTATCTCAGTAAAAACAGCCTGATACCATGACAATCCTGTTCTGGGGGTCTAGTTAAGTTTGTAGCTACAGTGGATAATAATGAGATCCACACTTTCTGGTACATTAGGCCATCAACTGAGTTTGTAGCTTTATCTTCTAACCTTCTTGCTAACGCACCCGGCTATTGTATCCTAGTGGTGATGGGTTTAATCATATAAGTGACACTGGTGAATTTGATCGTAAGTGGCACATGAAGTTTAAAACTAAGAAACACGCACACACACACACACACACACACACACACACACACACACACACACACACACACACACACACACACACACATTCACAGAAGGACAAGAGTTGGGTATTTTCAACTACGGACAAGTGGTCCTTAAAAACAAAAACAAAAACAAAAACAAAAAATGGCATATAGCAAGACTTTACTGTCTTCAACAAGGTATTTCTTGTTAAATTCAGCAACAAATGTGCAAACAATAAACCCCAGTTTTGTTTTTTTAGTTCTGTACAAGGCCAATGAACAGCTGTACAGCTCTTTGAGTGACCACATGAAACTGCCACTCCCAAGTCTGTGCACACAAGGTGGCAAAGGCTCCAATCTACCAGTACTATTACTACCTAGACTATAGTGAAGCTACAGATGGAGAAGTGAAGTCAGTCAAGATCAGTAGGATTACTTCCACAGGCTGATTTCTTTACATAAGTATAATAGCATAAAATGTATAAGTCTCTATGAAAAAAAACACAGGTGGGTTATTAATAATTTTATCACAGACACATTAAGGTCTTGATATCTGATCTGTTGATATAATTTTTTTTTTTTTCGGTAACAGAAGCAAGAACTACAATTGATTGAACAAATTTGCAGTATTGGCCCTCAATGTCTGTAGAAATGCTTATCAGATCTTGCATTTCATGTCACATGTCGATTCATCTATCACAGTAGAGCACAGACCTGCATTTGTATCTGTATGTGTCCTGGGTAACATGGCCCTGGTGTTTTAACTGCCTTGTCCTGCCACCAAAGAACGATAGCTCATATAGCCATACCAGTCTTTATCATAAGGATTGCCACTACACAAGCCCAAAAAAGAAGCTGGTACTATTTTGTAACAAAGTGGGTTTTAAGTCAGAATTCTATTAAGTGTTACTGTGCCAAATAATCCTTCATAACTGTACTCCTCATGTGTTTTTCGAGTGTTATAAGAAAAGGAATATTGAGGAAATAACTGACCACCCTGTAGTGACTGCATAGCTGGTGCAGTTGCCAGAGGTTGTATAGTTCTGTAAGTAATCTTCTGAGAGGTGTCACATACGTCACGTGTGAGTACCTCATCTGTCTACGAACTGCAGTATGTCACACTTTCCTATCATAAATGAACAACCAATGTGAGTCACACACTTTCTGTGAATCGTTTTGTTGATGTAATGTTATTTGTCCTGAGTTGTAGTTATTGTTATGTCTCAAAAGATTTAGATTTTATGTTTGCGTCTTCCACAGATAGGGGCTTCACTTCAAGTCCTACAAACATAGGGCCTTTTCTCTATACAAAGTTCTCTTGTCGTGATCAAAAGCTGTTTCAGACCAATGCTTTTTGCAGTAGTAAGTATACAATCACTATTTTTTTCTAATTGTGGGACTGTACTGTACAGTTTTTAAAGGAAATGCATTCTCATCTTTTTAGTATGTCAAAAAATGAAGAGCTCCCACAAGCTTGTACATTTGTTTTTAGCACTGTTTGTGACCAATATTATCTGTAATGCCTTATTTTAAATAAATGGAACATTAATGATTTTTCTGGTCATTATTACAAAGATTAAAAATGGTGTTGTATGGCAGCAACATTGGATGAGGTGATGAATGGATGGAGTTGTTGCTGAACAGTCAGTGTGCTGTACTGCCCTACAAAGACAAAGTGCAGTAACTATGTCAACATAGACACTGAGTAAAATGCCTTTAACGTTGTCATACTGCCCAGTCAAACATGCTGTACGTATAATAGTGGTGATGCTTTTATCTACGTACTTTCTTAATAGCAGGAAGCAAGAGATTTGGTGACAAGACAAGGGAGGTGTTATGAAGTCAATTTCACAAAATATGTAGTTACTGCACTTTGGCTTTGTAGGGCAGTGTACTGCTCAGGTGTAATGATGCCCAAACATCTGCAGCTTTCTTTGTTGTATGGCTGATAACATTTGCAGGTTGTATGTATGTTTTGTTTGTTTCTTTGATTTTTTTAATGGAAAGGTTTTCCTCGACATATTAAATACTGATGACAGAGATACCCTCAAGACTGTAACACATGTCCTGGGAATGTTTGGAAGTTCACAAATACTATTTGAAATACTATAAAGGTCACAAATACTATGTGAAATACTATGAAGTTCACAAATACTATATGAAACACTATAAGGGTCACACATACTATATGAAATACTATTAAGGTCACAAATACTATATGAAATACTATGACGTTCACAAATACTATATGAAATACTATGAAGTTCACAAATACTATATGAAATACTATGAAGTTCACAAATACTATGTGAAACAGACTGGCATTCAGGCAAAGTTTCTGGCAGACACTCGATCTCCTGCTTCTCAGTGTACTCAACAAAGCTTCCTGAAGCTCAACACACTGAATCATTTAAGAGAGGGTCCGTGGAGAGCACAGCTGTTCCAGTTCGTCCGCTCGTTCGTCCTCCGTGACGTTTTTTGGGGTGAAAAGGAGTCTGTTTGGTTTGCTTCTAATATTGTGTACCCATGCAAGAGGTGAGTCATGCTGTTCTCCCCGTGGACCTGGGCATGATGTCAGGACAGCGTGGCCGCACAACTAATTTCTGTTCTCACATAACAGTCCTGTTCAGAGATTTTTTACTGTTTTGAAGGGTACTTAGCCCCAACACCTCCCACTCTGCTGCACCTCAAATGTAACATGGTGAAATATACACTGTGTTTTCTCACTTCGCTCACGCAACCGATTACATCAAGGCATTTATGAACCAAAAAGTTGTCAGATTGAAAAATATATTTAGCCTAATGGTCCAAATGGCCTATAACCTCAAATAATGGTTCTACAGTAAATAAAAGATAGTAAATAAAAGTATGTAAAAACAGTTAACTGGGATTCAACAGGGTTTTAGCTACTTAAACTTAATTAAAGGGATTTAACTAAAGTAATCAGACACTAAGGTCTAAACATCCAGTTCAACTTTTGATCAACCAATGTATTACATACCCACTCTCGAACTTTGTTATAATTTCACTGTCTCATTACATATTTTACTAATACCTGATCAAATTAACAGACACAGATTCGAAGCAGAGCCCCAGAACTTTGCTGCATTCACACAATCCCATGATCTTCAGTAACCTCCAGGCAAACATGTCTTTGCAATGAGATGTTTTAGTCTTTCCTTTTGTATTTTAAGGGGATATTGAATTAAGTGTAATCTGCGCATTCAAAAGTGCATAAAGTTCTTCGATAAGCAGTTGACTCAATAACAAAAAACTACATTTAGGTACTCTACCTCTCGCTGTTTAGACTTTTTTCTCATATATCCTGTCTGGCCTGCCAATCAAACTATACCCATGTTAAGCCTACCATAATTATAATGATAATGGTGAAACTGGGAAATAACTACACTATTCTATTATTCTTCCCTTCATGAACTGTTAAGGAACCACCATATGGTGGTGCCATTGAGGCTTAGAGCACTAAAGCCCTGATAATGCATTTTACATTTACCAATGGAAAGTGGCAAATTTTGAACACTGCAAAGTGCCAATATAATCAAAATGTACAGTACAGGTTGAATTGTTTGGTCTTAAAATTCATTTGAAAATGAAATCAGAACATTTGTAAGGATGTGTAAACTGTACTTGTCCATTCTTTGTGCAGTTTTGTTAGTTTTGGGAGACCTATATTTGTGTTTTTGGACTTGTATTTATGTATTTCTATATTATTCTATATTCTTATATTCTATATAAGATGTTATGCTTTGTGGATATGTATGTCTTAAATGAACCACCCAGGGACGCAAAGAGAATTTCAATTTCTGACTGGCAATAAAATATATAATCATCATCATCATCATCATCATCATCATCATCATCATCATCTTCATCATCATCTTCATCATCATTTTCACTTTCAATTTCATTTTATGCATTGTCATTTTTTTAATCCCTTTGCCAGGTGTCATTTTGTCATGTCTGTATTTTGGACACAACTTCACCACCTTGTGGACAGTAGAACAGGTTGTGGTCATTCACTTAACGAAGTGAAGAGGTCCATGATCCATCTGATCCATCATAGACTGTACTGTACAGCCTGCTTAGTCAGGTTCATTAAGACTGTGAAGTCAGGTGTTGGATACCCGACACGGCGCTCTCCAACCAACCCTCAAGCTCCACGCCCTTTAACCCATCACCATTTCACTGAATATTTTTTAGGATTTTTTTTATACATTTATATTTTTTATCTGAATGATCTTTGGTATAATATCTTGTCTTGGGTATTTTTTTATATTTTACCTCACCATGAAAACACATGTGTCCTCAAGGGGATCTTACTTTGATAATCTGATACAGTAATAGTTTTTGTGTTCCTGAAGAACATGTTCCTACAGCTATGTGTAAAATTAATTAATAAATACATTTCAAGCCCCACAAATGTGTGCCACTTCTATAATCCAGCATTTTGAAGGAATATTCAAGGTTGTTTATTATACCAGTAAGCAGTACTGTATATGAATGATTTCCCATTTGTTTATGCCTGATTGTTTAATTCATTCCATATACTGTGGGAGTATGTGATGCCGTGTAAAGAACATATTGTATAAAAACAGACTATGCACAGCTGCAAACTAATTTTCTCTACTACTGTAGAATGGGAATTGTATTCCGAAAGCAATAAAGATGAAAGGAGGGGTGTGTCACACAGAAGTCTTCAGGAGGACCATGGGGGCATCTAAAGGTCCTGTGCAGCATGTATTGGAAAACGGCCCAACAGGAGCACAGTACAGAAATTAGTTATTGATTTCCCACACGAAAGCCCAGCGAAGAAATCCATCTGATTCCAGACCCCTTCTTTAGCCCTGCTTTGGTCTTTCTCTCTCTCTCTCTCTCTCTCTCTCTCTCTCTCTCTCTCTCTCTCTCTCTCTCTCTCTCTCTCTCTCTCTCCTCTCTCTCTCTCTCTCTCTCTCTCTCTCTCTCTCTCTCTGTCTCTCTCTCTCTCTTCCAGTTTTATTTCCCCTAAGGTTGGCAGCTTTTTAAATGTTAAAATCACATGCGCATATGGACACAAACACATACGCACACACACACGCTCGCTCTCTCTCTCCCCCTCTTTCTCTCTCCCTGTCTCTCTCTCCCTCTCTCTCTCTCTCACACACCTACACACTCTCTCTCTCTCCCTCTCTCCCTCTCTCTCTCTCACACACACCCACTCTTTCTCTCTCTCACACACACACCCACTCTTTCTCTATCTCCCTCTCTCTCTCTCTCTCTCTCTCTCTCTCTCTCTTTCCCGCACACACAGACACACACCGTTCCTCATATTTTCTGCATGTAAATCATTTTTCTTTGTATATCTCAATATTTTGTCCTCATGCCTTCTGTCATTTGATTTCATTCTTATGTGTTTTGTCACATCACCACATGTGCATTGCCAGCTATTTAAACACAAAGCTTTCCAGGCATTCGGTTCCATCTGCTTATTTCAGCATCTGTCTTATCCTTTCATTACAGCTTCTCTCAACCGCTCATCAATCATGCGGCGAAGGTGATCTTGGAAGCTTAGAGAAAAGCTGCCCAAACATATGCACAATCATGTCTTATTTCACCACACAAAATGTCAGTTTCTCTAATGTGTTTTCATTTCTTTTGTTTGAATTTTACACACAGCAACAATGATGCATGTGTGTGTGTGTGTGTGTGTGTGTGGGGGGGGGGGGGGGGGGGGGGGGGGTGCTTAAATGTGTGTATGTGTGTGCACGTATAGTATGTGTGTGTGTGTGTGTGTGTGTGTATGTGTGTGTGTGTGTGTGCGTGTGTGTGTATGTGCGTAAATGTGTGTATGTGTGTGCACGTACGCGCGTGTGTGTGTGTATGTGTGTGTGCGTGTGTGTGTGTGTATGTGTGTGCGCGTATGTGTGTGTGTGTATGTGTGCATGCATCAATGTGTGTGTGTGTGTGCACGTACGTATGTGTATGTGTGTGTGTGTGTGCACATGTGATGTGTGTGCACTGTTAAATCTGATGGCCGTTTAGCTAAAGCACATGCACAATAAGTAAAGCAGCAGAGGAATAAGCATGAAATGTCAGTGTGTGTACGTAAATGGGTCTTTCACCCCCCAAAATAACTGGCCTGAGAAAAAGTGCAGAACCCAATTAAATGCTGGGGTCCAATCAGCTACCTCAAGCAGCTGTAAGAGGGTTCTGACAAAGGCACATTCTAATGCCTGACAGGAAGGTATAACATTGATCCCTTCCCCCATGCCACAGCTCAGCTCTGTTCTTTTAAGTGGTTCCTGCTCTCGGAGAATGATCTGGAAAAGGGGGGTGCAAGGGTGTATGCAAAGGGCTGATTGTGGGGGTTGAGGATAACTGGAGTAGAAGAACAAAGCTGGAATTTTGAGCAGCAATGTATTTCGCACATCCCCCCCCCCCCCCCCCAAACATACACGGGCTCCTTGAATTTTCCAGTCAGCTCGTGTGTCAGATGGGGGAAGGGGAGGGTGGGGCAAGTGCTTGGATGTTTGGCATCTCTACTGCCATCTATTCTCTACCCACAATGACTGAACAATGTAGAGGCACTGGAGTCTGATAGTCAAAAAAACAACAAAAGACGGCTTCAAGGTCTAAATGTACAAAGGCGATGCTTCAAAAGCTATGCTAAAACATAGAGTGGAATAATTGCAAAGGGGGCAAAAAAGAACCTGGTATAATATTCTGTAGAGACTTCTGTGTTACAGTTACCATTTGAATACTTGGCTGACGCTTTTCTCCAAAGTGACGTACAAAATGATAAGTACCACATTATAAAAAAAACATGCTCAGCTAACATATTGTAAAAAGCAACATTGTGACAGCATTTTATATTGGAATGCATTTGGCTACATTCATTCCTATTGTACACCTCACTGTTTGCAGCACTCAGTGATGAACACTTTCTTCCTCCAGCTAGTGCCACCTGGGCAAGACTTTCCTGGCCACTGACTGAACCAAACATGACTAGATAAGCACTCAGAGAGGTGCTACACCCACGCCACCATGCACTTAGCATGGGGCCAAAACTTTGACCTTGGCCTCTGACCTTGACCTTGGGTCCGATTAAAAACAAAATCAATAGTCCTGACCCCAATCCCATCCTATCTACCAAGTTTGATACAAATCAGATCAGAACTGTCCGATTTAGGCTATAACCACATTTAGAATGGGTGACCTTGAGTTTGACCTTTCGAGGTCACTCAAGGTCAAGTTTAACATGATATTTAGAAATTCCATGTATGACTTTATATAAGTGTTTAATGTAAACCATGACTGTATCTGTAAGCTTTTTCATGATATGAGCTGTCAAAGTATTCCCATTCACTTAGCATGGGGGCAAAATTTTGACCTTGGCCTGTGACCATGACTTTGGACCAATTCCAACAAAAATCGATACAGCAGGTCCTGATCCCCCAATCCCAACCTACCTACCAAGTTTGATCCAAATCGGATCATAACTGTTCCAGTTATCGCTGTGACGGACAGACAGACAGACAAACAAACAAACAGACGCCCGCGATTACAATACACCCGCATCGCTCTCCACGCGTGGGTGTAAATATTATAGATAGCCTGACAGCACAGGATATCCCAATGTCGTTGCTCAAGAGGACTTAGCTTTGCTTTTTTCTTAGCCTACCAGCATATAGTGATAGGATGTGTGTTTCTGTATATGTGTACACACTGCATGCGTGTGTACCGCTACAGTATGTGCCTATTTATAGGAGAGCCAGCTAACTGATGTGGTGCTTGG
Organism: Coilia nasus; assembly: GCA_027475355.1. Lineage (NCBI taxonomy): Eukaryota > Metazoa > Chordata > Actinopteri > Clupeiformes > Engraulidae > Coilia > Coilia nasus. Next base: position 21,697,959 of record CM050217.1, read on the forward strand.
CAGACCTCAGCTAGGTCACCTCACCATTCTGCTGCAGTTAGCCCTAATAATGCCACAATAATGCCCTAATAATGCCACAACCCCCCACAGGAGAAAAGGATGCCTGTGCTGCACAACACAACACATTCTCCTGCTGCCCACTGTGTCTCTAGTTGATGCTACTCATTTCCCTCTTCATCTGCTCTTTGTGCTCTGTGTAAATGCAAAAAAAAATTGTTAAGCTAATAAAGCTCGATTGCTTAACCTTTGTCTAAGATTGGTTGAATGATTATTGTTTTTTATGAATATTTTGTATTATAGCCTATCTGTAGTTGTGGTGCCTGTCTAAAGATCTGGCTAGAGACAATGGATAGAAATTAGCAACAGTAGCTAACTCCGGCTTGGTTTACAGCAAATTTTGTCTGTTGATCAATGAGCACTGTCCCTATGAACTAAATGAAATGAAATAAAATGAAATGAAATGTCAAAAGTAATGCCCTAGCAATTACCATCGTGAATGAATGTCAGTTAAATTTGTATGTGTTTGATACATAGAAGCTATACTTACTAAGCTACATAAATAAATGCTACAGCTTCTTTTCCATATTTTTGTTTTATGTACCTTAAGAGGTAAGCGCTGACTGCTTACTGCTTGATGCCCTGCATCATTTTTGTATATATCAACAATATAATAATAATATTGTATATAATTGTATTGTATATATCAACTTAATTGTATATATCAACAATTTAACAGCTTTCAAGCCTGGTCCACGGGGAACTTTACACTAAAAAGTATTCACCCTCTCCATTACCAATTTCAAGGTTTCTGCCTTCAAAAACCAGACAGGGTCTAGACTGGGCCAGTTGCCAGAAAAGCCTTTTAGTCCTAAGTGGACTGTCCCAGTCTGCGGGGGGGGCAACCCAAACAAAGATGGACAAATGCACGATGCGCGATAGCAACAGAGGAGTGAAAAATAGATAGAGGAGCCCCTTGGTGATCAGGAGTCTAGACGAGTATGTGCGCATCATTCCCCGCTCCATCATGGAGAGGCGGAGGATTGGCCGGATGGATCCAGGTCAGTGAATTTGTCATCCACATACAGGGCAAAAGCACTTATCTGTGGGCCCCCTACACACGCAGTCTCTGTGGGCCCCCTTCCTTTCTGTATGCCTCATGTATTTGGCTTGCTATACAGGGCCCTAATGCCACTGGGGCTCTGGGTAATCAGTTCCAACCCCCCCCTACCACCATCACACACACACACACTCACACATACACATTGATGCCCCTATACACACAATGTCCTTCTGCTGTACGAATGTGTGTCTGTTTTAACGGAAAGAGATGTTACATGTGTACTCACACATCAATCTCCAGATTTTTTCAAATTGATGTTTTAAAGTCTTTCTTTTGGTCAGCCAACTGCTTTGAGGATGTACAGCATAGGAGCAAGAAGAAAAACACCTTCTGGTGGATGACCGCATGGTTCATGTGACGGTCAATATTATTGAATTAGACTTGTATGTCTTTGATTATTAAATTAGAATGTTATTACATCACTTTGCCTGAAACACCACTTTGTACAGTATACTTGCTGATTTGTCAAGTTTGCAAGCATGTTCCCTCCTGGACATGGAACATGCTAACATAAAACTGCTTTCAGACTTCCGACCTGAACTCCTGGATTTTTCCGGACATTTTCTGTATGTGCTGTAATGTACTTTAACGGCAAACCTCTGGAAATGTTATTCACAGGTTTTTCTAGCCAGAGCCGTGGTCACAACATCGGAAGTGCTGCTAGTGTGCTCATATGTGAACAGGACAAAAAATATTGTAAAAAAAAAATCAGTGATTGGTTGCCAGAGTGTTTTTTTGTTTTCCTCAATGGTGTGTAAATGTCCCTCTCCTTGCTGAAATTGCAGCTACACTGGTTAAGTGTGAATGGTCAAAAGCATCTGGATCAAAATTTCCACATTTATTTTTAAAGCCTCAGTATGAAAGCAGCTTATGAGACTTGGAAGAAGTCTTTCAAGGTGATGGGAGAAGGTGGCTGTGTGACACTTTCACAGGAGAATGAGCAATCAATGTCTGACACATATGCATGTCACATGCATGCAGACACGTCCTGGGTCACTTCATCCCTGTCAGGCTTGTCAGGCTTGTCAGGCTTGTCATCCATGCATCTCACACAGCGTTCACAGGCACATCAGTGTCTCTGCTGACAGGTCCATCAATGAAACACCCTGTGATTTCATGAGGAGATATGGTGGGTCTTTTAATGCAAAATTATTATAACTCTAGTTAATTTGTCTATATTTTTGATGAGGATTATTTGATTGTCCCACACAAAAAGTGGTTGGTATTAGAGGGGAAATCTTAAATGTGACCGGAATGCTCACATCCAAACAAAAGAAGTGGCACTAGATCAAAAATGACCTTACAACATGAATGACAGTCGACTGGACAAAATTTTGGTTGTTTAAACCAGGTTTTTGTTTTTTTATTCTTTTATCCTTTGTCAAGCATCATATTCATGCATTTATCTTTAAGCCTCCCTCATTTTTGCCATTTTTGTTTTTAAGGGGAAAGACACTTACTGCCGAGGTAGCATTCATCTTCAGTGGTTGCTTACCAGGAGACCTCTTTGTTTTGCATAGAGCTTGCCAGTCACATGACTGTGTTTCCATGGCAACCAGGGTCTCCATAATCACTTGTGCAGTGACCTTTATTCCCTTGAGGGAAGGAGAGAGGGAGGTTAGAAGGAGAGCAGAGCCAGGCAGTGGAAGGTGTGATGGTTTGAGGTAGAGGGAAGAAACTATCACCAAAGCTACCACCACACCAGCGAGTGGAGAACCCATGTATTCCATGTAGCCTACATTCTTGCGTATATGATCCGTGTTCTCTGTCACAAGGACCCTATACACCCAAAGCTGCATCAGGCAGAAAAACATCAACACTGCTCCTCCAATAAGAGGGTGACAATATAATGCACATATTTCAAGATTTATTTTAATCAACTGATGGGCAATTAACTTTGATTATACAATACAATATACTGAATGTATGTTAAATTAAAGTATTTTTTCCTTACTTGGGATTTGCACTGTTGTTTTCTAAAGGATGTTTTCCGTTTTCCAGATATTTTCCTCTGATCATTTGGGAGTGATATCTAGTGTTGCTATGTACATTATTCACATTGTTCAAGCTATCATAAAGTATTTCAACAAGAGTTGACTCGTTTGTACCTACCATTTAGTTTTTTGGATGATGTCCCGCACATCAGCTTTTTAACAATGGGAGTCACACTGCAGACAAATTCAGATCTTGGCAACAAGTCAGTTGGTCATTGCTCTGACCAGTCACACCTCACAGGGAGAATACGCCTTGTTTTTAACCAGTGACCAGGCGTTGACTGTTACTTACATTGGTGTTTTTCAGGGAACATCTGGTAAAGTGTATCAACTCTTTACTGTTCTACAGCACACAACATCTATAGCAGGCTACTCTAGAATGTAGAGGAATGTGCACAAACACACCCACACACACATACGGGTGCGGCACACACACACTTACACATTTACACACATACACACACAAACACACACACACACACACACACACACACACACACACACACACACACACACACACACACACACACACACACACACACACACACACACACACACAAACTGCATCTTTGTATAAAACGAAGGGGGGGAGACAGAAGCGTCAGTGAATGCTCCTCACCAAGCATTTAAAATGAGCCCCTCACAGGATCTTCAAAGATGTATCTAGGACCATAATCAGGACCATCTCATTTCAATATTAAAAATAAAACCCAGCCTCCATGCCATACTGAAGCTCATCACAGTCTGCCTTCTTCACCCCACACCCCACACACCTCCCCTCTCCCTTTCTTTTCCTTTCAACTCGCCTCTGAAGAAAAAAAATCTGCATAATTCTTTTTTTTTTCTCTGAAGTCTGTGCTGATGTGCGCACATGATGGAGGCCTGTGCTGATTTGCGTGCCACGCGAAGCCTCTGCCATTCATTACAGGCATGCGAAGCGGAACGGCACCATGGGGTACTCATTAACCAGTTCACTGGGAGAAGGAAGGGCTTTTTTTAGACTGCCGCTCTGTCGGTCACAAAGCATGTGTGTGTGTGTGTGTGTGTGTGTGTGTGTGTGTGTGTGTGTGTGTGTGTGTGTGTGTGTGTGTGTGTGTGTGTGTGTGTGTGTGTGTGTGTGTGTGTGTGGGTGTGGCTATGTATGGAGGAGAACAGAGATGCAACTCTCTTCTTCTCTTAAATTGCTTCTGCTGGAATATGTGTAGGCTAGGTGTGCAAAAAAAAAAAACACAAGCATTGTATAAAAAGACAATAACTTGTGAGCATTTTTATTAAAATAACAAACAGAAATAGACTAATCAGGACCTGTAGTCATACATAATGTTCATATTATAGTCTGTTGCTAAATTTGTAGGTAGTTTGAAAGATGTTTTATAATGATAAATTGACACATGTTGTTGTTTAGATTTGTGCTAAATTAAGATAAACATGAATATATTATCCCACAGTAATTCTAAAAAACCCATTGCACTGCATACAGATGGTATGTTTGATTTGTAAATGAGTCAATAATTCACAATTAAACACAAAAAGAAAGGCTTTACATCTAGCAAAAGCTCACTGAAAACAAAAATTAAAAAACAAACAAAACCCCAGGAAAAAACTCTGTTTTAAATGTGATGTAGGTGGTTCATGATCCAATGTGTGACTTATAGGTGTACACAGTAGTCAACTTACAGGTTTTAATTTCCATTTGTTTAACAAACTGTATGTATCCTCCTTAAATATCTGAAATATCTACATTTCAAATGTAACTGCACCACCAATACACAAGAATATAACTACCCACAACAGATTTCTCATCGTCTTACCCTTCAAGTTGTCCTCTCTCTCTCTCGCTCTCTCTCTCTCTCTCTCTCTCTCTCCCTCTCTCTATCTATCTGTGCGTGTGTGTGTGTGTGTGTGTGTGTTGAAAATGTGATGGGTCTGGAGGACGTTGCTGCTTTCTGCTGAGCTTGACCTTGCCTTGTCAGAGCTGCCAGCAGCAGACAGCGATCTTGGATCCCAGGGGGGTGTGGAGGCAGACGGATGGTCTTAGCTCCTCTACATGCCTATCATTACAGAGGCTGGAGACAAGGCAAGACCAAAGCCTGGAGATAAATGCTGCGGTGGAGCTGGACGTACCCATCGAACACATCTCATCCATCAGCTGCTGGGGTTGTGGTGCTAAAGCCAAAGCCCAGAGGAGCGCTCCTGTGATGAGAGAAGAAAAGATGTGATCTTCCCCATCGCCTGCTATGTGTGGCATGCGAGTGTGAATCAGAAGAGTATACTACTGTACAGATATCGGATAATTGCAACTGGATATTTAAGGGTTTATTCACACCAAACACTCTCCGTATTCAGCACATGCCCGTTTTCTGTCCGTATTCGTTTAGAATGCATGTTAACAAATTAGACTGTCCACACCGCACGCGTGATCTGTGCGTATTCTGTCCCATATAAACATATTGTATACGGATACACACTGTACACGCTCAAGTCGGTGTGAATGAGCCCTAAGTCATGTCACAAAACATTTCTCTCATCCCCAATTCTGCAAACAAAGCTTTCTCACAGAAATGGTCATAACTGGAATTATACCACAAAGTGCTTAGTATACATTAAGCAACTGTGTTCTTGAATATGTAGTTCCCAGACTGGGATACTACAAAAACACACACAATACACCTATCCATTCATATGAGCCTGGTCTTGGGAGGGCCTTGCTTACTACGTCCAGTAGTGGGCATCTCATCTTCCCAGTGGTAATATGGGTGCAGAGCCTTCATCAGTACAGGCACACTTCATGCTGCATGACTGCAGGAAGCCAAACAATAAAAACAGAAAGCACTGCATTTGCATACATATTACAGTAGAGCCTTTTAAATGAGAATGAATGTGTGTGTGTGTGTGTGTGTGTGTGTGTGTGTGTGTGTGTGTGTGTGTGTGTGTGTGAGTGTGTGTGTGTGTGTGTGTGTGTGTGTGTGTGTGTGTGTGTGTGTGTGTGTGCGCATGCGTGCGTTCGTGTGTGTGTGTGTGTGTGTGCGCATGCGTGCATTCGTGTGTGTGTGTGTGTGTGTGTGTGTGTGTGTGTGTGTGTGTGTGTGTGTGTGTGTGTGTGTGTGTGTGTGTGTACGTGTGATTGACAGTGCATGTGAAGGCATGTAAGCAAAAGGTATAGATAGGGTGTGTAAGGTGTAAGAGGTTGTATGTAAGAATAACAAAAGAGAGGACCAATATATGGGAGTGATTAAATATGACCACATGCAACTACAGTGCTATATGGCTCACAGGGTTAAAAGAAATCACACATTTCACTCTTAGTTCTATATTTATTGTACTTATGCAATGACAGGTCATTATATTTCATATTGTGTTTTGTTTTTTTTTCAATATGAATGCTTGTCATTTTGTCATTTTCATTTGTAAAAAAAAAAAAAGATAATGCTATACTTTAACACACAAAATGGAATCGACTTCTGTGTACCCAGCCAAAAACATTTTGTCTTGTACCATGACCACAGGCAAAGCCAAGGACAAGGTCCACAGACATGTAATTGTGTCCTCTGACAACAGCTGTCTGTCTGTCTGTGGTTGTGTAATGGCAACAACAGAGGAGTCCAAAGTTCATGACACCGATGGAACAAGGGCTCTAAACCATAGGTAAGCAGTTACACAGGTAATGTACAGTTTGACCATATCACACACATATTCTGGTAGAAAACCTGTCAAATCAGGGCACAAAGAGTCAATGAGAGTCTTTCATGCTGTTGTTGTAGACATTTATGTTAAATATTGGCAGGCCACATGACTATGATGGTCAGGCTGGAGTGGAAGGTGATAAACTCCAGGAGATGGTGAATGGGCACAGACACAGACTTACTGTCATACCATGCTGCAAAACAATTCATCTACTTATCAAAATGGTCTCTCTCTCTCCTTCCTCTCTCTCTCTCTCTCTCTCTCTCTCTCTCTCTCTCTCTCTCTCTGTGAGAGAAAAAAAATGTGGGGAGGCTCACCTTTCCCTCATGCAGTAACCTCATTGGCCAGATTCGGGTGGGCGGGAACCATTTCAAAATATTATCCATGCCTTATGCTACTGCATCGATTGTGCAATCGCTATCACATACCATGCGTTGTGCAAAGCCAGATCATATATAATTCATAAAGAAACAGTGTGTGAAGATGGCTCGGATGTCTTGACAAAACTGTTATATTTTGTTATTAAGAAGAATGGAATACACTGTCGACGCAGAAAGTTTGATTTCGATTTCTCTGAGGAAAATTGAGAGTGCGCGCACGCAACGAGGGGGCATCAAGTTATATAAAAATCTCTTGGTTTCTTATGTGTTAAGAAATGCTAGACAGCTGTGCACAGTTGACAAGCAAGGGAAGATACATCGGAATCAACTTGAAAACAGAATTGAGCCTAACATTACCAGTGACTTTTCGTCTCACAGCTCAGACTGGAACATGGCTTTGACGGAGAGGGTAGGAGAAAAGGATTTAGTGACCATGGGTACACGGCAGTTTCTGCCGTGGTCCATCTGCATATTTCCCGAGCATCACCAGGACTCTAAAGAGGATGATATTTTTCAAAGCTTCAATGAACAATCTTATTCATCGTGTTCTGACTTTTTGGACTCCGAGAGCAATCAGACCACGGTGCTGGATTTGGACACGCACACAGTCACAGCTGTAGACAGTAGCGTCCACGTGGACTGCTCTGCTGCGCAACCGTCTTTGCGTTCTAATAACGTTTGTAGAAAACGAAAAGCAGACGAAGACGCTTTGAATTCCAGTGCCTGTAAACAAGAAAGATTGTGTTTTTCACGTCAGCCCCACGAGCGGTCAGAGACAACCAATGTTTTCAATCTCGTCTCTATTTTGGGTTTCAGTTTAACCGAATTCATGACCATCCAGACAGATGTAGAACAAAAACTAAGCACAGGGCTTCTCAAGTCGACAGCGTCATGTACCGAGCCTTGGACACGGGCAATTGAAGCATTTTGAGTGCTGTTATTTGACTGTTGTAATTATCGGCAAAGAAACGGTGTCTACTGGACTATCATTTACTCATTTTGGGTGGGCTTGTAGACAGGCAGCGAGAGAGAGAGTTTGGAGGCCGGAGGGTGCATCACACTGTCTACTACGAAATGTCAACAGTTGTAACACGTGGTGTCGCCTAGTAGGAAGATTGAGTTTATTTATCATCATCCGATGCTGCATTGGTTTGAACTCGGCGGACTGTGCGAATGTAGTCTTGGCTGTGATAAATCTACAAATGTCTCCATTGAGATACAAATTGTTGTCGGTAAGCATAATGCATATACTTCTCTCAAACAAAAGAAAATGCTCCTCTTTTCAGGCAAATATGTTTTTGGTTTTGTGGAAATATATTTATATATATTTTGTTTGTTTGTTTGTTTTGTTTCGATTGGGCAGCTATGTTAAGCATTTGTCTTCGCATTTTCAATAAAACTGTATTCCTGAAACATTACCTGTCCACCGTCCAATGATAACATTTTAAAGTAAACGACTTGAATCAAGTTATCATCGTCATCGTCATCATTATTATTATTATTATTATTATTATTATTATTATTATTATTATTATCATCATTATTTGACTGACATTTCGTTAGCTTGGGTGCCCGACTTTTATTAAAGAGTATAGACCAGGGACTGCGTGTCTAAAGAAGCTTTTTGTCTTGATGTGTCTCTTTCCAGCAATCTTACTTTTATGTTCTACTGGTTCAACAGACTATAGTGCAACTTTAAGGGGAAACAGTACTGGTTGCTGTGAACGTTGAACAGAAAGTGAAAAATCGTGAAAAAACATTTTTCCAACTAGAACTTCAACTTAACACGTGGTTTATGGGTTTGGTAAATTATAACACTTTTTTACACCACATTTACAGCCACCAGATGTATTGTTTCGTACTAGAAGATCGTTTAACACTAGTGACAAAAGAGCGCTCTCTGCTGGCCTACGGTGAACATCACAGTCTAAATGGTTCCCTGGACGCTGTAGGTAATAGAATAACCAACCTCCTCTGACAACCCTTTCTTGCGCGTGCTTTATAGTCGTAAATATACTTTCTGTCTCTGAACATCAGTTTCTTTCACAGTAAGAGCACTCAAAGCCTTTTTCGTTTAATACAAAGACCCTAGTTTGAGAAGTGTGCACTTTTAAAAACATATTGATAAATCAGAAGATTAACCTTATGTAAGGAACACACTCTTTATCTATTAAAAGTGATTGAACTGTACACAAAATGAAAATAAAATACTTACATCCGTATTTCACATAGTAATTACGTTGCAGCGACAGTGGGAAAACATGAAAACAAATCCCAGTGCACTAAAAAAATCATGACAAAATGGACTACTGCCACAATTAACTGAATAATCTGTACACACCTGAGATATTTGATATGGGAAAGCAAATCCAGTATTCATCGAGGTATTGGAATAGCCATGGGTATGTGTATCGATGGCTGTGCCTTATGCTGTTGGCCCACTGCAGTTTGGAGCTGGCTGTGTGCGAACGTATAGAGAAATGGGTTGAGGCAGGCATTGATGTAAGTAAGAGCTGAGAGAACAGGCCAACTGTTGTGACATAAAGCTTCCAGCTCCTTTGCCTGGGTAACCAGCGCACTCAGGTCCAGCATGTTAAAGAAGTGCAGTGGCGTCCAGAAAATAAAGAACGACACCACTATGTTTGTCACGGCGCGTGTCATCCTACGAGTCCTGAGAACAACCATCTGGCTGACGCGCTTCTGCAGGCAGATGTAAAGGGAGGCTATGGCCGCGAACGGAATCACGTATCCAAAGAGGGTCTGACACACAAGGACGACGGCCTCCTGAGCAGCGCCTTCATATCTCGCACCGCACCTGTACTCTTGCACGCTCCTGACCACGAGGCACGGCGAGGATATGCAGGCCGCCATGGCCCAGAGAGCCACCAGCAGGGCCCACTGCCCAGACGGCTGCAGCCTGGTCCAGAGGTGGGTGTGCAGCACCTGGAGGTAGCGCTGTATGCTCAGCATGGCCACGCTGAGCACGCTGGCGTGCATGCCCCAGTACAGCAGGAAGAAGAGCAGCCGGCAGGCCACGTCACCCAGCTCCCAGTCGGACACCAGGTTGTAGATCTGCACGGGCAGGAAGAGGAGAGACAGCAGGTCCGACACGGCCAGGCTCATCATCAGCTTGAGGGAGAAGTTGTCCGGCTGGTACTTCCGAAAGATCACCACCATCACGGCGATGTTGCCGGGGATGCCCACCAGACAGCAGAGGCCCATGATGACACCGGGCACCACGTTCATCATCGCCGATGACGACATGGGGGCACAGTCGATGGCACAGCACGATCAGAGCTCCAGACAAAGGTCTGACACTGGCCCCTCTGAAGGGACGAGGATGTCGCATGACAGGTGAACACAAATTAGCTGTCTGTTTTATTGCCACTGGTGATAACAGACTCCCTGTCAGGAAGGATTGAACCCTCTTTGAATTTATGATGTTTGTTGCATAATGTTTATACAAATGTACCACAAGGAGAAGTGCACGTCATGCAGTAATAAGAATAGCAAGCCACTGTTATGGAAATGTTGTTTCAGAAATATCACTCTGTAAACAGTCAGTGACTGAGGCCTTGTAGGCTTTTGAAGTTAGAACAGCATTTACATTTGTGTGATATGAACATGGGACTTCACAAAATCGATCAGGCTTATTTGCTTGTGCAGACATCCTAAGTCTCCCGGGAGTCCCACTGAGGTTTTCAGTTCCAACAGCAGTAGAAGGAAAGAGAACACACTGTACAAAGTGTGTGGCTACAGTGTGTCTGACCTATCAATAAAAACAAGTGTGAATTTTCCTGTCTATTGCAATTAAATGTTAATTAAAGGTATTCCTTTAATTAGTCACCCCAAAAAATGAGTGTATTTTCAGTTGGGTAAAACAGTTCTGTAATTATGTATGAATGTAAATGTCTGTTAGTCCTTAATGGATCTTCACAGTTTGTTGAGGTATCATTTTGATTTGTGAATATAGTACGTTTACATGAATAAAACATATCATTATATCATTGAAGATAAGTATTTGGATACTTCTAATACCCACAAAAAACATCTTTGCACTGGTTCATTGGCACATAAGTAATGCAAGCCTAAGAACGTGGTGCCTATGTTAAGCTGAGGGGGGCTGCTCTGCACATAACGCAGTGCAGAATTTCTTTACAATATGCTGATGAACCACCAGAGGGCGCTATCTAAAAGGATCATTGAAACAAGCCTCCTAGGTGTACTGTAGTATGGTAGGCTAATACAGTTGGCAACATTTGTTACACAGATTCAGCATGGTCCTGTAGTTATTTGGAGAAAAAGAAGAGAAAGGTTTATTCGGCACACGTGGAGGACTGCCTTGTCAACTGGACCATCAAGCACGCTGCAGGGAAGTATGGTAAGGTGGATTTACATTCCATTCACATCAAGGGTTGATTAGGGCCAACTCTGTGTATGGAAACCCTAGCAGCACTTCTATCAGAAACTTTAGTCTAATGTAATTTAACAATTTAACAAAGGCAATGTTTCAGGGAATCTAAGACGGTTAAGCACTGACCTGGCCTCTGCCATACTAAATCAATCCAAACTGTATCAAGTATTTCTACTTGAATTGTACAGTATATGGCAACAGAATGCTGTTAAGCTCCCCGTCCAAATCAACTGCAAAACCAGCCTATACACACAATGCTACGAGAAAACACAAGATACTTGTGCACCTAGGAAGAGTACATACTGTAGCCTACCTGTGGGAGAAGAGATTAAGCCTTCCTGACTACAAACCTTATTCTAACATACTATTGTGTGGGAGAGCACTTAGCACTAAAGATTTTACTGTTATTTTGTTTACTGCTATTATTGCTATTGTTTATTACTATTATTTCCTGAGTCCTGTGTCTATCGACCTGTTGTTGGGTTTGCTTGCTAAGTCGCAGGGTGTAGTTGGTCTGCACAACTTCCATGACACCTCATCAGTAATGCACTTCAGGATCTATGGGAGTTTCAGGAACTCCATCTCACCTTGAACTCGCTGGTGCCTGGGCTAGGGCACCCCTGCCACAGCTAAGATAAGCCCACATCCTCCCCCTCCACTCCAGCCCAGCCCAGCCCAGCACCCCACTCTGCTCCATGTTACCACAGCTACCACATTTGAATTATGGAGTTAATGATTGCCATTGGGTTGACAATGTAGCTGAGATCATACATGCACCATGTATGTGTGGAACTATACAGAGTGTTTGACCAAAGTTGTGTCGATTTAGTATGCTGAAATTTAAAAGCTAAACCTACATTCTATGAATTACTTATCTTATTTAACACTTATTGTGTTTGACATTTTACAATTATATTGAATATTGAACCGAAATGCCTTCACAAAAGGCTGTAGTGGTCCTTACACAATGAACTTACTATAAAGTTGTAATAAACCTGCCTAGATTTATCAAGGATTAAAAAAACACACACAGTTATTATAGACAGGGAAGGGATGCAGGTCAAGCTACCTGTGAATGGAGCCACTAGACTTTTCACCTCACTTGTTTGTATACGTTGTATATGATAGCCTATAGTAAGAGGACAAAAGTAATTACACCATACCAACATCATCCGTAAACATAGGAACATTCTAATCATAATAATTGATATTTAGCCTACTTATGCAAACATAACCCATGTGAATTCTAAGTAAAATGACCTCTGAATGTATCCCCATAAAATATGAGACAGACAGCAGGGGCGGTCGAGAAAGTTTGCATTCTTTCTGGTAATGACCGACTTATGAAGATGATTAATTAACTCAAAAAAAGTTGCATAGTGCTGCTTTAGGGGAATTAATCTCTCTCAGTGCTCCACAGTGCCTGTACTAGCCTGGGCTCCCCCCATCAGCATCACACTGTCAGCATGATCAGTCAGAAGATAATAAATAGCACCATCAGGAAACCAGGATGCATTGTCAGGATGATGGAGCAGTGGCACAGTGCTTGGGACAGATGGTGTAAAGGAAATTCTCCTCCTCCTCCTAAGAAATTATTTGTGCACTATCATCCTTTCCCTTGATGTTTGCCTTGCTTGCAGCAATGCAGCAGAAGTTATTAAACTGCTATGAAACACTTCAGCAACGCAACGATTTAAACCAATTTATATACAGCTGCCCATATTCTTGACAAATCAAGTGAGGTGGTATACATTTTACACTTACCCCACTTTTTTTCAGTTTGCTTTCTTCTTTTTCCCTTGTTCAGTCATAGGTGCTGGGTTTGAACAATGATAGATGCAAAACACAGAACTATGTTGCATTCACCAGAGGTGAGCTTTAAAAAAATGTAATCGACTAGTAAAGCTACTATTGCATGGTTACCTGGACCATTTGGCTGCACAAGAAACGTGCAGTCTGTCATCACACTGGAGACGACTATATGCATAGAATATATAGTGCTTATAGCCTAGCTTTAGGCTGTTGTTTTGTAGCTGTGCTCATGCTGCAGGAGTCCTGTCAGCCCAAGCAATGGGAATCTTTCCTTTTTTTTATTTCTACTGGTGTGTTTCTAATCCCCCAGAGACGTCTTTGTCTTTGCATGAATGTTTTTAACAACAATATGACTACTTGATTGATCACACTCATTTGTCCTGGTGATGGATACACATTTATTTTACACTATGGGGTTTCCTTTCTCATCTGCTTATTGTCATCAACACAATACATCATATGCTTATCACGCATTACATCAGATTTGCTCAAAGAGACTGGAGACAGGTATTGACTGGGGGGTACAAATAGGCCTACAGTACTTTGCTCTAAACATCCTCAGCTACTTGTGGATCTGCCCATACTGTACATAACAAACCCATTTTCTATAATGCACAAAAATGTATTCTTATGCCCAAAATACCTCGTATTTATGCATGTGATCACACACACACACAGACACACACACAGACACACACACACACACACACACACACACACACACACACACACACACACACACACACACCCACACACACATATGCATGCATGCTGAACGTTTTTATTTACATGCATGCTAATATAAATATATATTTCAGTTTAAAAACAGTGAACAGTTAATGACATATTTTATGAGATATGCTGAGATCAATGTTTTCTTTCCAAAATATTTATGCTACTCTGTCATGTTTAGGGCCCCTATGGATGAGATTTGCCATGACATTCCATAGAGGGCTGCAAAATACCTTCCAGCTGTTAAACACAAACCACCACCTTAAATTTACACTAAAGACTCTTTTTGATTTTTGTGTGATGTGTAAGGGGCTTTGGTTGGCCCACATTGTTATGTCAGCCCCCTGCAGGCATCTCCTGCCACTCAGGAACTCTCCAGACCTTTGGATTGTGATGAGCGGGCAGCAGCATAGTGGGGGACCACTGGGCGCTTAATGGGGGAATCGCAGGAGGGGAAGCTGCTTTATCTGTGCAGCCAGAGGGGTCCCTTTCCAACCCCCTCAGGGCCCTGGGCTGCAGGTGATGGCTGCCATGGGCAGGGATGGAGGTGGGGTATGCAAGGGGCCTCCCCCCTGACTGATGCTATTATTCAAAGTGACGACAGAAATCAGTCCGTAACCATAAGGATGTGTTTTCATGAAAATAAATGCATTCTACAATAATGTAAGTTTCTAAAATTCCACATTATATTCTATGGAACTCAACATTACCAACTTTCTCCCAGTACACGCTTATGAATTGCATTGCAGAGTCAACTTTATTTGTTTGGTCTGTGATTTTCTTTGTTCTTCTTTGTTTTGTGTTGTAGTCTGTGCAAACGTGTGCTTTGTAAATAAATACAAACTTTATCTTCAGCTGTGGCCTAGTGGTAAGGGAGTTGGTCTTGCAATCAGAAGGTTGCTGGTTCGAATCCCACCCTACCCATGGTTGAGATGCCCTTGAGCAAGGCATCTAACCCCACACTGCTCCAGGGACTGTAACTGAAACCCTGTAAATATCTGTAAGTCGCTCTGGATAAGAGCGTCAGCTAAGTGTAATGTAATCTTCAGATCAGATCTTTCCCCACTAGATGCTCACTGTTGTATCTTACTAACGGTCTCAAATTTGCACCACTGTTTTTTTTCAATAAATATATTGGCCCTGCCTCTGTACACATTTAGTAATATAAATTAATTTATCCATATCCACCATTCCTAACAGAAGCAGGCTGCATTTCATGTTTAATCTGGTGATTTCTGTTGCTTAGTATGTACTTCAAGTGGAGTCTGTTGTCAGACTTGACCAAATATCTAAACATTCTGTTCAGGTTGTGAAATGTATGTATGTATGTATGTATGTATGTATGTATGTATGTGTGTGTGTGTGTGTGTATATATGTGTGTGTGTATGTCTCTCTGTCCATGGGCAAGGATCAAAGTTGGATTTGTGATAAACTATATACTTATACCCATGTGTATCTGTTGTGATTAAAAGACAGGTTTGTTTCTCCCCTGAAGCTTATGGATTGTGTGTTCAGGATCTGCCTTTTTACCATGAGGTTGTCCAGTTGGCAATGTATAGTGTATGTGTGTGCGCATGCTTGTGCACGTTTATGTGTGTGTGCGGTTGTGTGTGTGGGTGTGTGGGCTTGTGTGTGCGTGTTTGTGTAAAACTGTGATGGGGGAAGGCTCGTGAAGCTGTGCTCTTGCACTGAACCCTCACCTCTCTGCATTCATATGTGTTAGCAGAGGCAGCCCTTATGCTCCGTTCTCAGCAGGGTAGCAGGTCTTCTGATGGTCAGGTCCAGGTTCAGCTGAAGTTCATTGTTATCCCCTCTCCCCCCACCGTAACTGACCCCCCTCGCCTCGCCCCCCTCCTTCTTTTTCTCTCTCTCTCTCTCCTCTCTTGCTCATCTCTCTCCATCTCTCCGTTGTACCTCCGAGACTCGTATAGCAGGTGGTCCCTGCTGGGATGAATGGGGTCAGTGGCAGTTCAGAAACCTTGACCCGCAACCCCCACCCTCTGCTCCGACCTCTAGAGCAACCCCTTTTTTCCCATGCCCTGACCCGAGAGATCCTGTGGGAACCACTGGTCAGCAGCATCAGAACGCCTGGGGGACCGGTTAAACCAGCGCACGGTTAGAAAAAAAAAAAAAAAAGAAGAGATCCTTTTGTTGCTGCTTGCTAAAAGCAGCAGGGGAGAAGAATTGATTGAAAACAAACAGTTTGACTGGGTGACTAAAGGAGGTGTCAGGTGCCTATGTTTCACCCATATTTATATTTTATATATTTATGTTCAGAAATGACTCACGTGTGTGTCTTGCTTTCAGAGGGTTTGTTTGATTTGTAGGCTACTCTGACAGCAGTTTTCAGATTTCTCTCTGTGCTTTTAATAAAGGATATTAGCTAATGAAGTGACAAAAGGTAGATGAATATTATGTTTTAAAAAAGGGTTGGTGTGTGTGTTACTGTGTGCACACACATGGACGTGAATGTCAGAAAAAAAGTGTTTGTGTGTCAGAGAGAGAGACAGAGAGACAGAGAGAGAGATAGACTGCTGGGGTATTTTGCTTAGGTCGCTTTGTTTGTGTACCTGACTGTACAGTAAGGGCATGTTTAGGGCCCCATGGCCAAATTGATGAGCATTGCGACTAATAGAGCTGTTTGAAGCCTAAGCCCTAAACAAAGGCAAGCCCTGATCCAGGCCGCGCTTAATCTTCCCAACCTGTCAACTTCCTGATCCATCCCTCTGGTTGCCATGGATACTTGAACTCAACAGCCAATGGGCTGAGCTCAGAGGCAGGCATGACCAACTGGATTAAGGGTGAATGGGGACCAGCCGCTACCCTGTATATGATGTTGAAGTAAAGCTCTGACAGGATGCTTTCGCTGGTGTTCTCATCTCTTGTTTGTGCGTCGGGTGTGAGGGATGAGTAGTTCAGGCCCCCCCTTGGGGCTCAGGGCTTGAGACGAGACCACTCACAAAGAGTACACACTGGTTCAAAGGCTGTAAAATCATATTTGTAATGTGAAATACAAACATTTTGTTAAGGTCTGTTGCAATGTCTTGCAATTCCAAAGATCTCTGACACACATGTGCATTGTGTTGTGTATTAAGCATGCAGTGTGTTATTGAAATTACTGGTATACATGCTTTAAGTTGTGTGGTTAGAAATGAAATTACATGTCAAAATTAAAAAACACATACATTTCCATACAATAAACTTTAAATAAGACTCCAACATTTATTTAAACAGACCAACAAACCATTCTATAAACATGTCAAATTCCAAATGAAATACTGGACTCAGTAGACTTGCAATGCCACAGACTGTCCACAGGGAGGCAGGCATCCAGGGTCTGTTCAGGATAAACAGGCTTTCACTTCCACTGTGGCCTCAGTGAACCCAACACACAGATGGAAAGATTTGGCCACGTTCCAGCACATGCTTTTGTTCTGTCCTCACATAACTGAGCGAAACACATGCTTTTGCTCTGGCTGCGCTTAACTACTTTTTTACTACCCGAGATTGAGTTTCGCATTTGTTATTTGCAGTTTCGCTGTCTTCACTTGGCGAAAGGATAATAGTTTCTTTTTTTGTTGTTCTAAATAGTTGTTAATTGCAATTCCATGAAACGTTTCATTACATAGAATCGAGAGGTTTTAGGAGTAAATCACGCTGAAGTACGAGGGGGCCGGTGGTGCAGGAGAGATCCAGTGAGCAGAATCCATGTGGGGATTGTAACGGCTCGGGTTTCTTTCACATTTCCTTTGTTGTTGAGACGACTGCTCTTCTCCTGGCTCATGTTGCACCAATCTTTGTGTGTGTGTGTATGTGTGTGTGTGTGTTATTCCATGTGCTGCACAGCCATTACATATACAATACTAGATATACCCAGAGACACAACAAAGAAGACACAGAAGGATAGACAGACAGAAATGCAGACAGACAGACAGAATGACAAAATAATAATCATTGGGTATTGGGCATTTATTGATTTAACAGTTGTGTTCCACTTCATCAGTGCATTTTCAGTTTTCGTATTTTTTCACATGCACATCTGTTTACTGTGTGTGTGTGTGTGTGTGTGTGTGTGTGGTCATGGTCTCAACCTATGATTCCCGTTTATGTTTTGTAAGTGATCTCATCTGCTCTCTGTTCTTCACCACGGAGCACCTTGCGCCTGTGTTTGACTGGGGGGTGAAGGGGGTGGGAGGGTCATGCCGTTGGAATGTTTCCAGGTCACGCAAAAAATAGGTCAGATTGTTCCTCTTGTCAGTTCCTGTAACATCAGTGTGGTTTATGACAGGACAAGCTTAACTGTGGTATTGCGCTTTACGTATGGATGCGCCTCTGACCATAATGTACACATACCACAAACTGTAAACTTTCTCATGGTTAATCGTTGCCTCTCAAATTCACATCAGAGAGATCATTTCACCAAAATCATTTTTGTTTATATTCTGGTAGTCAGTGGGCTCTTCTTGATGCAGCTGTCCGTATTGAGTAAGATAAAAAAACATCTGCATCAAAGCATAAGATGCCTAAGTGGGGTATTTTGTTTGAAATGAAATTCTTTACGCACAAAGAAATACCACCAGGTGCTTACCTAATGTATCGCACTTAGCACTGACATGAATGAGCCTGGATAAATGTTGGTGTGTGTGTGAGAGAGAGCGAGAGCGAGAGCGAGAGAGAGAGAGAGAGAGAGGCCTTGGTTCAGACTGACTGGAAAATGTCAGTGTCTGAAATTTCCCAGCATGCTAAGAAAACTTTACAGGGCAATTACCGTGGGATTGTTTCCAGATGATTCTATCAGCTCTGGCTCGACAAAGGAGAAAAAAAGAAAGGAAATGGGCTTTTCAGGCACTGACTGAGCTCATTGTTTCACATGTCATTTGTGGAGGTCAAAATCAAGTGAAACTGAAAAAAAAAAACTCGGAAAAGGTGTTAGTGTGGCTTTTGGTGAGTCATTTACCTAAAAGGGGATGTTTCTGCTGAGTCAAGATCTATTTCAGGCTCAATTATTTTAGCATAATAACGGTGTGAAAACTCACAACCTGGCTTTATGGAGATTTTGCAGCATTCAGAGATAGGGGGCCAAATTTGCTCACTTGAAAAATGATGGCCATTCACTCACACGCCATTGAGAAACCTCTTAAGTAGAAATTTCGCCATGAGGACCGTCGTAATTGGACAACTATTGAGAGAGCAGTACAAACGCTGCTGCCTGCTATCTGTAACATCGGCAATCTGGTGCTGCGCCAAGCTCCCAGGTCAAGGTCCATTAAATGATCACATCTGTGTTTCCAGGGCAAAGCATGCTTTCATTTCAACTTCCATGGCCATTTACAGCCCTATCAGCATAAAGGCTTGGGGCCCTGTCTTCGCAATGTTTACACACGACCGCCATGTCATGGATTCAAACCAGTGAACTTCCCACCAGCCCAGGACTCAGGACATCTAATCAGCTGGTACATAGCACTTTTCCACACGACTTCTTTTTTTTCTCCTTCTTTTTCCTTTTTAAATTTTGATTCCGATTGCGTCACGGCATCAGGTTGAAGACAACCACAACAGGAAGGGTGGTGATGGAGAAATATGGGGGAAATGGAAAAAAGTTTAGTTTTCTCTGTTTCTCAGTATGCTGTCGACACTTATTTACAAATAAAAACACATCTGCTGATTTATTTGAAGCATTTAAAGTATTAAGGATGTTTAATGCAATGTTTATACCCATTTAAAAGTGTTACTATAGTAGTCCTTGGCCTATATTGGCATTTGGCATAGAGACCGAGAGGTGTAAGCAGAGTGCAGAGGTGATAAATTGATTCGTTATGCTATAAGTATCCATACATTTTTATCATGTTTTGTTGACTGATCATCTGACCTGCCTGTGAAAAAAGCACCAACTGCTCGACTTCTGTAACAGACAGAGCACAGAGGCTATAAATGTTTAGTCAATTTTGAACAAGAACAACCAACGGCACATGCATTACGGTTAACTTTCATACTGTCCCAAATGTTGATCAGAGTCAGTATGGTTTCAAAGAAGCAAATCACACAATGGGACTGGACAGGAGAAAGCAAAGTATTTTAAACCTACAGCATATGGCTGTTCGCCATTCCTAGGTCAGTGCTCATGATTCACTTGAACAACAACTGAAATCAATGGTAACACTTTCTATGAAGACTGTATTCATAAGACTCTATGACCATATTCATAAAGGGTTATAATGCCTTCATAAAGCTTGATAGTGGTTACATTAATATTCACACTATTTATACATATTCATGGCTGCCCCCGTAAAGCAGGTAAAGCTTTATAACCAAGAATGCACTGTGTCACTTTGAAGTTTGAATAGGGCTTATTACATGGCATTATAATGCCTTAAGAGTACAGTCACAAGTATGCATAAATATGAGTACTTTGCATATTTTACAAATGCATTATAAGCCTTTATGAATTTGTTTATAGTCTTGTGAATACAAGCTTCATAGAAAGTGTTACCAAATCCATCATTACAACTGGAATCACAATCAACAGTTTCACTGCATTTCCTACTACCCAGTATGTCTATGAATGTGACAAATAAGTATCCTTTTATCCTGGAAGTTGGAAGTTGTATTTACCTTATCTTGAAGTCCAGGATATCCCCTCCTCCATCCGTGATTACTCCACTACCCAGAGGAGTGGCTGGGGGGACCCCCCTCCATGCTTTTTTTTTTTAACTTATCAGTTTTCCAGGGTACGGTCACCATCTGATGTGAAGGAAGCCCTGTGGTGTTTGCACCGCAGTTTGCATTCATTGATCGGTGAGTTGTGTCCGTGGGAAACCCACCGACAGCAATGAATGTTTATTGCAGCCATTAGGGCAGTTTTGTGGAGGCTCGCACTGACTCAGCAGTGGACCTCTCTCAAGAGATGGCCACCAACTCTCTCTCCATAAGGCCTTCAAGGCACTTCCTGTCTCAGCGGCATGGCAGGGACTAAAGATGGCAGCCAGCCCCTCAGGGTACAGTCAACGGTCGATGGTTTATGTCAGAGGCTCAAACTCACCGACAGCGTTGAATGTTCACCGAAGGTGCCAGGTAATTCAAGCGAAACTGCTTTGTGTGTTTGTTTAATCTACCACATGCCCATGCTCATCTTCTACCCAGTACAGATTACTTGAGGATTACTTGAAGAGATTACTACTGGGCCTCAATTTATGATGATTATTCTTTTGATCTCCATAATATCATCCCATTGGATATCACAAAGCAGCACAAGGAAAGACCATCTAATGAAAATGACAGTGAAATGGAGGTGTAGTGTAGATGCCTGCACTCTGCCTCCAACAGAATCCCACAGAGAACACACGACAAAATTGTGACCGTATAAAAAATGCATTGTGCGCCCATCGACCCACATCTTACCAAGCCTCTCAGCTCCACCAAGGGGGTTGATGAAGTGGGCGGGTGGGGGGTGTAGAGGCAAGGACCACCCCCCATCCCCCTCCCGGATCTCAGAGCATGTTATCCAGCTGGCCTGATTGCAAAAGCGTGTTTGCGCAGAGCGGCGCAGTGAATCATTCAGGGAGTTTGGAGCTGTAGTACCGCACTGCTCCCGTTACCCTGGGCTGAACCCCAGCCTCAGCTTCCTGTGAGAAGCCCTCTGAGAAGAGTGAGGAAAAGTGAGGAACAGACAGATGGAGAGAGGGGGGGGAGGAATAGAGAGAGAGAGAGAGGGAGAGTGAGAGAGGGGGGGAGAGAGAGAAAGAGGGAGAGAGAGAGGGAGAGAGGAGAGAGAGAAAGGGAGAGGGGGGGAGAGAGAGAGAGCGAAAGAGAAAGAGAGAGTGTCTGCAGAGGAGAAAGAGAAGTTAAGGAGGTGGTGACAGGAGGAGGAAAAGGATGGAGAGCAATCCTGCAATCATGTATTATTAATGGACAGCTTCATCTGTCAGCTCTGCCAAGCTGCCCTGCTCTGTTTTCCCTACTTGCCTTTCACACAGCAAAAGCTCTGTCTCACTTTCAACTTCTGACGCTAACCCTGTCTCACCCACACACTGACACTTATAGCCTCTAGTTTAATACTGGGGGAATGGGAGACGCATCCATCCATGATTTAAGTCTCATACTGCGTGTTCTAATTAAAATAAAATATTGTAATTTTTATGCGAGGCTTTTAAAATTGAGTGTGTCACCACATAAGGATTACAGACCCAGGCACCAATTCTCTGTTTCTTCAATCCAACCTCACATTACAAGATGAAAAGTCAAGTACATGACCAGATCTTCAGAGCAGCAAGCGTCAAAGAGGCAGCCGCCATTTACCACCAGCAGCATCAGGAGGTCTACCCATGATGCATCTCTGTCCTTCTCCTTGAAGTCCTGGAACTAATGCAGGGGACTCGGAGTATACCGGAGGTGCCTCCCCCGGTTGTTCCTGCCCCCCCAAAGTGTTTTTGTGATTCGAGGAGATGCTGTTAATGGAATAGAAATCTGCCATTCTGTTTCTGGAAATGGACAGTTAGTTGCCATGGTTTTAAGTGGAAGCAGTGAGCGTGTGCATGTGGGTATGTATGTGTGTGTGTTTGAGAGAGAGAGAGAGAGGGGGAAAGACAGCATGTGTGTTAGTGAACACAGAAAAAAGATCAAGACAGAACGATTTCCATGTTCCACGTTACACAGCATGTACATATTTCTGGAGAAACAGGAATGTATGTTAAGGTCCAAAACATCCCATTTCTTGAGAAATGTACACAGTCAAGCACACAAGTAAACACAAACTATTACAAATACTCATCAGCAATCTGTTATTAACCTACCCTCAGCATACTTTTGTTTGTTTCGTATCCCTGTTCCACTCTTTTTCTCTCTCACTGTCTGTATGTGTGTGTTTGTGTATGCACGTGCACATGTGTGTGTGCGTGTGTGTGTATGTTCATGTTTCTGTGAATATGAGTATACACTGGGACATGGATAATCCCAGCCCACCCCACCCCACCCCCGTTGGCACACATTTCTATCTTTATTTCTAGTACACCCACAGCACTGCCATGACCAGCGGAGCTACTGTAGGTGACATACAGCATCCAGTGCCAGTGCCAGTGCAGTTTGGAATTTGTGGATGTGGGCAGAGGTGTCAGACAGACGGGCAGAGAATTGGAGGTGTGTGTGTGTCGCAAAAAAAAAAAAAAAAAAAATGGGCATGTTATAATTGCGAGTAATCTCTCACAGAAATCAATTTGCCCTGATCACATAACAGATAGTAGATGTTGCTGAGCAGCAGAGCAGGTCGCCTCTTAGCTGTCGGGCTGCCTCATTTATTACAATGAACGAACACCCCTCTTTTCGAGCACTTTTTCGCTCCTCAGAGCAGGTCACGAGGGTCGCCCCAAACATAGGTTTTGAAGCCTCTGCAAAGCTTTTTTGGCTCTGGCTGGTCTGAAGAGCGTCAGGTTTTAGCGAGATCCGGGCTTAAGGTAATGAATGTGAAACTGGTGTTTGAAGAGAAGCAGCTCCGCTGGCTGGATTAAGCCGTGACATTTCTCTCCCGCTGTCTTCCGCCGCCACCGCTGTGCCTTCTGCTCATTGTTTTGGGTCAGGCTGATTGACCTCCAAATCTTTGAGCTGTCAGAGATTGCAGGGGGACAATCTTCTGTGATGGACTCATAGCCTAACCAGAAACACTGACCCACTTTATCTGTGTGATGGTGTCTGTCTGGTGTCAGGGGCAGCTGTGGCCTAGTGGTTAGGGAGTTGGTCTTGCAATCGGAAGGTTGCCGGTTCGAATCCCGCCATACCCATGGTTGAGATGCCCTTGAGCAAGGCATCTAACCCCACACTGCTCCAGGGACTGTAACTGAAACCCTGTAAATATCTGTAAGTCGCTCTGGATAAGAGCGTCAGCTAAGTGTAATGTATTGTAATATGGTGTCTGTGTGTGTGCCCATGGCGTATGTGTGTGTTTGTCTTTGTGTGTGTCTGAAGTTCTCTTTTGTTGAGAAAGAGAGCTCGTGTGTGTGTGTGTGTGTGGGTGAGTTCAAGTGCATATGCCTGTGTATGTTTGTGTGTTTGCTTTTTTCTCATTTTACCAATAGGCTTTTCCTCTGTGACAAACTGAAATTGCGCATGTACTAGTGCCATCCTAATCAGTTACTGTTCCACAGTAATGACTGAATAACAAACTCAAGCCTGTCAAACAAAGCGCTGATGATGCTAGGCGGTAAATGTTTTCCTCAAGGTTGTGCGGATCCAAACAAAAGCTATATGCAGTCCTTATTTGGGGGGGCTAATCCCACTTTAATCGCTTCTGTAGACGGCACTCTGTCATGGCATTTGCTACAGGCTGTGGATAATCTCTATCTTGCAGCTCTCCGTACACTATTTAGTGTCATAAATGGTGCTTTTGGAAGTCTGTTTGTGTGGTAAAAATGTGTGTGAATTTGGTGCACCATTCTGCAGGATTTATAATGTATGTGTATGTTTTAGTGTGTCTGTGACTAAATGGAATAAATCCCAATGTATTCATGGATGGGAGTAAAAAATATGTTTGTGACACTTTCCCTTTATATGTGTGTGTGTGTTTGTTGGTGTGTGTGCGTGTGTGCAAGTACAGATGTGAGTATCTGTGTGTGTGTATATGCTGCTGCTGGGCATCCTTTCATGAAGCACTTGTCTCTAAGCTTCTCCAGCTCCCTCATAGTCTCAGTCTCTCTCTCTCCATTCTTCAAGTGAATGTTTATGGCAGTAATGACCTCACAGGCCCATAAACGTCACTCACTGACGTACTTAACGCACACTCTGCACTCTAGGGCACTCTCCGTCTGTAACTCAAACCCGTGCTGTCAAAGAGACGCCCGCACCCGCCCGGCAGGTTCCCTGCCGACCCTCGCACTTTCTCTCTCTCTCCCTCTTTTTTCTCTCTGTTCTCTTCTCTTTCTGTCTGTTTTTCTCCCCCCCTCTCCCCCGCCCTATCTCTCGGTCTTTCTCTCCCTGTCCTTGCTCTTTCTCTCTTTCTCTAGCTATCTATTCTAGCTTTTACTACTTCCACACAGGTCAGACTGTTTTCTAATCTCAGAGTGGAGACAGCGGTGTGACAGCGGGTCTGTGTGTGAATATGTCTATTTGTGTGTCTGTGTACCTTTGCTTGTGTGTATTCAGAAAAAGAGGCAGCCTTTGTGTGTGTGTGTGTGTGTGCGTGTATGTATGTCTGTGCATGTGTGTGTGTGTGTATGTCTATGTGTGTGTGTGTATGGGTATCATTGGTGGAGAGCAATTATTTCTGTGTACAAAGGTTAGAGGATGAGCTTTAAGACATGCCTTCCTCCTCTAAGTCATGACTCCTTTCTCCTTGCTTATCACCACAGGCATTAAAACCAGACTCGATTTGAGTCAAGTGTATGACAGGTGTTATTGTTGTTGTTGTTATTAGTAGTAGTATTAGTAGTAGTGTTACAATTGTATAGGCATTAGTTGGTGTGGGAGGAGCTTTATCATTGTCATGCTCTCATCTCCTCTTACTGCAGCAAACTATGTTCCTTACAAATTGCCATAGATCTATTTCCCGTCCTCATCCATCTGTCTGTCTTTCTGGAAATGTGTCATTTAATCAGAGTTTAATACTACAATATTGCAGACCTTTGCGCTGCAAGTCTTATCTCCAGCTGAGGTTTTCTTTCTGCCCCTCCTGTCTTTGGGCTGAACACGCACATTCACAGAGACACAGACAGACTCACACACACACACACACACACACACACACACACACACACACACACACACACACACACACACACACAGACTCACACACACACACACACACACACACACACACACACACACACACACACACACACACACACACAGACTCACACACACACACACACACACACACACACAGACAGACTCACACACACACACACACACACACACTCACACACACACACACACACACACACACACACACACACACTCACACACACACACACACACACACACACACACACACACACACACACACACACACACACACACACACACTGGATTGGAACTCATATGAGGACTTGCTAATCCAGAGAAGTATTAACATCGTTGGACCAGGGTCATCCTCCAATATGGAAAAGGTCTTGCTTATCTGTAATTTATTCATTAGCCCTAAGCTGGCTGAATGCATTAGCCAGTGGTGATATCACAATGTGTTACACAGCAACTGCAGTTTTCGGGGTATTTAAAATCCAGAGCAAACTGGACCTTAATTACATTACATAGAGAGCGAAGGCTCGGGTCAGAATTATTCTGGCTGAGTGGTTTCGTGCCCCATTTACATTCAGTTGCATACACAGCTCTGCCTGACACACAAACACAAATTAAATGCCACTGTTAGAACATTTGAGCCTCAATGACCTGGGGAAACATTTCTGCATTTGCCATCAATAATTAATACAGACTTTTAATAACATCCGTAACCTTTAAAAATGATATTAACATTACTTTATATAAGTATTTATGTATGTGTTTAAGTTCAGCACTCCGCAAGTGTTAATTTCCGAGTTGTTTTAAAAGTTTTCCCCCTCACCATGCAGCTCTATCCCCTGCCTTCGGTTCTATAAACGCTGACACAAACGTTGGCCGGGCACACCTGTATTCACAAGGTCAAAACATTTCGACCCTGCAGTCACAGTGGTCTTTGTTTCGTGATTCATCTGTTGAGTTTCGCCTCAGTGGGTTTTGTGCTGCTGACCCATTTCCTTTCCACCTGGCTCCTGGCAGCACCACCTACGCGCCAGTCTGTTTATGGAGCGACATATACATTTAAACGTGTTCGCGTTTTCTGTCCGAATCACTCTGAAACAAAATACCACCCAGCTCAGATTTAAACATGACATCGCCAGTGAGCTGTAGCACATAGTTGAATGCTTAAGCTTCCAAAACACTGCCTGCATCCAGTTTCACTGCCTAATCTTAGCAGGGTTTGCCTTCAAACAAGTGTCAATTTGAAAGTCCAACAGCCAATGTCTTTTTTCAGGGGAGTACAGGAACACTACTCATAGGTCTTCTTGGGAGAGACAGCGGTTGTGGTCCAGCAAGTCAGTGTGGCCATCACTGAAATATACGGCCTGAGCTTTGAAAGGTCAGAAAGGGAGGAGGGAAGTGTGTGAAGAAGTAAGTTCCTTGTACATCAGTGTGGCTGTTTCAGTGGGAACTTGAAGGAGGAGCAAATGAGTGTGTGCTGAGTGTGGTATGGCTTCTGAGGGAGTGGGAAAGGCGCACACAGCACAGTGTGAAACTAGACGCGTAGAGAGAAGTCAGTATTTGTTTAACGCGCGTGGGTGTGGGAGTGTGTGCAGCAGGAACAGAGACAGAGAGAGAGAGAAGGAGACAGACAGAGAGAGAGAAAAGTAGAGAGAGTGTGAAACAGAATAAGACAGACAGAGGGAGAGAGTGAGAGAAAAGAGAGAGAGAAACAGAGAGACCGAAAGAGAAAGAGAAGAGAAAGAGAGCTTGGGAGTTGTTGGGAGACTGGGTCAAGTTCACTGCTATTGTGCATGTTTTATGTGAAGAGGTTTAGAAGGACCAGATGCCCATCTATCAACTTATGCGTAATCTGCACAAAATGCTCTCACAGCTTCAGGCTTAGCGCTCAACTCACCTCACCAACTGCCACATTTCACATCCACATGTTCCCCCTTTAAAAAAAAAAAAATAATAATAATAATTTATTGTGGACCATATCCAAGGCCTATGGGCCCCAAGGAAAGCACAAAATAGCCTCTGTGTGCACCCATTACAGAAGTTAAACAACTTAAACTGGCTTTAATTGTATGAGTCTGGGTGAGTATGATCTTATCAAAACACACCGCCCGCCCCGGCTGCGTTTAGGCACAGCGACCGACGGGGGAGGTCAGCCAGAGGTCTTTGGCTACAGCGGTTCGGCACACGCCATCTCAGCTCCCCACGCCAGCAGACAGGGCAAAGAAAGCACTTACATCCTGCCAGGAATCAGGTAACACGGCTGTAGGATTTTTTTAAGGCCGGTAAGGATGTCACACCCTGATACTTTTGGTTTTCTGTCACATCATAAGCAAATACATTGACATGTTTAAGCACACACAAACACACACACACAGTTTTACAAGGAAAACTCTTCTTTGTTTTGTTACACCCGAGCTGAGGGCAGATCTACACTTTGGTTACATTTGCTCTGACTAATCTGTATGCAGTGTGGTTACGGCTCCTGTGCATCTGTGGGTTTTACTGCCCAAGAGCAGCCAGATTCCCATGGAGAGTAGGGGAGAGTAGGAAATACCACTAACATCCCCCTCCCCTTCGCAAACCTCCGCCTCATACCTGTCGGGCAGGTAAATAGAGAAGAGGTCAGACAGTTCACCGGTGCCACAGACATGAAACGAAACGGCTCCGTTGCAGACTTCCTGGTTCTCACGGTTTCGGCCTGACCAAAGCTGACAGAAAAGCCCAGGCGACCAACCACATCGCTCCACTCTGACACAAAGGGAGTGAGGAACTGCTCAATGTCTGATCTCTTCCTCACACTAATCATCCTACTGAATGGATATGCTCCCAAGAGAGGTCAGTACTCTTTTTTTCTTTCTTGTCTTTCTTTTTTTGTTCTTTCTTTCTTGTTTTACTTTCTTTCCGTCTTTCTTTTTTTTCTCTCCTTTTTGTTTAGTTATGTATTATCATTTCATCAAATCAAGAATGGCGAGGATGTGGCCAAAATGAGATTCCAAGAACTCTAGGAATCCCCAGGAAGGAGCAGGATTGTTAGAGAGAGAGAGAGAGCCAAAAGACAGAAGGGGGTGAGTCTAATAGCTTGCATGTCCTGGGCCAGAGAGTGTAGCAGCCACACTGAAGGGGTGGGGGAGAGGGGGTGGAGGCGGCAGGGGAGGGGAGGAGAGGTAAGGTTGCTCCCCAGCCGGAGGTGATGTTCTCAAACCCAAACAGTGTTTTACGGCGGGGGCTAGATGACAGGGCTGGAGGGATGGGCTATAGACAGTGAACATGTGTAAGGGACTCTTCCCCTTCTTTTAGTGAGCAGCACTCTGGTACAGCTTCTCATCAAAGGCACTCATTTCCTGTGCAGTACGACCCTCTTACACACACACACACACACACACACACACACACACACACACACACACACACACACACGCACCTGGACACACACACACACACACACACACACACACACACACACACACGCTCGCGCACCCAGACACACACACACACACACACACACACACATCCTGTCCTTTTCCCCATCCCCCCACACAGAGCTGTGGTCCACTGATCTTGCCCCCCCCCCCCAAACCAGCACACACACACACTCCCTCTCTCTCTCTCTCCCCCCCTCACACACACACACACACACACACAGAGCAGCAGCAGTATTATAAGCTTTGTGTTTGCTGGCAGGAGACTGAGGATCCTTATTGTCCAGGGTAATGCTAGTGACAGAAGGATGAATCACTGTCTGGTGTCTATTCAAATACAGGTAGCGTAGGCAGGAGGGGGGGGGGGGGGGTGGGGTGGGGTGGGGGTGGTTGCTGGGGGTGTGTCAAGAAGAAGCCCAACCAAAAAAGAAAAACAAACAAACAAATGTAAAAAAGCATATGCAATGGGACTTTCACAGCAAAGAAATCAATATCCAACATCAACTGACTGTGAGAGCTCAGAGGTCTGTGTTTGTGTTTTTTTATTCGATCACACTGCATAATGATGCTCCTTGGGTGTGTGATTCACAGACAAGGAAATGACTATTTGTGCATGTGTGTGTGCGTGTGTGTATGTGTATGTGTGTGTGTGCGTGTGTCTGCCGGCATGTGTAAAGACTGCACAGCAAGACTCAACATGTTTTGGCATTTCCCAGCCTCTGCCATAAACAGCGAAAAAGCTGGGGAGGAGAGTTCACAGTGTTTGCGGGCTGGAAATGCTCACACAAATATTCAGGCATGCACACAAAGCACAGACACACACGTGCACAACGGTATAAAAACACTGGCACATTTTATCGTACACACAATCTTTTTTTTTTTTTTTTTTTTACATTTATAAACCCAACGAATGAACATTTCACGCTCACAGTCGTGTCTGAAAAGGTGTTTTTGACTAGTGTTGGTTTCCTGCTGAGTTGCTGTCTGTATCTCACCCAAACAGACAGCTTTACAAACGGAAAGCTTTGGACAGAGGCAGGGATGATTCAAAGGGGAACTGAGAGAATTTCCTGTCTCACTGCAGTCCATAAGCCTGTGCCATGTGCAAAATATATATATGGGCAACTGCACATTATGGATGTGACAGAGCATGAGCAAATGGTATATTATTAAAATGTCATTTAAATTCTACAGCCAAAATTAGCAACTGTTAAAATTCCATATAATCATTCACATCATACAAATACCATGACATGTTTTATTTATATTCATATTTATAGTTCTACCTGTCATCTTAATCTTTTTGCCTAATTACAGCCCACTCATCTCCTGAGGTCACATACTATACATTTATCTTGTGTGTACATCCAAGGAGAAGAAAAACACATGGAGAAGTAAAAAAAAGTCAGAGAGAGGGAGAGAAAGAGAGAGAGAGAGAAAGAGAAAGAGAAAGAATGAAAGACGGCGTGAAAAGTCCCCCCCCCCCCCCGGGCCACCCCTCTTTCTGTGCCTTTTGAGAAACTAGTCACGAACTGGAGCATGGCCACCTCTAACCCCCGCCGCTCCCCTCCTGCCCTTCTCCCCTCTCCCCTCCCGCCCTCCTCCCCTCTCCCCCTGCCCGGCCTCAGCAGCTGGCTGCCCCTCCGCGCTGTCGGACGGTCATTAGGCTGACCTGACCTGTCTGGATGGGGCCACCACTTTTGTCCACTGTCTGGATCTGTCCGCAACCGCCTGCCCCCCTTTCAGTCTCTCCCCTCACCCCACCCCACCCCACCCCAGCCCACTCCAATCCACTCCACTCCACCCCACCCTAACCCCCTACCCCAATCTCGTTGTCCGTGGCCGAACAACGTGGCTTAGACAGGGACTCCCTGTCACCCCCTCATCCCGCGCTATGGGCATACGCACACTCAAACAGCACACACACAAAACACACACTGCACTGACTGACCATGCAAGTTCTCACCCATGCACCATTTTTCCCCTGCAAAACTGTTCTAAATATTACACTCAGCTGTACACTAAAAAGCAACCTTTCATATTTCAACATCAAGTCAAACTTCAAAAACTAATTTCTTCTGGTTATCTCTTCAACCATCAACCCTTGTACAATCCTTTTGCAAATAAGAAAACTTTGCCAAACGTCAGCAGGAGCATCAAAACAGATTCAGATTTCTTTTTTTTTTTTTAGAAATGCTGATGATTTCACACATTCAGGATTCACTTGCAATAGAGAGGGATAAAGCAAGAGACAGAGAGAGAGAGAGAGAGAGAGAGAGAGAGAGAGAGAGAGAGAGAGAGAGAGAGGGAGCATACTATTCTGCATGTGAGAGCATAACCCCTCATTCAGGGCTTAGATAACAGTAAAGCAAACAAGCGTGTGCCGATGGAATGCACTCAGTGAACTGCTCTGGAGCAACTGAGAGCTTACAGTGAAGACTGCTGGACTTTCCAAGAGCTTGCTGACACTACGTGCTGAACCGTACAAATATGAATGCCCAAAAATGAATTTGGAAAAATTGAATAAGTTTGGAAAAAAGAAATGGTACTTACCTCTGAGAAAGCACAAGTTACCTCGGTAAAGTGACTAAAAATCAGTGTTGGCTGGCATCTCCTAAACTGAACTTAAAATATGTTACGAAAGGGGAAAAAAAGGGAAAAAAGTAGGCTCCATAACCACGACTCTGTGTAGAAATCAGAAGTTCCCATAAGCAAACAGTGAATGAGAAGCTGGATGGGATGTTTTCTTTCTCTGTGTCTCTCTCTCTTCCGCACTTTTCTTCCTCTTTTACACTCATACTTAAATGTCCTGCATTTCAGGACACACGCAGACACACAAATACACACACACACACTCATACACACACAAAGCACACTGAAGGCACAAAGAGTACTCCACTGCACCACACTCCAAACAGCCCTGTCTGTGTCTTGTAATGAACTATATACGACTCGGCTGATGGACAGGAGCAGATTCTGTCAGGTGACTGGGCTAGGGCTCCCCCCATTGGCTGACTCCCTGCAGCCCAAGGCTAAGGGCCTCCCATTGGCCGGGTCTGGAGTGACTGAAAGAGCTATCTCTCTCCCACTGCTCAAGACTACTGTGGAGCACAGAGGCAAAGCAGGGCAGGGTTGGGCTGGGCTGGGCAACGGACTGTCACACAACCCTTAATCGGCGTGAGAGAATCCTCAGTTCAACTTCCATTTTCAATCTCTCTCCCTCTCTCTCTCTCTGTCTTTCTCTCTCTCTTTCCCACTCTCTCTCTCTGTCTCTATCCAGAGGTGTGTTTCTGTTAGGCTCAGTGTCATAATCACTGCGTTTCATCCTTCAGATAGAATGTTCGACACATTTTGTTTTTGACACTGACTAAAGCCACCAGTTTAAATCTGGGTGTTTTTTATGTAGTTGTTTTCAGCTGTCATCAATCCGTATTCTTTTGGCATTGCCGTGAAAGATTATGTTCTTTGTCCTGTTAGGGTTTGTCAAGCAATTGTCATAATCCCTTCATGTAAAAAGAACTAAATAAAACTGCAAATTACTTCAGCTCTTTTGAAAAACAACAAATGGATAAAACAATAAAAAGGACAGAATTAGGACATAACTATACACATTTTCAAATATAATTAGGATATGTAAGAATTTTGAAGTATTTCCCTGACTACTAGAAATTGACACTCGATATAAATATGCAAATTAAATCTCTTCTTTCGATCTTCTGTAAACACATTTCTGTGGTTGAGGAGTGACTGTCTTAAGCTAGGTGTATACTCGCCGCATGCAGAAGTGCGCGCGCAAACGTGACGTCACAGCGCCGCACGCCCATACATACTTCATTCGACACACACGGCAATCTTCTCCTCGTCAGAGGTGTCAAATGCCTCAGTAGTTCGGGAGCCTTGCGTGTCAGAGGAGTGAAACATGACTGAATTGCAGGTTTACATCATGATTTGGGAATTAAACTGGATAAATCCGAAAAGGTTTGAGTCAGTGTGTATATTTACAGTGTTTTCAGCTTTATACGACCTTATGAATGATGATAGGATAAGGCAAAAAGTTAGCTTAATAAACGAACTGCAGGTTTGCACCTAAGTTGGTTTGTGGATAAAACTGAACAAAATCCTAAAAGTTTTTAGTCAGTGTTTGTATTTCTTGTGAGTTTCCAGTAATATTAGCTGATTTGTAGCAATGGAAAATACATGTTTAGGCTGGGAGTTACTAGGCTAAAGTTAGCTGAAACCAGACTAGCCATTGCCTATGGTTTTCAATGGGGCTGCCGCGCGCAAGTTACAAAAAATCGGAGGTGCGCGCACGGCAAACCTGCGCTTGAGAACGCCGTGCCAGATGTGCACTGACGTCATTTTGACGTCACTTTTGCGCGCG
Source organism: Coilia nasus (assembly GCA_027475355.1). Lineage (NCBI taxonomy): Eukaryota > Metazoa > Chordata > Actinopteri > Clupeiformes > Engraulidae > Coilia > Coilia nasus. The sequence goes on from CM050217.1 coordinate 21,731,614, forward strand.
CACCACTGCGCGCGGCGAGTATATCCAGGCCTTTAGGAGTATATCTCTGAAGCTCTGTGGCCCAAGGACATGACGAGTGTCTTGGCTGCGCGCTCGACTGCGTTTTCACAGCCATCATGACATGCGATGACGAACGAGAGGCACCGGGAGTGACGCCAAACGCTTTCATTCACATCTGATAAGATCCTCGCGCTCCGGATAAAACCCCACTCGCCGCTCACAGCACCATAGTGCGTCTCATTTTGAAAGCGGCAAATTTTCTTTTGTGTTTGCAAAAGACAGGAAGAAGGAGAAAAAAAACAAGTGTGTTACAGTGTGCCCCAGTATGAACAATGGTACCGATGGGCGATGTAAAAAAATAAGGCATGTGACAATGACAGGCTTTAGCAAGCCCTTAATCACAGACTAAAATTCCTCCCATATTCTAACCATTTATATAGGCAGGCCTAATGTTCAAGTCTGAACAAATGTGAGGCATCTTTAAAGACAGCCCTTGAGTTACTGTACGATCAAACGTCTGATAAAACCATTGGGTAAGCCTGGAGAACTTGGTTAGTCAAATGTGTGTCATCACCCAGACATTTCTTGGTATGTAAAGTGTTTTATTATGATTCACCAATCTGTTCTTTTAAGAATGTGTGTGCATATTGCACAATACCGAAGACTTTTAGAGGTCTCATTCAGCGAGAAACCGTTTAGTACTTGCTCTTTTTGAAGTACGACAGGTCACTCAGAGTTTCATATGCATGCTGCACGTGAAAATGTTCTTCTACCCCGATCGCCTACATTACTCAATGAAAGAAAATAGGCTGAAAAACAAGTGAATAAGAAAAAGGAAAACAAAGTGATGTAAGTTTGTTAAATAGAAAAAGCCATGCCACAGTTGTGATTACCGGAGGAGTCTCGTTGCAGCACACATGCACATAGCGAAATATAGGTAAGTAGGTGTGTTTGTTTAGAACACTTAAATCTTCTATTTGGTGTGCTATGACCGAATGCGCTTTGAATGATTGCAGCCTAGCATAGCCGATAACCTATCATTCTCCTTGCTCCATCTCCTCCACCAAACTAGAAAAGCCTGTAACAGGAGCACTAAAGCATTTTTTTTCACTAAAACGGCTCACAGGGCAGTCATTTATACTAGAGACCACAACAAAATTAATGAAAACACAATGCAATGAGACCTTCCCAAGGAATCCCAATCACAATTCACTATTGTCATGTGATTGAAAGCTGCAGTCAATGCCATCTGCATAGGGGACTATAAACTAAATTTACCTTTATGTTACCCTAAATATGTGATTTTCTTCAAAGATGTTTCCAGTAAGAAAACAGACCCTTCTCCAGTGCACTGATTTAGTGCTTTAAAGCAGAACATGAGGAACATTGTAATTAGTTGAGTAAAAAAAACTTCTGCTGTATTAGAGCTGTATTAGATTACTTAAATGAATTCAGTTCAATCAGAATCTGCAACATCTGTGTTTTTCAGTGTTACCCAATGTAAACTGGGAATTGTGGGTAGTGTAGTGTAGTGTAATAAGAGCTTGAAAGGAAGGAAAGCGAAGAATAAAATCCATGTAGGGAACAAAGACATCTGTGGTTGCCGCGCAGGAGCTTAGTGTTCAGAGAACATAAAAAAAAAAAAAAAATCAACATCTGGGCTGTCTGGGGCAGTGGTCACCACATGTGTCTGGAGTCCATACACACACACACACACACACACACACACACACACACACACACACACACACACACACACACACACACATACAATAAAACGCATGCACAATAAAACGCATGCACACAACTCAGACCAGACCAAAGTTAAGTAACAATAGTTAGGTAAGAATTTAGCAGGTTAAATCGTTTCTTTTTGAATAGTAATTTGATTTAAAAGACAGGATAAAATTAGAGGAATGAACAGAAAAAGGAATGAATAACAAACAACAAATCTGGCACAGCCCATAGGTTTAGGGTAGAAACATGCACAGCATATATTTCTAATTACACGTCCCCTTGACGTACCCTCAACAAACAACAGATTAGACAAGACAGAACTCTCCTAATCTAAAACGGCTCTCTGTCTCTGCCAATGAAAGATATCCAAAGCCTTCTTCAGGTCTTATGAAATTTGGATTGTTAGGTGACACCAGATACCAGAGGGTGTGTTTAAGGAACGTTGGGGTTTTATTTGAGAGTATGGCAGAAGAAAAGGGGGAGGGGGGAGAACGAACAGGATGGGGAGCATTCATAACCCCCCACCCTACCCTACCCTACCCTACCCTCCCCACTTTTCCAAAATGAACCCAGTGAACCCAGCCTGGAATGCTTGCTGATTGGACCCTTCCTGCTTAACCAAGGATCAGGACAGGACAGGGCTTCTGTTTACCAGGGTGTGCACTTCAGGTGGGTCTGCCCTCATATGCCCGTACCTGACAACTCTCAAGTGTTTACAGACCGAATAAGTTGAAAGAGAAACAGCTCTAAGAAGAAACACATTGTAGTAAAACCGCCCTGTTTCTTAACGTCACTGTCTATTGTATGGTGTTATACTATGGGCTGGCCCCTTTGGTCCGGGCATAGAGTTTTGAGTTTTCTGGGTTTTTTTTTTTTTTGCTTCTGCTGATTTGCACTGGAGGTTTATCAGACCGTCATTGTGGTCCTCGCAAAGTGTATATTTAGACTTTTTTCGCCCATGTGGTTGGACTGAGAGAGAGCGAGAGAGAGAGAGCGCGCATGCAGCCGCCGTCGCCTTACGCTGCCTCCCTCTCCCTGCTGGCTGCTGGTTTATATTTTGGCAGCCCACAGCTTGGGCCTAAATGAGAGCCACATGGCTTCGGCTCGAACCCCTTACCCCACCTTACCTCATACACACACACACACACATGGCCTGCAACCTCCCTCGAGCCTCATCCTACTGCTGGGTTCCATAACACACACATACGCGCACACACCCACACACTTATACACATACTTATACACACACACACATTCACACAATGAGCCAAGATTACAGTGAGGGAAAGCCCTATCCGCGCTCAGGGCGCATTTTTAGCACTAGTTGTTACCAGTCACAACACCGCCACATTCCACCGGTGCTCTGGTCAATTAGGGTCGCTCAGCCTCGGCTCTGATGGGGAGTTTCTGCCACACCTTCACTGCACTCTTTGCCGCGGCAGGATTTTCTTCTCATACGTAGCCTTGATTGAACCTAGCTAATGAGTTCGTTGCTCCATCATTTTTTTTCCCTCTCTGCTGGAACTATGTGGTCAGCACATTCAATGTGACATCATTTGGGTTTCATTTTGTTGTTTGTTTGGGGTTGTTTCTAAAGCTTTAGCATGTGTGCGAGTGAACTAAAGCACGTATGTATGGATTTGACATGAGCAATTTCCCTTCAAGTCAGCTAGGTGCATTGTACAGACTTGTATGTTAATACCACTCCACTTGGATCATAACATAAAGTATCAGTTTCACCACATTTAAATAAATGATGTGATGTATGTGGCATATTTTCCTTAACCAAGCAGTTCTATGCAAGCAAGAATCTCTGATTTGGTGGTTACAATACAGTGAGGGAAAACCTCAAAAGTATATCTACAGATTCTGAGGCAAATGGCATTATATTATGAAGAATCATTAAATGTACTGCGCTAAAGCAGAGAGAAGAGACTAAAATACAACACAAGAGTCAAGCAGAAACAAACTCTTTATGGTCAGTTGTAAAGAGGGATTCCTGTAAACATGGATAAGTGTTGGCATGGTGAACTGCCACTTGTGTGTAGGCATCTGTTTACAGTTATGGCGCAGCCATATTACATCAAATTCATACTGTGCTAGAAGTGTTCTGGAGCTTTCTCTCACCCTTTTTTTCCCGCCACAAGTATGTTCTCCATCTAAAAGACTTTGTGTTCCCTGACATGTTCCCCACCCCCATTCCACACGCAGAGACACACACACATCCACTGACACACACACACACACACACACACATGCACACACGCACATACACACGCTAAGCTCCATACACACTCAAGGGGAACTGAGGGCCCCCTGACCACATCCTGCAGCTGTCTTCTGGATGACAGACTCTACTCAAACAGCCTTAACCAGGGCTATTACCTTTGCTCAATCAGGCAAAAACCAGTGTGAACCAGACCTGCTTCTTCTGTTCAACAACACTTAACCAACATATGTCACATATGCTACTCAAGCTCAACCAGACAAACTAGTTTACAAGAGCCATCACCTTTACCGTCATTAACTTCAGTGCCCATGAGAAATAACATTAAGCCTGTTTTAAGCTCCATGGGGAATGTTTATCCAGACCTGTATTCTATAAACCATACCCTGCACATTTTAGAGAGACTATAAATAATGTGTAAATCTGACCCAATTCTGGAACTGAGATTTGGGACATTTTTTTTAACTGAGTATAATTCACAAAGCCCCTTTCTAGGTTCACATGAAGGGTAGCATCTAAATCTTGAGAAATGTCCTAACTCATGAACCCAACTTAAAAAAAAAAAAAAAATTACAGCTTTATAATTCCAAATCACAGTGAATTGCTGCTTCCTGTAAAAGATACAGGGCCATATTGTAAATAACAAGCAAAGAGCAAAATCAGTCAGACAAAATGTCTCGTGCCTAACAGAACACACTGGTTGAGATCAATGGCATTTTTATCTTGATGGAAGTTGAACTTGCCTTCATATTATCTATTTTATAGGTGACATTGTTGCTCAGAATATCCATCCTGAATGGTGAAAAGTCACACTGATAGGTGACATTTGCCAAAACAGAAACATACACACATAATGGGCTGTCTGTTGTTCACTTATGATTGATGAGTCAATCTTCAGATTGCAACCCTTGAAACCGTAGTGACGTGGGTTTCACATGGATGCTCCCAAGGCTGCCATTACTAAGGCATGTCTGTTGTTTATCACCAGTGAATCCTCGTAAAGATGCAAGATCAGCATCTTAGAAATGCTAAATCATTGTCCTAAGTGTCAGAGAGACACGGTCTAAACAAGTCAGAGGAACTCCAAATGCCCTTTTGAGGACAAAAATCACCAAAACTCACCATGGTCTCCTGCAACATGTGAAAGAGCATACACAGCCAACGACTGCTTCTGCCATGATTAAGGACCAAGCACTTTCTTGTCATTTCTGTGTTTTTTTTTTTCATTAGTCATTCAAATAATATAGTTTTGATAAGTCATTCAAATAAGCTCTGTTTTTATTTAGAAGATGTACATTTAGTTTAATTCAGTTAATGGCCCTCTAGATCAATTAAAAAAAGCCATTGACAGCGTTGTGTTATTACAAGTATAAAATATATAACTAAAGAGAAGGCACCATGAAGAGACATCATGATAGTAAAATACCTGAAAAGCGAATGCAGGAAAGCCAAACACAACTGAGAACAAGTGAAAGTCCCATTTTTGCCATTGTGATCACACAGCACAGCACAGACAATGAAATTCACCCTTTGCATTTAACCCATCACACACACGTCACCAGCCATAACAACGGTGCCCGGGGAGCAGTGCGTGGAGACGGTACTGTACCATGCTCAGGGTACCTCGGTGGCGCTACTGGCGACTTGGGATTCAAACCTGCAATCCTCTGGTCACAGATCCGATAAATTAACCGCTAGGCCACCACTGCCCAACAACTAAGCTCCAGACTAGTTTTTATTTCTAGACATTTCTGTAGCTTTAAATCTTGATGGTGCTAGGCCAGAGAGCAAAATTTCTCAATAGCGACTTAACGATAGTGTCAACAATACCCACATTAACTATTGCTTGCATGTTCAGTGGAAATATTACATTACATTACACTTACAACTTACAAAAGGACGATACAACAAGCTAACACAAGTGTAGAGGAGCACAGAGTAAACAAAGGGCATGGAGAAGTTGGTGCAGCCTAGTATGCACGCAAGGAGGCAACACACAACAACAGATGTGCCTAAGGTAAGTTTCTGGGGCAGGCGCAACCCCCCCCCCCCCCCCCCCCCCATTTACACACACAAACACACACACACATATGTGCACAAAGGCACCTAGCTAAACAGTTGGTCAGCAGAGGTTAGTTTAGTTAGGAAAGGAAGCCGTCTCCGAAAAGACATCTTCACAAGCTTCTTAACCCTTTGAGACGCACCCCCTATTATAACTTTGTTGTTACCAGAATGGCAATGACCAAGTTGTAATGTGTTACTAAAGACTTTCTGTAATGTCGTAGCAATGTTTTAATGTTGTAGTTACGTTTTTTTTCGATCACAGTGAGTCGTAGCGCCGGCGATACGGTGGCCGCTAAGAGGCTACAGGTCGAGAGGGATGTAAATATACATGGACTTCAAAGCCATTGCATTTGCAAATCTGTGGACTGGCCATAACATGGTGTGCTGCAGGGATCAGTTCTTAGACCTCTACCATGTATCCTCTACTGTGTTGTCCACTGGGACACATTATACAGAATAACACTAATAACCATAGCAATGCAGAAATATATCTGCCTTTCTTGCCAGATGAAAGCAGCCCAATAGACTAAGTCAATGTTTAGAACAAATCAGTCAGAAGATCCCAGAGTTGTAAGTAAAGAGGCTAAGGCATCATTCAGTAATTAGGCTGCATGCAGCGGAAACAAACTGCCAAGAAATATCAGGTGTTCCCCAAATATTGCTACAGTTTTAGAACCAGGGGTGCGTTTCCCAAAAAACGACGGAGGTTAGAATTAAACCACCGTTGTACAACGTAGGTTCAAACTACTCAGCACCCCACAACCGACTGTTTCCCGAAAATCTCCAACCACCAAAGTACGATGGAAGTCTGAACTGTTGTTAGTTTGGACTTAGGTGGTTCCCAGATGTTTCGGAAGTGCTCGGAGAGTATTTGAATGCATTCGTTGCGGATAACGACAGAAACGATTGATCTACATAAGGACATAAACGTAGTCTCATTTCATTTAAGCCGGTATGACAGCTGTAGAAACTCTGGGATATCTCCGTAAACACAACTTTGTGCCATACTCATTAAAAGTAACAACTGACTGTCAGTTTGTATCATATGTCTGTGTATTTAATTTATACTGCATGGAGCAACAGCTATAAATATAACCACTCCCTCCATGTAGGTAAGTGGTGAGGTGGATGAGTGGTTAGCTTGTCGGTCTGTCAAAGGAAGTGTTGTCTTTTTCGGTGAGATATGGGTTCGAATCCTGCCAAAGAGTAATCAATTTGTAACAGGTGAAAATGATCTACGGGGCAATGGAATAACCGTGCTTGTGGGTCACTAATCAGTGCACATACATCACAATATTACAAAAGTGCTCATTAACATCACTGACGTACATTAACTTTTATCCAACCACATTTTGCAACAGCTTTTTGTGTGTTATTGGGTGTGTTTTCTACCTTCTTTTTACATGATCTGGCAATGCAATACCGAAAATTAAGTGAATTGGCAGTAACATCATTTATGCAGATGGTGGCAGTAACGCACAGACAGCCGCCTAATCCGCCACAAAAAGGCCAAAGGTGACGAGCAAGACGTCACGTGAACAAACACGACGGTCTCACGACAGGTCCATGCTAATCGTTCCAACTGCACAGCTTCACGATGGAACTTCCGTCCAGACTTTGTTGTTGGGAAACACTTGCGTCGTTAAACGATCCATCGGACTGGATCTGGACGATGGTGTTGGGAAACAGCAGTGTGGTAAGACCATCGTTCAAAACTACGAAGCTGCTAAGGAAGTTAGCAACGACGCTTTTGGGAAACGCACCGCAGGTTAGAGCATTTCCCTTCTCACGGGACTATGACTGAACGTTATTCTTTTAGCACTTTCTCTTAAATTGATAGATTTTTTTTCTTTTCTATATATTTGAATATAGTTGCATATTATAATCAAGTGTAATTAAATCGTACCATCCATGGATGCACTCCTGTAAGAAGTGTGTGTGTGTGCAATCTTTTCCAGCAGCCAATGTTGTTTTTTTTACCTTCTCTGTTGGTGCATTCTTCTGTTTGCATTTTCATACCTTTACAGGTCAAGTTAAGATGTGTAAGATGTGTTAAGCTGTTTCTGGAATCGTAATATTTAAATAATAGTTTTAATAATAACACGTGTTTTTTTTTTTTTTTTTTTTTTGCACCCAATGTGGCCATATTAAAGTTAAAAAGGCCAATTATTTACATTTTATATCACTGCACTAAAATGGGTATATAACGATGATGAGCAGTGCATGATTTATCTTCCAGTGAACATTTCTTGCACAGTGAACCACAAACTTATTCTGAGTCAGCCAACAAACCTGGGGAATCTCTTCAATCCTGTATGGATCGCTGAGAATCTAGGTCATTGTGCGTGCCGCCAGTTGTGGCAGCGTTTTCCCTGTCTTCCCTCTCTCTAAACCTGTGAAGTAGGCCTTTTATATAACAGAGGGTTTGGTGGGGGGGTGGGGGTGGTTATTTGTGTGGGGGAGATTTTCCCAGACTGCATTTGTGCACAGAATGAGAAAACATTGTATTTCTTCTCTCCCTGGCACAGCACCTTCAAAACCGGAGGAAATGCAGTGGGATCTTATTATAATCGTGAATGTGGGGTTCGGGAGAAGCCGGGAGAGATTAAACACAAGTCCCCCTTTGAAGTATAGCTTCCATTCTTTGTGTGTCATATCCACATCCGCATGTATGGCAATGCAGTGAAAGAGGGGGAGGGATGCCTTGCGCAGAGGAAGCCATTAAAAAGTGGTTTTACATAGCTCTTTCGGATGGAATTTTCCCATTCAAATGGTAAAGCTGTCTGGACCCGGCTGGAAATATCCTCTCTATGTAGAGAGCTGTATAATAAAGATGTATAAGATGAACCTACATTTTAAAGTCATACTGTAATTTTCCTTTTCCATGGCCAATTATGGGCATTCAAAAGTTTTGTTCAGCATTAACGCCAACATTACCTCAGATTTCCTGATGTGCAGCAGGGGTGGCCATTTTACCTCAGTGTTTGTCCAAACGTCGCCTCACAGTTTCCCTTTTCCGTCCACCATGCCTGCGTTAACCCTGTCTGGATTGACAGCAAAAGGAATCATCACAAAGGTTGTTTGGGCCGTAGCAGTAAACCAACTCTGGAGTGTTGAAAAGACTATTTGATGGGGAGCAGATTGCAGAATTGGGTGCCATAGTGCAAACCTTTGATCTCCTGAGCCGGTGTCTTGTGCGCGAACTCTTTGAACTCTGGAAATGTGCGCCCAAAGCTGCTGGTGTTGGGTGTCAGTGAAGGGATTTCCATTCTGCTGATGTGTGGTGGTCCCTGGCGTGAGGTTAGCCGGGGCACAGGGATTGTGACCCCCTTAGTGTCGGACTGGAGCGCGAGGGTCCCTAAACTTGCAACACAGATCCTGTTGCAAGGCGACATGGGATGTGCGGAGGTGCTAGACCAAACAAAAACAGACCCTCCAGCAGGCAGGTGTCTGTCTGGACATGCCCTTCACTGAGCAAGTCATCTTCCTTGTATTCAATCCCTGTCCGGCTCTTTAACGCAGTCTCTTTCTTCATGTTAGTTCTTCCATTTCTCCTTTCTCTCTCCTGGCATCTAAAGGATCAAAGAGATACAATCTTTGACATTCTTCCATCATGTCAGTGTGCTTTGGATTTACACATTACAATGTATTTACAAATATATTTACAATATTTTTTTCACGGTTATCTTTAATATGTCTAAAGTTGACACATAAAGTGTACAAGCCACAACTGAGCCCAGTTTTAATAGACACTAAACACTTGTTTAATTAGACGTTCACGCAAACAATATAAATTCGAGGGGCTCTATCTGCCTGCTGAGCATTCTGCAGTTTATTTGACAACAAGCTGTGAAGAACGATTACGATGGGGGAAAGCCAGTAATTCTTTGGTGCATTACTGAAGAACTGGAGCAGTGCAATGACTTCAGGGTGTCCAGCTACCCCCATTAATCTATGGATTTATCCTACTTCCCTACTGTTGCATTTTTCATACTTTCCCAATGAATACAGTCCCTCAGTGATTCATTAAAAACAGAAAGACAGAAAAGCAGGTCAGACAACAAAATGAAAGCTTTTGCGTCTGCGTTTTACGGTCCTTTGATGTGCTAATTAGATGTTTGGAGAGTGGTTAACACTTGAAGGGCATTCACTGTTATCAAGTCAGGCAACATGCTCCAGTGCTATTCTGAAGACCCATCATTGACTCAGATTATAAGTGTTCCTCTCTACCCTTCAGCTTTGTCTAAATTATTTAGCCGGTTTGGGGAAGCCCAGCACACGATACAGGAAGGTGGATATTTTTAGCGTGTAAGAGAGGCTCTGTGAAAGAGACTCCCTTATGAAGCTTTCCTCTGCACTCCTCTCCACTTTCTCCATTTCCTCCTCCGTCTTGCGTGAGAAATGTTTATGGGTGGGACAGTGGGTTACTAGGTAACCTAGATGTAGTGTACATCTGAACGAAGGATCCATGACAGGGTTTGTCTGTAAAAGAGAGAGCACAGAAAACCAAACAAATTAAAATAAAAAGTTCATTTGTGATATGAGGGTAAAAAAACAGACACAGTTTGTTCTTTTCTGTCCCTTCTGTAGTCCTTCAACATAAACGCCTTGTGCCTGAAATGTTTTTTTTTTTTGGTGAAGATATGTGTGAAATGCTTTTGGCTCTCTGTATTTCCTCTCTCTCACACACACAGAGCGAGAAAGAGACAGAGTCTGGAGCAAGTGCGATAAGAAAGTTTGAAGTACGGGAGACTTTGCTGACATGTTTTTTTTTTATCGGAATAATTTAAATGCCCGTTTGTCATAGCAGCACAGGCTTCCCATCAGTGAAGTCTCAGAGTCTCTGAATCTCGGGTTGATTCTTGTCTAGCTGAGCGAGAAGGACACAGCGGGAGACGTTTGCATCCATTTTTAATCCGTGCCTCCTCATCATTCCTTCCCTCCCAACAGCATCTCCCTACATCCCCCACCTCCCATACTTTCTTTTTTGTTTTCCATGAAATTACATGAAAGTGTGCAGCCCACAGATGGAGAGAGGGTATGCGTCAAAAAAGTGAACAAAGCCCTAGATATGGATGTGAAATTGTGCTTCTGTTGTGTATTTACACCACTAAGCAGGACAACACTTGGGCACCCTTATCTCTGATGTAATTTCATGTGACATATTGAGTCTAATTCTTAGCCGACAGAACTAAACAGATGTGCCCCACTTCTACACCCCCCCCCCCCCCCCTTCCCACACACACACACACACACACTAACCCCCACCCCCTTTCCCTTCTTCCAGCATTTCTGCCTTGTAAGGCTCAGCTATTCCGGGTACACTGGGTGGACAGGACAGGACGCAAGGTTGTCATAGCTTATGACCACACAGAGGATGGGATTGTAGCCGTGGGATTAATTTATGTAAGGGGGTCAAACAGTGCCTAAAGGCAGGGGCGTCAGGGTTAGGGAGGGAAATCTGGGGGTGGGGGCTGAGGTTGGGGGTGAGGTGGGGGTGGGGTACTGCTGACCTTGTTTACATCATGCCAACCCTCCCACACACCGTTTCCTCTCTACCCTCAGCATTAACCACATTAACGCTATCATTACGGTTTATGTGATATGTGCGCAAGATTACTGGAGCGACATTTCTCACATTACCAGATTCTAATTCTGCGAGAAGAGTAGGAAATGAGAAACTGATGGGAGATGACAAATTAAAAATACTTGTGTTTACTTGTTTTATTTACCAATGTGCCTTCAGATCAGTTTACAATCACAAATGGCGTGTCATTGGGTAAAACATTTAAAAGGCCTCCTCTTTACAAAGCATGAAATCTTATTTGGAGCCATGACTGAACAAGTAACCAGAAAATTACTGCTATCTAAAATTTCATGAATAGGGTCTCATGTAACGATCCTGGTGCAGACACACCCAGCTTAAGTTTCCCACAATATTTGAGCATTTTTTACTGCCCGAACGGCCCCTTTCATAAAACACATACTGTAACAGTTTGCTTTGAAGTGGTAATAGGCCACACCCTGCACAGGCGGGTGCCACGTGGGGCTTTTGAGTGCAGAATACATCTTGTGTGCGTCTTGTGTGAGTAACCGCGGCATACCTGTGCTAAGAAGCATACCTGAGCCACCAGCTGTCAGGATTATGCTATCAATCCACACAGGCTCAGGCATGCCAGTGGAGCATCAGACCATACGACCAGGAAGGTTTCTGTGTTTTGTGTCTCCTTTTTTGCTTTGTTTTACCAGACGGCGAGTAGTGTAACATTTTTTGTTTTTTGACTATAAATCTTTTACGTAATGTCTTTCTTGAAGAGTTTAGAGTTGGTATTTGATGTTTTATTTTATTTTTTTCATAAATGTTAATTACTGTCTGTAAATAAGAAATAAGCTGTAACATGTTACAAACCCACTGAATTATATCAAACCTATGGCTAACAATTGAAAAATACAAAGTATGAGGCCGTCCAATTGGCCAGCTTTAGGCCTCTGTGGATTGTGGAAACCCTGTGGATTGTTAAAAAAAAATAGAAAAAATACCAGTTTCTAATCCAGGGGCAGCAGAGAGGACTGCATAAATCGCCTTCTTGAATCTCTGTTGGGAAAAAGACAGGATGTATTTCAATATTTTTAGTGCCATTATTTTTAAGATTTTATCTGATAATGCTTTTGATAGACAAGCTCATTCACCAAACACAACAGTTACTTTTTTCTGGATGCCTTAACTAGCAAATATAGGAGAACTATGTCACACAAAAACACGTCAAAATGACATGAAAGATTAATGTGCTGTATTTACAATCTGAGCTACCAACGCACTGCAATATGAATCAACAATTACTGCAATAATTCTCGCATGATGACCTAGACAGTTTGCCTTAGACGCTTCTCATCATCACCCTACACTGAAATTTATCACTTTCCCGACAGGTAAGCCTTCATCTGGATGTACTCTAGACACGTGCTATTATCAGATCTTCAGAGATTACGATGGGCTGTTTTTCATGCCGCATTCTTTCCAGTCTATGTGCCTGTGTGTTGTGGGTTGGGTCTCTGTGCCTTTGTGTCTCCTCTCTAGGACAGCTTCATTCCTGCACAGGTGTTTTCAAGCCTCTCATAGAATAGTTTACATTCAGCAATCACAACACAGAGCGGTGCTGAGCATGCTGCTCAGTATGCCAGCAAGCTGGAGTAACAGCCCCCAAGTTACAGATCCAGGGGAGAAATACATTGCAAAATTAAAGCCCGTAACATCACTCTTAAAATAGAGTCCATGTAGAATAATTACAGAGAAAGTTATAGAGAAAACACAGAAAGAGTCAATATAATATAATCAAAAATCCTACTATCCCTGTGTCATTTTTATGCAAATGTTATACAGCAACTTAGTTAATTAGTTAGTTAGTTAGTTTGTTTGTTTGTTAGTCTGTTTGTTGTTTGTTGTCTGTAGTTTGCTGACTATTCTGCACCTGAAGTCAGTGCCTTGGCTGTCCCCACGTGTTTCAGAGTAACAGTAATAGTGGGTCAGAGCCCCCTAAATGCTGACATGGTGGGAACTCAACATTCCGTCCACAAACCAGCTACCATGGAGTCCCAGCCCAGTGCCTGATTACAGGACGTCTGTAGATGCTAATGACAGGCCGGGGCTCCTGCCAGTTCCTGCTGCCGGGGAATGGGGGGGTTGGGGGTGGGGTCACCTCGAGACGCTTTTTTCCCCCTTCTGTTGGACATTGTGTCATTAGGCTCCCTGCCTTCTTCTACAGTGCACAGAGTGTGTCATTACTCATGCCAGAAACACAGGGGTAGGCTAGCTGTGACACACAATTGTCACCTGTTCTCTACACTGAGAATGAAATGGAGGCGTTTGGGGGGAAGGGGTGTCAGACATTATGTTTTGATTGTATGTGCCATTTTGTTTGATCATTTTTTTGATCATTGATCATTTTTGAGTATAGGCCTAAGGCAGGTGGCTAAAGTCACAGCACAACATTAAGAAGAAACATTAAGAAGAATAACACATATTTAGAAATATTTAGTGTTTGTGCTTGTCATTTAGTTTTTATTGCTTGACAAATGCATTAATAAAGCATTAGCAAATTATACATACAACACAAACATACATGTGATGCAGATTTTTGGTTTCATTTATGTGTGACCCAGAAATACTGCAATGCACTTTCAGGTGGGAATTTGAAACCTATTAAAAGATGGGTTTAAACATAATCTTTTATAAAACAAATATCAGGGTTTTGTGCTTGTTTTTTGTTTTATTTCTACACTTATTGGTAACTGGCTGTGTAAAATAAGTGTACAAAAATTCCTTCCTCCCATTCTGTGAAAATGATTAAAATTTAAAAAGTATTCCAAAAGGGGCATGTATAATTTCAACAATGACAGCCAGAAACCCCAATGCGCAAGTATTAACCTAATAATCAATTTGCTGAGTTTTAGCTCATATGAAAGGCAGAGAGCTGATGTTTTATTAAAGGACATTAGCATCCACCTGACCTATAGATCTCCGTCATGTGAGGTCAATTATTAATGCAAGACACTGGTGAATAAAAGCTTGTTGGGAAGGCCAAACTCACCATACCAACTTGCACACACATGTGCTAGGCTGCTACAGTGTGGCCTTTTTAACTGAGGCATGCAGAATGAGTAAAGGGCCACATCATGAATAAAATAATGTTGGTATTTAGCGAGGAGTTAACTGGAGCAGGAGAATCGTGCTGCGCTGCGAGGCTCATGGCTGTTATGTCCGCAGGCGAGGGAGCGTGAAATGCACTAATCTGATCTGACAGTTCTGGAGCAAGAAGAGAAGCAAAGCGCTGGACGGACGGAAGAGGAGGGGAGGCAGAGAGGGAGAAAACGAGAGAACTAGGGGGAGAGGGGGGGGGGGAGGAAAGACAGAAAGGAAGTGAGCGGAGGGGAGGAAGAGAAGAAACAGCTCTGGAGAGGCAGTAAGAGAGAATAGGGGAGGGAAGGAAGGAGGAAAGGAGAGTGGGAGGGAGGGAGGGAGAGTGAAAGACTGCGGGAATGGAGTGGGTGGCTAGATTGAGGTCACAAGAGAGAGACTGAGAGAGCTTAGTCTTTGACCTCGGTGAAGGAATTTTTTTCATTTTAATGATCACCAAAAGTCACAGAAAACGCCTTAGAAGAATGACTACCCTCAGATTTAACAGTGAGTCAAGCACATCTGGTATGCTATGTCACGTTGACATATGTGGCGAATCATCCAACCCGACGTACCTGTATGAAATATCTCTCTGCAGTCTCATCTGGAATGATTCCATTTTTGTTGTTCACCACCACCATTAAAATTGATCACATGATTGCGCATTCCATACTTTGATTCACGAGCTATGGTGAATGTGACCTTCACAGCGAAAAGAAAAAGTCCATAAGAATTAGGACTGGTAAAACAGCATTCCTACTTCATTTCATTTTGTACAGAGGGTTTGGAGGTGAAAAATGATTTCTTCCTGGAGGTGTGGACTCGGCTGAAGTTTAAAACAAGTTGCTCTGCCTTTACCCAATCATTAATGTCTGGTCGTCTCGTATGCAATTAGCCTACCTACGCACTACAATTCAAATGTAGCACACAAAGTCAATGTCATGGATCACGAACACTCCCTCTGTTCGCTGATTGGCTAGGAGTTGCTCAGTCATCATACATGAATTTCAACTGCCTCGACTCTAGAACCTCTGTACAAAATGAAATGAAGTACGAGAGGCCTGTTTACCAGGTTGCATAAGAATAGCTCCTAATAAATAATGTGAAACTCACATGAGTTTCCAACACTTTGCCATCGGGACCCAGTGCTCCTCAGCATCTGTAGGGTGAAGGTGACACAGACACCTGGGAAGGATAGAGGTGTTGTTACTGGGTGGCATGTGAATTACAACTTGCTCCTTAAGGCTTTTACAGAACAAAGGAGAACTGGCTCAGGTTAAGCCTCATATGGTCATACATACTGCATATGCACAGACACAACATTACAATCCATGTGCTGGACAGACCCTACTGAGATGAAAGTCAAATCTAGCACAGAATTCATTTTGGACTGAGCTTCAGGAGCATGTTGACTTGTAACTGTTACTGACTGACTTGTTATTATGACCGCCGCTAGCGAAGCTAGCAAAAGCGGTCATATTGGAGTTGCTGCAAAATTTTTCCCCTTTTTTTTTTCCCACCGATTTTTCGTCAACGATTCCCGGGACACTGAAACTCGGGGAGACATGAATGTTTGTAGGCATGTAGCCCAAGAAGTTTGTGAGCGAATAACGCCTTTTTTGGTCCCCCAGGGCCACCCCCCCGCTGTGCCAGTGTCTGTTAAAGAGGGGGAGACCGGCAAAAGTTTTTGCTGAATAACTCAATGAACGTTTCACTCAACAACATGAAATTTTTGTGATATGTCGGTGTTACAGAGACGTATCGACCGAGCCCATAAACTCTCACTTGAAGCATAGCGCCACCTAGTGATATGGGTAAATGCAAAAATTGGGATTTTGAGTTGCCAATATCTTGGACCGAGAAGGTGGGAACTGCGCAAAATAAGTCATGCACGATCACCACAAAGACCTCTAACACCACAGAACATGCCATAAAATTTGGTCCATAGGGGGCGCTGTAATTGTAGAAAATGTCATTTTGCCTATTATCTAGAGAATGCTTACATTTACAACAATTTTTTTTTTATCGTGAAATCTATTGACCCTCACGCATTGAAAACACTGGTCAACGCCCACTTCCAACGAGAACAATTTCCGTGAAATTTTAATATTGCGAAAACGAATCTGAACGAACTCGTCATAGGCCGTTCATGTGAATCTCACCAAATTTGGTATATGTCATCTACAGACAATGTTGACAAAAAGTTATCAAAGGATTTATCTTGAGATAAACCGTTCCGAAGTTACACGTCAATGAACATTTAACACGTAGCTTAAAAATCTTCAAATGGCCGTATCTTGGCGATTAATTGATCAAATTTGGTCAAAGTTGACATGCCATCTCTAAACAGCTTTCTTTTCATGTGTACTAAATTTTGTGACATTTTGTCATAGGGGGCGATGTTTATTGGCGAAGCTAGGTGTCAAAAAACAGTTTTTGTTAAATAACTCGTCAACAATTTTGCCCAAGACAACGATTTTGTGTTAGTATGTCGGTGTTGCAGAGATGTATCGACCCAGCCCATAAACTCTCACTTGAAGCGTAGCGCCACCTAGTGATATGGGTAAATGCAAAAATTGGGACTTTGAGTTGCCAATATCTTGGACCGAGAAGGTGGGAACTGCGCAAAATACGTCATGCACGATCACCACAAAGACCTCTAACACCACAGAACATGCCATAAAATTTGGTCCATAGGGGGCGCTAAAATTGTAGAAAATGTCATTTTGCCTATTATCTAGAGAATGCTTACATTTACAACAATTTTTTTTTTATCGTGAAATCTATTGACCCTCGCGCATTGAAAACACTGGTCGACGTCCACTTCCAACGAGAACAATTTCCGTTAAATTTTAATATTGCGAAAACGAATCTGAACGAACTCGTCATAGGCCGTTCATGTGAATCTCACCAAATTTGGTATATGTCATCTACAGACAATGTTGACAAAAAGTTATCAAAGGATTTATCTTGAGATAAACCGTTTCGAAGTTACACGTCAATGAACATTTAACACGTAGCCTAAAATTCTTCAAAAGTCCATATCTTGGCTTTTAATTGCTCAAATTTGGTCATCTCTAAACAGCTTTCTGTTCATGTGTACTAAATTTTGTGACATTTCGTCATAGGGGGCGATATTTATTGGCAAAGCTAGGTGTCAAAAAACAGTGGGAACTGTACAAGTGGGAACTGCACAAAATACGTCATGCACGATCAGCACAAAGACCTTCTATAGGGGGTCCATAGGGGGCGCTGTAATTGTACAAAATCTCATTTTGCTTATTCCTTGCCTTGACAAATCACTCCTACACACTACACAAACACACACAATGTCATTCATTCAAAACCCACATCCATGCCCACTTCCAGGAGATCATTTCCACAGAAATTCTCACCTTACAACACTGCTCTACCACACACTCATCATACCAACAGTTCCCACATTTCAATATACTGCGGCGGTCATACCATGTACCGCTATGCGGTACATCTAGTTACATTTACATGTGTTACAAACTCTTCTGACAGTGTGGAAGCACTGCAATGGCAGCATCTAAGCTTTGTGGCTTTTATTTTCTTTTACCAGTGGGATTTAGTGCTAAGAATCCTTGTTTTTAAAGGGGTACTTCCACGAGAAACCGCTTAGTACTTGCTCTTTTGAAATAGGACAGGGCACCCCGAGTTGCATATGCATGCTGCACGTGAAAATGTTCTTCTAACCCGATTGTCTCCATTAGTCAGTGAAAGAAAGTAGGCGAAAAAACGAGTGAATAATAAAAAGCCAACAAAGTGACGTAGGTTTGTAAATTAGAAAAATCTAAGTTTTGTTGCAGCACACATTCACTTAGCGAAGTATAGGTAAGTATGTGTGTTTGTGTAGAGCGTTTAGATCTTCTATTTGGTTCGCTATGACTGAATGGGCTTCGAATGATTGTAGCCTGTGACTAGCATAGCCGAGAACCTGTCATTCTCCCTGCTCCGTCTCCTCCACCAAACTAGAAAAGCCTGAAACAGAAGCACTAAAGCATTTTTTTCACCAAAACCAGCTCACAGGGCATTCATTAACACTAGAGACCACCGCAAAATTAATGAAAACACGATGGAAGTACACCTTTAATTACACGTGTTACTGTTTTGCATTACACAGTTCACACGTGTACGCTTTCGACTCTTTTGTGTGGTTGCAGACGGCTGTCGTTTACCTCTGTTTCACTCGCAGCCTAATTGCAGGTGGGGTGGGTGGGGAAGGTTGTCCAGGTGCTGCATTTCTACCTCCCTGAAGGGAGGAGCAGGATCAGCCAGCAATTCTTCAATCCGGCAACCGGTGTGATTTACGTGCAGCATGCCCTGCGGCGCCGTCTATGTCCTGAGGAGGTTATTATTATCACTGCCTACATACCTACCTGCCCGCACCACAAACAATGACTAACACTCAGGTGGATTATTCACAAGCCTGATGACACAATGAGAAAGACAAAAGACAAAAAAAGATAAAAGATGAAAAGTCCTCGTTTTTTTGCTTTTTTGTTGGCTAAGGTGGTATCTGCTTCTTTAAGTTTTTTTGTGATGGTAATCACAAACCCCTGCTTTTGTCAGTCTGAAAGTGGCGCCTGCTTATGAGTCATGTTTTCCTATTTAAGTTTCTTGTTGGCCAACTGAGTTCCAACCGATACTCCTCTGGAATGACACATATATGGCTGACTCATCCTGGTGTTGATTCATATATTGGGAGCCTCTTCCATACACCCTCTGCATCGATGGCATCCATTACACTATAGAACAAAGACCATCAAAGAGCTTACAATATAATCAGAAGTAACCACATGAGAGTGACAGGGGGAAAAACACACACAGCTCAAATATGAAACAGTGTGACCTCTGGACTCTGAGTCATTATGCAACTGTGTGTGACTCAGGCTTGGTGGTTAACCATTAGTCTGTGTGTGGTCTCCCTCTAGTGGTGAAAAATGTAAGTTGAAGGGCTCAGCTTTGACACAATGGTGTAGGATATGTTGTTTCCACAATAAAATACTTGTTACATTTACATTTAGGAAGTATCACAGTATTCACTGCATAGTATCTTTACAATTATTATCTCTCATTCATCCGCACACAGGACTCTGTGTCGCAATTTAAAAGTGCACTGAAAACACACCTTTATAAAATAGCATATGAGCTCTAAGCCGTCTTGATTCACTGCTTTTATGCTTCTGATATTGTTTTTTAATGTTGATTCCTTTATTTATTTATTTTTTATTTTATTTTCTGTAAGGTGACCTTGAGTGCTTTGAAAGCCACCGTTTAACAAATAAAATTTATTATTATTATTATTATTATTAATTATCCTTTCACATACACATGCATTGGTATTTTTAAAAGGAATGTTAACAACCATTTTAAAGAATAATACAACTGTGGAATTACAATGCACAATAATTGTGTCTCCAGTGATTTTGGTTTCTCTAACTCCCATATTCTTTAGTGTGTGTCTAAGCTATCTGAGATGTTTTCAAAACTATCTGATAAAAATCAAAGTATATTTATGGTTAAAGGAAAACAGAAACAGAAAAAAAGAAAATAGCGTAAACAAAATAAAAAGCTGTAATTAACCAGTTGTGCTTCAGTGATATAATTGATGATTTTGAGCTTGTTTAGTAGCCCAGTCCCATCTGCTTGTTGATGTCAACTCTGAAATGATGAGATCAAGCCTGCTTGCAAAATGATTCACTCAATCACTTGGAGGGCTGACCAATCAGCAAACAGTAGGGTGCAACCCTCTTATAGTAAAGCATTTTCTCAAGATGTGGAAGCAGTGGTGGCAAACAAAAGTAGTCCGAGTCCGAGTAAGAAGCTGAGTAAGTCTGAGTAAGTAGTGTAAGTAAGAAGTGTAATATACAGCATGAGCCTGCACTAAAGTAGTATAGCAATCCTTAATGCTTAATGGAAAGCATATTTGCATTACATTGGTTTTACATTTGGTTCTTTTCAGTGGACACTCTATGGAACTGCCCATAACTTTACAAGATGATTACAAAAAATGGTGCATATACTGTATGATTATCATGAAATCTTATCTAATTACCTTTTTTTGTTATTTTCATCTAATTCCGGACAACTGCTTCTGTGTTTCATAGACAGATATGTAAATATGGCTTCCATGCACAAATTAAAACTGATCATTGGAGGAGAAAACCAATAATACATTTCTAGAGGCTTAACCAGCAGGCATGTCCTGGCCAAGACCCAGCTGACGTTTTGTTCAGCGCATCTGATGACACCAAGTGATTTACTGAGTAAGAAACAGTAGGACCATTCAGACATTAAAAATTCAAACATAACCCGTACGTGACCCATCCTGGAGGCCTGTTTCGATGTGTACTGGCAGCCATTTTATAAGCAGCATAGAACCAACCAATTTTTGTAACACCACAGCCAACAGTGTTTAAATTCTTCTACCAACTTTGACCGCGAGGCTTAAGAAAAAAGCTGTTCATCTAAACCGTGTGGAGGTGAGTTAAGGGTCGTGTGCCAAGGTCAAGGATGACATATGGTGCCCCCCCCCCCCCGGCCTAATCTATGCTCATCTAGTTGCTCATCTAGTTTGATCACTTATTAGGAATGACACAAGAGGTCATGTCCCTTGTATCCCTCGTGGGTTCAAACTGAAACAGAGTGGCAATGCTTGTGGCAGCTGCACATCACGAGTGTATTTACTAGAATTATGGTCAGACTGATCAGTGTCTAAATTGATCAAGGGAGTGAAATATGTTTTATGTTTCAAGCATGTGACATCTCCTGCCCTGAGATCCAAGGGGTGTCAGTAGAGTAGTAACATAATCGTTTTGCTGAACTGATAAAGAATAAGTTTTGAGCACAGGGGCAAACCATACAGTACCAAAGGCACATACATTTGCAGAAATGTTTAAGTTTGTTTGTTTTTATGCATGAATTTGTCCAAAAAGAGCACTGCAAATATTACACGACTAAAAATGTATTAGCTATGCTGTAGCTAATGTTAAAAGAACTTCAGCATATGACAGACCCCGCTTTAAAGAGGAGTCATTACAGCGAGTAAACTGCAAGAGGGAAAAGGTTGCTTCAGTTTGTGAACTTAACCTTCTAACCTTCATAGATGGAACCAAAACAAACAATCTAAAAATGATAAAATTAAATAAAAATAAAAATTAAAAAATTAAAAATTGAAGCCTCAATCAATGACGAATCCCTAAAGAAAACACAAAATACAGAATTGAAAATGCAGGTAGGTAGCTTTTGTTTATAGTGTCAAGTCAACCATTCAACTGCAAAGAGGCTGCCTCCACAGGTTCCCATGCATAAACCGCCTTAGCCTGGGGTGACATTGACAAGGTCAGAGTCTCTGGAGGTGCAAGGCCAAACTGTTTGCTTTAGCCGTGAACAACAGCTTTCTAATATTTAGAGCTTCAACTGGCATGGTTACATTTTTTTTACTTTATTAAGTGTGTACCAATATGTAACATTATGTGGCTACTTACACCGTACCATAGGGTTAGTCTTAAGTATGTTCATTGTAAGTATATAATATTACATGTTGTTACATGTAGATACACTAAACAAATTGTGTTACCCAATGTAAATAATGCATTGTACACTACAACTAATGCATTTTAATTACAAGCAGTTTAGAGGAAAAACATGAATTTAATGAACACAGCTAAAAACCTGAAACAGTCAGGCCATTCTAAGAGAAACCCAATTTCAATTTGCCATTGAAAGAAAATTCAGCTACAGGTGGGGTGAAGTAATAGAGAAAAGACTAATAAAAAAAAATTAATAAATGATCAGAGCAAAAGGTGTTACATTGTAAATAAAGTGAAAACGCATTTCTTTAATCTTCTTAGTACACCCATCAAAACCCAATTCTACTTGGCAGGCTCTCTCACCTTGTTCTAGGTTGTTCCCTCACCCCAACCCCCACCCCTCCCATTCCTCGCATTTACACACACAAACAGACACACACACACACACACACACACACACAAACACACACTACCTCTCTCTCTCCCTTCCCCCGCTTGACTCCCCTGTTGCATTTGAATGTGAAAAGCCTCTTATGTGTGACTTACTAGGGGGTGGTCATTAGTGTCAGTATGGGGGCAGAGTCAGTGGGAGGCGAGGCGAGGCGAGCCTGGGGACTGTGGCAAGGCACTCGTGAGGACAGGCAGGCGCTCTAGTGGCCGCTCAGGAGCACAACTGGTTTGGACTGGTCGGGGGAGTGTGCTTTTGGGATTGAGAGCTATCTACATATGCAACAGTTTGTGGAGAGCCTGAGTGAGTGGGGCTAACAAACAATGTGAGCAGCCATGTTTTTTAAAGCTGAGTCATAGAAAACATCGATAAGGTGGATAGGTAATAGTACCTCACAGACTGAATGTCTAACATGACCAACCCCTATTACCATTAAAACAATTTCTACAACAAAGACACAGCTGTCAGTGAATTCAGTGTTTTTAGCCCAAATCAGTAAATCGTAAGGCTGAAAACAATGAGTGCCCACGGTGTTATCTTACAACTGCCCGAATCTATTTCAATATTTCTCTCCCTCCACAGATACAGGGAGACAGAGAGTGAGAGAGAGAGAGAGAGAAGAAAGATAGAGAATGAGGCAGAGATGAGAGAGAGAAAGACAGAAAGAGAGAGAAGGGCTAGTTTGAGCAGGGCAGAGCTGCATTGTTTCAGCCACACACAGCAAAATAGGGCGATCAGTTCCACAAGAGAAGCCCCCCATCACACCCCACCCCCCTCACTGCCATTGGACCTCGAGCCAAGCCGTGACCCCAGGGCTTGAACTCTAGGGTCATGTGACCAGGCTGTAAACTGACCAGCGGAGGAGCTGAGAGGAAGCTCAGTGAGAGCCAAGCGCTGGAGGTGGAGGGGAGGACCTACAGGCTGGGAGAGGAGAGAGAAGGAGAGTCATGAGGCCTACCCTGCTGTTCCTGAGGAGAATACTTGAGTGAATGGCTGCCTGGCAGATTGGGAGAAGCATGAAATGGATGCATGGGAAGGTAAGAGGTGGATGTGGTGGAGAAATGCATAAGGGCTGGAAGTGGCTGGAGGTGATGAGGTGTTTCTCTATCATTAGCAGCTGAGAGCCATAGCTAATGGTTGTACTGAAACATGAGGTACAGATCTGACAATGATGTCTGTGGCAAAGAGTATCTGTAATACAGTTTAGGAATTACAAAAATATATTTTTCATACAGTATTGAAACTACAGTTTTTTAGGGGACCAAATGTCTTTGTGTCAGATTCATTCCACTAATTATGAAAATTAACAATAACATATTTGGTTGCTTGATTGTTTTGATGCAGTTGAAAGGAAAAAAAACAATTAGCGAGTTTGCTTTAAGTGATAGAGAGCAGAAATTAGAACGGTGAGACTGCTCTCAAAACTGGATAGAATGGGTACGATTTTACAGTGGTAGTGATTGCAGTAGCCTAGAATTTTATTATTGCACTGGCAAACATGAAATGGGGCACATTTGTACTTCAGAGTAATAAGTATTTGATAAAATATACAAAATGTACGACTACATGGAAGTTGTGTGTATGACCGATCAGTGATACCGTTAAAGGTACATAATGGTGGCCTATGTAAGCTTCATGTAGTGTTGGTGAGGCAGTGGCCTGGCTTGGTCTGTGGTATGTGGCTCTCTGGCCCATCTGGAAAAGGTTTTGTGTGCTGGCAAAGCTGGATGGTTCATGTGATAGATAGAGGAGGTCAATAGGATCTGGTTAAAAATCTGGCCACCCCCATTGGTGCCACTGTAGCTCAGGGGACTCAGCATTTTTTCTGCCCTCAGGCACACAGGCCAGTTACTTAACTTCTTAATTTGTACACTACCTCGTGTCTCACCATACTGACACATTCAGTATTTCCATTATTAAGCAAAGCAACACAAAGTGTGTTTATATAGGATGTTTTAAATACAACCTATATGATATTACATCATGTATGCATAAGCTTAATTAACTTCTGGGTTAATTGGTGTTTTTTTTTTTTTAACAATCCTTACTTGTTTGGTATAGTAATATATCACAAAAGTTGACCAAATAGACAAATGGAAAATGTTCTGAAAAGACATTACTCACAGTTGCCTTTGTAATAGGGATAATTTGAGTGTTCAGCCTTTCTACTAATATATTAACACACTGTTGTAAATTTCAAAAAGAGATGTACTCATACAGCACTTATACAGAAGCGATACAAATTCATTTATATGCAAAAAAAATGTTTCCCAGGGGCCATTACAATGTGTTATAGGGTGAACTTCGAGGGGCTGTATTCATTGCGTATTTGTCAGGTTCTTGAATGAATGTTGTATTGTGGAAGAAGATTTCACTTCTTTAACGTTTCACTGAGTTCATGGGCGGCTTAACAACTTGTTTTCGGTAAACAAGCATCTGTGCATCTGTAGCTCAGGGCTACTTAGTAGTATTTCTCGTAAGCTGTGGTAACACCTTCCATGTCGGTTGCAGTAATCGTGATTATGTGAAAGTGATATTTTTGTTGTGCCTGCATTGGTGGTGGCTGTAGCATCTGTGGGAGTATAGTAAAGATGCCACAGCACTGTGAGTGAGACTGAATTTGACCCAGCGGGAAGGGGTGAGAATGCCATTGTGCTTCGGCAGGGGATTGAAGGTGACTGATTGAGAAATGCTGAAAAGGTTACTGTACTGAGCCCCACCTCCGTGATAATCCTATTGAGTGGCCGCCCATGGCAGTGTTTTTGTTCCAGGGATGGGAGGGGGATTTATCCCCTTGTCCGTCGGGGCATTCACCATTCCCTATCTGCTGCTTCTCTCAACTCGTCACTCTTTCCAAGCAGGAAGTCCCTTCTCTCTCTCTCTCCCTCTCTCTCTGGCATTCTCCAATAGGTGGGGGAGGGTGCGATGTGGCAGGGGTTGGATGTGTTTTCTGTGTGTGTGTGTGTGTGTGCTTGCTACGTGCGTGTGTGGTGACGGGGGATGGGGGGTTAAAGCTGTGTGAAGATCAATAGCACTGGAGGAGGTCAGGGACCCAAGGTTCCATAATGCTGGCTAAATTTAGTTGAGGCCTAAGCTTGTTTATAATGGACACGAAGGACCTTTTCCCCCAATTTCTCCATAATGGCCTAAACTTCGCAATGTGTGTCAATGAGTCAAACCATCAATTCTCCCTGTGTTGCCTATTTGTGTTTCTCCTGTGGTTATGTTTAAAGCCTAGAGACGGATAGCCCTGGTAAACACCAATTTAAAACATTTAATACAACTTCAAAGACAGGATTTATCCTGACTGTGTCAAGTTTGATTGACTCTTCTCAGAATCTTGTTCGACTTCTTAGTTACTGCTTGACTATTCTATCAGTTGTGGAAGAGGTCTGTCTCTAAGCTATGTTTATTTACTTACTGTAGAAAGATAAAATTACACAAGTTGTAGTCAAATTATGTCAATATAATTTCTGCTACAAAAAGGAAAATGCTAAGGTCATTCAGTTCAAATTCATCTTGTTAATTCAGAGCCCAAGCCCTGTCCAAATCAACTGATAAAGAAACGTCTTCCAAACTACAACCACTGTAAAAAGTAGAACACTTTAAACTTGAAAAGTTTAGGCATACTTCAGTTGAACCAATGTAAAAAGATCCATGCATCACACTGTTTTCCTTTTTTTTAACTTGGAGAATTCTGCTTCAATTACAGAAGGGTTCATTTTAAGTTGCACTTTTATTACCCAGTGGGACCACATAACAAAGATTGAGAAAAAATAAAATTGAAAACAAAACAACTGCTTCTCCTTCCACAATTAAACCCAAAGATAAATGGGCAACAAATTACTTTGATCCACACCAATATGATACCATTAGGCTATATGATCAAACGATAATAACTGTACGGGTCCTATATGCAGCTAATAAAAACTATCAAAGACTGCAGAAGTATTGTAAATACCCTCTCATAAATTGTGAATGTACATTTTACATAGGTCCTTAAATAACCAGCTGAATAACCAGTTGTATGTTACAACCTTTTTTTTTTCTAAAAAACCAACACAGATTTAGCAATTTTTCATTGTTGTGGCAACACCTCATGACTTAACTGATTCAAATGATAAAACATAACATTCAGCATCCTCTTGCTTTGAAAAGGTCACAGTGAATAGATGACAGTTGTTGCATGGTAATCTGCTATTTGTCATGTGCTCATCAGGATGGATGAAAGGAAGTTCTTGCAACAGGAAGAGCACATTGAACGAGGTCATCCGTTCTGGATTAGAGAATCAATAGGTCACACATCATGTTTGTACATATTTTGATGTATCAATGGTGCTTGATTATCTTTCATTGATCTCATCAGATTAATTGTTGTTGCGAATGGTAACCGAACAATGGAACAGTGTTGAGTGAGTCAATAGCCTTACAAAATCTCAGTCTTTAAAGGATAAGTAAAGCTATACATAATATATAATTACACAACACTGCATAGAAACACAAAATGCCAAGGCTGTTTTAGCTATATATGTACAGTACTACCACTATTAAAAGATGTTCCTGAATTACCATAAAAAGCAGGGGAAAAAACAGATTGGACTGATGTGTGCTGTAGATAGAGCATAGATAAATATCTATATGATTCAGTTGTTGAGTAGTTGTATAAAAATACATAAAGAATGAACATTAACATCCTGCATTTGCTAAAAGGGCTTATGTTTCTCACTACAAATACACAGAGTCTTTCAGCTTTTAACATAACTAAGAGAAGTCTTGGGGAGAGGTACCCATCCATCATTACTTTACCAGTAAGAGACATACTGTCAATATAGCTAAAATTTGCACATGTGTGGAGAAAAGAACACAATTACCATAACACTGTCTTCAGCAAGAGTGGGATTACAATACGAAACACATAGATTTGTAGGAAAGGCGTATTTAGAATAGCTGTTCCTATCAAACCAAAAGACTAATTCCAAATTAGGCACACATTAAGAGAAGAGTTACCTAAAGAGAATATCATTAGCAAAAAAGGCAGAGAGAAAGAAAGAAAGAAAGAAAGAAAGAAAGAAAGAAAGAAAGAAAGAAAGAAAGAAAGAAAGAAAGAAAGAAAGAAAGAAAGAAAGAAAGAAAGAAAGAAAAAGAAGGAGAGAGAAAGGAAGTAAGTGAATGGGGGAGAGAGACAAAATCCTCTGAAAGCAGAGGGTGTGGGTAGGGGAGAGAGGAAAAAAAGAGGAATGTCCACAGAGATGAGAAAAGCAGGGGGACAGCGGAGGAGGGAATAGCGGAAAACTACTGCGGCGGCGGCTCCCCTCCTCCGCCCCCTCGTCGTGGTGGCGGCCGCCTCGCCTGCCTCGCCTCAGCTGGGCTGATTGTAATGGAAACGTAAGACAAAGCCCCTTCAGCACACTGCTGCACCCAACCAGAGCCTTCTCAAACCCATCCTCCACCCCACCAGCTACATCGGGTGTAGTCAACATACCGCAGGTCATTAAACGTCTTGCCTAGTCAGCCAACACATATACAAAACTGGAGTTAATTACAGGTTTAGGGGAAAATTAAGTTAAACCAAGCAGATAGCAAATGTGAAGTTGTATTGTGGGATGGGTTAAGCTGAATATGTTTTTACATTAATGGATCGGTGTACAAGGGTATACATAAGTGGACTAGGAACCTTTTTTTGCTATAAACATTGCATCAATAAAGGATACACTGGTGAAAAAATTCAGGTTCTTTTAGAGGTAATAATTAAGGTTGTGGTTTAAGTAAAGAGATGCATATTGTTTTCTAGCAGAAGAGGAGCTTGTCTGGTACTACTGACTTTGCATTGCCTGATATTTTGAGCTTTGGACTGAACCAACTCCTGACCCTGCAGAAACAATGGCTTACTCCTTAAAGGGTGGATCCAAAGAGGCAGCAATGCTGTGTGCGTGTGTGTGTGTGTGTATGTGTGCGTGTGTGTGTGTGTCTGTCCTGAGAAACCAGTAAGGGTTCAAGATGAGGCTAAGGGCTTATTTTACTACCCACTTTACTGCCCTCCCTTCCCCAATAAAAAGAAACCAAGACTCAACCCAGAAAATACCAATCATACACTATCAGCTGTATCCTTACCTTCACACAATGTACCTCTGTGAATTATCTTTAATGAAAAAGGACATATTTATAACATTTTAAGTTGCCTGAAACTCTAAGTATTGCAAATACTGCCATAAACCAGCAAGCACAGTCACAACAATAGAAAGTGTTTTCACTAGTAGTTTAGTTTGTCTGTTATTTGCTACAGCTGCTTGTTTTCCAGTGTAACCGCTCATTCGGTGACTACTGTAATAGACGTGGCAACTGCTGTCAGGTTGTTGTGTTTACAGGCCAGTACGAGACAGGAGGGGCGAAAGAGGTGACACATTGAGATCAAGTGTGTGAAGGTGTGAAGCTGAGTCTTATATGGTGGCCATGCACTTGAAAGAGAGGGTGACAAATTTGGCTAATCAAAGCAGCTATGGTGTGAATATAGGAAGCTAACCTTCGTCGCAATGTTTTCTCATTGAAGGAAGTCTGCCGTTTCACATAGGCCAGTTAATAAGAGTTTTAAACTGAATTTCAACATTTGTTGTGCGCTACTGACAAATGGCTGACCAAATAGGAAGGAATTCTGGTGCAACATTTTGTGTATTAGCAAGAGAAGTATGTTTTGTTTGGTTTACCTTGTCAAATTGGGATGTCAATTTGCTGGTGTGACATCCTTTGACAATAAATGCTGTCTGACAGTGTGCTTTTTTTTGTTTTGTTTTATATTTAAGTAATGAACGCTAGCAATGTCTGTAGAATACCTACACAAAGGAATATCACTTTGAGTTAATTTCATGTCTGCAGGGTTGTCTGACAAACAAAAAACTAGGCTGTTTATACAGAAATCATTTCCTAACACATAATTGTATTTTCTCTAGTTTTCAAAGAGGGCTGAATTAAAATGCAGAGCCACTGGATTAGCTGGAACAGCAATTTAACAAAAAAAAGAAAGCTACTCTCCACAGATCCACCAAATTTATGGTGAAACTCCACTCCCATTGTCATTAAAAACCCAATTGTAGTAACTACAGTATGACCCTAAGCCCCTGGCAGGAATTCAAAGCCAATGTTATTTAGATGGTAATACTCCTGCGCATTTAGCACTTGTATGAGAGGCTGGGCTCTGTCTCTGTCTCTGCTGCTGCCAGTGACTTTGGGCCTGCATTTATAACTGTTGTTTCCCATAGTCTCCATATCAGTCAGCCATCTGTTTCAACTCTGGAGTGGGAACCCCCACGGCACTTTGGCTTTGAGATAGTGGCAGTTGAGTTTTAAATGTTGCATGCAAAAGGAAAGATGAGATAACCAGCTCTTTAGCATTCCCTGTAATGATTGCAAGACATTTCATTAACCTGAGGGACAAGCTTCGCACTCTCAACATGTAATACTGTACAAATGTAAGACTGGGGCTGATATTTGGGGAACTATAAATGAAGGCCTGCGTCCTAGGGGATTACACTGAATGACTAAGTGAACAAATAGATCTATGATAAGAACATGTTAGACATTTCTATGCTGGAAATAAAGACTTATCAGATTTGTGGGGCTTTGGAAGATAATAAATGTATAAGGAATACTAGTCCACATTAATGAAGGGTATATGGGTTTACTGACATTTTTCCTTTACATTGTACATATATATTCTGTGTAACTTAGCTAAATGGTGATTAACAAAGGCTAACAATCACTGAGTAAATCACATTTAAAACTGAGAGACTGTGGTAGAAGGACAACTGATCAGGATTTAGGTAATGCTATGTATGTAAAGATTCTACTGACCAATGGGTTATATATTAATCATGCAAATTATGTTTGTAAAATGTATACTCACATACATTTTCCTTAAATGTCAAAAGTGATACACTGAAAAGCATTGAAAAGCATGAATTCCTAATAGGCTTAACTGCAAGTTTAACTGGATGATACAAATAGGTTTAGATGAGCTGGTGTCTTTACATGTTGAAATGTGCAAGGCATGTGGTAGCTAGATCAAGAAAGAGATATGATCGCTGAATATTTGAAATAACTTAAATACCTGCAATATATGCTGTGTATGCTATATAGAGTATTTTGTTCATTAATTCAGAGACATATATACTCAAAACTAAAAATCTTATCAATTCAACATTGTTACCAATGTACACAAGCTAAATGTACACAAGCTAAAGAAAAACCTTTACTACAGCAAAAGTTAAAACTCTTTTTACATGCAGGAAAAGATGCGAGAATGAATGTCAATATGAAACAAAAAGTACATAGTTATTGATACCTAGCAGAGGAGACCAGGCAGAATAATTATGTAATGCTCCTTAAGCAAATTAATTGTATTAAAGAGACACCTCTCTCTCTTCACACGCGCACGCACACACACACACACACACACACACACACACACACACACACACACACACACACACACACACACACACACACACACACACACAAAACCCCTTCTCATCCTTACTCCCACCTTCTGTCTGTCTTGGTTCATCAATATTTAATACTGCCCATTTTACAGCTGGTATTCTGAATATGATCCATGAACTCTAGTTTCTTGGTTTAATTGACAAAAGTAAATGTCACCGACGGTCAAAACTTAAACGCAAAACAAATGTGTCATTTGCCATTATTCACATGTGCTAATGCTATTAGACTATATTTGTTGGCTAACGTGGCTTCCTCACCTACAAAGGGAGGCTAGCATATGCAGAAATTTCACTAGATTGTGATTGTCAGCTAGACTTCAAGACCTTTATTGTCATTGAACAGTTGCCTTTACAATAAAATTAGACAGCAAGGCCAAAGCAAGCTAAAAGTGTCAAACTGTCAAAGTGTTAAGCGAGGAAGCATTGTAGAAACAAAGGAAAGAAGGGAGTTTATACAAGGGCATAATAAACAATTAATAGTAAAAGGAAAATGGGCTATGTATGTATGTATGTAAATAGGCTATGTGAATTATAATACTGCACGGCTAACATGCCTTCCCCACCTCTCCCCCCCTTCAGATGACCAGGCTGACCAGCGCTCGTGCCTCATCTGTGGTGACCGCGCCACCGGTCTGCACTATGGCATCATCTCCTGCGAGGGCTGCAAGGGCTTCTTCAAGCGCAGCATCTGCAACAAGCGCGTCTACCGCTGCAGCCGCGACAAGAACTGCGAGATGTCGCGCAAGCAGCGCAACCGCTGCCAGTACTGCCGCCTGCTTAAGTGCCTGCAGATGGGCATGAACCGCAAAGGTGAGGCTCCTCTGCCACTCTGGGGTAGACTGAAGATTCAATACTTTGAAAGTGAAAGTCCCATTACATTACACTTAGCTGACGCTCTTATCCAGAGCAACTTACATATAGATATTTACAGGGTTTCAGTTTAGAGATATTTACAGGGTTTCAGTTACAGTCCCTGGAGCAGTGTGGGGTTAGATGCCCTGCTCAAGGGCATCTCAACCATGGGTAGGGCGGGATTTGAACCAGCAACCTAGTGGTTGGGGAGTTGGTCTTGCAATCGGAATCGGAATCCCATTTTTGTCATTGTGATCACACGGCACAGCACAGCACACAGTGCACACAACGAAATTCACCTCCGCATTTAACCCATCACACACACGAGCAGGGGGCAGCCATGACAACGGCACCCAGAGAAGTCCGTGGGGATGGTACCATGCTCAGGGCACCTCAGTGGCGCTACTGGCGACCCAGGTTTCAAACCTGCGACCCTGCGGTCATAGGTCCGATACTTTAAGTGCCAGGCCACCGCTAGGCCCCAAATAGTTTTTTTTTTAGAAAAGATTTTTTTTTAGAAAACGTGTGCCTAGGGATTTGCTTCAGTGTGCCCATCACAGAAGACAGAAGAGCATGAACATGGACATTAATATGGACAAAACAAATACAACTGGCACCTCACACATGACCACACACTACATGCAAATATAAAAGAAAGCATATGGCAAACATTCTTAACCTGGTTGTCAGACCAGGAGACAAGATGTCAGGTTAAAGTGACAAGTGCAACCTTCAACTGTACATGCAAATCATACATGCTCATTAGAGGAGCCTACTTCCATAAGGTGTTTGTGTAGGATAGGAGAGCTCCTTAGGGACTTGATGGCTCTGCAGTATGTGCTATTGAGAAAGAGTGACGTTTTGGATGTTATGGCCATCAACCTTCTACCTGATGGACTGTTAATAACAGAGCTGTAATCTACACAATAACACATTTATATGCTGTAAAAACATCCTTTACTTGCATATATCCATCCATATGCAAAGATTTGTTTTAAAAGCAATTAGATAAACCATTGACTGGTTTATGTTAGTACTTGTCTAATTTCCTACAGACAGATTCAGGAATGTGATGACTATGCAGTAATGGCCAACACATTTGGCACTAAAACGAAGTTTTGGTTTTGTGAACTATGCTGCTTAACTTGCTGTGGGGGTGATTCACCGTTCCCAGTTCACCAAATTACTGCAGTGAATGGCTTCATTATCATAAAAGAAATGTTTAGGTTTTATTATATAGTATTTTTGCAAGGGTGCAAAGGATCGTCTCATGTCATTTCAATATAACAATATCATCAGCACAGGGGAAAGAGTGAGCAAGTACAATCCAGAACAAGTCAGCTGAACTCACACATGTGTTTTCCTATGTCAGCAACAGTTATCCTCATACCAAAAAAATGCATGCAGATGAAATTCTTAGTGTTCTTAGTAAGTGTGTGCATGTAGAACAACATACTCACAACACAGAAGAAAACATTTGGGCAGTGAACTTATCAAAACTGCCTCTAATGCAGTCGCTAGGTATGGGAAACTTGGGGAAAGCTGGTGTAGAGCTCTTGTTGACACATGGCACCCTCTAGTGGCCACAAAGGTGAACAGAGTTTAATGAAGTACACTGATGTAGACCGGATGTTACATTACATTACACTTAGCTGACGCCAGAGCAACTTACAGATATTTACAGGGTTTCAGTTACAGTCCCTGGAACAGGGTGGGGTTAGATGCCTTGCTCAAGAGCATCTCAACCATGGTAGGGCAGGATTCGAACCGACAACCTTCAAGAATGCAAGACCAACTCCCTAACCACTAGGCCACAGCTGCATTTTGTTAATGGGTAGAAATGGCATTTTGAAGTAGTCTTATTGTAATTAAAAGCTCTAGCAATCTTAACAAATGACTTAAACTAATGTACATTACTGGAATTTGACCTTAACTAGTTTTTATAAATGGCTTCACATAAAACCTGTGCTGAGTTTGAGCACTGTTCTGTACTCCGCAGCAATCAGGGAAGATGGGATGCCAGGGGGAAGAAACAAAAGCATCGGGCCTGTGCAGGTAAGTCCTGGCTGACACCAGTGTGCTTCACTTCTGCTTGTAAAATTATTATTTTTTAATCTAATGTCTAATTGTTTTGTTTTTTTCCTGCATGATTATTTACATACTAACAGTGTAACATTTTTAAAGTATAAGAACAATAGAAATATTTCACAAATTTTCCATTTTATGTCCTCCGCCAAGGCTGCATGTTCTGGATAGACTGTGTGTTGTCTTTTTTTTTTTTTTTTTTTTTTTTTAAAGACAAAATTGACCTTGAAAACTTATCCTAAATTTCACTGTTTGGGTATAGGTGTCTGTGTGTGGGTGTTTGGGTTCAGTTTAGAAGCAGCTTCGCATTAGGCTTATGTCCTTGAAGAGTGTGTGTGTGTGCATGTGTGTGTGTGTGTGTTTGTCCTTGTGGTCTTCCTAATCAATCCTTGCACAAGGGCCATGCTCTCCCTTCTTGAAC
Organism: Coilia nasus; assembly: GCA_027475355.1. Classification (NCBI taxonomy): domain Eukaryota; kingdom Metazoa; phylum Chordata; class Actinopteri; order Clupeiformes; family Engraulidae; genus Coilia; species Coilia nasus. Next base: position 21,766,173 of record CM050217.1, read on the forward strand.
CCACTGAGCTGTAAATATCTTTCAGTCTTTTAGTGAAATCACACAGTGAAGAAATAAGGCGTCTTTAAAGGCCCTTTGTGGCAGTCCTGTATGGGTAAAAGTGCAGAAATAAATAGGAAAGCCAGGGCCAAAGCAATTGTGGTCCTTCAAAGAGGGTGTCTCTTGAATCTTTGCACTCTTTAACATAATCAAACATATTACAGAAATCGAATTTAACCAATATAACATGTGTGAACTGGAAAGTACTTTCAAAAGTAGGGGACTTGGTTTGAATCTGTTAATATTCCTGTCTGATTACGCCTCTTTCTTTCATTATCCCTGACTACCAGATATCTGATGAGGAAATCGAGAGGATTATGTCGGGGCAGGAGTTTAAGGAGGAGGCCAACATGCCAGACCAGACCTGGAGCAACAATGGTGACAGCAGTGACCACAGTTCCCCTGGCAACGGCGTTTCTGAGGGCAACCAACCATCTCCAGCCTCCACCTTATCCTCCATGTAAGATGTTGCATTTGTTGGTAAATGCTAGAAAATGATTGATCCTGATGCACTTCCTTTACAATCCAAGTCTGCATCTGATAACATATGATGTTATATTATGTATATACACATATATCATATGTATATATATGTTATTTCCTGATTATTTAGAAGTAGACAACAACCCTACAGGGCAGTGGTGGCCTGGTGGTTAAGGTAGCAGGGGTTCGAGTCCACCAGTTATTTTGCAATTTTGTTGTGTGCACATGTGCTGTGATGTGCTGTGTGATCACAATGACATATGGGAATCACATTCACTCACATTCACTCACTCTGATGAAGGTTAGTGTTTGTGTTGGGGTCTCATTACATAACTCCGTAAAAATTCATTTAAGATTTAGTCTTGACAATAAAAAATTGAACAGAATAGAATAGAATGTGTCACAGTCTTACAGGGCACCTTTGTTCTGGGAGATACAACGTTTTTGACACCACTGTAAAGGTATTTTACATGAAAAGGATAGAAACGGCATGTTTCCATTCCATTCCCCGCAGACGCTCTGTTGAGATGAATGGCTACACCACCGCCCTGAGAGAGCAGTACATTAGCAATGCCGTGACCACACACTACCAGTTCCTTCCACACCTGTTCAGCTATGCCACCCAACCACGCAGCCTTTACCCACAATCCCACACCCTGATAAGCCAGCTGGTAGCGGCAGAAGAGCTAGCCCCATTAGGAACACCCATGCTCATTGAAGAAGGGTAAGTGATCTTCATCATACATGTGTGTAGACTTTGTCTGTTTATGATCATAACAATTCTTTCCAGTATTTCAAAACACTCTGACACTTTCCTCATGTCTCAATTCCTCTATTTGGTGTTCAGGTGTAGGCGTGCCCTGCTTCTAGCTTAAGACACAAGACAGACAATACAGTACTTCTTACACGTGCACATATACTGTATATACACACAGGCCCGCCAATAGGGGGGACAAACAGGTCTCTTGTCCTTGGCCTAGGGACAAGGGGGGGCCAGAACTGGTCCCTCCTTACATTATGGAATATGGGTGGGGGGCCCCCATCAGATTACCTTGTCCCAGGCCCAGCCAAGACTGTCAGTGGGCCTGTATACACACACAATCCCAAGCATAGGCAAAGAGACATATTTTTCTGTCGTGAACGAACTTAAATCATCTGTCATTCCACTACTCCCCAGGTACAGAGTGACCCAGGTGGAGCTGTTTGCCTTGCTCTGTCGTCTGGCTGACGAGCTGCTGTTCAGGCAAATAGCATGGATCAAAAAGCTGCCGTTCTTCTGCGAGCTCACCATCGAGGACTACACCTGTCTGCTCAGTTCCACCTGGCAGGAGCTCATCCTGCTGGCCTGCCTGACCATCTACAGCGCACAGATACTGGGAGACCTGGCTGACGTCACCGCCAAGTACACACCGTCAGACGAGGAGCTGCAAGGGTGAGTTCCAGAGGGCTCAGTGGCAGAAAAGAGAAGTGTGTGGGCGTTCCAGCGACTCGTTAATTGCATCTTCCTTTTCAGGGCTCTATAAGGGAGAGCTGCTACATGCCAGAGACAGTGGTCACAAAGCTTGATCATATCTCCCTAGGCCAGTGGCCAAAAGTCTTTCCCTGCTGAGCCATTTGCATTGTGCTAGAATGGGATATCATGTTTGTTCTTGTGGCAGGAGGCCCAAGACTATTGGCTTTGGTTGGCCCAACTAACGTGGCTGTTTAGACACATGGGATGGTGTTGTTCGGCGAGAAAAGAACAAGGGCTGTAGCGAAGTTAAATGCTGCATAAATGCATGTAGTGAAAATTATCACTGTGCTGTCCATTTGTTATTGCAGTTAGTTAACCATGAGTGATCATTTGTTTTCATTGAAAAATATTACTTCACGTTTCTTTTTAATTAAAAAGACTGAAAAGTAAAGACAGACTTCTCAGTCAGCAAACCTGGTCCATGTTTCTGAAAAAAAAAAAACATATGCTCCCTTTAAATTATTCCTACACTTCCTCTTCTTTGAAGAAAAGGACCACAGGATGTGTGGGAGTAAGCTAGACATAGTCAGGGCGAACCTAAAATGGCTGCTATGTCTGACACCCACGGTATGAAAGCAGCAGTATTGGGTTGTAAATATGCCACACTGTCTGATAACAACCAACACACTATGTTCCGCTTCACTGAATGGAACTTTAAGCACTACACTAGTCAAACTCAAGCCAACCAGAAACACTGATGATGAAGTTAATAACAAGACTGTGGTCATAAATGACAAAAAGTCTACGATTCTACATGTAATATACAATTCTACACATAATATTTATATTATATTCATTCATACTCTGCACTGGAGAGTCTTGATGATACATTTCGAAATAAAGGTTTATTTAAAACCAGAGGTCTACAACAAGTACCAGTGTAAACCTGTTTTCTATGAGATTCTTACTTCATTATCAGTGTAGATGTAAGGATTCTCCTTTACCTATAGATGTTGGTGTGCCCACCAATCTAACAAAATGAGAAGTACTAGTAGATTCTAGAGTACAAATTATAGTTCCAAATTCAACAGAAATGTGATGTTAACTAGACCAATGGTGAGGTACCAAATCTACATCTCTTAAGTTTCAAAACACCAAGAAATGCACACTTTGAGTACATCGTTTAATGTTTAATGTATCTCTGTCTCTATCATCCACACCTCTGTTATTTCAAAAAGGTTCAGTGAGGATGGAATGGAGGTTATGGAGAAGCTCATTTATCTTTTCCGCAAGTTCCACCAACTGAAGGTCAGCAATGAGGAATACGCCTGCATGAAAGCCATCAACTTCCTGAACCAAGGTACCTTCCCCTTCTTCTAGCTTCTGGGAATAGCTAAGCTAAGCTGTTAAAGACAAAACAAGAAATGACTCACTGAAATCTGTCATTTTCAACCTAATCTAAATGATTTTGCAGATATCCGAGGTGTCACTAGTGTTTCCCAATTAGAGCAGCTGAATAAAAGGTATTGGTACGTCTGTCAGGACTTCACCGAATGCAAGTACCCACACCAGCCAAAACGCTTCCCAGAGATTATGATGTGTTTACCGGAGATTCGCTGCATTGCAGGTAAGCCACTTAACCAACACCCATTTTGTTTTCTGGAATGCACTGCACTAACCACAAACACGACTGAAAACCGAAACTCCTGCTGCGTTTCAGGGAAGCTAGTAAACGTTCCCCTGGAGCAGCTGCCCCTGCTGTTCAAAGCCGTCTTGCACTCCTGTAAGTCCAGCCTGAACGGCACCTACCGCAGTATGGGGCCCTCCCCCCCGGTCCCTAAAGGCACTGCCCCGGCCAACTGAGGTCCCGCCGCGACAACCACATGTCCTCCACCAGCACAGGGACGACCCAGGGGCCGAGGCACAGCTCTGGGTAAAACAACGTGAGGACAGGGAGGGGCGGGTCGGTCAGGGGTGCTGACATCCAATGAAATGAATGTGTAAAGCAGCTATATGTTACTTTTGTTTCTTTATATATTTATTACCTGACAGAGCTGAATGTATACCGATCCACATTGTGCACATGCTTCTGTTAAAACAAAAATGCACAAAAAATGCATCTTTTCTTCGGAGTTTACAAAGTGTGTATCCAATTGTAAAATGTGTTGGTGTTGCCATGGGTAGAACTAGTTTTTACAGTACTGTATGTGAAATTATATTTTTGACTTTATTGAAATACTACCTCAGGAATGTGATTCTACTATTATTCAGGTACCTTCTCTCTGTGCTTGTAATGAATTGTCCCTCAGTCTATTTAAAAGAACACTCACGTTAACATACAAGCTATTGAGGATTTAGCCATTTGTTGTAGACATCTGTAGTGCCCATTAAGGGAATTGCTTGGGTAGTTACATTTACAATCAGGCAGACCTGTAAATACTGTACTGCTTTCCTTCCTTTGCCTCTGTGTCTCCCTCTCTTCCCTAACATGCTCTGCATAGGGCACTACTAGCTGGTCTAAAATACCCTCAAGTTAAATAATGTGGGTGTTTGTAAAATCATAGACTGAGGGCAAGAAATTTTATAATTTTTTTTTTTTTTGTCTTCATGTTCATTTGTTGAACTTGGACATTATGCAAACGGTCACCATCACAGATGGGTGGCTTTTTAAACTGATGAAGGTGTAGACACCCGTGGCTGAGACAACTTTGTCATGTCCAACCGCTGTCTTGAAAAAAGGAGATTGTTTGTGTGCATATAACGCTAAGAGTCTCCTCTATGCACAACACTGGCCTAATCGTACCTCAAATACAAACTTCACCCTACCTTAGAAGGCAGGTGATTTATTTTGAAAATTTCATTCTGGGCTTTGAGTTCTAAAATATTTGTAATGCTATGCTGACTGTGAAATACTAAAGAAATGAAAAGGCCATGAAGACATTAGTTATGATGATGGCAAAACAAAACCTCTCAAAATAGCCCAAGCCATTGCAATGCTCCAGAAAAGGGCTAGATTTAGTTGAGAGCTACCTGGCACATTACCACAAAGACTGGATACAAAGAATTTAAACCCTAGTCTCATCAGCAAGGAGTTCTACGTTTGGTTTTCACTCTGTTGAAAGTGGCAGTGTTTTAAAAACCTTTATTATCTCAGTTACACCAATGCTGCTTGAAAGACAAACAAAATCCATTCCTTTTACCGAGGTACAATTCAGCAGCTTTCCTGTGAATATTCAATAGGCCAAAAGGTCAAACCCTTCTCAGGTCCTGCTTCAGTAGTTGGGCCAGCAGTTGGACTCATGCTTTAAACAGGGTAAAATTACCACTTTTATTGTTTGTTTCTTGTTTGTTTGTTTTTCTGTTGTTTTTGCAGTAACTCGGATATCAAAATATTGGCATACTTGTAGCTTTAGTAGTTTTAGAATTATGGACATTGTAGGTCCTTTTAGTCGGAGTTTCTGTTTTCTTGGGCATTTTCCTCGTTATTGTTTTGTTTTTGTTTTTTTTGTTTTGTTTTGTTTTTTGTTTTTTTGTACTGAAGGAGATTTATTTCAAGGGTGTTTTTGTGAGACTATGGTTATAAGATAAAAAAAGAGAAAATCCTCAAGAACAGATGAGCCACAGTCAGCATTTGTAGCCAGTGAGATTCATCAGACCACTCTTTAACCACATCACAGATGAGTGGCAGCATGAAACATCTGGCATCACTACAGCCACAACTTTGTTTAGGTATGATAATACAATTCCTCAATCCCATTATTAACATTCCAAACAAACAGATATTTTGAAAATGTTTACAATTTGCACCAGACAATGATTAGCAGGAAGCAATAGATATATGCATGTTTAGAGAGATGTCCTGGCCTTAAATGGCACATCTTGAGCTTCCTGCTTTAAGGCTGCTTATCGCATTGTTTTTATCATTTTTGAGAGTCACAGAAATTCTGCATGTAAACTCATTCGACGCATCCACACAGCATTTGAGGCTTTGCTGATATTTTGTTCTATGATTTCTATTTTTACCACCGTGATGCATTGTACCATGTAAATGGTGTTTTTGCTACCTCAATGTCAGTATTCTAAAATGAAGATTTCTTTCATTCTCATATCAAGGAAACCCTCAAATGTCCTAAGGAGTGTAGTTTACAATACCACCAAACATGTAATAATTCATAATGAGATTCCTAACTTGCATTTGGGAGTTTATTGCCAAGCTTCAGCAACTGATCCAAACCAATATTCCAGCCTTAACTGTAAACGACTGCCTAAAAAATATGATTCATTAACATCATGTCAACCACTAATTCAGCTTATAGCTTTGAAATAACATATACTTCACATACATACCCAGTGTAAATATCATGTCCCAATCGGTTTGTTTTAACGATGGCCAAACATTATGCATCAAAGAATATCAGGATTTTTTTTTTATAAACCTTCACATAGGTATCAGTTGTTAATGCAATGTACTCTTTTGTGTTACATGTTTAGGCAGTGTTAGCAGCACTGGGTGGAGTGCATAAGGGTTCTTCTTCTTCTATGAGGCATCTTAACTCTCAGGGATTAATATTTGGTTAGGGTGACCTCTCAGTGGCCTTGGCCCAGTACTTGTACTGACCACCATGATCGCTAAACTCAACACTGGGGCTAATGGTTAGCTGTAAAGCTGCTAATGTTAAGCTAATGCCCAAGAACTCTTCCAGTGAAACATTATGCTCTGTGTTTTGACCTCCACATCATCCTGAAACCACTCACATGCTTTTAAATGTATATATGTTTTTATTTCTTTGTGATGTTTTTACATAGGTCTCTACAGAGCATACCTTTTTTGTTATTTTTATTTGATCATTTGACATCGAAACTACCTCTTTTTATGTCTCATCATGTTGAATACTTCCATGGTAGAAATAAGTATTTTCCTTGGTTCCATTAAGCTTACATCAGTACCCTTCTTGATTGTCTGTTGATACTCTTTGTCCCTACCGTGTAACATGTAATCATTCATTTGTTAATGTCTTCAAATGCTTCCCATGCAATGCTATGCTACCTCAGGTTGACCTAAGGCCTTCTTTTAGTGTTTGGCATTGTGTATAATTTGGCATTGTCATAATCCTTTTTATTTTCCATAAACCATTCTTACTGTATATGACACTTCATTATTCTGAGCTGGTTCTGTAACTCCTGCCTGTACAGGTGAATATTGTTTTCTAAAGAGCTATCCGCAGAACTCTCTACACTGCAATGTCTAGAGTGTGCATTGGCACATTTCAATGCTTTGTAACAGCATGCTGTATTTCGGCCAAGAATCGCAAGGGAGATGGCATCTGCAGTACTTTTTGTTGCAACAACAGTTTGTGACTTATTTTTAATGCAGTTCTTGTCAGATTAACATTTTGTACACCTCCTGACATTATTGTGTTTACTTCCAAATGCTATGACACTTTCTCAGCCAATCAGTTTCTTTTTTTTTCTATCAACTATTACGGGTTTGCTGATTGGTTTTCTGAAGGACTATCATTAGTGATGTCAATGTTGAAGAAAGATGAACTTAACAGGTGGTTGTGTCTGGTGTCTTACTACTCTCTTGAATTGCTGGAGACATTTTTAAACATACCAAAGTGATAAATGGAGGGGACTTAGACAAATCAAAGGAAATCAGAGGGTCAGGACAAAGACAGAGAAAGGCCTTAGAAGGCAAAGCAAGTTTGACTGAAATAGCTTACCTTAGAACATCAGCTTCCCCTCTGTGTAGTCATCCTGGACCTCTGGATTTTCTTGAGCTACCTGTGAAAAATGTGATCCATGTGTTATTAAAGCATGTTTAGAATGTGGTAGAACTTGAAACCAAATAAATGTGAATTTTATGCAACTGTGAAACTGTGAGACTCTTGTGCATTCATGAGCTGTGATAATATTCTTAATGGTGCAAATTACATGCACCACAATATACAGTATTTCATCATATTCTTTCTTACATCATTTTTTGCTATACAGTGGTTCCTCATTATTCGCGGGAGTTACGTTCTAAAAATAACCCGCGATAGGCGAAATCCGCAAAGTAGTCAGCTTTATTTTTTACAATTATTATAGATGTTTTAAGGCTGTAAAACCCCTCACTACACTTATACACTTTTCTCAGACAGGCATTGACATTTTTCAGATTTCTCTCTCTTCTACTCTCAAAGTTCACACTTGCAAACATATAGCACTTCAGAGTCACACAGCTAGCGATGGAAGATTTATGTAAATTTTACAAGCTGAGCACATTCTGTACTGTACAGGAGATTGATTGACAATGTTCTACAGTCCCTTAGCCAATCAGGGTGCAGAACACAATGCGCTATAAAAAAAAAAAAGCATGCGCTATAAAAAAAAAAAGCATGCAGTAAAAAAAATCCGCGAAACAGCGAGGCCGCGAAAGGTGAACCGCGATATAGCGAGGGACCACTGTATACTCTACTTCATTGCCATTTTACACATATTTACTAAGGTGACGCAATTTTAGTTTATTTTCATTTATTTAGTTCAGCAACAGTATCTTGTGCAACGGGGCATAAGGATAATTTCACTAGAAATAAAGAATCCACATTCAGAATAGTTGTTGGCAGCCTTACACCATTTAGACAGGTTAAACATTCAGTTTTTCAAAAAATTCACTGCAAAGTATTTCTGCACATGCCTTGCAATGTGAAATTGCTGATATCACTAAACTGATACCAGTATTTTGGGAAACATAATGTATGCCTGTACATGACCAATAATACAGTACAAAGCATCCTGTCAAAGGAGCTACGTTGCAAGCAATTTGACTTCTTTTGGAGTGGAAGACATTTCACCTTTCATCCAAAAGGCTTCTTCAGTTCTGGCCGGATGATGATGCCTTTTGGCTCTATCTTCAAGTCTTCAAGCTCCAAACAGAAGTCCTGTTGTTTACAATATAGCTCCCTTGACAACCATGAACTGGATGAACGAGAATGTTCACAGACAAAGGATTCTGTCCTTAAGTCATAACAACTGCTAAACATCGCTATCACTGGTTTACACATTTTTTTCCACTACTGAAGCAGATTTGACCTCTGAACAGACTAATATCCTACAGGAAATGACCCTGAAGTCTCAGCAAGCACTTCGGTCAGATACAGCAGCTTATTTCAGGGAGGTATGTAACAATAGTGCCTTCTTAAAATCACCCTTTGAAATTGGCTCCCCTTACCCATCTGTGGGCAATGCTGAGATTCAGCAGTAGCTCCAACTACATAGGCAGCATCACCACAGCTAACACCTCACAGCAGAAAGGTCTTGCATCTACATCACTGATTACTTGAACTTGTGATGGTGTAATTCAGGACACTTTCACATTCAGGCAATTTCACATGAATTTGGTAGCTTGACAAAAAAATAAAACAGCACTGCCACACTTTTAACATACACATGGATTTTAACATACAATGGAGGAACACCTGGTGGACCAAGAGAATTACCCCAATTTAACCCCGCCTAAGAACTGAGCTGTTTGGGTTATTGGCAAGTTTGATTAGTGAATGTCAGCATCTTAGCAGCAAAAAGGACCCTTTTTCATGGCATTGCACTGCATGCCAGGAGGGTGGGCCTGAGCACATCGCTTATCAGCCCAAGGTTACCCAGAGATTCTCAAAAACACACACGCGCAACACAAGCCCCCTCCCTCCTCCTTCCTCTATACAACAGCCCCTAAGCTAGCCCCAGCTAACCCCGCTATCACGCCCGACCTTCAATTCCAGTGCCGCCCAGCCCCACTGCTCCTCAAGGCTATAGATGTATGTGTGCTATTTCAGTGGGCCTAAAACCCATCATACCTCACACCAGAAATTAGGAATATGCCTAGAATATGACTGAAGCTTGAAAATCTTCCTCTATTGGCCATGGATGTGGAGGAAGTGTGTGTGTGTGTGTGTGTGTGTGTGTGTGTGTGTGTGCCTGTGTGTGTGTGTGTGTGTGTGTGTGTGTGTGTGTGTGTGTGTGTGTGTGTGTGTGTGTCTGCGTGTGTGTCATTTTATGTGAGGTTACCAAGGAGTTAAAAGAGGAGGTTAGGTTTTTTGGAAAGGAGCTAGACCTGCACGATGTGAGGTCTACTCAGTGGTATTTGAACATGCTCAAAGGCTATTCACTTCGAGCATCTGTTATCATGCTTCAAGAGCAATATCCTATTCCTGAGAGATAACAACACCATACACAAGGCAGCGCTCAACATCTGAGCCTCGGTATCTTTTGTTGATAAAAAATCACTAATTAATTTGTTGTACAAACAATTTATCTTTTTGTGGCAATGTGTAGAGGTGCGACTGACATTTCAACAGAAATGTTTGTGTTTTATTAAAATGTCATTTCCACGGCCTGTTTGCAAGGCGCAACAATTAGTAGATAACTATTCCCAAGGTAGTAACCCATGCCATGTCCAGATCTTAGCAATCATATTTGGCAACATTATGATTAACATTTTACCATAAGATTGTAATCTGAGACAGATTTTGGAATTTGAACGGAAGCATGGAATCAACTAAAAATAAAAAATATTTGCTTCTAAGCTAAGAGGTCAAGAAAGTGTGTGTGTGTGTGTGTGTTTGTATGTGTGTGTGTGTGTTATGTGTGTGTGTATATGTGTGTGTGTGTGTGTGTGTGTGTGTGTGTGTGTGTGTGTGTGTGTGTGTGTGTGTGTGTGTGTGTGTGTGTGTTTGTATGTGTGTGTGTATATGTGTGTGTGTGTGTGTGTGTGTGTGTGTGTGTGTGTGTGTGTGTGTGTGTGTGTGTGTGTGCGACACTTGAATGTGTGTGAGCTTGCATATTTCTGTGGGTGTTGTGTGGCCTGCCTTTCTTAGTCTGTCTGGGTGGCAGGTTCTTCAAATGTGGTGTATTTGGCCGCATCAAGATTGCTGCTTGTTTTGATAAGTCTGGGTCAAGGGTAGTGAGATGAGAGAGCAGCAGGCCAGACCACACCTGCAGGCAGCACGCTCCTGGAGCGTGGCGATGAGGACACACACGCGCACCATAGGCTGATTAAGCACAGCCAGAGTGGCCAGGGATAGGCCTGCTCACATCAAGGCTGCTCAATCACTGGACTCCCTCAACATTAATCTATCTCCACTACGGCTGCACAATATATTGAAAATATCGCGATACCGCAATATACAATATCGTGATATACATGTCGCAAAACATGGGTTAACTGCAATAACTGGGACATTACTCCACATATGAAGATATTTGGGAAATCAAATGGAGTCCTACTGGCCTTGATATCCACCCCCATAGGCTGCGCACTGACTACGGCCTAGTGGTGAAGATTAAGCTGAAAGATGTTAAAACTATATTTAAATATTTAAATGTTTAAACTATATTTATTTATTTTTTTATTTTATTTAGCACAAAACATATTGTCATCGCAACATTCAGCAATGTTACCGCATATCGCACAATTTTCCAATATCATGCTAAATCTACACCAGCACCTATACCATAGTGTTATATTTACACAAAAATGAAATTATTTCATGAAATCAACATGCTCTTTTGATGTAAAAACGATGTAACCAATGTTTGTGTGCCCTTCCTTATGTTAATGTTAACCATGTCCATATATTGTTTTTTATTTATGTCATATCATTCACTGTATTTTATAAAAAGAAGACTATCATTAATCTGCATATACAAGCAAAATCAAAGACTTCCTTGGCTGTGATGATTCATTGATAGTAGTAAGCCTAAGCATCTGCCAAAATATTATCTCATACTGTTTTTTGTCATTCTCATGAACAAACTCAATGTGTAAAACTGGTCACACTTTTACTAAGTATTCACAAGATTTAAAGCATAATAAAATAAAATATGTAAATATCTACAGCTAGATATTTGATGATGATGTTAAATTGCCTTTTTTTACAGAACAATTTCATTAACAAAAAAATGTGTGAAATTATTTTTCGGATATATAATAAAAGTAAATAAAAATAAGTTGCAATTTCATTATTCTATAGATGTGACAAGAATGCAGTTCTTTAATTACTTGTCATTAATATATATCAGTCTATCTAGAAAGTTGTACGTATGTTCTTGTAAAGCACATGTGCAAGGTCTCAAGTTTGTCAGGCTTTGTCGTCAAATGTACTTAAACAAAATAAAGATTTACATATAATAATATATAATACAATCCAAAGTCTTACCACAGCAACTACCTAGAGAGCAGCTTTCAGGACCCTTCCAGGGCATGACAACACAGCTGCACACTGTGTCCCAATGTAGGCTATGCCCTACTGTTCTACCCCTGCACACTGTTATGTCCCACCACTATGGGACATTTTGTATGTTTACCCAACCATTCTGACGCACATGCATGTATATTTAGAGTGTGTGTGTGTGTGTGTTTTTTTTTTTTTATTATTACTTAATAAAGATATAATATTAAAACAGTGCAGTGGGTGTGATTTTGTACAACATCACTTCACTCTCAAGATTTTGAAATTGCTTTCTGTTGTAGCCTATTTAAATTTCTCTATTAGAAAGCCATCAGAGATGAGCATCATTACTTTGTCGGATGTAGATCTATTACATTTTGATCAAACAGACTTTTCCTTACTTGATTTAGTGACTGCTAATTTCAACTTGCAACATTTCACCATTTAAACACCAAAATGCAACCAACTAATTTCAGTTAGAAAATTGTCAGTTGAAATTTTTAGGTAAACATTTCAAAATAAATAAAGAAATAAACGAAAAAAAAAATGCTTCTACTTTATGTGTTTTTTTTTTTTTTTTTTTTAAGAGAGACTTGCCAACTACTCATATAGAACTTTTCTGGAAGTTGTGTTTCAGCTTGCAAAATGCAGAGCAAGCAGAAATAGTTTTTTTTAATCAAATAGTCATATCAGAGACAAAGCAACATGAAGCTGAAACAAAACCATGACATCACCCAGTCTGTGATATCTCCGCAGTCATGCAGAAAAGGCTCATGCATGCATTGCGGTGGCTGTAGCCAAAGCAAGGTGGTAAAACCAACGATTGCTGTAAGGTCACACGGGGTGGGGAGGCGGGTGAGTGTGGGTTGAACAGACATAGCTTACATTTATGTGTTAAAGATTAAATATAAATACCACCTTACCACCTGGCTATAAGTATAATCCCCGAATGCTCAACGTACAAAATGTCAAAGACCCACGCCTGCCCGTAGGATAGTCTACCTGCTGCTGTAGGCATTAACATATTTAGCCTAAATGAGCACCAAGATAGACGTTTTATAGTCTTAACCTTATTAGTAACGGCACGTTTTTTTTAAATGCACCGCATTTTGTTAAGGTTACTTCCACACCGAGCAAATAATATTCACACACGACTTGCTATCAACTCCACCAGAAACCTGTTGTGGGTACGCATTCTGCATCACATTGTCACATGAGAACATTTGCTCCAATCAAATCTATTCATGCTCCTAACAGACCGAAAAAGTAGAAGTGATTTAAAATGTCTAATATTTTCGTGGGCTTTGGTAATTACCAGTTTTACCGATATCCATATCAAATACTGTAGGCTAAATCAACGCGGTTCAAGGTGGCATTCTACTGGCTTACGTTTTCCACTGAGAGGGCTCATGCTGAAACTTCAAAGGTAAGTGCCCTTCCCCGGCTCAACAGCACGGCTGTCTACAGTGTTCTTGGATGATGTTATTGCTTTTGGTGTTTATTGTGTCTACAAAGTAGCAATTGCTTTTCCACTGTGGAATTATGCTAAACTGAATTAAAATGTTTAATGAATTGTCCTAAATCAATTGTCCCTTATGGACAAGCCTCATACACATGCCGCTTTACTTTAAAAACTGAAAACCTTTCATTGGAATAATATCCTCTTACTAAAGGACTAGGGCGGTTGGCATTGTTCAGGACTCCAAGGTCATCTCTTCTCCACAGCGTGATAGAATAGTGCTCAACTGTAGTCCATTTTGTACAAAGGATACTACATTCACCATTGCCCTATCACGCAAACGTAGGCCTACCGCTATTTCTGTTGTTTCTTAGTAAAGCCACAATATTGTCGACGACCGACCGTTAGTTTTTTAAAGCTAAATCAACCCGGGTTTAGGTGGGGTTAATTGGGAAACACTCGTGACAGTGCATTTTAGCCTACTCCTATCCTAGAATCGGCAAATATAATTAAACCAAGGGCTTAATATACACCATCACTTAAACACATATTTTACATATTGGTATTAAGAGCTATTTTCAGTAGTATTTTCGTAGACAGAATTTCCTTGTAGATGGTCAATTGCATTAGGCTATAAATGCGTATGGGTGGCCAACATACGAAGACTTGACAAAAGCACAGTTTTATTATGGTTAGTAAACAATTCTATTTGAGTAATGGCCGCTGACCTTTATAAAGCTGTAATTGTAGTCTAATATCAAAAGGTACAATTTACAAGTTTTCTTGCACCGACTTACCAAACTTTCCCACATTTTTCTGAGGGTAGTAGCAATGTCTTCTGTAGATTCGATGCGAGTCGTTGATTGGCGGTCTGCAGATACGTGGGAAGTTGTGACCTTTGTGAGCGCGAGAGGCATGGACACATTTGACACGCGCACTATTTAAGCCGCCAATGTGAAGATGAGTGATCTCTCTTGTCGTGCTGCGCGGCGCGTGTGTTACGTTGGAGTGTGTTTAGGCCTGCCTCTGGTTGTGGTTTAAACACTTACCTGAATGCGTTCCTTCTGAATCTTCTCAAGGATTATCGTCACCTAAAAGGCTGCAAGCAGTACGATTTTTTCAGGTAGGCTATCTCTAGCGTAGAGTTAGCAATTTCATATTTTGGACGATTAATTTTATTATTTTTTTTCAATGCTGTTTTTACTTACCATTTTTATATATTGGCATTTTAAGGGAATGGAGTACAGACATGAGTTTGAAGACCTCTGCCCAGTTTGTGGAGATAAAGTTTCAGGCTACCATTACGGCTTATTGACATGTGAGAGTTGCAAGGTATAATTTCTTTTATTTGTTTTGTACGAAAAAAATGTAATAATTTCACCGATGGCTTGAATTTGGTCGATGGACCTCATTTTTAGCCGTAATGTGGCTATGATATCAACTGTATTTTCCTACAGGGCTTTTTCAAGAGGACCGTTCAAAATAACAAGAGATACACTTGCGCTGAAAACCAGCACTGCAAAATAGACAAAACTCAGCGCAAGAGATGTCCCTTTTGTCGATTTCAAAAGTGTCTTAATGTTGGAATGAGATTAGAAGGTGAGCGGCTTTAGTCAATATAAAGAAAATTTAGAAAATAAAAAGAATGTTTGTTGTTTTATGTAACTGACACAATATTGCAAACATTATAAGCTTTGAAATGATGCTATGTCAAGACATGAAGTAGAGAAAATTAGAATATGTGCATAGCCTAATGTATGTACAGGATAACATTGGTAATCATTTTCCAAAATCTCCATTATAAGTAATAACATATTTAAATACTAGTCCGTTTAGAAACAAACAAAACACTGTTTGTGTGGTTCACAGAGTACAGACATCAATTATGATGTTATAAATGCATCCTCGACCCATAAATATTCTTCTTGTTGGCAGTATTGGGGAAATAAACTACTTGCAATTCCCAGGCTATGGAACAGAAAGCACCTGTTTTTGCTGGGAAATGACACATTCTACCCTTTCTGATAAGATCCACTACGTTTTGAAGCCGTTCCGTAGAGCTACAAGACAGTCATAATCATGAATGCAACAGGCTTTAAACATTTGTGTTGTAGTCTCAGTAAAAATGTCCTGTAAGTGTGTAAGCTGCAGCCCCAGAAGATGTCTTTGGACCTACTCAAACCTAGTTCAGATAAAGGTTATGGTTCTTACAATGTTTTGGAAATCTTTCCAAATTCTTTTCTAATTTGGACTCTGCTTATCTAATGTTACAGTTATAAACATTCATTTGTATTCCTTATTTAGTAGAGGCGTGAGTATAGTTGACACAGCAAATACCATAGACATAATTTAGTCTTGTATACGTGTATGTATTTTCTTGTATACTTGTATGTATTTTCTTTTAGTCTATGTTAGCCATTCATGGACATTTTTAATCCTCTCTCTCTCCCTCTCTCTCTTTCTCTTTCTCTCTCATTAGCGGTACGCGCTGACCGGATGCGAGGGGGAAGGAATAAATTTGGCCCCATGTACAAGCGTGACAGAGCACTGAAGCAACAGAAGAAAGCTCTGATCCACATTAGCAGTTTCAAACTAGAGCCAAGTCCTTCTCTGGGCCCAAGCCTGCAGTCTGAGAGCAGCTTTTCGGGGGGCCTGTCTGGGCTGCTGCCCCCACTAACCCCTCCAGACTCTGTCTACGTGCCTCCATACTGCCCTCCTTCTCTGGGGGTCGCCCTTCAAAGTCACGGCAGCACCTTCCCTGGTCAGTACCAGTACACTGCGGCCACACCTTTCTCCTCCAGGTCTATCAAATCAGAGTACCTGGAGCAGTACACATACACGCCCGACTCCCCCCCTGGGTACACCTACCCCGAGGTGCGTCTGCCGGGCTCCCCACAAACCTCCAGCTTGCCGCCCTCAACGCCGCCACAGCTGGTGCTGAACTTGCTGCACTGCGAGCCAGACGAAGCCCAGGTGCGGCTGAAGGTGGTGAGATACCTGCGGCAGGAGGAGGGCGGCCACAGCAAGCAGGAGATGGTCAGCTCCTTCAGACTGCTCTGCATCATGGCCGACCAGACACTGTTCTCTATTGTGGACTGGGCCAGAAGCTGCATCTTCTTCAGGGAGCTCCAGGTAAAAATGGCTCCTGAAACACTTTGCTTTGATTACCATACCTTTTAGTGTTTATGTAAGGGATATAATGCCCACCAAGGTAACCTGTACAGTGGGGATTATGGCAAAGTGGAAGCGAAGTTCCCTCTGCTGAGTCAGAACACGTCACCTCACATCACGTCATTACCTTATGTGTTGCATCTAGGAACTATTTACTATGTACAATTTTCTTTATATTTAAGAAAAAATATGCATGAACTACAAAAATAACCAGTTGATTTGGTACTTTACGGCATCTATTAGCAAAAAGTAGAGCATGGAATAGTCTGTCATTAAACAGTTAGTTAATTAGGCTTCAACAGTTGTATGGTTACCATTTTGAAAGTGCATTGATATGGCTATGATATTCAACTTTTTTGAGATCTATATGTGAAAGGTAGACAGTTCCTAGAAAGTAAATGCCCACTGCCTCAGCAAATCAGAAAATAGAATTCCATTGCTGAGGAGACAGATTATAGCAAGTATTGTTGCACTGTCACCAGGGGCATTGTTACACCTGACCCTTCTAGGCTATAATAGTGTGGTGCGGATATCTTAACATCCCAAAATCTCAGAGTGCCTCAGTCCCTTATCAAAAATCTCTGTGTTGTACACATAAAGGCAGGCTTTATTATTATTACATCTAATTTCAGTTTACCTCTGAAAAAAAGCCTTTAAAAACAGTGAAATAAGAGAAACATTAGTGTTGTCACATATGTTATGATTGCAAGCCAGAGATGAATACCATGGCAGAAGGGCCCTGTTGTTCTGGCATTTGGCAATGCTATGCTGATGTAGGTTTCTGTGTGTAGACTAAAACAATGTGTCACATCTTCCCTATCTATTGTGAATGCCCAAAGTTGTGTCCCCTGAGACACTGATCTGTGGAAGATTTCATTGTTTCCGTTTAAAATGACATTTTCTATTTCATGTAACAGAGCATGAATCAGCTGATAAAACAGACAATGGAATCTCTGTCAGGGTAAAACATGTTAACTTTTCAACTGCAACATTAAAGCCTGAAATAAAAGGCAGTGCAATTCCTGAAAACTGAGTTATTTTCCCAGTCTAGATGTTTTTCAGGGATACCATTTTTATTTTCACATTAGTAAAGTTTAATCATCCGTAGTATCTCCACAGTTGAATGAATAGGGAGTCTTACATTAAATGCAGGGCACATCACAGTCATAAAAGTTGCTACGTGCACAAAAGTTCACCCGCTCTACACTCTGAAGTTTTTACTCATCCTGAAATTACATTCTTTCCAGCAGCAGATAACGCAGGAATGCAAGCCAGCTAAACCCAGCAGATTTTTTCTTCATTTATTGTTGCTGTAATGTGAATGAAACAGACAGAGGGTTAAGCGGACCAAAACAATAAGATATTTCACTTGAATGGTATTATCGCCATCATATCATCATCATAATTTTAGAAGTTGCCCTAAAATCTAAGTTGCTCCTGTTTTTCTTAAGTGAGATATTGTTTAGCAAATGCCTTTTGAGCAGAGGACTTAGGGGAGTTTTCTGACAACCACACACACACACACACACACACACACACACACGCACGCACACACACTTCCTCCACAACTCAAAATGACTTCGTGTTTGTGTTCTGCATCCATGGCCAAGGGAGGAAGATTGGAGGGCCTTCAGGACAGATATATAATGTTTCTTCTAAGCTTCACTAATTCTGTCACCCATATGTATACATACACCTGATAAGTGTATCCAAAATCAGCAAAGGGGTGCCATGACTACAAATTTTGGACATATTCAGTCTTCAGATCACAGACGGATATGTGCATACTAGATAAACCTGGCTTCACTGGCTTCTCTTTGGCCTTTGGTGGAGAGTGATGGCGGAAGAGAGTGTGAAAAAGAACTTGGGGTGAAGCATCTGGTTTTGTGCTAAAAGCTCCAATGGCTGTAGATCCACCTCTATAGTTATGATAAAGGTTATTGTATTTTTAGGGAATTTGAAATGACAATGACTTGAAATGATGGCGATTGTATTGATGATGATGATGATGATGATGATAATGGTGATGATGATTATGATGATGACGATGATGATGATGATGGTGGTGTTGATGATGATGATGATGACGATGATGATGACAATGATGATGATGATGACGACGACGACGATGATGATGATGATGATGATGATGATGACTAGGTTTTAAAGAGATGATAGTGGTGATGTCCATGGGCAGATATGAATGTTGCCCTCATCTTGTATTCGTTTTAGGTGGGAGACCAGATGAGGCTCCTCCACAACTGCTGGAGTGAGTTGCTGGTGCTGGATCATGTCTGCAGACAGGTGCAGCATGGAAAGGAGGGCACTCTCTTACTAGTGACTGGAGAGGAGGTTGGTTTGCCTTTGATAAAGAAACACAGCTTCCAATTTTATTTGAATGGTCCTTTAGATGGTCCTATACAATCTACAGATTCTGTGACTATTACTGTAATAAACCATCTGTTGAAACTATGTGTCGTGTTAAGAGAATTAGGGTTAGGCCTTGATGAGTCAGTAAACAATTAACAAAATGACACTATCCAAATAATCTGTTACACATTACCTTAGCTGCTGTCAGCTGACATCTACATGTCAATTTTCTCATCTCAGTTTTTTCAGCCGACCCTGCTGTTCAGGGCTGATGTTGTATTTTGGTTTCAGATCGAGATATCCTCCATTTTGGGCAAGGCAGGGCCGCCCTTGGTCAGCCTCATACAGAGAGCGCAGGAACTGGTCAAGAGACTACAGACCCTGCAGATGGACAGAAGAGAGATGGCCTGCTTCAAGTTCCTTACTCTCTTTAATCCAAGTAAGGAAGCTTTTCTGTCTGTGTGCTCATCTACACACAAGGCTGGAGTGCAAAATAAGTTTACATGTCCTTTTTTTTTTGGAGCTAGAGGCTATTAAATGAACTGGAATTCAAAAGCTTTTGGTAATGAACTGGAATTCAAAAGTAAACCGTGATTCTAATTACTTCTGTTATTAGGCCATGGGTGAGCTGTATGAGGCAACATTATTCTGTTATCCTTGTTTAGTATAAGTTTAAGAGTTTGGCTTTTTACAGAGCATCTGGAAACACACTTTTTAAAAATAATTTTGTTTTCTTAGCAGGTCAGAGGTAGTGTGCCTAGAGTGTCCATTTACCTACTAAAATGAGATGACTCCCCCTGCAGGTGTGAAACTGTTAGACAACCAGGCGTTTGTGGAGAGCGTTCAGGAGCAGGTGAACGGGGCCCTGATGGAGTACACCCTCTACATGTACCCTCAGTCCGCGGAGCGCTGCAGCCAGCTGTTGCTGCACCTGCCGGAGCTGCGCATGCTGAGCACACAGGCAGAGGACTACCTGCACTACAAGCACCTGAGCGGAGAGGTGCCCTGCAACAACCTGCTCGTGGAGATGCTCCATGCCAAGAGAGCTGTCGTATGATTCCTTCAATGTGTCATGGTGACTTTATGTGTGTGTGTGTGTGTGTGTGTGTGTGTGTGTGTGTGTGTGTGTGTGTGTGTGTGTGTGTGTGTGTGTGTGTGTGTGTGTGTGTGCATGTGTATATGTATCTGTGTATGTGTGTGTGTGTGTATATGTGTCTGTGTATGTGTGTGTGTGCAGGAGACAGATAGAGAGTAAGAGGTAAGAACTAGAGAAACAAGTGTAAAATAAATGTTTTTAGATGAGCCTTTAATGCCATAACGCTGCCCCTGCGCGTGTGAGCACGGTCACGTGTGTTAGTGTCTTTGCTTTTCTAGCCTGGTAGTGTTTTACCTACTTTTTCTTCCTCGGTCATTCTTAGTCCTATCAAAATCAGCTTGTTTACAAATAAATGCACAGAATCTAGTCATTTAAATACATATTGGAGACCTTTCACCAGCTGCCATCACTCTTTTGGATTGTTTTTCTAAGGTTATTTAAAATGTGTTTATTTAAAATAGTTTGTTTTTAAAATAATTGTTACAAAAATAATGTATATCTATAAACACAGACACCCTTTATTTTATTGTAATGTAAGTGAACTATTTATATGACTAAAGTTATTGCCGTTTTCTTATATGCTCTTTTATATGCCATTTTATAGTAATATACTTTTTTAATGGGCCCCTATGTTATGTGGTCTGTTTTTAAATTTGAAAGGTCATTTGTACTGCATGATAAAAAAAATAGTTGTTATATTGTATTTTTCAAATGGTTCTTACTGTATTCATCACAATTCATGACTTTTCATATTTATTGATATGATTGTAAGGCATTATTTGTAAAACAAGAATCTGTGTACAATAGCAGAGCCATTTTCATTTTACCATACTACCTATTGTCCTCATCTTTTTGATAAGAATATTGACAAAATGTGATTCATTTGCATTTTAACATTTCTATACAGTGTGTTTTTATTCCTTAAAAGAATAAATATATGTTCTAAATAAGTCTCATTTGTTTTAATAACAACCTTTACTGGTGCCAACATGGGCACTTGTTGCATCTTTAAATATTGCTCCCTAAATAATCAGGACCCGCATTTCTACTCCAGCTTGGCAACACAGGATAAGCAGCATAGAGAACTTCAAAGAAAAGTCAGTGGAGGGATGTGCAAATGCGTTCTTAAAATAAAAATCTGATTGATAAAAGGGTCCTCAAAAATTGCAATTCATTTTTGGTGTAAAAGCTTTGGTGTAAAAGCAAGCCCATATATGTTTCTAAGATCTAGATAACATTCCTGTAATGTGTTAGATGTTTATAAATACTATTAATGTTACTGTGAATATTTTTTAGATCACAAAAAAAACTTTTCAAAATCTCCAGCCAAAATAAACACTCAAATGCTTGATCTGTCTTCGATTTATTTTTAAGATCACAACAAACAGACAAAGAAAAAAGTTGTTCTTCAGACACATTTTACCAACCCTAAACTATGCCAATTATGCAAACATATAAAAAACCATTTCAGAATAAACTTGTTAAAGTAACTTGCCATAATGCCACTTGCCTTCCCCTAAAATCACATTTGGATTTTACTTAACCTCCATAATACACAGCTCCAGTGAAACTACTTTGCACTTGATATGTCTTAAATCCTGGGAAATAAAATGAGGTAACGCTTTCTATGAAGCCAGTAGTCATAAGACCCTATAAACACATTCATAAAGAATTATAATGCATTCATAAAGCTTTATAATGGTTGACATAAGTATTCAAAACTATTTATACATACTCATAACTGTACTTGTAAAACATTGTAATGCTATTTTACAAACCTTTACAAATTTAAGTGACGGTGCATTATAAAGCTGTTTTGACCTCTTGATAATGACCGCGGTGATGTGAAAAAGGTCAAAAAATGTTTATAATGCACTGTGTCACATACATAGTATTATAATACCTTACAAGCGCAGTCATGAATATGTATAAATACTTGTGAATACTTATGTCAATCATTATAAAGCTTTATGAATGCATCATAACGGTTAATGAATGTGTTTACAGGCTCTTATGAAGACTGAGTTCATAAAAAGTTTTACCTAAAGCGATTCATCATGTAGCAGACAAAAGCTGTGATTGGTGTCTGTCTAGTGATAGGTAGGACAGTTATCTGACTTCAGTATGCCTTGTGCATTGAGCTCTGCACAGTATATAATAAAGTACAGTATTGGTAGAGAGGGAAAGATCCATCTCAATCAAAGTCTACATTTGTACACTGACAACATTACAGTGCTGTCTGGTCATGCAGTATGATACAAAACTACTCCTAATGAGTTGATGATTTTGTGCATTATATACAGAGATATAAAATAAGAGCCAAAGACCCACACTCACTGTTTGTGCATGTGCCACTAGAAGTTGTATTATGGGGTTGCATGATACATTGAAAATATTGCAGTACCACGCTGTTAACACCAAACGTACATAACGTAACAAAATGTGATTTAACTGCTGTAAATAGTGTGTTCATTACCAATGTTTTCTCCTTCTGCATATGAAAGTATTTGGCCTATCAAATAGAGCCCCTGCTGCCTTCGATGCCCTCTCTCACAGCATAGTCTACTCACTGTCTGGGGAGTATACAAAGCTGACAAACACTAACACTGTTCTTTATTTTTTTGCCAGTCAACCCACACATGGCAAGTCATATCGTCATAGCAACACTCAGCAGACTCATCACATTTTCATGTTATTGTGCTAACCCCATTGTATTATGCTGGAATTGTGTTTACACTACACAAGTCTGGAAATAAGTGCAGCGATTCTTGATTCTGTGGTAAACAAATGCCACAGAAGGTTGGTAATACTGATGTGTTGGCTTTGTAGCAGACAAAGACAGTCTTGGGCAGCATACACCTTGTGTCTGTGCTCTCAGTAGTTCATCCTGGGAACGCTGCGTAAACAGTGGAGGAGTTCTGGAGTATCAAGGGGGAGGCAGCTATCTGTCCAGCTGCTTCCTGGCTTGGTGTGTGTGTGTGTGTCTGTGTGTCTGTGTGTGTGTGTGTGGGTGTGTGTGTGTGTGTGTGTGTGCGTGGGTGTGTATGTGTGTGTGTGTGTGTGTGTGTGTGTGTGTGTGTGTGTGTGTGTGTGTGTCCTATTTTAATTTTGTAGCCAGAGAGAGTGCAGTGTTTGTCCAAACTGTGTTCTTTTTTGCTTCGTCCCATGAGGATTGTTATGCAAATATCACAGTTTGACATCAGCAACCTTGGCAAAGAGGCAGAATAATAATCATGAACAACTGCACGACAAACAGATTCCAGATGTTACACAGAAAAAAAAAAAAAACATTTGAATTACCTGAAGGCTTGAAGGCAGTCAGCTCAACTACCTGAGCGAGGAAACATATATGTCATTCTAAACAATTGCTGAATTGTTAAGACTTCCTCTTTTAATCTTACAATGTGTGAGAGACAAGTAAGTGTAGCTGAGAAAATAATGATAATCGAAGTGGACCCACCTGATTTCCAGAAGATGGTTTTAATGAAAAACTCACAAAGCTATCCTTTCTGAAACTTTCTGTTAGAAAAACGGAACACCAGGTGAACATGTAGTCAGCAGTCAGCCATTTTATGTAACCAGTAGTCAACTTAGACTCTCTTGACTGACAATTGATGGACGAGAATTCTGATTCACCTACTTCAAATTAATAATGACATTACAGAAATAGAAAACAAGCATTCAGAACTGAAACTGTGATTTTTGAATTTACTCATGAATTTTTTCACTTGCATGAATTTCCAAAGCCGTTGTACAGGCAGGCAAAAGTGCAGAATGGGCATTACTGTGTTGCCCTGCATCTACACCCAGGGCGGGGCTACACCCAGGTCTACACCCACCATTCTTGAAGACGAGTGAGCTGGAGGTGGTGCTGGTGGCGGGGCAGGAGGACTCGCTGCTCTCCAGGCTGGAGGGGATGGGCAGGCTCTGGGCCCAGAAGGCCGTGGGGGTCCTCTGGGACGGCAGGAAGCTGATGGGCTGAGAACAGTTCTTAAGGAAATGGGAACGCAGCATATATTTCATTAACGTTCACCGAAACCTGCTCAATATTTAGCATGTATAGCACAGCATTGTATACACTACAATTATACTGTAGTCTGTTGTACTATTTCATACTATTTTGTTTTGTTTTGTTTTGTTTTGTAGAAAATGGCAAAGCTGAATATATTTTGAGCTGAACATATTACAGCACAAATTGCATATTTCGTCACGTTACAGGTTGCTGTAATTGGAAAATAACATGCAGGCCATTACCTCAAATTCTCACAGGCATACTACACAGTGTTTGATTGACACTTCAGAGTGTAGACATTGTCAAGATTATTAATGAATGCACTGCATCAGAAAGATGTCCTATTTAAAATACAGTATGTGACTTCTTTGGGGTAGCAACATGTAATACGGTATGATGAGTAGATTAGCAGGTTGCTCACTGTAAAGGACAATGCTTTCCTCTTCTCCTGAATCCTCCTTATGGCATTGCGTACCTAGAAGAGTGCAGCAATTAAAAGTTGACAGAAACTAAGTACTGATATTAACCCTGCTAGGATTTAGTCTGTAGATTATCAGATTATTCTAGGTGTCTTTATTGTCTGAAAAGGTCACATACCTCACTGTTGTAAACTGCGTACACCAAGAATATATACAAGCCCTGTGTAGGAGGTACAGATAAGGTTTAATTTCACTTAAATTTGTTAAGAATAAACAGAAAAGTATCCTTCAAATTTAGAGTGGTCCAAATGCGATTTAGGGACCACAATTCTCACAGCCTAGTTATATTAAAGCTATTTCTTTACCAAGATTTAAAATTTATGAAGACATAAATTCTCTATCTCTGTCTCTCTCTCTCTCCCTCTCTCTCGCTCTCTCTCTCTCTCTCTCTCTCTCTCTCTTTCTCTTTATATCTCCTCCCATCTCCTCAGAGCAAGTACTGTAAATCTGAAATAATGAGCAGTTAGCTGCAGGTCAAGCAAAGGCCAGTTCATCCTGATTAGTCGAAGCATAACACTAGATACAACCTCCTGACCACTGATAACTTTCTTTCTCTCTCCATCCCCACTTCCCCCTTCTCTCTTTCTTTTGTGTGTGTGTGTGTGTGTGTGTGTGTATGTGTGTGTGTGTGTGTGTGTGTGTGTATGTGTGTCTGTGTGTGTCTGTGTCTGTGTATGTCTGTGTGTTTGCATGCATGGCATGTGCAAGCATCAGAATGTGTGTATGTGTGTGCATGCGTGTGTGTGGTGTGTATGTCTGTGTGTTTGTATGCATGGCATGTGCAAGCATCACAATGTGTGTGCGTGCGTGCGTGCGTGCGTGCGTGCGTGTGTGTGTGTGTGTGTGTGTGTGTGTGTGTGTGTGTGTGTGTGTGTGTGTGTGTGTGTGTATGAGTGTGTGTGTACATTCATGTGTATCCTTGTTTTTCAGAGATTGGCGGCAGTGTGCATATAGAGGTTCAGTAAAACAACAAGCGAGGCTTCTGAAGAGCATGGTAGAGTGACACAAAAATGGAGCATTATAAAGTGAAGAAAAGGATGAGTCTAAGGCTACATTCTTATCTTTCTTCTGTCATTTAAAAGCTTTTCTGAACCTTTCCTCTTACTGCCTCTCTTCCCTCCTCTCCCCCACACTTTTGCAGGCCTCAAAGCCTTTCAACCGAAACCTACCACCTACACATGGCCATAGTCAGCACCTGCTTTCTGATTATTCAGTTAGGCTGGAAAATACTTTCACCAGTACACAACAGAAAAATTAAGTTAGAAGTGAACGTAAGTTGTTGTTGTAGAACACCTGTTCTCACCTGAAAAGCATTGAGTATGATGAACAGGTAGGCCACCACCGGAGAGGTGTGCACTAGGACCCCACAGAGCCAGGTGAGGCCCAACACCGGCAGCAGAATCAGCACAGGACGGGTCGCAGCCCTGCCCAACAACCACTAGGGGTCAGCTCAGTGAAGAGCATCACACAGTAACAACCAACATAGGCTGTAATGAAAGGCCCAAGTACCTGCTCTACACCCCCTATTCATATACCAGCAAGCAGAGCCTTAGATTACAGAAGATGGCACTGCAGACTCACCAGGTGAGGTCAAATGTGTGGGGTTTGGAAGCACAGCTGGGACTCAGCATCTTTGCTCTCCGTCGAGCACTTGATACCGTTACCATAACAACGCGGCAAAGCACAACAGTATTCACCTGTAATGGAAAGAGAAGTCTGGCACATATGTTTCATTCGAACAAACTTTAAAGTTTTGCAAATAAAGAAAGATGTTCATGATTATTGCTTAATACACATTTTCGAAAAGAACATACCGCCAAAACAAAGAGAACAGGCCCGACAAAGGCCCATATTATATTAGACTCGATGTTCAGCCAGCAGTGTGTTTCTGCTTTGTACTTATTGAGGGAAACTGTTAAGGTCACTGTGACAATCACAATAGGTAGACCTGAAAGAAAAAAGGAAAATAACTTTAGTAGAAAAAAAAAAATTGACATGGACAAAATATATAATCGATAAAACATTTAGGCCGACTGTCACGTTTCAGTTCTGTCAGTAAGTTCAATATATTGAACACTTAAAACGGCTTCCACCAAATGTCTCTATGACACATGACATAGAAACTCATACCCCAGCCCAGTGCATAGTAGAAGCGCATGCGTCTCTCCTCGCTGATGTTCACTGACACAACTTTACTCCACAGCAGAAGCCCCTCCACCAGCATCCAGCTGAAGGAAGCCATGAAGAAGAGATGCAGCAGGGCTGTCACCAACATGCACGCCTCCTAGTGGACACAGAGCAGAATGCATGAGGAAACAAACATGTTTGGTAGCACTACATAATACCTACTTCCTAGTAAGCATTTATTTTTCATTTGTTAACTCTTCTGTGTTTGTTTGTTTGTCTGTTAGTTAGTAACATAAACTCAAAAAGTTATTGATGGATTTTGATGAAATTTTCAGGGTAGGTCAAAAATGGGCTAACTTATTAGATTAGATTTTGGTGGTTATCTGAGCTGCTCTCTGAGTGCTTTTCCAGTTTAACACTTTGGTCATCATTTGGCAATCATTGCTTTTACACTGTTTCTCATCAGTAAATTATTGATAAACATCTACAAATGTTAAAGCAGACAGAGAAGATCATAAACAGACAGACAGAAGGGCAGTAGGCTGATAGATAGCAGATAGCATGATTTATGAAAAATAAGCAATGGTTACCAAATGATGAACAAAGTGTCAAGTAAGAGTTAACAAATGCAAAAAAAAATGCTTATTAGGAAGTAGGTATTATAAAGAGCTGCCACATGTTTGTCTTACTTTAAGCGCTAATAAGCAACATTTTACTCACAACAGTGGTTATATCTGAAACGGAAGACATGAAAGACATACGTGGTTTGTGGAGGCCCAGTCACTGAACATCAGCAGGAGCTGTCCCAAGGCCAGAGCCACAATCAGATTCTTGTGGACTGTAGTGCGGTCTGATTTGGGCACTCTGAACAAACAACCAAAGGCAAAGACATCAGTGTTGTTAGACCCATGTATCATGGTCCCCATAAAGGGCTAGAGCTAGCAAAACAACAGCCCATATAATCAGAACAAACCAAATAAACTCCATCAGCTTGACACTGAGCCTGTAGAAAAATACCCTAGAATTTCCCAGCTTGGGATCTATCTATCTATCTATCTATCTATCTATCTATCTATCTATCTATCTATCTATCTATCTATCTATCTATCTATCTATCTATCTATCTATCTATCTATCTATCTATCTATCTATCTATCTATCTATCTATCACATTTAGATAATAACATGTACGGTTATAATAATAATAACAGCATTACATATAATAATAATAATTACATATATTATTCTGCTTTAGCGACTACTTTAGCAAGATGATTCAACATCATCTAAGATCTAAGTCATGTTGATTACTCCTCTAGAGTCCATCCGTACTGTTCCACACACTTACCCAACTGCAGTGAAAAGGATGAGAGTGAAAATGAGGCCACACAGAGATACCCCACATCCAGTGAACGTCAGCATCTGCAGAGCCCTCTCATCCTCTGGGCTTCTCTACAATGCAAATAAAGCCATGCTAAGCCATAGTCCAGGGGACAGAGGGGCGATTTGCGTTAGAATCTACTGGCTGCAAAATGTGTTCAAGACGTACCTCAACTTCATAGATCTGCAGAAGCAGGGCAAAGTTGGTGGTGTGGTTACAGGAGCATGTGGTTGAGTCCTCTTGGGTGGAGAGGACCTCACAGCCATAAGAGGACCAACTTCCTCCATCCGCTGGCCTGAGACAGAGGTCAACCAACAACTTGTTCAGCACATGACCAGTACTTTCACAGCTGTAATGTTTAAGGTTTGTCTAAATCATACTTACATCAGGTTAAAATCCCAAAATGCACATATAGGCTGATAAACAAAGCCTATGGGATTCTGTAGAACAAAACAAAAAAGTGCAGCATTTAGTTTCCTCTCTGGAAAACTACAAATTCTGATATTGACCTAATTGTCAAGTGTGTGCATTTATAAATTAGATTAGATTAGATTCAACGTTATTGTCATCACACATGTACAAATACAGGTAATAAAATGTGGTTTAACATCTAATCAGAAGTGCAAGGAGCAGCTACAGTATATACAATATAAACAATATGGTTTGTAGTGAATTATGTAAAAATAAATAGGGCAATATGAACAGGTGGGAGTACTTTGTTGTTAATCTGTGTGAGGGATATAAACAAATGTATTATAAACAAGTATACAGTAGAGCTTTTAGAATATATGATGTGCTATGAACAAGTATACAGGTGTACTATAAATACATAAGTGAATAAATAAATAAATGGCCATAAATATATACATTATATATATACAAGAAGAACAACTGTAGAAATCATGTGTGAGGAATAAACAGGTGTTCTTGCCTGGGCTTTGTGCTGCAGTTGGAAGCGCACGGGCATACTGATGGGCTGCCCATCCCCCAGGACTGTGCTGGAGATGACTGATGACCCCAGCATGGTGCCCAGCGACCTAGTGTGCGTTGGAAAGAAGACTGTAAATTAAGCAGGGCTACCAAGGACTTGATGGTACCCCTCAGGGTACCATGCTCAGGGTACCCCAGTGGGGCTACTGGTGACCCGGGATTCAAACCTGCAATCCTGCAGTCACAGGTCCAATACCTTAACCACTAGGCTACCACTTCCCCTTATCGTTGAAAAACTAATGTGAACGATTACGTAAAAACGTTAACTATGGCTAACGTGCCTAATGCTCAAACTAGTCATCATTAAAACTGTGACAAGCATTAGAACCATGCATATTATTCTACTATATATCTATAGAACATAATAGAAGTAGGCCACCGTGGCTTACCTCTGGGATCCATCGCTGACATCAGGAAACGTAATGATGTTCTCATCTGTGTTAAAAATTTGGTGCAGTGAGCCGTACCAGGTGTTCAGCAGTGTGACCTTTCTGAAGCCTGTCATGAAGGGAATATGGATAAGAGGAATGGTATGACGGCAAAACATACAGAACTGTAGTCAGCTATAACTGTAGTAAACTGTAGTAAGCTATAAACTACTTTATGCATTTACTGTAGTGTACTGGATTGTGAATTTAATGTTAAATAATTGTTAAGCCAAACATCTAGCATTTATTTTCAGCTTGCTAAAGTGGGTAAAGCTCTGTGCTCTCTGATTTCACTTGCTTTTCTTGTACCATTGCTTTGGAGTTCCTGCATTTGCTGAGATGACAAGGAGATGCAGTCTGGGCCTGTCTTATTTCCTGAGTGCGGTGAGTGCGGACCACAGAAGTTGGTGCTCTCAGAGGTTTCTCCCAGATTTCTTTGCTGGACCTGCAGCTCTAAATGAGTGACATATATCTTATGGTTATTAATATTGTATGAATTATTAATTAGTGTATTTTATATTTGTATCATTATTAAATAATTACTATCATTAAATAATCAAAACATGAAATTATAAATCAAATTAATTTCAATATGGTGACTTTTTTGCATAGCATAGCATTTGCATAGCTTTCAAGGCAGTGAACCATCATCTGACTTACTGATGTTGTTGCTCTGGATTTGAACGCTATCTCTGTCAGCTATGAGCAGTGGGTTGAGGTTGGTCACCATGCGGTCAATACTTCTGACCACAGACATCGGCCCACTAGCCACCTGAACACAATACAACATGAATACAATTAACTTCAAATGTAATAGTAAACAATTTGTAGATTAGGCGGTATTGTAATAGAGGTGGTGTACCACAGGATCTTACAGAGGGAATGGACAATTAATTAATATTTTAAAAAACATATACAGACATAATCACTCCAAAGCCTAAATGTAATTTTAGGTCTTTGATGTACTATAGAGACAATACAGTCAGGCCAAACCAGATAATATGAAGACATAATCTTACAGGTAATTGCAGTATTAAGATTTCAAAGCCATACTGTAGGACAACTATTGTAATTCTTCCGAAGCCTGTTATGTGCGTCAACATTATAACTTTGAGACATCTACCTCTTTCACCACATCCCACATATGGGCATTGTCAGAGCTGATGATGTTATCGGCCACTGTGATGAACTGTTGACTCAGGAGCTCAGCTGCTGGACGACTCTCATTCGCGACTGCGGGCACTTCAGCAGCACGAGACAGGATCTGCATGAGCGACAGCACGTCGGCCGCTTCGAGGGGCTCCTGAGTCTCGCTCAGAGCTTGCTGAGAAACATTCAGGAGTTGAGACGCCTGATCCCAGCTCATGGCTGCCTGTGGCTCCTCCATAACCTGTGTAGGAAATGCAGGCTATATTGAGACACTGTGATGAATCTAGCTTTTCATCATACCAGATTCCACAACTTTAGGCAAGTTGTAATGCAATCTTTTTCAGTCTTTGCACAAAATTAACACAAACCTATTTTCAAAACAGAAACCTCTTGTTTTTGGAAATGAAAACTGTTCATTAAACATGGAGCACGGCGAGGGGGTTGATTGCGTATGCCTGTTATTTAGGGTTTGACCACACATAGGATGCATGTTGTATGGTAAGTACACTAAAGCAGTACCATGGTGGAGGACGGTCTACCTGTGAATCCCCTGAGATCTGCATCAGGTGGCTCATGAAGGGACTTGGTCGATAACTCTGGGCCTCCTTGAGGTCCTTCATGGCTAGATAACGCTCTGTGACAGACAGAGAGACCAGTGTAATTGTCAAAGGAGGTAAGCTGTAAGCAACTGGACTTCTTGGATTGTTTCAACTTTCATCCAAAAGGCTTCTTCAGTTTTGAAGAAGTGAAGTGAAGAAGCCTTTTGGATGAAAGGTGAAACATCGTGCAGTTGCTTACAACTTAGCTCCTTTGACTACCATGCCCTGAATGAATGGGAATCTTCACAGACAGTGTAATTGTGTTAGCTTGTTCATGTTTAGCATGGGAGACACATATTCATTATCGTGAATGTGAATCTCAGAAGAGTTTCTCTGGTCACTCACTTTTGCTGGTCCTACAGACGAAGGGAAGGTCCTGAGAGCAGGGCAGCCTGCTGTACTGTGGAGTGCTCTGTGAGGACCAGCCTTCCAGAACATCACACTCCTCTTTCTGTCTCTGACTAAGTAGACCTACAGAAAGGGGGAAAAAAGTATCTTCATGCTGGTAGAGATGTACTGCATTGATGAATTAATTGATCATTTTAACTTTCTTTGTCAATTCAGAGGTCAGATTACTTCTTGGAACAAAGAGTGAAGAAACTGTATGTCCAACTCATGTCTGGTATGCACATTTGAGGTACTGTTTCTAATGAAGTGATGAACTTCTGAAATGAACTTCTGTGCCAATTTAATCCTCCTGTCTGTGTAAATGCATTTACTGAATTATTTATGGCAAAAGGGTTGTGTGTAGTTATAAAAGTCATTTCATAGAAACTAAAGCCAACAACAGAGAAAGGCCTGCCAAATGGCCTCGCCAGCCAAGTATGCCTTTTGATATTCCCTAAGGGCGGCCCTTTTTGATATATTTAATTTGGAACCCCTAAGATAAAATGTGCCCTAGACTGTTAATATTAGTTGAATTTAATTCTCAGACAGCCTAAGACAGCAAGGAATCCTCATAAATGTTTTCCCACAGTTGATTGCACATTGCATTGCGCATTGGCCCTGGTTTGCTCAGGACTATCTCTCACAACCACATAACAACATCTGTGTGGCTGCTCTGCCAATGAACTGTTGTCTTTTAGTGTGAGGTCATCCAGAATGATGCAGGGTGCTATCAAGTGAGCACTGGTGACAAAGGCAGCTGATGCAGTAAATGCATTGTTATATCTCAGCAGACAGCATTTACTCTGATTGAAGTTAGTCCTATTTTTACCTGATTAAATCAGCCTGACATTCAGACAGGTGTATTAGAGATGTATGTCTTTCTTTGTATCTGTTCAGTTCCATTCTAACAATTAAAGAGATGTGTATTTTGTATGCTCAGTTTTAAAGCATATTTACAAATTATAAGCTTAGAGTAAAGTGCTAATGTAACTGATAAAAGTGTAATATGTTACATCACACATTTATTACAAATAAACAATAACCTTATCTTTGTTTAAAGTCTTCTTTTTCACTTTCACTTCAAGTAGAAGATCCTTGTCCTACCTGGGCAGTATATGTTGGCATGTACTGTCTTTGCGTCCGGATTAAGGGTGAAATTCTGACTATTCCAGCTGAAGATGGAATCCTGGTTTTCCAGGGGCCTGCAGGCCTTCAGGGTCCGGATCTGATCCTCCTCCAGAGTCACATTCCACACATTCAAATCTGTGATATTCCCCACAAACGGCTCGGTAAAGTCGCCACCAAAGGAATCCTGGTCCTGTCCGACAATAAATATTCCCTCTCCGTAGATCTCTCGAGTCGTATCCGTCCTGGTCCCAGTATCCCGCATCTCCCCGTCAACGTGTATCGCCCACAGTCCGTCGCTGTTCCTCCAGCTGACGCACACCTGGTGCCAGTCTCCGTCGCTGGGGAAGGAGGCCTTGTAAGGGCAGTGATGGCCATGAACGATGAGGGCCAGGAGGACCTGCCGGTCCGCACCGTCCGCTCGGCCCCGGAGCTGAAACTCGTTGATGAAGACGGGGGCTGCGTAGGAGAAGATGGTGGACACCTGGTCGTGCCGCTGGTCCCACTGGATGCGCGCACACACAGTCACAGCCTGCAGGGGGGGGAAGTGTGTGTCCAGGCGAGCGTGGCCCTCCTTGGACTCAGGAGAGAAGGACAAGGTGGGCAGGACCTTGTCTGTAAAGAAAAGGAAAACAGCTAACAGTTGAGACATACTGTAGAATATATTAATGAAGCTTAGATGTGGCATTAGTCTTGTTTATATATACTGATCTGTGTGTTTCCACCTAGTAAGTAATTTAAGAAAGTAATTTATCAGTAATTTAAAAGACGGTTTGTGTACTTCTGAAGAGCCACCTTTAGCCCTGTGTACAATACAAATTACCTTTTAAATTCTCTTTCAGAATGCCTTTTTGCTATTAATAAATAAATAGTTTTCTGAAGAAAAAAAAAGACAAAAACCCATTTTGGTAGTAAAATACTTACACTGTTTGGAGACAGGCACTGACTCTCTGTCAAGTGGTTTGTTGGGGTCCATAACCCAAATGGGCTCTTTCAGCTGGGCCTGCCTCAGCAACAGCAGAGCCCCCTCCTCGTCCTCCGCCATCTGCTTCGCTGTCAGCACGCTGAACTGACTGCTACAGAAGCGCTTAGCCCACTGGAAGCTCAAAGAAGCATTGATGAGCTGGAACACTTTGTCCTCAGTCATATGGACCGGTGCAGAATCTACACTACCCAATTCTGTAAGAAAGAAAAGGTATGAAGACAGAATGAGAGTTTAATGTAAAGTGTAGAGTATATATGGGAGTGCTGTGGTGCTATTGGCCAGGGCAGTGTTTCTTTAAGTTTTTCAGAATGAGGACTACACCCACCCCCTCACCACCCTTTAAAAAAACCTCAAGGACCATTTGCCACATCTGAGGCTAACAGGGCTATGTAATTGCATGAATTGTTGCAGCCCTAACTAGGGAATCACATGAATATTATATACATGTTATTTAAACACACTGGGCTAGGGCACCTGTGCCATGCGCCCGGGGACCTGGGTTCGAGTCTGACCTGAGGTCATTTCACCATGGACATAACCCCACCCTGTCTCGCTATCCCACTATTTTCTCTCTCTCTATCTCTCTATTCTCAATCTCTATTTTCTGTCTCTTATTTAAACTGTTGTATCATTATATGTGATAAAGTATTAAAGTAAGAACTTTTAAAAAGTATACAGGTTCAAAGTAAGTTCAAGAAGGTTAACACCTTCCTGTCAGTCTTAAATAGTTATAGAGATTGACTGAATTTGTTTATTTGGCATGGCCAGGAGTCTTCACGCCTTCAACTATAGACTGCTTTTATCTGGCAGCCAGTGCAAGCTGGCAAGTCGTGAAGGGGCTCTGAGAGCCGGCCAGCCCCTGCTCAAACACAGAGCCAAAGAAGAGGAACAGCTCCAAAACTCAGCCAGTAACTCCCCAAACACATAGCCAAAGAAGAGGAACAGCTCCAAACCTCAGCCAGTAACTCCCTAAACACAGAACCAAAGAACAGGAACAGCTCCAAAACTCTGCCAGTAACTCCCCAAACACAGAGACCTAAGGAAGAGGAACAGCTCCAAAACTCACCCTCGCCTTCCGCCTCCAGCCCCCCTCTCTCCGGCCAGGACTGGGTGGGCTCACTCCTGCCCACTACCTGCAGAGCAAAAACAAAAGATAACAAACAATCCGAGTTTACACACTCAAATCCATCACAATCAAATCTATTTCATAGTTTAACATACTTAATTTAAGTACATTTTGCACTTTACAACGAGTACACTAAATATCTAAGTCATTCAAAGTGTCATTTTCAGGCATTAAATGTATTATATACCAGCACATGGGCCAGAAGAATGAAAAACAGCATTCCCATCATCTTTGCATAGCTTGCCCTTGAGTTTGCTTGCTGAGGAGATCACTGAGTGAGGTACAACAAAGAAAAGAATTATACACCTCTGCACATTTGGAAAAAAAGCGAGAATGTCGATTGATTTCAAATATAAGAAAAACATTTTTTTTTTCTTATTATGGTGTTTGACTTTTAGTAAACTTAAACAACAGAAACTTCAGCACAACCAGGTCTATAAAATATACACAATCAACAAAATTACTTACATGGAAAACACCAACACTTTTGCAAAGACTGCAGTGATGCTCAGAGGTCCTTTAGCATGCTCTAAGTGTGCATTTGTGTGTATGTGTGTGTGTTTGTGTGTGTTTGTGTTTGAATAGCATGTGTGTTTTGTGCACGGCGAGTGTGTGCACAATGCCATCTAAAGTAAATGCTCCCCTATAGGTGCCTGTGTGCATGTAAGATGAAGGTCCCCCTGTTCTTCTTCTTCTTTCGGCTCCACTCCTGAAGCAGGTCCTCCTCAGTTTAACATTACACCAAGATCCCCAGTAATCACAGTGAGCGCACACACAAGCATCCAGAATATTCTTCGCCTTTCCTCCACATCCAAGGCTGCGTGTAAGGGCAGCTCTTTTGGTCAGTCCCCTATGGTAGTGCCTCTCTCCTTCTCTCTCTCCCTCTCTTTCTCTCTGTGCTGTGAGGTTGTGATGCTGGGGAGGTGGTGAAAGGAGACCCTCCCTCTCTGTCCGAGCCCTCCGACAGTGTTTGGTGGTGCTGTACCAGGGCTTTGTCATGTAAATGGCCCTGATTTCTGCAAAGAAAAACCTCTTGCGCAAGCAATGTCAACCTTGGCATGGAGAGTTAATCAAGAACAGCAGGCAGCCATAGGAAGAGAGAGCTGGCCATATAGAATATATGATTTTTGGCACAGACTGTCTTTTGTCGTTCCTGTCGTTCCTGTCGTTCCTCCAAGGATCACAACGCAAAACAATACATACTAAAGATGAGGGGCCCTCCAGCTGTTCTGCTAAAAGTCAGATTTTGCAAATATTTATAATTTGCAAATTTTATAAACCAGATATATTGGGATTTAAATCAATTCAAAGCTAAAACGAAATGTTTTTATTACATATTTTTTAAAAACAAGGTGAAAAGCATGGATTACATCAAATACGGCAAAGCACAAAAAATTGGACAGAGAAAGACAGAAAGAAAAAGGAAGAAAGGAAAGGAGGAAGAGAAACCTCCTTAGTCTACACTTCCCTTGTGTTCAGGAATAGTCCACCCTCCGTGCGCCCCATTAAACACACGTGTGCATGTGCGTAAAGAGCACTTGAGAATGGAGTGACATCACTAATGCCCAGAGTACACTGCTGTGTAAGACAAAACCCTCCATTAGTATTCTCCCGTCGCAAGGTCCCACCACACAACAAATCACCATCAAACAACCAGATGAATAACATTATCGTTTCAATGCACACAGAAGTACAGAATTTACATGCATTATTTCATTTATATAAGATATAAGCATCACATATCAAAATGACAAAATTACATTACATTAAATACTGTGCCGAATTTAGCAAAGATGATACCATCTCTAAAGACCCTAAAGACCCCATCCCTTTCAGACATCTGTGCCCAGCAGAAATCCCCCCACAAAACAGAATGCATGACTTCCCTGGCCTTCAACAATAGCCCACACACCACTGTGACCACATGCTAACCTAATGAATGTCTGGAGAATGCCCTAACCTCGCTCTCCCGTTGTCTTCTCCTGGGTCTGCACACAAAAGGCTGTGCAAGGGCCTATGTGCGGAGAGGAGCGCTGGGTGATCATGACACGGTTTTACAGAGTGGCGCTGTGTGAAATGTAAAGACAGATGTGATTGTGTGGCCAACGGGGTTTTGCTTTTAAAATGCACGCAGCCTTTCACTGAATAGGCAGAGGGGTCATAGGGAGAAGGGTTAACAGTCCAAGTGCACCTTTTAGCAGCAGCAGCAGCAGAGTCAGGACAAGGAGAGCTTAGCAAAACACCAGTGTTTTAAAAAAAAATCTCTAACTATTTTCAATTCAAATACACTTTATGTATTTTCCTTACATTTTACAATTTTACTGCATCAATTTTACAAATTGATTGGAAAGATGAAGCTGCAGAGGTAAGGCTAGCTGGATATTGTTCAGGGGGAAAGTTTGGTGGTAAACCCTGAGGAGGGGGGGGGGGGAGCAGCAACTGACTCAGATGGTTACATTGTCAACTACTGAGCAATGAATCACGGTCTTGTAAAACACTGGTGCTGGTCAACACAAATGAGAGCCATTAGTTCTTATGGGGAGGAGGAGAATATGAGGCATTTTCCAAGGGAACCCTGAGCAACAGACAGCCACTACAAGGATAAAGAGTTTGGGTTAAGAAAGTACCTTTTAAACACTGAAGCTGTCATGGAAAAAGAGGAGGTCAATCCATCACGAGCACCAATAAGACTTTGACCCAGTTTCACACCGCCTCTGCTGATTCAACCAACTTCTGCCTGGTTTCTTTTTCTGTGTTATATCACATAGATGCATGATGCATACATGCATACATATAACATGATGAAACCATATTCACATTTCACTTTTTCTCTGCATGTTCCCTCCGCATTTTTCCGAAGGTTATTTACATAGTATGTAAATATAATGTGTATGAATCAGCACTGAGCAAATGTTTTGCACACTTGAAGATACAGAGTTCAACCTTCATTCTATGCAGCTCTGAGACATTGACTGACTGCAAAGACACACACACACACACACATGCACACACACACACACACACATACACACACATACACACACACACACACGCACACACACACACAAACACACACACACACACACACACACACACACACACACACACACACACAATCACTCACTACACTAGTGTAAACCAACAAAGTCACTGAAGCCATTAAAACAGAAAGGAGACATTGCCAAAGAGACTATTTGAGTTTACAAACACTTGTCTGTTCTTGTGCCCAGTCCAAGCAGTCTCTACTCAAGCCCCTTCCAAGGTAGATAGCATTTTAAAACCAAGAAACTGTCATGTGTTTTTGCTTGATAATGATAAAGCTGTGAAAAGCTGTGAAATGATAGATTTTAGTATCGCCAATTGCAGGTGTACTACAAAAGAATGAGAGTGTGTACTAGTGGTAGTAAATCTTTGGTGGTTTGTTTACAGTCCTGGTGCAATCTGGAACCTCTTTCCAGTAAACTATTCCTCTTTTTGAACTTAAAATGTGTTGTCATGCAGGAGGCAGCCAAGAGGTCCTTTTAATCAACACTGGGCCATCATGTGTCCCAAAGGCACAAAGGAAAGCAGGCATCCATTTGACTTTAACCCAACGTAACACTGAAATTCATTGACCGGCCCCTCTTCCCCCTGTGCTCCACTGTAGCTTTTTGCCGCCATTGCTTCTCTATGCATTGCCATGGTTACGCAAGTGCTCTAAGGATGGCATGGTAACGTCAAACAGAATCCAGGCCCACATCAGGCGAGACAAAGGGCCTGTGACCTACATGTGGGGAGAGGATGGGTTGTTTCCCAGAAGTACTGACTGCACTGCACTGCACTGCACCACACACTCTGGGATGCTGAGTCCCCAAAGTCATTGTGCCTGTTGGAGGTTTTCATCCCATATGCTGGGAAGTTGAATAGGCATGCCCGTTGATCTTCCAAGCCTATTCACATCTTACACACGCTGGACCAGAATATCAGTGGGAATTACATGGTAAGTCCCGTGCATAGACCTCCAGAATACCACCATGGAAGACTTCCTCATGAATGTGTGGGTGTACAACATTATGCCCAAAACAGTTCAGTACATTATCTTTAGGTTTTAGTCTTTCTACTAGTATGCCCATGTCTATGCTTGACCCCTGTATGGTGCCTAACTTTTCACATTACTTTTTAGAACTTCACGATACAATAATGATAATTATAACACATTTCATTTATAAGCACTTTTCATAAAAAGCTCAGATCATATCAAAACCGGTGATTCTACTAGGACAAGAATAGTGCAGGGTTCCAACTGTGGCTGTGCTGATGGGCGCTGAGAACCAAGGTGGCCCGAACAACAACAAATACAGCCTGGAGCTCAATTCAGAAAAACAAATAGCTGTCACTTAATAGCATCTTTATGCGATGATGTGTTCTCAATGGTCATAATCACATATTTATAATCACATATACACTTTTAGTCACCTTAATGAAAAATTATGTGTAGACAGTGGTAAATATACCTTTAGAAATACTACTGGCTATCAACGTCTTGTATTTCAGTGACCTCATCATGTAATAAATACATCAAGCGGGTCAGAGATCGTGCGGGACAAATCAGTCATGGGATGCAGCTTCTCTTAGAGGGCAATGAGGCACACCTGATGCTTCTTCCTCCCTCGATGCGATTGGTTCAGACTGCCTCCTTCTCTCCTCTTTGTCCCCAGGCCTGACGCCCCCACATTTATGGCGCTCTCCTGAAAGACCATCTCCTTGGTTACGTGATGACCGGCCAAGAGCCTGAATGATGGCGGAGAGAGCAGACCATAAAGCGTGCCTGCTGGGACCAGATTAGAGCGGACAAACATGGGCGCTGATTGCCCATCCCAACTGGAATGTTTGTTAACGAGAGGGAACATTCCACCATTTTTCCCTCAGGAGCAGCAAGAACATCCAACATATTGAAAAGTGTATGTCTGAATATGTGCATCTGTACATTAAGGGCAAATACAACTGAAGCTGTAATTCATGAAATGTCCTTTGATTGGAAATGCTACAGTGCCAGTTGTACAGTGGAACACATATTGCACAAGACAGAAAGTATTATTTTGCTGAGTTTATGACTAGAGATCCACAATCCACACTAAACCCACATGTTTTAGGATCTTTGTCAGCCAGCCTTACGTAATCACTCCTTGGTGTTGTGATCAATCTGCCCTTTAGCAATAGAGAGAAATGAAGCAGCTATGAGTCATTAATCAGAAATAAAAGGTATAGTCTGTGATTCTGGGAAAAGTTTGTTGATATTTCAGCTTAACAGCACTGTGCTTCTTATGCAATGTGTTGAATGGGTGTTGAGCATATGGGACAAGCCAGAATTCCCACTCACAGAGCCAGGATTTCAGACACATGCAGAAGCTTGCTTGTTGTTGCACTCAGAGACTTTCCCTCTACCAGCCCGGTAGATGGGCTGCCCTGGGGGCCACGGTGCTTGCTCCTAGGGAGACACAAGTGGAGCTCTCCACAATGCCCTAATGGGTTTCTTCTGGCACTACCGGACTATAACAAAGGTTGTTATGTGCATATCTGTCTTGTGTTTCTTTGCTAAACTGTTGAAGCACTTTGAGCTACATCCTTTATATGAAGTGTATTATATAGTTAAAGATTATTGTTTGTTTGTTTGTTTTTAATGGACCGAGTTGCATGAGGGGATTATGATCAAAACACTATCTTACGGGCTGTCCAAACTACCATGTTCTCTGTCACTCGGTCTGTTCCTTTGGCAGTGGCCCTCTCCTTACCCATGACCTGCTGGCTGTTGGAACACTGGCTCCACCTGGTGGAGGTCTGCTGTATTGTGTGGGTGGTCAGCTGTGAGCCTTTTTTCTACATACAGTAAATAAAGCAGACCATAGGTTTTGTTATTTGCATTAATATTACTTTGACAATTTGAGCAAAAACTATTCAAAGTAAAACAATGTATACATATACATATATATATAATATGTGTACATAAATAAATAAATGTATATATATGTGTATATAAATAAATAAATAAAAGTGTATTTTTCTATGCTCCCAGTAACTGTAACTTAAATGCGTTTACTCTTTAGCATATTTTAAGGGTGACATGTCTCCTGTTTTATGTACCTACATAAGGGTTTAAAAAAATACCTACTGTCTTCAACCTCTCTAACCTGAAATTAGACTTAGACAAAGTGACTAAAATTTCCATTTTTCTACACATTTGTCATAACAGATGCACTTCAGCCACTTTACATACTGTACTAATTCAGGAAGTTTATTTTGTCCCTCACATCTTGTCTTTTGAAATCTCTGCTCAAAATGAACATGCACAGTAGCAGGTAGATTGATGTCCTTATCTGTTTTCTGATGTTGCACATCTCCAAGACAAATCAACCTTGTTATGGTCATAGAACGTTTCTATGAACTTTGAAAGAGGATACAAATGTTTATATAACATAAGCATGACTTGAGCATGCTGCATAGTAACTAAAAAAACTATTGACGGTTTTAGTTCTTCAGCTTGTTGGAGAACTTAATCTAAATCCATTTATAAGTGGGGGAGTCTATGATATCATGTAATTGTTTCCTTGCCCTGACTGTTTCCTTCCATCTGTCGAACAGAACAACTTGTGCTTTTACAAACTGTTATTTAGTGGAATGTTACCAACTTAAAAAAAATCTCCACCTAGGCACAACACTGAAATACAAAGTGAATTGCTCTTCCTTGTACACACATCAACAATACTACCTTTTGTTGTCCACAAGGGAGAGCTGTTGGCCATTTTTGAGAAGTCAACCTTCCACTTAAACCTGTGCAGTCATGCCATCCCGTAGCTGTTTTCTGAATTCTGTTAGACATTTAATATGGGGCTAAATTTAGATGACTTACGCTGTCTTTTACTCATTTGAATGATTCATTTTTCTGTTAAAAAAACCTGTATCATAATAAGATGTTCATTTAATTCTTTTTCTTGGCATATCCAATGACAGAGAATATGCTAGAAATGCTGCCAAAGTATTTTCAGATGTTTATTTTTAGTGTTCATAATTTTCATTTTTTGAGGAGTAATTAAATATATCGACATGCTCCAATGACCCAAGACTCGCCTCAAGCTAAGAGGTTTCATGCTGCACAAAATATGCAGCCTCGGTCTGAAACGCGCTATCATTGGTTGGCTCAAAAACAAGAGTTGGATTAAAAACAAGAGTGTATATTGATTAGAGAGAAAGACCAAATTGGTTAGACTGAAAATAACACTTGTAAAACTATAGATGAGCTATTCTGTATTGTTTCTTTTGATGTTTTTGCTTTTGGACAAAAATGGACCAAATCACAAGCAGGTTTTTGTAAATTTGTATACTGATATAATGCACTAAAGGCATTTGGGGAAAACAGTAAAGCATTCAAGATCCCCTTTCAGTAAGGTTATCTTAGGTACTAATAAAAAAGGAAATGGATAACATAGGATTTGTGGGTAGAGCCTCACTATCCTGGAACCCCTCTCCGAAAGGTGCTGCCTGAAAGAGGGATTCTTTTGTTGTGTGTGAGACAAGTCAAGTGTATTTATACAGATACTGATGACTTGATTTAGCACCAGGCCTGCTGACAGTCTTGGCTGCGCCCGAGACAAGATAATCTGATGCCCCCAACAACCAATATTCCATAAGTTAAGGACAGACTAGTTATGGGCGCCCCCTCTTTCTGTTCAGCATCATGGAAATTTCATAGTGTGTATGTTTGGTTTCTAATGGGCCTCCAAGATCCTATTGCTTTGTTTCCTAACTGCTCAGGTTCCGTTTGATACGGGTGAGTATG
The DNA here is from genome assembly GCA_027475355.1 of Coilia nasus. NCBI lineage: Eukaryota > Metazoa > Chordata > Actinopteri > Clupeiformes > Engraulidae > Coilia > Coilia nasus. The sequence continues at coordinate 21,809,053 of CM050217.1, forward strand.
AAAGCCTGCTGTGGACAGGTGTAACACAAGAATATGGATGTGACATGTCATTACAATAGAACTGACGGTGTAACATTTTGCCATATCTGAGTCATTAAAATATGCCAGCTAATTTGCCATTTTCATTTTCCTCATTCACACAAAGCTTGAGTAAAGTAACATTATTGCTCATGAGACCGGCAATGTGATTTGACGTGATATGAGACAGTCCCAAAGATGCCAGCTAATCTAATTATGAGAGGTTTTTTTTCTACTTTTCAAAACTCTTCACATCATTTGAAGGCTGCTAATTAGTATGTATCTTAAGGACTGAGCTGTGATCGCTATGGCTATTGACTGTATAAAAAACTCTTTGACTCATTGTGACTGTACTGGGATCTGTTAGAGGCGGGCAAAAACAATCCTACAACCAATCAGAGTACACAGACATACAACCAATCAGGTCAGTGACAGTCCCCTGCCAGTCTTGGGCAAGACAGCATGTCTGTATGCTGAGAGAACACCAAGGGGAGGGCTGGACCTGTTTAGCTGATGACTTTCAAAACAAGTAACTGTTAAAGTCAGAGCTATTGGCCATACTTGTCATGTGCCTTGCACATGGCAGTTTAGCCTAGATGATGTTTGTGCATACCTTCCACATACCTAAATAATACATTGTGAAAATAAGCCTCAACAACTACTGACTTATCACATTGATATGAAATTTTCAATATTAATGTTTTTCATAATGACACAAGCTTTGGAAACTGTGCAGACAGAATGAGTAAGGAGCAAGAGTGAATGTTTGGCCCTATGTTTAAATCAATGTTAAATGAACTGTGCCATTTCAGTACAACTATTACATTCACAATACTTACATATAAGTTTATGAAATAGGACATGATTATGGTCTTTGTAGATGCAAAGTTTTTGGTCAGCTGAGGTCTCGAGGAAGAAACTTTAACTTGGAAATATAAAATAATTTTGAATGTATAATGAGCACATTCTGACACAAGACTCTCTTAAGAAAAAAGAAATACTATCACGTTGGGGTTTAAACAGGATTATAGTATGGACTCACAGACTCAGAGCAACATAGCCTACCTTATTCTTCCCCTTGTACATGGAATCACTATTCTGCAAATAGTATAGATGGAATTTTTTATTAAAGAGGCATTTTTCACCCACACCAAAATATTGCCTTAGTTACAGTAAGAAAACTAAATTTCGGTTTCTGTGGAATCAGTTCGACTTCACTGAACATGATTTTTAAGAATCCAAATCAAATGTCTGCTGTAAAGTGGAAAACCGGAAAGACACAAATCAGAGAGTGTCGTTTGAATTGCTTGTGTGGCACTAAAAACCTGTCATTCATCATGTCATGCAGATTCAGGTGAGAACATAATACACATTTATTGCGCCTTTGATGGCTATAACTGCTGATCCATCTCCATTAGGAGAAACGAGAGCCCGCCTGTGCATTTCCTGTGTTGCTCGCGTGTGGCTTCCTAGTGGGCAGGAATATCATCTCCATGCCACGGCATCTAGTTACAAAGTATGTGTGTCTTTCCTAGGGAGGGTGGGAGCGCTGGGGTATGTATGGTAGGGTGGGATGGAGGGGCTTTTCTCTCTCTCTTTCTTTCTCTCTCCCTCTTTCTCTCTCTTTCTCTCTCTCCCTCTCTCTCTCTTTCTCTTTATCTCTCTCTCTCTATTCATTGCTCTCTCTTTCTCTCTCTCTCTCTCTCTCTCTCTCCCTCTCTCTCTTTCACTCTCTCTCTCTCTCTATTCATTTCTCTCTTTCTCTTTCTTTCTCTCTCTCTCCCTCCCTCTCTCTTTCTCTCTCTCTATCTATTTCTCTCTCTCTCTTTCTCTCTCTCTATTCATTTCTCTCTGTCTCTTTCTTTCTCTCTCTTTCTTTCTCTGTCTCTCTCCCTCCCTCTCTCTTTCTCTCTCTCTATCTATTTATCTCTTTCTCTCTCTCTCTCTCTCTCTCTGCCTGCCCTGGAATGCGTGACAATGCAGAGCCACCCCTGTAGTTGGCTGGCCAGCCCTGTGGAGCGGAGACCCCCAGTGTCCACGGCCACGCGTGCACGCTGAACTGAACTGAAGGTGACACCAGAGATGGAGAAGCGTCCCGGAGAAGGCATGGGAAGGGAGGGGGGAGGGATGGGGGCAAAGATGCGCGAGTTGTTTTATTGCCTGAGCGGCACGGAGGTGGGGGTGAGGGGGGGTCAGGGTGGTGCGAGGAGCAGGGGAGCCACACAAATGGCGGCGGGGTGAAGAGGTTAGGAACATAATTCGGAAATGCGCAGATAAATCAGGAGCGTCCGGGGCCCTCAGTTCGGAGGGAGGGCGGACACAGAGGCAGGCCCTAGGCCTTGCCACAGCCACCTGATGTTTCCTCTCCAAACACGAGCGCAGCCTCAACCCACCCCCGGAGCTGCCCCTCTGACCCTGAGGACTTCCAACAGCCTGTGGCACTTCTCAGGGGCCAGGGCAACAGGGGGACATTCACACCTTGTTAAGTTTTACAGCTTGTGCATTTGTCGGGACCCCAGCACTCTATTGCCCCTGTCTTTGATGTAACTGGCACATTACAGAGAAAGTCAGTACTGCCAGAGTTCAGTGAGTTGTGTCAGTTAGGGAAGAGTGTCGCTGACCAAGATGTGTGAGTCTACAAAAGGATACTAGTGTGGCAATGATGATATCAATGATGCTAATATATAGTGCACAGTTAGAGAGGAGTGTGGCTGACCAAGATGTTTGAATCTGCAAAAGGATACTAGTGTGACAATGATGATATCAATGATGCTAATATATAGTGCACAGTTAGAGAGGAGTGTGGCTGACCAAGATGTTTGAATCTGCAAAAGGATACTAGTGTGACAATGATGCTATCAATGATGGTAATATGTGTATAGCCCAACTATTGCTGACATGCAATACCCCTGGTCTTTTTATTATTATTTTTTTCATATTCATATGTTCATCTCATGGCTTTTTAAAACATCCATTCTAGCAAAGTTTTGGATCAGAAATGTGCCTCTCTCTCTAATCAAAGTTTTTTTTAGGGTGTTGTTGCAACAAATGTCGCTTTGGCTTCAGCGCATCCAGTATGTAGGTCAGCCGCAGTTGATCTGCTCTGAAACCATGAATCATCTCATCCTCATGTGTTGCCTGACATTTAAGTTGGTGATGAAAAATAACCTGAGAACAGGGGGGACGTGATGTCAGTCTTGGCTTGCATGGATTGCCTCACTTTTGTTCCAGAATTCTTTCCCTTTTACCTGTACATGAGAGGCTTTAGTAAATTGCATGAAGGAATGCAAAGTCAAGTGATTAAAGGAGAAGAACGCAGGTGATATTTCAGAGTAAGGGGTACTTAGTATGTGAAGCCTGACTGCTGAAAAAGGTGGAGCGAGGGGGGGTAGAAAGAGAGGAGAGATGGGGGGCAGGAAGAGAGAGAGACAGAGAGAGAGAGAGAGAGAGAGAGGGAGAGAGGGAAAGACAGAATCAAAGAGAGGAATGGAAAGAGAGGGGGCATTATTTGCCTTGTGCACAGGTAAAAGTCTAAGTGACTACAGTCAGTCAGTTGGAGAAATGTACCTTTACATTTTGCAATTGAATCATGTCCTTTAAGCGCAGCCTCATACAATGCACCCGCATACTTTGCTAAAAGACCACTGTTGCAAATAAACAGCCCTCTGGAGTGCGGTGGCTTTAGCCTGGAGAAGGGGATCCTTTGAGATGGAGCAGAGAGTGTCTGAGGTGTGCTTAGTGAGGCCACCAGATCAGGTTTCCCTCCACTGTCAGGACCTGGAACGGTGGTAGAGGAGAAAGAAAAAGATTCCACCCCTCCAAGAGAAAAAAAAATCACTATAATTTAGGTAATTGTTTTTTTCTCTCTTTCCTTTTCTTGTTGCGTGGAAGGGAGAGGTTGGGGGCAACAGAGGTGTAAGGGAGGGCTGGGGGCGGGGGTAGGGGGCAGAGACATACCTGAAACAGTGTTGTACCACCTTTCAGTGTGAAAGGCCCCTCTTGTGGAGGTCTGAATGCGGGATTAAGGCTTTTGAGCATACCTACTTTGTAGCACCTGAATGTGAAATAAAGGCGGCCATTGTCAGAACATGGCTCTCCCCCAGGGCCCTCACAGTACCACACCGACCCCCCCCCCCCCCCCCCCCCCCCCCCCCCCCCCACCCCAACCCTTCTAACCCCACCCCACCCCGGCCCACCCCACTCCTCCACCTCCCTTCAGCCCTCCCCTGCGCTCCCCAGCCCAGCAAAGCCCACCTCGGACCATCTTAGCCCGCCGCTGGCTGGCCATTAGCCACCCGGATCAAACTCGGCGGTCGAGACTAATTGTTTCTAACAGGGCTTTGTAAGAGGACATGCTGTTTCCCATTCAGGTCAGTCCCTCTGGCCCCTCGTGTGTGTTAGATAGGGGAGGGCATCGTTCCACCCGGGAGATAAGCCATTTTTCTTTCTTTTCCCTTTTTTTGTGTGTGAAATAGCCGCTCCCCACCAAAAAAAAAAAGAAACTAGACTTCATTTTCACCTTCCTTTCACGCTTCAGGTGCGCTTGTGTATTGAAGAGGGCCGGCCGAATGAGTGGAGGACGGGAGGGGAGGGGAGGGGAGGGGAGGGGAGAGATACAGTACCACACAAGATGCCATTCACTGGCGGCTGCCCCCTTTATTGGGTGTCCAACTGAAAAGGGGTAGTATTTGCACATTGGAACAAAATAATTTCAGTCTCTCTCTCCCTCTCTCTCTCTCTCTCTCTCCCTCTCTCTCTCTCCTTCTCTCCCTTTGGCTTTCTATTCTCCCCACTGACTCTTTGAACTGTTGAAAGAGATTTTGAAGAGTGGAAGAGGGGCAGAAAAAAAGCAAAGAAATTACAAAGCCAGAAAGCAGCAGAATCCCACAAAACCTTTAATGACATGTTTGTTCGAGTGAAAGGCTCCTCTGGTGGGTCCTTTGATTTAATCAATCACTTCTGAGTGGGTGCTAAAGTCAGGTTATATGGCAGTATTATGGGAGCACTTGTGTCACATTATTGCCTTTTAGCAAAACAAATAAACACATAAAGTTTTGATAAGGGAGGAGGTAAGCATGTTAGCTGCCACCACATTAGCTGCTGACAACATGTTTAGCAAGAGTTAAGATAGACTAAACTAGCTAAAGATTAGCCTGCTGGCTAACACTGGCACATTTACAGTAATGTGTACTCATGTCCTTATAGATAAATAAATGAAATGAAATGAACACTTTACATGAACCGCTTTCTTAAACTAAGTTAAACTTTAGTACAGTTTACAGGAAGTGTTGGTTTTTTTTTTTTACCTCAACGAGACTTGAGGAGCTGGTGGGATGTGGCGAGGATGTGGCCAGGCGTGGAGTGCCTTCCCTGTTAATTGGAGTGTGATACGGTATGCTGAGAACCACGGCCGTGCCGCTGATGGACAGACAGAACGTCCCCCCGCTGTGGACCCCTCTGTCTGCCTCTCAAAAACCTGACAGCCCCTGAGAGAGGGGGGCAGAGAGAGAGAGAGAGAGAGAGAGAGAGAGAGAGAGAGAGAGAGAGAGAGCATTTTCTCTGGAATGTTGGTCGCTATGTGGACTGACACATAACCATAGAGCGTTCAGAAGCCAGTGTCTGTGTCTCTGTGCTGGCAGAGTACTTCTGCACATGTCCATCTCCACTACGTCAGTTTCTGGACTTACCTCTTCACCCCCTCACGCTCTAGAAGAACATTTTTTTCTGACATTTAAAACCATGTCTGTGTCAACTTTGGCATGATGTATGTTCCTCCTGGGGTTAAAAATGCATTGTGTGATGTTATTTTTCGGAGCCAATCTAGACTTTCTGTAAATCTCACATTAAAACTGTCAGAAATATCAGCTGTGTTTACGGAAAATCAAGCATCTACGTCAGCACTGATGAAATTATAATGAAATGTCAACACAGTTGATATAATCATAGCTTTTCTTAGGATGCTTTGGTGTGTGGCATGATGTGTGATGATGTTTTATTTTTATTTTTATTTTATTTTATATCACATATCCCATTGAAAATAAAACACATATGTTACATGATAGAATGATATGTTACATGTATGAAAATATGTATCCATGTTGTAGTGTTACCAAAAAAAAAAACAAATATTTTTTATATTACTGGAATGAAATGTTAGCAAGTCTACAGTGAGAAGATGCTGGCTCCCCACTTTCTGACAGTCTATTTTCAGTCCATCTGTCTGTCCAAACCTCCTCCCCTCACCCACCCACACACAAACACACACCTTTCTCTCTCTCTCTCTCTCTCTCTCTCTCTCTCTCTCTCTCTCTCTCTCTCTCTCTCTCTCCCTCTCTCTCTCCCTCTCTCTCTCTCTCTGTCTCTCTCACTCTCTCTCTCTCTGTCTCTCTCACTCTCTCTCTCTCTTTTGCTGTCTTTCACTGCCATCCCTCCATTCCTGCCCTCTCTCCTCATCGCTGGGTGTCCTGTAGTGACTTGCAGAGGGAGTGTGGAGCGGTGTGCAAGAAGGGGAGAGAGAGAGAGAGAGAGAGAGAGAAAGAGAGAGAGAGAGAGCCATGCAGGTGAAGAGTAATCGGAGCTGTGCTTGTGTTTTTTTCCTGCCTGTTTAAGTGCTGTGTGTGAAGGTGTCCCGTTTCCCTGCTCGCCCACTGACCCCCTGACCTCGGCAGCGGCATCAAAGCCCAGCCTTCATTACTCCAGCTGCTATTGTCTATGCCATTGTACGCATTTGATTCGGACCGTCCAGGCAGCGTGACATGTTTGTCACTGTCTCTCCCTGATGGAGTGGGAGGTAAACGTGTGTGGCTTTCTTTTCTTCTTTTTATCTTTTCTTCTTTTGGCCGTACAGGACAGACAACATAGTCATAACTTTTGCCATCGACTTTCTGCTACTCTTATTATGTGTTCTTATTATGCTAGACAAATTCGAATTATGTCGTATAATGTTTATTTTTAAATAATCATATTTTGTATTTATTTTTCGTTGAATGATCAGTGTGCAAGAGTGAAATCACTGGCAGTTCAGTGTCGGGGGTGTTAGAGACGTCTCTATCCGCACTGCAGTGCAGCATCAGTGAGATGCAGCAGGGGGATTGGAGGCAAAGGGGGCCATTGATGTGAGCACTGCATGTCCAGCACAGCGTGGATGTGTGGAGAGATTGACGAGAGGTCAGCACAACCCCACTCGGAGGTCATAGACAGGTAAAGGGGCACTTAGAGCTGACCCAACAAAAAAAAACCACAGCGGATTCCCACGGCCAGTGAACTCCAAAGTCCTCACCACGTCTTCAACAGGATCTTTATTTCTCTCCTTTTTCAAAGAGGCTATTTGGGCAGCAGGAAGCCTGTGTAGTTTAGGTCCGGTTGAACTATTTCTGATTGGACAAGACGCATTCTACAGGATATCACACAAAATATATCATAGGTCACTCTTCACAGTTAGTAGTCACTCTGCCAAAGATACAATGTAACCATTAAAACTTTACACCAACATTTCATTCCATCTAGTTCATAAACAAGCGGGAGAGAAAAGTGAAAAAAACGTGTGAATTAATACACTATGGCAGACTTTGACAAGACACCCAAGACTGCAGAACAGCAGCTGTGCATTAGGCCCAGTTCGGACTGTGAACAACAACAACCATATCTCAGCGGCTGCACAATATGGGGAATGTCCAAATCAATGTGTATAAATAGACACTTGTTGCATAGCAACCACAGACGCCGTTAACTCGAACTGGAAATATTTTGTGGAGCTGAGACTGGAGTGAACGGAAATACGTAAGGGATAACGGCCGATGAGGTGACCAGTTCCGTGGTAATAATGGTGAGGTGGAGGCAAAGAACTGGAGTTGTCTCTGCCAAGTCATTATTTCCATGGAGCTGGTCACCTAAAAGGCCATTATCCCTTTTATCTCCCGTTTGTATTTATGATCTAAGTTTATATGCATAAACTACCAAAATGAATGGCTGATTTGCTACTTTATAGCATCCGTTAAGGAAAAGTAGAGAATGCGATAGTCATTTAACTGTTAATTTGGCTACGAGAGTTGTCATGGTTACCATTCATAAGCGCATTGATATGGAACAATTTTTTGAGCCAGTAGCCAGTTATACAAAGTTAATTCCCACCTCACCAGCCAATCAGGAAGGAGAATCCCATTGTTAGGGGAGATAAAATTAAGTAACATTTTAAAAATGAATTTAAAAACGGTGTCTATAAACTAATTGTGCTGGAAATGGAACTGTTGTATAAAAGCAAAGTAACACTCGTGTTGGTGAGGTTGTTCATGGATGTCCTCACGGGTGTGGTTACAAACAACCTCACTCCCTCTCATGTTATATACTGTATAAGTTTAGCACTTGTAGACCACACAATGCATTTTGAAATAGATAAGAAATTTGAATCAGTGAGTTAAGGTGAACACCTTGCCCAGTAAGGAAACTTGCAGAAGACATGTCAGTGTCACCTGCAAGTTATATTGCACAACAAATGACAATGGATGCTTGGTTGGAGTTTGCAGACCTCACTAATGAATCTGTAATTAAATGTCAACAGTAGTCAAGTGGTGTAAACACAACCTGGGCACGCAGTCATTCAAGGATAAGCATGACACAACACTGTTTGTTGATGACTACTCTACTAAGTCTCTGCTAGTGATGACTAAGTCAAAAAATCGGCCCATCCTGGTAAAGAGAAACCATAAAATCTCAAATGATATGATTGCTATGTGTTTACATCAATATACAGCATGTAGCCATACATTGCTGATATTTTGTGATACTTACTTGACGTAGTTAAAATGAATCAGCTGTGGCTGGCAAAAAAGAATGAAAGATAACGTTCGGCTTCGATGGCGACTGGCCTGACTCACATATCAGGGGAGGAAGGTGGTGGGGGGGGGCATGTTGTTGTGTCACCGGCTGGTGGGGGTGTCGCAGGTCAGCGAGCTGCACAGCAACACTTGTCTCGCTGATGGGGGTGGGTTGGAGGGTGGTGCAGGGTTGGGGCTGTGAGGTGGTGGAGAGGTGGAGGGGTGGAGGGGTGTGTGTGAGAGAAAATAGAAAATGGAAAATTCCTGCGTGAAGTGCAGCCATTGGTGATCAGGTGTGAGCTGCAGAGCAGAGATCAGAGCAGGAAGGTCTGCAGAGAGGCAAGACAGCTGGCCAAGATTCACTCCACACACAGCAACAGCCACACACTCTGCACACACAAGCACACACACAGACACACACACACAACACAACACAACACACACATACACACAAACACACATACACAAACACACACACACACACGCGCACACACACACAAATACACACACGTCCCTGTGTGCACATTGGGAAACACCACAAACACACACACACACAGACACAAACATACATCCGCATACATACACATACATACACATACATACACGGCCACACACATTTGTACATTGATATGTATGAAGGAAGATACACACAAGCATAACAGCATGTTTAAAAATGAAGGTATACAGACACAAACACACACACACACACACACACACACACACACACTCATATACACACATAATATAAATATACAAAAGCCACATGCAAAGGTAAATACATACCTCAGAGTACCTCATAAATACACTCAGCCAATCTAATTAAATCATAAACTGGCCCTTTCAAGACTGTAATATAAATGTCCTAATGTAGCAGCCTGACACAAGTGTACAAGACTTCTGCATTATCATCAATCACACATCCAATTATTTTATTTGCCTTCAATTTACAACACAAATGCACAGCATTCTGCCTCCTCTACACTGGACTGTGTGGTTTGCTTGTGGAACGTGAAGGGGTGTCTCCAAGCCACTTGGACTGGACTGTGCTAACGTGTTAATGTGTGAGCTATGCACCAAGATGTCTGCGGGGCAACTTTGGGCAACTGAAATATTGATGCATTTGCTGTGATTAACATCCTACTTTGGGAAACCATACGCATCCATGGAGGCCAGTGCAGAAAGAGCAACATCTTATGTGGCGAATAATGTGTCCAGGAGAGGTTCCGAGCTAATATGCCAATATGCAGTGCATCTGGGAAGTCAAGGAGAAAGAATGTTGAGTGTTTCCATAGGATGAGTGTGGAGCTTTAAAAGACGGCACCGTGATGGAGTGTTGCTGTCGGCTGATGACAGAATAAATCTTGAGAGGCCTATCAATGGCTTCTTGAAATCCCATACCAGTCAAATATAAAGAACTAATGTTCCCTGTGGGAGCAGGGGGTCAGGGGAGTGCGGATGCATAGCAAATCTCTAAAAAATGGCTATTTTTCCTGATGCTGCTGTGCAGAGGTCGCATTTTTGAAATGCTCCTTTCCTTACTGATTTTTTTTTCTTCCAAAGAAAACATTCATTGAGGAAAACATCATTATGCAACTTAACAGGTTAAAACATGCAAAAGTGTAAAAGATGTCTGCATAAGTTGATATTGCTCATTCTCACTATTTAGTGTTTGTAAACTAACAAGACAAAAGAAAACAAGGAGGAATAAGAGGAATTTAATGAGGAAAAGGAAAGGGATTTGACAAGGGAAATTAAATGAAATATACTAAATGCTCCAAGGTCTGACACAAATTGTATACCACAGGTCTTCGTCTTGATGGTAGATTAGAAATGTTTTTTTAGTTTCCACCCAATATCCATGCCAGTGTGCATGTCTTTGGTCTGCACATCAAAACCTCTCCAGCACTCGATCTCTGCCATATTACCAAAGTGGAGCATCAGAGTGCTATGGCTTTGACCTGACCCTGCTCCTTACACGGTTACACAGGTTCCCCATGCCCCACTCGCCAGGCGCTCAGTGACATTTCGCTCCATAAAAATAACACAGATGTCGCGTTGCCTTCAGGCCGAGCTGTGGAAAAGCACCCTTCAGGCTTGTCGTCAGCCACTGGCTGGTTATTTTCATAGCCCCGTTGTGGACGTCTCCCCCACCCACCCCAGCCCCCTTGTCACGTGACCTGCTGTGAAGTTTGACATGGAGGCTGCCGCTCGATCTCGTCTGATGAAGCAGTCAAGGACTGCCGGCCTCTGACGGGTGTTAATCACGGCCCAGCCACTCGGGTTTCAACTCCGAAGCCACCAGGCCGCCTGTAGTCGCCAGGACTGTTGTTTTCACCTCTGAACCTCAGAAGGAAGCATCCTACACTACATGTTACAAAATAGCATACACTTATCTGTTACAGCCTGTAGAATGTAAACATTTGTAGTGACATTGAGATTTAGTGACATGTGTCACTGAGTTTTCATGGTGCCAGCTGGCTTGTTCACTGAAAAGACCCCAGATACACATTTCATGTTTAGTTTACATAGCATCACTACATCAACTAAACATGAAATGTGTATCCAGGGTCTTCTCAGTGGGCATAGTTATTTTGAGGCAGCGATTGAGTCAATTTTGGTCCTGTATGCAGTATTTGAAATCTCAAACAATTCAAAAATTAGGTATTGGCTTCCACTGAAAGTGCTGTTGGATCTAGAAGAAATGAAATACGTAGGTCTAGCAATATTGACATCATCAAATGGTTAGAGTTGCTATGGTAAATTTTACCTCGGCTGAAATTAAATTATTTTCAAATTAATTAAAACAGTTTCAATCTCATGTCTTGATGATTCTTGAGGATTTCTGAACTCTGATGATTTCTGATTATAAATCTGATGATGATGTTTCACTATAAAGTACAATTCAGGAACATTATTCATGTAATTGGTCAATTAACCTGAATTGAGCAAGCACACCTGTATGGCCTGTGCATACTGTGCTATATTTAAATCTCTCTCTTCTCCCTGTGTGTGTGTGTGTGTGTGTGTGTGTGGGGTGAGGGGTTTGGCCTCATTACAGATAATGGGGGTGGGGAACTAGTTCAAATTTATTGCCGGTGTCAGCTGTGTCAAATTTGGCAAGCTCAAATGGTCAGCTTGCAAATGGTTGGGGTATATCCGGGGGTCAGCAGACTTTGTAATAATTACAGATTTGTCCAGTTTGAACACTCTAGGACTGGAATAACATAAACGAACGATACAACCCCAAGGCTTAAAATGTTTTTATTAACAAAATGAGTAACATGTTCACATGGCAATGATAAACACTCAATCTCAGATAGTCAGATAGTTTGAACAGTACGTTGCGGGTTGTGAATTTGCAGTCCAACTGACCTAGCCAGAGAGGGCAATAGAGTGTCCGTCATGAACATTGCAGATGCCCACCTCTCATTCTGTTTCTTTGCAGGTTGCTTAATGGCAAGTCTATGCAGAACAGCCCTTCACTGATTTTGCCATTTAAAAATGTTAAGAGCTTTATTTTTTTGCTGTTCAAAGACCACCCACTTCTTAAAGCTTTGTCTCTATTTCGGTTGGGGTCAGAAAAGTGTGGCCAGTTGTTCTTTATGGCAGAGAATTTTACGATGTAGTTGAAGCTGCCAGGAGAGACCACCAATCCTTTCACTTGTAGCTTAAGGTACAGTACTGCAGGCCTTAGGAGCTGGCTGTACAAAGAGCCCCGTGGATTGAAAGCTAATCAGTAATTAGGAATTAAATGGAAGGAATACAGTTTCTCAGTGTGACACCTGTACTGTCAGCCTCCTTTCCAGGTAGTGACACATAACAGGCGTAGACACATTGCCTTTAGTGATATGCTGACACAAGCCAGAGGAAAGGCAAAGGAGGAGTCTGTTAGCTCTCAGAAGCTAAAATACCTGTAAGAAATACTGAATTAAATTGAGTTCAGGTTAAATTGAATTTGAATTGAAATAAAGTGAAGTCAATCAAGTCAAGTCAATTGAACAGAATTTAATTTGATTTAATTGAATTGAACTAAACTGAACTGAAGTGAACTGAATTAAACTGAAATGATCTGAATTGAACTGAATTGAATCACAGTGTCAGTGGGAACCCTTTCCTGTGACTTCGTTTTAATGGCACAGCATAGGTAGGTCAGGACTACCTTTACATTGCTTTTGCTAGGCTCCGTCTCACGAGCAAGGTCCACATTATTTCCATCATGGCTTTAGCAGCAGTAAAGCTAGCAGAGACACAAATAAATACGATCAGGTTGCAGACTCTCTGATCCATCCGCCACTTTGTAAACTGAAGGAGTGGGAAGGGTGTCGGAACAGGGTGAGTGGACAAGTGGTATTTCATAACCAACCATACATCCCTTTCTCTCTTTCTTTCCCTCTCTTTTTTCTCTCTCTCTCTCTCTCTCTCTCTCTGTCTCTCTCTCTCTCTCTCTCTCTCTCTCCTAACTCAATCCTTTCTTTTTTCTTTGTGTCATTCTTTCTTTCTTTTTTTAACAATCCACTCCCCAAAACACATCGCCGACACCCTAGGAGTCCTGCTGGGGCACAGGGAATTCCACACTGATGAGGCTAGCTACTGCAAAAGCTCTCTCTCTCTCTCTCTCTCTCTCGCCCCTAACTGCACCCCCTACCCCCACCCCCATCCTCCACCCCAACACCACCACCGCCCACACCCCCCATGGTCATCCCCCCACCCCCCATCCCACCACCCAGATTACCTCTAGTTAGCTCCAAAGACTGAAGGAATGTCACCAGAGCTAAGTGTGTCACAATTGTCTTGTTACTGAGGCCAGCATTTGTTCTGCAGCAACTTGTGATCCGCAACACTTTTTCAAGTGTATATGCAATTGCCATTTAGGATAGATTGAAATACAAAAAAATATTACTGTCACATTATAATGTCCATAGGCTATGGTAATTATGTCAACACAGTAAACTGCACTTGGAGCATTTGTGTGGGTATGTGATTTTTTTAGCTTTTGTGCATAATTACAAATTCTACTGACAAAATTTAAGATAAACTTGCAGCATCCCCAACAACAGAAATGTTTCAATGGATATGTAATCCCATGGGTTTCCCAGTAGCCTGTGTATTACAGGACGTTGTATTGAAGAACCAACGATCTTCCTTTAGGAAGGCCATGGTGATTGAAAACACATTATCGTTACTGATTGTGAATGACCCAATTCACACACTAGTGTCTGACACCACTGAATTGACCTTTTGTGTCAGACTAAGAAGACAGTTTGTTCGGACATAACACAATATACTTTTACATTCAACAATCCATTACAATCTCGTGATTACCTTTTGATGATCATTCGTGTAGGACTGCGCATGACACATCTAATTAAGAGTTTGCCTTTGCTGATCACGTGAAACATTGTTTTTCATAGAAATAAAACTACATTCTCGTGATGATTTATCATACATTGCATTCAAGTTTTTTTTATTTCTTTGCCCGTTGTTATAATTTTAATGTATCTGTTTGCATTTTTCTTGTCAGACGTTATAAAACTCCCACTGTGTTAGCCAAATAGGGTGATTTGACATCGCAGTGGCTATCAGAAATGTTATTCTATCAAAACTATCTTCGACTATTTGTGCTACAGCAAAGGAAAACGCTCGCTAAACTGCCAAGAATAATTTACAATCGGGCAGGAAAAAAGAAAATTGACATGATAATTCTAATTGCTGGGAAGCAAAACCAGTCGGAAAGCGAGCATCCTGTTGGCGATAATTAGGACAGTTGTGCTTTGTGGATTCCACATAAACCAACAAAAGACGCTGGAGACTGATGATTAAAACGAACCATTGTTTTCCTATTAGGGTTACTACGTTAGCAAAAGGTGTGAGCCAAAACCCCTTCGAGGAGATAGGACAATCTTTGTAATTCAAGGGAGGGTAAGTAGAGTAAACATGACAGGGAACACCCATACATGATATCCTATGCCTTTTAAATACAGAGGATGATTATAGACTGAATGTAACCCAAACAACATGTTAAGCGCCTCTTTAATCATCGATTATATCGGACTTTTAGCTGGGATGACACCCCTTCATAGGATGAAATCAGTGCCATTCATAAGTCGTTTCCCGCTTAGGTGAACTACTAAGTATTAGACATTGCGTGCAGGGTGACCAGTGTAACATCGCTTTCTGAAGATTATTTTTAAGACGTAGGTAGGACGACCACTTTTTTGAAAAATACAAGAAGTCCATCCTTGGAGCCCACCCTCCACACAGCCCTGACTTCATAAGCATGGGAGGGATCTTGGACGAAGGCTTCTTGACGTGTTTCATTTTGGCATAGCCAGGGATCAGTGCGTAGCCAACTGGCCCCTCATCAACCCACATAAGACCTGCGGAGACCTCCTATAGTGCAAGCAGTGCCTGGACGATTTGGTTCCAGTGTGTCAGAGACCGGCGACTCGATTCAAACTAAATGTTTGCCTTCAAGTTTAAACCTACCCATGAAAACCATGCTTTCTGAGAAACAATTATGGAACAGGACGACTTTTTAGACAGAAGGATTGGATCCAGTGTTAGTACCCGTTTTATTCTGCTGCATCGTTTGGATTATTTTCTTTTCTGATACAAGTTCTGAAGATGCGTCTTTGAGGAGAACTTGAACTGAATGACGGTCAGATACACCTGAGACTGAGTTGGTAAATGGCTATGGCGACTTCACTTGCCTGAAGCGGGGCGCTCAGGTTAAGTGGGAGCGCACTGTTTTACAGACTTCCCAAAAGTCTTCAGGCAAAAAGTGACACTCGGATTTACCCTGCATCGCTCGAGGATATTATTGCCAGAAAGTCTGTCTCATTCGACCGAACTAGGTCTATTTGGACAATGTATGGAATCAACCAGCGCTGTTTTTACCTGTAAGTTTTCTTTTCGATTTTCTTTTCGCTGTAACGCAGTAAGCCTCAAAGTCGATTTTTTCTTATAACCGTGAATTTTCTCTCTGTCAACTTTCAGATCTTTTCATTTCTTCGTGGTGTGGTGCCATGCACAGGTAAGCTCAAATTTCACATTATTGCTCTTTTATGTATTTCCCACCGTTATTAAGAATATATCATTTAACATATAGTCAGAATCATGAATGTAATTTTCTAAGTAGACTATCATGATAGCTCACTTTTTAGATACTGTTTTACTCAGCAAAGAGCATTAAATTAGACAATGAAATGTTGGCTATTTTAAGCAACTGCGTAGATCAAGGATAATTTGCTGAGGTAGTGGATATTTATAATTAACTTAAAAGAAATACCTAGGTGAAGAATGTCTCATTTGAATGACATAGCGAGCCTTTTAGACATAGTGAAACGTGTCATTTTATTTTTCCCTTTGCATTGAAAAGGGGGAGAATCACCCTTCTCCTAATTTTAACCAGTATGTGAGGGAACAGGGGACGCTGACGGACCAGCTGAGCCGGCGGCAGGTCCGAATATACCAGCTCTACAGCCGGACGAGCGGAAAGCACGTCCAGATACAAGGCAAGAGGGTCACCGCTACTGCCGAGGATGGCAACAATTTTGGTGAGAAGTTAAACAGTCATGAACTATTGGAGGGTCGCTCATGGCGACTTATGTAGCTTTAGCACGTGGAAATGATTTTCATGTTTGTTGTTTTGTTGCATTGTTTATTTGTAACCCTATATAAAGGCCACCCTCAAGTTTACAAGACCAAACACCTTTGTGCACTGGCAGTGTTAACAATGAAATGATACCAATACATTCACTGGATGTCTGCAGTGGTCATTTGTGTCCTAATGCTCTGTGTTGCATTAAGATGCGTGTTTCAAAGCAGCATATGGGAAAAGACACTGTATACCCATTCACTGATGTTATTCATATGTGTGCATTACAGCAAGGTTGTTTGTGGAGACTGACACCTTTGGCAGCAGGGTTCGCATTAAAGGAGCTGAAAGTGGACGATACCTATGCATAAATCGGCGTGGGAAGTTGGTTGGAAAGGTAAGCACTTGTCTCTCTCTGAGGGCAACAAATGGGAATCACTATCACGTCATGGTCAGCTTCAGTTGGCAAGGCATTGAGTCGACCTTGAAATACTGATTTATTGAATGGCAAATTAACATCTGCCTCCATATATGCTTTGCATACAGTGACTTGCATGATTATTTTGTTTGGTAACAATGTTACAGAAACATTGTAAAATATAGCCTACATTTAAGTTATGCTACAATAATATGCAATACACATAAAGTCAGCCTCTCAATGTGCGTCCTGTTTCTTGTTTGTCACTAGTGCATCCCTTCAGTGAACACACATGCAGTCATTACACATTCAAAGATGAGAGAGTGCGGTGTGGCCCAGATAGGAGAACCTTTTCTGTTATTAACTGTGTGATTGGAATTATCGACACACTTATGTAAAAAAAGAGTGTAAAATAGTTGTGCTTCCTGTATGCTTGACTCCCAAATACAGAAGAGGGTTAGCATAATAAGCTGGTGTTGTGGATGGAAAGAGGGGTGCCATACAGTTGCCAGTGCAAGGGCGAAAAATTCTGTTCACACCCATTCTGAGTCTGGTCAGAAGTCAAGTTGTGGCTTCCTGCAAGGGAAGTGGAAAAGATGTATTCAGTGTTGTTCTCCCGCCATGAGAAAGAGCGGAGGGGATCTGATTGTGACGGCTCTCTCTCTCTCTCCAGACATATCTCGCACACAATCTCTGGTGAACGCCTGAGAGGCCCTGACATGTCTGCTGTCTTATGATCATTGTGTGCATAAATAAATTATAGACATTTGACTGCCTGAGATTCAAATATATATAATCAACATCTCACCAGTGTGGCCGGCGACTTTCTTTTTCTTCCTATATGGGTTATATGATTTCTGTAAAAAGTAAATAATTGAACTGGTAGTTATTACGTAGGATACGCATACAGGGTGTAATGTGGGTGGTGTTGCTGTGTATGCATTTGTCAGCATCAGAGACATCACTTTTTCTAAAAATAGAGGCAGTGCCATCTACAGGTCAATAATGGGGGTGAGGTTATAAGGACTGATGGCTTCATCTTATACCGTACCTTTGCATTGATGTGGTTGCAAATGATGTATATTGTCAGTATTTACACTGCGTTATAAAGCCTATATTCTATTATATTGGAGTAAGAGACATTGTACTGGGTGGGTTCTCAAACACACACTACGCTAATAGCACATATGATGAGAATAGTGCAGTTAGATAGTCTTAATGTTTAGCACACTAAAATGTATAGACTCTAGTGGTACTCATATAGGAACTATGAGTAACACATGTATGTACAACTATTTACAACTATGAGTAACCAACATGTGTTCATGGTTTAGCATGCTGAAATATAGCCTTAAAAAGAATGGTTCACCATGCAAAAATATAGTTTCAAAAAGAATGGTTCAGCACACTAAAATATATAGACCCCAATGCTGCTCACAGAGAAACCATGGCATCTTGTGTTATTTCTTTTTAAAGTTAAGAGTACTTTAGATCAATCTTTTAAGTTTGAACATGTTATATAAATAAATCTGATTTGACTTTCTGTTCCTCAGGCCAGTGGTAGAGGCAGGGACTGCATCTTCACCGAGATCGTCTTGGAGAACAACTACACGGCCTTTCAGAATGCCAAGTACGAGGGCTGGTACGTGGCCTTCACCAGGAAAGGCAGGCCCATCAAAGCCTCCAAGACCCGGCAGAACCAGAGAGAAGTCCATTTCATCAAGAGACTCCACAAGGGCCCCCCACCCTTCCCAAACTCAGAGCGACTCAAACACTTTGAGTTCATCAGTTTCCCACCGACACGGCGAGCCAAGCGGAACAGGAAACCTCACAAAGCTCAGTGACATGGAAACAAAGTGAACTCTTATATTTTTAAAAAAAGACATGAAGAGATGCAGCTTTATTTTTATATATTTTCATACATAAAACGGACTGATAAAAAAAAACTGTTGTTGTAAAGTAGATGACTGTAAATATGGTAAGATGTCAGATGAAATGTATGCATATTTAATATTACTGTGTGCGTGTTCATGAGAAGAGGGAACATATATGAGTTTGAATGGTTTAGTCATATAAATAAACAAGAAAAGATGGGTTGAAACTCTAGAACGTTTTATGTCTGGTAGTTCACTATATTATATTATATTATATTATATTATATTATATTATATTATATTATATTATATTATATTAGTCCAGTCGATTGCACAGGTTTAGGTGGTGTTTCCAGCTTTGGCTTTTCAGCCTGTCGCACCTCCGCCGGTTTATATTATATTATATTATATTATATTATATTATATTATATTATATTATATTATATTACATTATATTATATTATATTATATTATATTATATTATATTATATTATATTATATTATATTATATTATATTATATTATATTATGTTATATTATATTATACACTGACATTTACCCAATAAACAATAAATTACAAGGATAGCAATCTTACCTAAATAAAAAACGTATTTACAGACAGTACCCAATGACAATGACACTTACATGTTTTTTTTAGTGAACTTACTCAAGCAGCAGCTGAAGCGCACTATTGTCCTTCTTAAGTCAGTTTATTTTTTTATTTTTGTCCTTTTTGTATTTACCTCCACCTTTCCATTTGCACCGAAGCGAAAGCTCTGGTTTCAGATCCTCAAATTCCTCCCAGGTGTGTTGCTGTCATTACAAGAAGTGCTTTTATTTCATTAAGCGATTCGTCACACCTGTGCCTCATTTCCTGCACTCTGTTCGCCCCCCTCATTATCAAGGTGTATATGAGTCCCATAGCGGAACCCTATCTGAACACCTGTCCACTGAAATACTTTTGGGATTTGGGTGGCAGGTACCTCAGTTCAGAGCGCTTATTGGTGGACACAAACTATCAGCCAACTGTTGTTTCCTTGATGGGTTTCTGTCTGGCTGAAGAGAATATAGACACAGTCACATTCATTTCTAGTGCTTTGTTATGCTATCATTACTGTACAACAGCCATTGCATCCTAAATATTACAGTTTCTGCTGGTCGGTGCAATTTGATTAAAGCTTGAGCACAAAGGAGGGTGTCATGGCCAGAGGCCATTCTAATCTGTGTTGGGGTCCAAACAAAAACTCACTACTACTGCCATTGAAGAGACCCTGTAGTGGCCTGGGTGCCCCAAAAGTTGCCTGTGTTGCCTGTTAGGTAACTATAGTACACCTTTGGTACAGATGGTACAGATGTGGTGCCACGTCCTCACCCTCATGTATGTTTTGCCTTGCTGAGGTGTCATTTCAGGCAATGTGACATCCTGTGTGGTGCTGAGGTTGTCTGAGGTCGTGACAAAGCTGGTTTCCCCTTTACAGAGAGCAACAGACAGACAACCTTGCACTCAAGGCAGCCCGGAGCCGCGGGATCAGTTTCTCGCTGTAAGCTGAGAAGGAACGCTGGACGCTAACACACACCACACACTGCATGTGTGATCTGCCCTTTGATGAGGCCATTCTTCATGTCCAGCATCGTGTCGGCCGTTTAATTTGGACCAGTGGGGCCTGCCGCCTCTTTATTATCTGTGCTATGGGGTCTGGCTTTAAGTCTGTAAGTCCCAGCCACACACAGCCCTGTCTACAGCTGCCAGTCCATGTCACCGTAGGGGCATTTCATATTAGCCAAGGGATCTACGCGGATCATACTGAGATTAGAACAAGATGAGAAGTGTGCACAGTACCTAGAGTAAAAGGAGGCAGCTTTATTCAGACAAAAGACAAAAATAGTAACACGGATATCTGAATGAAAAAAAAAAATGAGATTATGTTTATATAGACACTGTAGATTAATACATGTGTCCTGACATATGTTGTCTCCTAACTATGACAAATATGTGGTGAGACACTTAAATTAGTAAAGAGATTAGTAATCATATATCACTCTGATAACATTTGTTAGATGATATCTGACTGTACGTGTTTAGTTTACAAGATAATAAATTAACATGTAATATATTAAGATGGATCTAATTGGGTAATCACACAAGACAGCTGAACATAATGTACTCACTTGATAATCCAGGTTATCAAAGAAAAGGATTGATATAATTGTAAGATTATCACCTGTAATGAACTTGGCAAAAACATCAAGCATCAAAACATAACGTTAATTAGAGGGAGATTTATACAATCAAAACAATGGAAATGATAGTTATTATAGAGATAATGGCTCCTCAAAGCAGCATGAGGTCATACTATTCAGCAAGTTAGTATTAAACGGTAACATAGTGTCATTTCTATTCATGATACACAGTGAATAAATCTTGAACGTTTGGTATTTCCTTGTGAATAAAATCAAAGGGAATATGTTATACTGTAGGCCAAAATATTGGGCCAAAATACTGTCATCATCTGTCTGGTGATCTAAGCCAGTGACGTAACACCACTGTTTGGACATAGCTTTGCAGCTATAAAATACTCAAGCATCAGCTTAGTCAAATAACAACATTCAAAGACACATACTGAAGTTACTTTTTCACTGTCCTTGTTCATGATGGCATCAGCTTTAAAAGTACAAATTTGGGCTGTCACACCCATGCTTTACACACAATGACCACTAGAGGACCCGGAGTCAAGCAGATGGTTCCATCCGTCTCCTTTCTAACAAATGACTGAGCACCTTTTGAATACACTCACTGAAAGTAAATGTTGAAAATAAATATAAGCCTGTTACTATTAGACGTAATATCATTCACTGGTTCTTATATATTTTACTCACAGTATTTTGGGTATAATGATGGGTGTTTCACTTTTAGATTGAACCTTTTTTGTCCTTTGCCTTAAACATTTCAATCCACGTTGTTTACAAATGTATTTTTCTTAATTCATTACAGTATAGCACATTGTTTAAATAATTTGAAAACCCACCCTGAACTATTTTTACACCCTTTTCTACTTAAAAAGCATAAAGTCCTTGCTGCCTAAAAGGTTTTGCTGATTACAAATTTGTACCACTAGGGTGTGCCAGAGATCTATTCCATTCTGCCACTATCTGTGTTTCAATAGGAATTGTCATTATTTAGCATAGTTGGCATTACAAATGATAACAAATTCTACATCTGCTATTCCATTAGCCATACAATAAGAAAAATAAACAATAACAATAAAAAAAATTATATTGGTTTAATTTTCAAGAATTAAACATACACTGACAAATCACTGAGATAGGGATGATTCAGCCTTCTCAGCCTTATCTGTGTCTTGCTCCTTTGTTACATCCGGGTATGTCATCATTAATCCTATTAGTCTATCATAAACAGCTTAGCATTTTAATGAGAAGGAGATATTCAAGTTTCTCATAAACCTGAAGGCAGAATGTAACTAAACATGACAGAGCATCAGTGCTAAAATTCAGGTATTAAACTCCCTTTAAGGCTTGACATATTACCATTACAGTTCTGCCCAAGTCCACTGTATAATTCCTTAGATTAAAGTATGTCTAGTCATGACTGGGCTTTTCCACCCATTTCTGTCCTCCCTGACCCTCTACAGGGGCTTATGCTCACATCCAACATCATCTTCTCTGAGAGTAGCAGGGCGTGGCCGTGCCCATTAACTTCCCCATCATCTGCCTCTGTCTGCACCCCACAGGACAGCAGCCATGGGAGGCAGGCAGGGGAGGCACTTACAGTACAACTGCATATGGATCTGCACTGGTCAAGGCTTTAAATGCATTTAAAAACCCCTATTACGCCCTTCCCCCAGCCAGCCAGCCAGCCAGCCAGCCAGCCAGCCAGCCAGCCTCCGCGTCTTGACAGCAGCACTCCGCCATCCTCTATTCATGTATTCCCCCTCCCCACCCACTGCAGTGCTTCTGTATCAGCCGCAGTCTCTTCACACAATGGCCGACCACAAACAAAGGACCTTTTGTCACATATCATCTCCACAGAGCGTAATAATAGACCTTTTTTTCCCACAATCTATGCAAAACATCCCTATATTTAAAAACTGTTTGGCTGGCAGTTCACACACTCCCAAGAACAAGGCATTGCTGAATTCCCGACTCTCTACGTTTTCATGGGCAGATTATGCATGGCCGCGATACACAGCACTGGCAACGCCCTGCTCGCACTCTGCCAGTGTGTCTTCAGGGAAGAAGCAGACTAGAACAGCTAGCAGGGCTTGGTACTAATTTATTGAGGGCTGTGCATCCGTACGCCTGTCTTCCCCAGTAGGGTTGGGGGTTGGGGGTGGGGGAAGCCCATTAAAGGACTAGCACTTACTAGCTAGCAGATGACTCAGCACAGTGGTGGAGGGGAGTCTACTGGAGCAAACATCCAGTGAGTTAAGCGAAGGCCGCCTGAATCACTGCTGGAAAATGGAGCAGGAAGAGGCTGTGGGTATTACAGATGAAGTCAGAGCCACCCGCCCCCATTAAAGCGCTCAAAACAGGCAAGAGGTGGGAAACACTTCAGGGATGGCATCAGAATCGGAAAAGTTTATTTATCCCAAAATGGCCCATCCAGTCGGACAGTTAGCAATAGGAAGACAAAACAAATTCCAGCAGCAGTCCACAACACACACATTCAGCTAATATTCATTCATCAACCTAACTAAACAAAACATTGGATAAAAGGTTCGTACTACAATGGATGACACAAATTGGTGATAACTGAAGATTGACCAGGAATTTGAGAAGGTGACACTGAGAACTGAGCAGTCACAGCTAGGGTGACATTTAAAATATTCCACAGAGACACAAAATGCAAATCAAAATGTAAATGTATGCAAAAGTGTGCCACTAGAAAGGACTCAGTGTCACAGCCCAACCAAATGAGTTAGATCAAGAGACCATAATCACTTTATAAGCTGTTGCGTCATGAATAAAAATACTTTCTGATGAGATTACTTCTAATGCGCACTCTCTCCCCAACATCCAAGTCAATGCACACTCTCATGATGGCTGACAAGACTTACTGTTAGAACTCTTTTAAAGAGACCCATTTGAGCCTACATCCCAGCCCCACCATCAGTACCACAGTGCTATGCTGTTGCTGTAGAAATGTGCAGTCTCATCCAGCACTCAGAGATTTAATAAAAGCTCGGTTGTGGGGTGGAATCCGATCCTTGGCACAGCTCTCTGAATTCCCCCCCTCCCTCCTTCCCTCCCTCCTTCCCTAGGGGCGGGGATGGGAGGGGTGGGGTTGCCCGCACATGCTCAGTCACAGCCCCAGTTGTTCAACTCACAGCACCTGCTCCTCTGCTTAAAGCCTCCATGGCCCCACCCTAAACATGACAAGAGCTACAGAGAGAGCTTTCACCACACAGACAACCAAGCCAATCTTTCCATTTTATCAACGCCTTTGACTGTATGCCATAGATCACCCTCTAAAACAGTGGAAAGACCTTATACACTAACACAAAGCCAGAAAAAAGCTTTTGGTAATGTCAACACAACCATGCTATACAAAAAAGGGGATGATTCAAGGCAGTAGTGAATTCCTTTCCTATAATATTACCCAATATAGTAAACCTCACACTGGAAATCATTTAGAATAGAATAGAATAGAATAGAATAGAATAGAATAGAATAGAATAGAATAGAATAGATTTTTTTATTGTCACTGTGCAAATGTACAATGAGACTGAAAGCAACCCCTTCTGCAGTGCAGACATGAATGAAGAACAGAACATAAAATAAATAAATAGTTGTGCAAAACACCGTAAAGAATAAAAAGGGTAGTAGGGTGCACAGTTCTGAGGCAAAGGTAGTAAATGAGGTTTTATATACAGAGTGATATTGCACATTAAATATACAGAGTTATTGCGCATGAATGAAGTAATGATTGTCCTATGCTATGTGTAGTGGATATTGGACATTTGACACTGACAACACATTTAAGCTCATATCAGGCATGTTTGAGCACGTGTGAGCAAGCCATGTACGGATGACATTCTCAAATGATCTGTTATACAAGAAGACAACGCACCAGTTGTGCAGCCATGGACAGTGTTCATAGCCACACTGTTTTGCCTATAAAATCACCAACCATCCACCCATCCCCCTATTCCCGCCCTCTTCCCTGCTTTCTTCCTCAATCTGGAGACAGAGCAGGATGGAGGAGCTTTAAATGCCATGTGGTGGGGGGAGGATGATGCTGACGATGGGCGAAAAAGCCTCCTAATGTCGGCCCTCCAGGGATGCCTCCATACGGGAATGGAGCAGCCAGACTTCACATTAGCATTCACGCTCAGTCAAGGAGCCGTCTCTCAATCAATATACCAAAGAGAGAGAGAGAGAGAGACTGGCTGCCTTGTCGTCCATCCCCCCACCCACCATTTCACTGGGATGTGGGGCTTGTTTCCGTGATCGCAACAAGAAGGAAAAAGAAGAACAGAATCAGTCTTTTGTGTCTGGCCCATTGTGCTTCCTGTTTCTCTGGATTCATTTTCATAACGCTGACAGCCTCCCCGAGTCTGTGTCAGTTTTGTTCACCGTCAGGCCGCCACTGCCTGCACTCCGTGGACATCCCGCATTGCCGGCGCTTAAATAAATTATTCATCCCCCTGCCAAAAAACAGAGCCACTGCAGCAAAACGCTGAATCAAAGCAGGAAGTGAGACGCTAAGTCTCTGAGGGACCTTGGGGGTATGAGGAAGAGACCAGCTCATGCTTTGTCTCCTGGTCCAGCCTCCTGTACATCAGAGAGGAGTGCTGATTTAACATCAGATCAGATATTTGATATTGAAAGACATCTGATATATTGAGCCTTCTTAAAAAAACCTGTGTGTTGTTGGTTTTTAAGTATAGTTCTTCTGTCCTTTCAAACTAATTTTTAAGCTCACTATGTTGCGATATCTGTCTTATGCCAGTGAGAACAGTCCCTTTGTTTACCATGGCGTGCACACAGCCTCACATCACATACCAAAGCTCATTGTGCCCTGTAGTGTGCACTCATTCCAGTGAAGCTCATCATGGGAAGTGTTGCTGAAACAAATCTTCATTATAGAGTTCATTATTATCAGCTATACGCAAAATAAACATGTGATAAACCACGTGTTTGCACAGTTCTGAAGACACTTCATGTGGGCACTTGAATTGAAAGAGCATGACAACAGCTGCAAGAAGTCCTTCTCATTTACCACAGTTAACACTGGGAAGGTTTTGTTGTTGGGGGGTTGGAGGGGGGGGCTTTCTGTGATGTCGCAGATGCCTTCTCTCGGCCCTTCCTGGCCCTTCATGCCAACTGTGCCAGTGCGGGCAGGCGGTGTCATTATCACACCATTCCTTCGTGAACATGCTATTAATAATTCACGCTGTCTCCTTTCCGCTGACCTGCTTCCCAAAGAGCCATGATGATGAAGCCTGGGCCCCCCTGTATATATGGAAAGCCCCCTTCATCTACGCCGTGACCCCATTTCCAGGCAGAAGAGATATCACCTCTGCACTGTTTGGAAACATTTCGCCCACAGTCCATGAGGATGCAGGCTCAAGGAGCTAAATGCATGACCTCTAGTCATCTAAAGACTGACTACCACGGGAGTCTTTTTCCCTGTCAAATCATGACACAGATGAGAACACACATATCCAAACTATTCCCTTGAAATGCTGCTACCTCGCTAGCACACAAGTTAGTTGGTTGGTTAGTTTACTGTCTTCTGAGGGAGATTTGTTTTCACAGCATCGGTACATTTGTCTCATTTACATCATACACACGCGGGAGAAATGGCATACATACAAACACTGATTTTGGCCATAAGGCAGAAGATGGACACAATGGGACAGATTGTGACTAAAGCACCTGTTTGTACATGTGTTGACACATAGGCCTACATGACCCATGAGTAAACATTTGTGATAAAACAAACATGTACATCTCATAGCAGTAGTAAATCAATTCATATTATCATGTGGCTGTGGCAGCTGTTCTGAACTCTGTACTGTACGCCCAGTTAACCAACCCTGTGACTGGTAATCTCCTGTGCCTCTGGATCAAGAGGCTTGCCGAGTTCAGCATAACTGGCTTCTGTTGGGAAGAACACAATGCATGGGGGCCTAAGCTCACCGCGTTTGCAGGGTGCGTCAGCAGCTGGATCAACGAGAAAAATACCCAAGGACATCTGCCACACAACGCATTTCTTGTTCATAAAAGAAATATGTTTCAGCACTGTTGTTTGCAGATCATCGTGCATAGGTCTCTAATCCCATTTACAGTACTATCGTTTCAGACATTCACTCCACAAACAGTAAAGACATTGGTTGGTTTCCTTGGAAATGGCTATTTATTGTGCATGCATAAGAAGAAATATGGAGGTGGAGGGGAGAAATCGTTCGACCAAATTGACACATGATCTTGGGTCTTGTTTTCCAGCAGAAGGAAACACTTGTAATTCGTTTTACCCAACTAAATATGAGTTCTACTGGGTTCATATCAACGATAACGTATTTGATTAAAACAGGATTTCGGACTTCAATTTCCTTGTCATGGTTAAAAAAAATCAGCAAGGAAGCAATCTGCGCAGAAGTACAACGAGTAATTTGTACGTTCGTTGGTTGATTGACTGACAGGTGCAGAGCCAATAAGCTGGCTGTGACAATTTTTTTAACGGACCGTGGCTGTGCTGAAAGCCGGGCTTTTTGCACATTGACCAACAGAAAACGCACATTCAGGCGCGCGTCATTGGAGAGGCGGGTGCATGGCAGTGTACTAATAAGGGAAGCCGCTTGCCGCGCCTTACACGAAGAAAGGAAAGACGTTTCAGATCACCAAACGTACTACTACCTTACCAAAAATGAGGGAAATTGTGCATCTTCAGGCTGGACAGTGCGGTAACCAGATTGGGGCCAAGGTCAGTAAATCATTTTTTTGTCTTGAATTCGAAGTTGGATCAGTCTTCTCGAATGAATGAAAATCTCAACATGCGTGTAGTAGGCTGTGGTGACCTGTAGGAGCCCGTTTATTCATCTGCCATAAAATGGCAGGATCCACGTCTTGCATTATGAATCAGGCAGACTAGATTTGTGAAAACCACTCCCGTCCAACGCGGTCAACTGCTGAATATTTTTTTTTAATTCATAAATAATTCTTTGTGGATAAGTGTTCAAAAATCGACAAATTGACGTACTGTGTAAATGCTGAGTTATGTTGGAAATTTGGATATTGGATTCATGAAGGACAAGCTGAAAATCTTTTTATTTATTTATTTATTTATTTATTTGAACAATGCCAGTGCAGTGCGGCAAAAGAGGAAGTCGGGTTATTGACCCAATTTTACAAATTCAGATTTGGTGGTTCGGTATTAAATGATTGTTTGTGCTGTTGCCTTCAGCAATCGTGTCGTTAAAACTATTAAACAATGTTAAGTTAATAAAGAATGTCAATGTACATTTTGGGGAAATGTGTTGTATAAGGCCTGTGGAGTCGGTAGATCTACTGCAGCTGCGCGTATGGCGCCTGTGGCGGATGTAGGTAGTGCCGGTTAGCTATGACGTTGACATGCAATGAATTTTCAAAATGCTATAGCGCGTGGATTTCAGCCAACCAGTGCGCCTGCCGCGCGCGCGACTCTGCGAAAGGGGGTTGGGGTCGGTTTCGCGCTCTTGCTCTCATGCGTTAACCATCCACCAATGAGCTGCAGTAGAGTAGTGATTTGAAAAACATACTTGGAATGTTCGCTGTACAGTTTTAAACGAATGCTACGTTCTTGGCATAGCTGTAGTCTTACACTAGGCCTAGCTAATAGGATTCATTTCAACATTTGCTGGTTTGGATTTGTGCCGTTTTATTGCTTGCTTTCAGATGGGAAATATTTACTTGCTACTAGCACTTTGTATTCATATATGAATACATACATGCTTCATGTTCATAGGAATATTGCCTCTTAAAATGACTTTACTTTTTCTTTCAGTTCTGGGAAGTAATCAGTGACGAGCATGGTATTGACCCAACTGGAACTTACCATGGAGACAGTGATCTTCAGCTGGACAGGATTAATGTCTACTACAATGAAGCCTCAGGTATAAAGGTGTTTTTATGAGCTTGAAAATTGAAATTAAGTCAGTAAAAAAATGAGTCATTATAGTTGGTAAATTTGAACTTGAATAACACAAAGTTGTTTGTGATCCTGTTACAGGTGGCAAATATGTGCCCCGTGCTGTGCTGGTGGACTTGGAGCCTGGAACCATGGACTCCGTAAGGTCCGGACCTTTCGGACAGGTCTTCAGACCCGATAACTTTGTGTTCGGTACGCTTTTCTTCCAGTTTTTTCCCATCAGCTATATATTATAGCTATAATATAAATATATATATATTATATAAATATATATTTATATTAACTGGCCATTTGAACAGTCAAATCTTATTTTTCTCCCCCTCTTTTTTGTTTTTAGGTCAGAGTGGTGCTGGAAATAACTGGGCCAAGGGCCACTACACTGAGGGAGCTGAGCTGGTGGACTCTGTGCTGGATGTTGTGAGGAAGGAGGCTGAGAGCTGCGACTGCCTTCAGGGCTTCCAGCTCACACACTCCCTCGGTGGTGGCACTGGCTCTGGTATGGGCACCCTGCTCATCAGCAAGATCCGTGAAGAGTACCCCGACCGCATCATGAACACCTTCAGTGTCGTGCCCTCACCCAAAGTGTCTGACACAGTAGTTGAGCCCTACAACGCCACACTGTCTGTGCACCAGCTCGTAGAGAACACAGACGAGACCTACTGCATTGACAACGAAGCTCTGTACGACATTTGCTTCCGCACCCTGAAGCTCACAACCCCCTCTTACGGTGACCTCAACCACCTGGTCTCTGCAACCATGAGCGGCGTCACCACCTGCCTCAGGTTCCCTGGCCAGCTGAACGCCGATCTGCGCAAGCTCGCCGTCAACATGGTACCTTTCCCCCGTCTGCACTTCTTCATGCCCGGCTTCGCACCCCTGACCAGCAGGGGAAGCCAGCAGTACCGCTCCCTCACTGTGCCCGAGCTGACCCAGCAGATGTTCGACGCCAAGAACATGATGGCCGCCTGCGACCCACGTCATGGCCGCTACCTTACAGTTGCAGCCATCTTCCGTGGCCGCATGTCCATGAAGGAGGTGGACGAGCAGATGCTCAACGTGCAGAACAAGAACAGCAGCTACTTTGTTGAATGGATCCCCAACAACGTCAAGACCGCCGTCTGCGACATTCCCCCACGTGGTCTCAAGATGGCCGCCACCTTCATCGGCAACAGCACTGCCATCCAGGAGCTGTTCAAGCGCATCTCCGAGCAGTTCACCGCCATGTTCCGCCGCAAGGCTTTCCTCCACTGGTACACCGGCGAGGGCATGGATGAGATGGAGTTCACCGAGGCCGAGAGCAACATGAACGACCTGGTGTCCGAGTACCAGCAGTACCAGGATGCCACTGCCGAGGAGGAGGGCGAGTTTGAGGAAGAGGAGGGTGAAGCTGAGCTGGCCTAAATGATCTGTGTGTATATATATCTTTGTCTCCCAGGCTGTACAATTCACTGACCTGTTGATTCCTTTCCAAAGTCCGGTATTTGTTCTGTTTTTATTTGTCTCTTGCTTTTCTCATTCCTGTCTGTACAGAAACAAGTCAAAATAAATAAGGTTTTCTTACTTTAAGTGTTGGTGTGTCAAAATCCTAAACTATGCCACATGTAAGATGTATGTAAATGTAAAGTCTGTTCTGGGTACAAATATTGCACCAATTGGCCAAAACTTGCAAAGAACCAATATTGGACATCCATAAACCCAGCACCAATGAAGGAAGGTTGTAACTATTTTCATATTTACCAAAATGTTTAAGTGGTGACTACACTGTAGTTCTGCTTCTTTTTGGCCTGGGCCTTACGTAAAGACTCAGGAATACTTCCTGTAATTCGACCCCAGTCACATGAGCTACTATGTGGCAGGTCGACCAAAAAAAATCTGAGATGTGGCAGAAGCAGACGGGACCATCTGTCTTACGTCGAGGTTAAAGAGTTTTTTTACACTGCGTTATAAAAAATAGTTTGCCTCTAATTCAGTTTAATATATATATGTACTATCACAACCACTGGCTGAGCACTTTGTAGAGGAAACAAGGTCCAAATAACGCAGTGAAGTAGGCTACTTCCTTTCAGACGTCACACATATACATGACCAGCAGAGGCCGCTAGTTGGCAAAGTTAAACTTCCGAGCACGAGATTACAGTGGGCTACACAAAGTCACACAGTAATTTTTATTTTATTTTTTTACTATTAATGTCAAATCTACTCATTTCAAAACATAGTTGGTAAAACAGTCTATCTGTAAACCAGTGTATGGTATAACAGGTTCAGGCCGTTCTTCTTTTCCAAAGGAAATAGGTCAAGATGCCTGTGATTAACAGTAGTAAAGTCCAGTAGCATACTCTTTTCACTTGACCCTCCAAATTCTGCTTCTCCCCGAAGCGAGATATAAAACCAGCCTGAAAGCAGAAAGGCATATTAATATAGTGCTTGCACTGTAAGGGCTCATTCACACCAAACACTCTGCGTATTCAGCGCGTGGCCGTTTTCTGTCCGTATTCGTTTAGAATGCATGTGAACAAAATAGACTCATCACACCGCAAGCGTGATCTGCGCGTATTCTATCCCTATACAAACACATTGTATACGGACACACGCTGTACACGCTCAAGTCGGTGTGAATCAGGCCTAACACTTGAAATCCATCCATGTATTTGAAACTGCTTATTAGTTGTACCACACGTCATTTAGCAGACACTCTTATCCAGACTGGCTCATAGTGAACATACAGATATACATCCTGGAACATCTATAGGGTAAAGTGCTCAGAGGCACGTGCTGGCAGACCCTGAGATTGAACTAACAACCATATGGTGTTCCATAGTGCAACCTCTGATCACTGACCACCAGATCACCGCCACTCAGACGCTAACATGTACAAATCATCTGAAACTGACTGACATGTAAAACTAATTGAATTTAGGACCTGTAATTGTATTAGCATCACATTTCAATAAAGTTTAATTTAATATGAAATAATTTTGTGTAATTATTCTCATTTTCACAATGTAGTGGTGAGAAGGAGTTACAAGACTTAGTGTAAGTGTGGTGTGACACCAAAAGATGAGGGGTATGACAGCAGAACTGCGCAATGTTTTTGGTGTAATTGAAACTATTATGTCCTGCTTTGATTTCATGTTGTGTCACCCTAGCCACCTGACTTACCCATCCCCCATGTTCCCTTATCTCTGGACAGATATTACGTTCCACGTACGCTCCCACGCACTCCTTGAGCCGTGGCACTACCTGCTCCATGCCCTTATCGCGGCAGTGCAGGGCCATCTGTCCTGCCAGCACATACACGGACAGCACTGCACTCCAGGCAAGATCTCTGCGGCGCCCCCCGGGGGCCGAGGGGCCAAAGTGCTCGTCCAGCATGGCCGTGAGCATGGCGCAGGCCGTCCTCTCCGTCACTTCCTGAAAGACGCGTGGCCAGCGGCGGAAGAAGATGGGGAAGCGGGCGAGGAGCTCGTCGCCTGCGTGCCGCAGGGCTCTGGCTGCAGGGGAGGGAGGGGGAGGCAGGTATGCCCCGGGCTGTGACGTCACATAGTCCAGGTAGTCGTAGGCCATCAGGAAGGCCTCCCGGACCAGAGGGTCAGGACTGTTCAGGCCCTGCCCGCCTGATGGCTCGTCTGGTTGGGTCATGGCTTCACTGCCTTAGCTCCAGTTGATATACACACACATGACTGGGTGTGAGGGGTTCAGCAAGTGTCCAGACCAAAGCTTTAAATTATATGCCCATACATGTCATATACTTTTGATAGAGGCCCTGCGGCATACAAACAACAAACAGTCATTTTATGACATTGCTTTTAAAAAAAACTTATGGCATTTGCTGTTTCAATCTTAATTGCTGCCAACTGACATATTTTGTTGGCCAGGAGGCCATTACATGCTGAAAGCGAAAGTAAACTAAGTAAGTGTACGAACACTCATTTGCAAAAAAGCTGATTAATTCTAGACACTCACCACACTCAGTAGGCAGAGCCGTCATACCAAAGTAAACGCATCAAGGATTAGAGTAGTTTTTTCCCTCCACAGATCTCGGTATTCACTCTGATCTGTGGGTCACCACGCCTGTGTCAACGTGCGTTCGTCCAGCACAAGCAGACTAAATATAGCACGCATGCTGCAAACCGATACTAACCCCTACAGTGTACTTGCACAGCCCTCGCTGTTACGATATATCTCCTATTAGCCCTGCCGCCAAGCTAAATATAAAAGCCAAGAAACCATGTCTTGCACACTATATCAACTGAAAAAAACAACCAAGAATTAAAGAACACATTAATGTGTTGTAGGTAATAAGATCAGCGCGAACACACCATAAACCAGTAACCAAAGTGTATCTGCACCTGTTGCCTTTGCCTGTTGCCTTTCTGATATATTAGGTTTTTTAAACACAAATTATATTAGATAATATAATTAATCAAATTCATTGTTGGATCAACTTACTATGTCCCCCTCAGTGTGCAGAAGCCGTGCACAGTGCGTGGGAAGGGAAGGCGGAAGTTGCAGATTGACAGTGTGTGCTCATGAAATCATATTCGGTGTGGGCTGTAAAACTATATCTTGGCTTGACGAACGATTAACTTGTCAGTACACATTTTAACATCTTTGCTGCCTTCGAGAACACACGTGTGGAAGTTTTCTTTGACCGACAATGACACGGACAGTTGCCTTTGTTCGAGGGGGGGAGAAATGACGACATACACGTAGTAGGGGAGAGCGGGGTTGGTTGTCACATTTTTTTCCTTTTATTTGAATCCCTCAAAAACGGTGTTATGAATAGATTCCCTTTCAATGTATAATGTAAACTTAAAGTGTCAGGTAGGACTGGAGGGTCGTAAATCGCCTTAAATTCATTGTGTTCAAGAGATATGGGCTGCTAAATAGGCATTGACAGCTTGTGACTATGGGGTTGGTTGTCACAATTATATTTCAATGGGGGAGGGGAAATTATAACAGAAATATTTTTGAAAATTATGCAAAAAGTGAAGTGAAATTTATTCAGAATATAAGTATAACACAGAGGCATTGGGAATATTGACATTGGGAACATAGACAATAAAACATAGACAATAAAACATAGACTTGCTGAATATATACTATTTTATAACATATTATTTAAATATACATGTTATGCAACAAAAGATAGATTAGAACAATTAGATAAGTAGGTCTATTGTCACTATTTAGATTTGTGTGTGTGTGTGTGTGTGTGTGTGTGTCAGAGTGAATACATATATGGCCATATATTACATTTTTGTATGGGAGACAACCATGTGACAACCAACCCCAAACAGAGTGTGACAACCATCCCCAACTGACCTTGTATGCTAGCAGTGACGCTAGCAGCCACAAGTTGTAGCATAACTAAGACAAAACATATAGAAAATATAGCTCTGTCTTTATATTTTTTAATGGTAATAGTTTTTCTAAAGTCAACCCAGTTACAAAACTAAAAAAGAAAATATGAAGTCCTGAAAATTTACATTTTGACATGAAAAACCTTAATATTGATTTCACCTCAAAACTTTGTCAAACACTTGAACTGTCAATGTAGATGACCCCTAACACTAATTCTGAACATTTCTATGTCAGCGGCGTTGATCAGCACCCTTTAATGGCTGAGATATGATGAGTGTGACAACCAACCTGTGTGACAACCAACCCGGTCTCCCCTACACTACACTACAAACAGTAGTATACTACCAAATGGGGGTAAACCAACCTTCGTAAGGCGATTTCAAGTTCAAATTTCATGTGATTGTTGTGATACCAAACATAGTATTGTACTGTGTAGGGAATATACCAGTACCTGAATTCCACCAAAGGAAGCTTTTGAAAGGAACAGTGAAGGCATATGTATGTATGCAGTATGCTGTAGCGTGTAAACTTTGAAACTAATCAACCACAAAACTGATTCCTAAACTAAAATTCGACACATTGGCGACTTTTGTTTTTTTCAAGATGGCAACTGAAATTAGTTCTGAAGGAAGCTGTATACAAAAATGTATACAACTCGCACAGTGATTGCACCTGTTTGGTGCCTAAACCCTATTGTGACCAAGGGGAAATTTAAGTAACATAAATAAGTGACAAGGCTGGCTAAGTGGTAAATTACAAATAGAAGAGCCCTGCTGCTTTGTTTTCTAGAAAGAGTGAGGACATGGGGCCTTTTTATGTGAGTTAACTTAGGCAGTCCTGTCACTAATCCACCCTCTTGGAGTGAATTCGTCTCACTGAAGTTCTTTTCCTGATTTCTTCCTTTACCCAGCTAGCTTTATAACCGCTGTGTGCTGTCCCCACCACCTAACAGTAACAGAAAATAATTGAGAAGCTGTTTTGATTACTGATATAGTGGGTCTATCCAGGACACCAGACACCACCCCTGAGCCATGTGAAGGTGTGAGGTGTGTTAGGTCTAATTCAGCGAAATTCTGATAAAGACAGGTTTACAATCATAGTAAAATGCTACTTTGTTGCTGTTGAAGTAGTGCCAGGTAGTGCCACTGCTCAAAAATATAAAACAGCTTGATACGAAGCCAGCTTGTATTATCATTTTATAATGTTTTGGACTTTAATTAAGGAAAACAAATATAATTGATGAATGGGAATATGAGGCAAAATGTTGTCTGATTGCACTACCATTTTTACATTCAGTTTGGCTTTGTTTTTTTAAAAATCATTATTACTCACAGAACGTACTGTAAGTATAGAAAATGTGTGCGTAGGAACTGCCCTGGATGGATATGTGTTTGTACCACAAGGTGGCAGTCACATGCTGTTAAAGTGGAACTAAGTCTTTTTTTTTTCAGAGCTCTTCCTCACTTTTACACACACACACACACACACGCACACGCACACACACACACACACACACACACACACACACACACACACACACACACACACACACAGCCCGGTACCACACACAATAGTACTGATGTTCTGAGGACATTAAAATGTCATTTACAAAGTTATCATGGCAACTGTTAAATATACTGCAGAAGAAATTGAGCAATACAATATTTCATGCTAGCTGTGGGCACATTAGTGATGACAATGAATTCATCTTTAATGTTCTGAATTAGTTAATCAAACGTCATACTTATTAGGTGTCTTCATATAAGTGTAATCAAAGCTGATATATGACTGATGCCACCATGAGAGAGATGAGATTGTAACTTGTAACAGAGAGAGTGATTCTTCAGAGTAGGTATTCACTCGCACAGCACTTCTGACTCACAAACAGTAATTGAAAGCACGGAAAAGCTTGTACATGTCTGTTTTGACTGCTTTAGGGATGAATGATTTTAATTTTCTTTTTTTTTATCAGGTTTTAAAATCTGTTTGAAATCCACACTCTGACCCATAAACAGGGAACTAATGTTTAACATGTTATTCCATTTTTCTTTTTTCTTTTTTTCTTCTGTGGACCACTTGGGACCAGGTATAATTAAGATCTTTCCCACTGGTGTTATGACTTGAAGTGTTTACTTGGTATCCTGAGCCGCAGTCCGCCCTGAGGACAGAGGTCCATGCATGCAGGCAAAAAAAAAGAAAAAACGAAACGAGTGCAGTCAAAAAATCAGCTGGGATGATATTGGCCCGCTCGAGCCAATTTCTGCCAATTTAGCTGACGTTCTCTGGAGACGGGCGATATTTAACAAAAACAGAGATAACACACAACGTGTTTGCAGGAGGGTGGAAGAGTGTGAGGAGGAGGAGAAGGAGGAGGAGGTCGAGGGTGAGCGTGAGCTAAATTCTTCCATGGCCCCCTTAAACCCTGTGAATAATCACTGATTATTTTCTCATTTTGAAGCCCCTGTGGTTTATGGATAATTTTAAAGGGTTTTTAATTTCCTGTCCCGAGAAGAAACTCTTCAGATGCCGTGAGTGCTCATGAAAGTGTGTGTGTGTTTGTGTGTGTGTTTGTGTGTGTGTGCATGTCTCTGTATTGACGTGTGTGTGTGTGTGTGTGTGTGTATGTCTGTGTATTGATGTGCATGTGTGTGTGTATGTGTGTGGGTGGGTGTCCATGCGTGTGTGTCAGAGAGAGAAGGGGGGATTTGTATTTTTGTTTTTTCAGCGGAGTGTTCTCAGCTTTTGGGGGTCGTGTGTCATGTAGGATTTTAATACGCTGCTCATTTCCGGCCTGGACACAGATAGGGATCAAAGGCGCTGGCGGCCGCTCTCCACTCTCCGCTCTCCCCTTCGCCCGTCCCCTCTTCCAGGTGTAGATCCACACTGGGGCCGGCGGGCCTCCCACCGTCATTGCACTCGTTTCATATCAATTTTCCCCTCCGCTCTCAAGATCCACGCGCTTCCTAATTCTATTCAGGGCTTCGTGACTTAACTGGGTTGGCATGTCTGCCCCCTCCACCCCTGTCTTTCTCTCCCCCCCCCCCCCCCCCCCCCCCCCCTTCCTCTGTGTTAGATTTGCTCTAGTCTGGCTCCATTCTGGTTCATATTAAGAGGCTGAGGTGTGTTTGGGGGTGACCTCTTTCACCCTACAACACCCCAGCCCTCAGATTCAAAACAGGGCAAAATTAAGGTAATGCTTTAATATGCTTTATAAAGTAGCCAACTGTTGTGTGGCGTGACAAATCTAAACACCAAAAAAAGATCCAGTTACTTGTGTGTTACAGTTACAGTGTGAGAAAAGGAACTAGCACAGCATATCCTTCTCTCAAGGACTGTGAAATCAGAAACTGTATGTGATGTCAGAACAGGCTTATTTATTTGTGGAATCTTTTTGGACTGTTGAATATAACTTTAAGAGACAGACAGCTAGCTGTCTCTGGTCTCCCTGTAGGAGGGGCAGACAGGATAAAAGAACACAGGGAAAAAGAAAAAGAGCAGAAAAATAAGAGCACAGCTTTTACAGAACACCGTCGACAAGAAGAGCACAGAGCAATTTGATAACGGGAGAGAAAGAGGCAGAGGCAGTGTGTGCGCAAATTACAGGATGTTTTTATTGTATTTCTGCTGAAGGCAGCGTTCAATTTCCCTTTCTCTTACCCAGCCACCACTTATCCCAGCCTCCCGGTGCCACGGTTGCGAATTGTCTCTCCTTTTGTCCCTCTCCCAAAACGCTCCCCCACTCCTTCTTTTCATGCCCCGCACTCCAGAGGCTGGTATCGAGCCACGGTAAAGGGAGGAAAATTGCCCTGGTATTATTATCATGAGAATGGGATGGAAGGAGGAGCGAAGGGGGGGGGGGGGGGTTGGTTGCCCAGGGTCTGTAGACATCACCCCTGGCTAGGTGGGTGGGAGGACTAGCTGGACTGTAAATTGGCAGCTTGACCGCGTGCTGCTCATCTAATGGCTTCTGTGTGTTGAGCATGTCCAGGCCCCCTCTCTGCCGCAGAATTTGAAGGTTGGCCTCGGACTGAGGTGAGGAATAGTTTTTTTTTTTTTTTTTGGAGTGTTCAGGATACAGGAGGCCAGGTACACTGAGTTTTTTTTTTTTAAAGAAGAAGAATAAAGATACAACCAGGGGAATGGAGGAGTTCACACAAATACACAAATAGGATGTCTGCTTGAAGGTGTCTCTGAGAACTTTGTTGTCTGGTAAATTTGTGTACTCTACTACTAGATGTTATTCATGTATGTAAAGGGGCTGATATTCACAATGTAAAACGGACAATGAGTGCCAGTACCATCTAGCATAACTTAAAACCTTGTACAGACATCACCTTTAAACCTTGGCTTAAAGAAAGCAGTGCCTAAACTCTTGTTGCTGATGCTTAGTGTGGGCATGGCGTAGACAAGAGACGACTATCAACACACATACCCAACAGAATGCGAGCTGCACACACCTCTTCTTACACCCCCCCCCCCCCCCCCCCCCCCTTCACTCCCCTCAGACAATTGGACAATTGATGCTGGTCGGCTTGGCTCCTTCTCCGAGGCTTCCATTACTCTCGCAGTGTGGGGCCAGGTCAGTGAGTGGAGGGAATTGCTCGGAATTTGCTGGTAATTGAAAAAGCCTATCCCACCCTTTGGTGAGGTCTCCACCCAGCAGGACACACACACACACACACATATACACACATACGCATGCACACACACACACACACAAACACACACATACGCACACACACACACACACACACACACAAACACACACGCACACACGCACACACGCACACACACACACATACAGGCTTGACATGTGTAAATCCAGAAGTAAATAATGTAAACATTGTGTTTTTGTCTTACTGCTTTGACTTCATTTGTATCTTTTTTAGACTGTCCTGTCCTGTGGCACTATATGCCATAATGTGGGTATACGCAGACACATGCTCAAATCTCTTCACAACACAAAACAGCTCTTTGCATCACACACACTTAGCCACCTATCTACACACACAGAAATACACAACCTTTTTAAACAAAGAGGTAACCACTCAGTCAAGGATACTCCTAATGGTGCCCATTTTCCCTACCTCTCCCCAGCTCTCGCCCTCAAGGCAGACTGAATTGATGCAAGCTGACAGCATCACGATTGCACCTAAGAGCTGGGCCGCTGGTGGGCCAGGGGTGGCCAAGCTCTCCTTTACCACACCCCTG
Organism: Coilia nasus; assembly: GCA_027475355.1. Taxonomy (NCBI): domain Eukaryota; kingdom Metazoa; phylum Chordata; class Actinopteri; order Clupeiformes; family Engraulidae; genus Coilia; species Coilia nasus. The sequence goes on from CM050217.1 coordinate 21,848,497, forward strand.
ACTGCACTTGATTGCAGGTATTGATGCCTGGTCATTGTGTTTGTGCACCACAGGAGAAGTAGTTTGGGGGGGTTGGGAGAGATGACAGCTTTCATCGATTAATGCTCCTCTTTAGTTTGTCATGCTAGCATGCCTACCAGATCCTGGAAGCAAGCAACAGCAGATCTGTCTGCCCTGCCCTTGCACACACATATATGCACACAGGCCAGGGTGCTAGCCTTTATGCAAACTCTGATGGTCTAATTAGCAGGAAATAGAGATAGACAGACAGATAGACAGACACAGATGTGTTTCTCATGCACATTCCTACAAAAAATACAGCTAAAAAGCTAAGCTAATCTAAGGCTTACTTCCATTATGGTTCTTGAAGAAAAGATGCATGAAGAGAAAACTAAAACTGTTCTTTAACAATGTAAATATGAAACCAGCTGCTGTTTAATGTTTAACCTCTTAAGACGCACCCACTATTATAACTTTGTTGTTACCAGAATGGCAACGACCAAGTTGTAATGTGTTACTAAAGACTTTCTGTAATGTCGTAGTAATGTTGTAATACTGTAGTTAAATTTTTTTCAGTCACAGTGAGTCGTAGCGCTGGCGATATGGTGACGTGCTAAGATGCTACACACCTGATTTCAAAGCGGTGGATTGGTCAGAGAGGGACACTGAGGCAAAGCTGCGTATGTCACACGTGTAACAATACTACTACTACTAATGCTGAAGCAGTAGTGTCAGAGATCTGGAATAAACTGTTAGAGAGGTTTTAGCAGTAGCCTATGGGTTTTTAATATTATTTTTCACATCATTTGGTTTTAAATCAGAAAAGAGATGCATAACTGCATTCAGCCTCATGGCCTCTAAAATGTTCTGGACCCATATCAAACAAATATGTGTTTCGTCACTGGCTAATGTGGTGGTGAGTGCGGAGTCTGCAGACTATCTAAGGTTTTCAGAGATGTAGCATGTCTGTATACCCTTCTTCACATTAACCTTCCTTATGCTAGTACACATCAGGAATGGAAATAATGATTTGCTGTTGAGTGGCTGGTGAATTTTACCATTTATTTTTCAGTGGCTGGTAAAGGTAAAACTTTATTTCATAAAGTTATTTCCACCCCTGGTACACATCATCGTTTGCAACATATTCTGGACCTAAGATTCCTACTGAAGATAAAGCCCCTCGCATGTTGATGCAGATAGCCTCAAGACTGTCAGACTCATCATGATCATGCTGGCTTTTACCTTTTTCCTACTAGTTATGTTGAAGGTTGGTTTCTATGTTGGCATCCTGTTTTGAACACATAGCAACTAACCTAACCTTGGGCATTAAAAGGTCAACAGACTCACAGGTCTCACAGACTCTTCTTGTGTGTAGCAGGGTATGTATTACACCATATTGGAGAGGTCAAACACACTTCCCCATTTCTTCAAGCTTGAAACACTCATAAAGCATCCTTTAGCACATATTGTTTTATCAAACTATGAGACCACACTGACAGACAGGCTTTCTTGTAGATATAGTCTTCATAAGCCAATCATATTTATTGTATTGCTTTCATGCTTTTTAATGTCAACAACATTTTAAGTCCCAGTTGATGAAACATGCCAGTACCACTGGAAGCAGTAAATTGTTACAAACCTGTTAATTGGATTGAGAGATTTTTTGTCTTTTATCATTTTCATATTCATTCATCTATGGACTCATGCTGAGTAGTTGTTTTTTTATAAGACCTAGATAATGTACTGTATACAGTTGCATCTGTTGTACCTTTCCCTCCATGTGTCCTTTTGCATTCTTCATATACTGTTCTAACACCTTAGCACATTGCCAGTCCCACATACCTGTATAATATAATGGACATATTGCCTCATCCATGCCTTGCTGTGTGGGAGCTGGGCAGGTTAATTCCCTTGTGTAATGAAACTGGCACTTATGCCTGTTCCAATCACTCCCTCACACTCTCATGTCATCCTGACACATTCTAGCAGTGAGTGTGCTGTCCTTCATTATATTTAATTTTCAATAGAAAACGCTGCAGTTATTTATATAATAAGAGCCTCCTCTCTCAATTAGCCTACATAAATGTGTGTGCGCAGGCGCAGGCACACACACACACACACACACACACACACACACACACACACACACACACACACACACACACACACACACACACACACACACACACACACACACAGACGCACAAGCAAGCACCACACACCCAAGGGCATCTGATATCTCAGAATACACAGCCTTGGAACATGAGGTACAAATTGAATTGTGTAGCACTGAGATCTGAAGTGCTGTACCGGTAATGAAAGCAGGCAACACGCTAATTAACGAATTAATTACTATGGAAAAATTTGCTTTGCAGCTACTCCCCACCCTCCTTCCACCACACCCCCCAAACCCCATTTTCTCACTTGTGTCTCATTCCACTCCACAGTCCTCTATGCATCTAGCATATGCATCTACATATCTACAGAGTGCTGTGTGCGGGTATTGTCTATCGTTCCTGGCATCACTGATAATATTTTAGGGACTGTGTAAAAGATTGCAAGCAAAATCTGCTTGAGATAAACAAAAGGTTCTTGTTATGTCGTATTTATGTTCTTTATATCCATGACTCACTCAGACACTCTGTGATTCACTCATGGTTGCCTCCCTTTTTTAACTGATTTGCTTGAGTGTTAAACAAGGGTGCTTTGTTAGACAGGTGACACAGTACCTAGTAGTGCTTTGTTGTGACATCCCATTCAGCCTGAGGCTGATGTCCAAAGTGGGCTTATTACAGTCCAGGGAAAGCAAATGATACCGAACAACTTCTCTTTCAATTTCAATCATTGTACTCTCAAATTATAAATGTCCTCTGAAAATTTGTACACAAAAATGACAGATATGTAAATTTTTGTTGTTGTTAAAGACAACTATGATACCGTCGACATCAGTGTTATTTTGACTGTGACATTGTCATCCATCCTTTCCTCATTCTTTACATCATTTCCTTGTTTCTAGCCCCTCCTCCCATGAAGGACACAAGGAAGGAAGTACTTGAGGGTGGAGGTATCAGGAACATTTGAACATGACAAATGATCACACAAGCACAAACAATGTTAAAACTTTCAATGTTGTGTGGATGGTGTTGTTAAAGGCCCCAAAGGACGCGTCATCCTTGTCACCATGGAACCCCTACTGTACCTCACGAGTACAAAACATCTGCAAAGTATGCAGGTCCTGTGCCCTTCTCGGAGCAATTAGACAAATGAAACATCCCTAATGCTGTTAAGCTTTGGACAATTTCTGGTGCATGAGGACTTCAAAACTTTAAGACTTTGAGACTTCTCTTGTCTTTGAACAGTGTCTGCACAACTACATTCAGCAGCAAGGCCACTGAGGTGCAAGATGAAAGTAATAAAGTGTTAAGCACAAAGTACAAAGTGTCAAGTACAAAAAAAGAGCAAAGAGAACAAGTGGTGTGTTCCGATATTCATGCTTCCATGGGTACACTTAACTACAGTGCACTGTCTGCACTTACTAAGTACACAGATTTCAGCAGGTAAGTGTTGTTCCATATTCCATACTCCGTGATGCACTTACCGGAATTTCCGATGGTGACTGCAGCCGCGTGTCATTACCCGCCAACTTTGAACGGAGAACGAGACATATTTAAGTCATTGCAAAATGAATACACTACTGCAAGCTTCCTGAAAAATGCGCCAACGTCGTCAGCAACGTAATCTCCTCGTTTCTTCTTCAGTTGGTCTGTTTGGATTCGTCACTTCCGCAGCTATGTAGCTAAGATGGCGGCTTTGAGTGCGAAAAGTGTACCTTGATCCACACTCACCGTTTTGACCGTTTTGAGGGCAGCATCCGGGTCCTTTCAGTACACTTATTTTCGCCAAAATCGTAATGTGAACACCCTACGTTCTCAAACTAAGTACAGTAAGTGCAGAAAGTATGGACATCGGAACACACGGAAGGAAGGGGGGAGGGGGGTATATACAAGGGCATTAGAAATGATAACAATAGGTGGCGAAAGGGGTTTAAGTACAGACTAGTGTAGTAGTGTTAATATTGCACTATGAAGTAGGACAGCAGATATATTGCACCACAGTAAGACAGAGTGTGATATGGAGTATCACACAGGGGGAGAGATGTGCCTTAGGTAAGTTTTCCCGGGGCAGGGACACTGTAGACTATAGTTCTGTGTTTGTGCATACAGAACAAAACAGTGGGAGAGGGGAGTACATGGAAGGGCACAGTGAACATTGCACAAGGCCTGTGTAGGTATTGCACGTTATCGGGAGGAGAGATGAAGACCCAGTGGGATACTCCAGGACAGATATAGGAGCTTTGGCCAGGTCAAGTGATGGGCACCTATGGCCTTATCAGCTGTATTACATGTTAAGCTGGCACTGTTGACTATAGTATGTCCTGTGTGGCGAGAGGGTGACAGTCAGTCCCGTCCCCTAGCCTTGCTGTGGCTCCACATCACTGCTTTGGACAGCAAGCCACTCAAACATGAAACCTGATAGCGTACCGCTATATCGTTACAGAATCACAAAACAGGAAATACACAGTTAGCTCAAGGTTAAATAACAACAACCAAAAGGGCATACAAAATTAAAGCTCATAAAAAATGTGCATGTTGACAAAAATATATACATGTACTGTAAAATAAAATTCAATTTAATCAGGTCACAAATCATTCTGCTGTGGACTAGGTGACATGGTTCCAGTATGTGAATCTTATGCACAGGTAAAGCTCAGTGTGTTCTGATGAACGGTTTCAGCTTTGTAAATGATGGTGATTTAATTTCATTCACAGCTGTTTTTCATCTGAAGGTCACCCCTATGAATCAATTTGTTGGGGCAGATAGATACTGGGGGGATTGTTTTCACATCTTTTTCTTTTTACAGTAGATAGTCATATGGTCATGTTGTTATTCCCCAGTCGGACATTACAATTAAAACAAACTGTGCCATGTTATTGGGGTACCCGCAACCACTTCTTTACCTCATTCCCATTTGGGGGCAAATGGTGTGTATATATTATGTGTGTGTGTGTGTCTATGTGTGTGTGTGTGTGAGAGAGAGTGTGAGAGAGAGAGAGAGAGAGAGAGAGAGGTTTGTGCTCTGCTGCAGCATTCTGAGGAGACGTTATGACTCTGTTGTGATGGAGCAGGCCCCCTACAATCCCCACGGGTCTTGCAGAGAGGACTGGGCAACATGGCAGAGAAGCAGTTAAGGCAGAGCTGTTGCACCCCTTCGCTCCGCTTAGCTCGAAATGAAACCAGATGGACTCGTTTACAGCTAATTAGCTGCAGCACTTTAAGTGCAGTCTCACCTACGCAATTAAAGCTTTTATGAAAAACCTCCCAACAGCTTCAGAACTGGGGGAGATGAAGCAGCTGCCCAGATTTGCTTGGCTTACTCTGCACTACATACACACATACATCTAACACACATACACACGCACACAAAGACATACACGCACGCACACACACAAACACAGGCACACACACACACACACACACAAACACACACAAACACATACACGCACGGCACACTCACACAAAGACATACACACGTGCACACACACACACACCCAAACACATACACACACACACAAAAACATATACATGTATGCGTGCACATACACATACACACACACACACACACACACACTCACACATTTGCCACCAGATGGGAGTACGGTAAAGGAGTAGGTGGGAGTACCCCAATAACAAGAATACTGCATGTACAAAACAACACAACTTCCATTTAATAATGCAAATGAGAAACAACCATGGGTCTGTGACCTCAACGGTATATCTATAGACAGGAAGCGTTGCAGTGACAACACAGGTCACTTTTAATCCCTTTTGTGTTTGCTGGGTAATCAGAGCCGACCCAATGCCCTTTTCTACCTGAAATGAATTTGAGTCAGCTCTTATCCAAAAAAACGAGAGAGGCACTGATGTTGACCTGGCATGGAGAGGGTGATGATACAGAGGTTCCTGTGCCCAACACAGTCAACACGCGCATCAATTTACACAGCCAGCACACTGGCACCGCGAGCTCACTGGGCAGCGTTATCTTGCTCTGTCAGAGAGGAACGGGAGCCAACCCTCTCACCTCTGCAAAGCAGGTGCTACAGATATACGATCACTATGGCACTGAGGGACTCCAGTGCCGCAATGCTCGTGTGTTATTTTAGGGGTTTTATTCTTCTTTATGACTGAGATGTACACTAACCTTGTATTTGTTACTAATACGTTGTCAGTGTCTTCACCATAACTCAGTATATAAGGTAGGGTGTATATTTTGGCAGTTCTGATTTGATCTTTGATCATTTCTTCTCCTAGGTCAAATGAAAAAGTAACAGGGCGAAAGCTTGTTGGAGGTTTGAGTTTCACTGGCACAGACACTGGGGTTGATGTTAGATAACTTTGTCTGCTTTCCATGGGGTATCTTCCTACCCCCTCAAAAGCTGTAACATCAATTGTATTTTTAAGGTTTTGTTGCCAGCTCAAGCTACTAATTAACAGTCTTTGTAGAAGGGAAGCTGTTACTGGCCAGCATGGAAAGAAGGAACTAAGGGCAACTTATGACAGTTGACTAGAACGGCAATACGTAGTATATTTATGTTAAATAGGAATATACACGTACAACAATCAATTTGTTTATGGAAATAGGAAAACCTGACTGTTCAGTGGCTGCCTTAACTGAAGGATATCCTATATGAATACTAAATAATGTGTTCAAAAATGAGTAAATCCTCACTGTCATAACACCTGGTGAATTTGGCAGATGTGCTAAACTCATTAGGAGAAATTGCAGTCCTTTCACACCTGATCCCTAGTCTTGACTGTTTGCCAAGTGCGCACTAGATCCAGTGGAAAGCCTTAATGCACCAGCCTTAATTGGTTGAAAAAATATGACATCACAAATCTTATGACACAAACAACCGCTACCTCCTGGGCTTAGTGTATGCGGTCATTATCAAATATTCAAAACTATGTTTGCTTATTTGCAGGCCTCTGCAGTTATCTTGCTGCTGAACACACATCATTTGTAGCATTTCTAATATGCTAGAACTTACCATTGACCCCACAGTCACCCTGTCATCTGAAGCAGCATACACCATATTGTCTTTAAAAATCTTATAAGGGTTGTCAATGCTATGCACCAACATGACATCTGTAAAATGGTTTGAGAATGTAACATGTCCTATACAGTACCAGTGTTGTATAAAGTACTGGAAAATTGTAAAAGTACAAGTAAAAGTTAATAACAGGCAAAGGCAGTCTGAATTTGTAAAAAAAAATTGGTGAACTGTGAAGGTCCTTTGGCACCTATGGTTAATCCTAAATAACAAGCAATTACACTGCTGCAAATGCACACATGACCAATTGCTGTCATTATAAATAAAAGTGGAGAGAAAACTGAATGTTATGTGGCATCTGAAGATGGAGACCACAGTTTGAAACCTTTTTTTTTTCATAAACCTTTGTTTTTTAAAATAAGATTAACTCAGTGCTGAAAATGAGGCGTACATCACACCATTAAGAAAAAAACATAAAACACTGCTGTCTCCGTCTCCTCTTCCATCAGGACTGAGTGTGGAGCTAGCTTACTGCGTGAAGCCAACAGGTGTAGCTTATTGGTTGTCATGCGCAAGTGGCAATTGCGAACAAGCCAGCCTGACTTCATGTATGTATGTATGTATTGTATGTATGTATTGTATGTATGTATGTATGGCAGTCAGTTTTTTTTTTTTTTGGTAACGAGTAACTAAACGGCACATTTAAAATGTATCGGAGTAAAAGTATGCAATTAGGTTCGGAAATATAGTGAAGTAAAAGTAAAAGTTATCTTTTTTTTTTAAACTGAAGTAAAGTACAAAGTCTTCCAAAATCTACTTAAGTACAGTAGTGAAGTATTATTACTTCGTTACTATACAACACTGTACAGTACTCCTATCTGCAGGTTTAGTGCCAGTTTTAATTCATGTCCTCTTTATACAGTCACTTGATTATAACTTGCATGTTAAGGCTATTTGTGTCAGAAGAGAATTCCAGTGGCTGCACTGACTCTCAGAAATGAGCTGAAGTCCATGAGGACTAGTTAGCCTCCTTCTCCGGCATTCTTCACAGTTGCTGTAGTACAGGGTGACCCTGACCAACATCTTCACTTTCCAGTCACAGCCCCCATTTTTTGGGGTCTGTTCATGGTGAAACACACGGAAACCTACTGTTCAAAGTTTTTGTAGCTAAAACATTACTTATTTGAATTATATTGACTGTAGAACTGGAAATGTCCCTTTTTTTGTTTTTTGTTTTTTTGAGGAAAATATCCCTAGTCAGGTCTCTGGTTTCGGGAATCTGGTCAACCTCTGATAGCCTGGTAAACCCGCCCCTTGTACTTCATTTTATTTTGTACAGAGGGTCTGGACCGGAATCTCTTGAGGTTGTGTTCGTTAGCCGTGACATTGACCTTGTGTGCTACATTTAAATTGTAGTGTGTAGGTACGCTAATTGCATACGTGACGACCAGACGTTAGCGCTTGGGTAAAGGCAGAGGCACTTTTTTTTAAACTTCAGCAGAGTCCACACCTCCAATAAATAGTTTCTGATGGTGTCTGTTCCAGACCCTCTGTACAAAATGAAATGAAGTACGAGGGGCTGGTTTAGCAGGCTAAACCTCTGATAGGCTAGTAAACTTTGGGTCCAGGCCTCAATACACATTTTGTTATGTGAACACTGGTTAAAAAAGCACACATCTTACGAGCCGCTGAGAGGAGCAGGTCGGCTCATTTTGGGAGATGAGCACAATCACATGTGTGGGGATGGTCAAAGGCAGGGGGAGGGGGGATATTGGATTGGAAAGGCTGGATCCCACCCTCAAGCAAGCAGAGACTGGGAAACGGATAACCTCAGCCTGGAATGGTCCAGGAAATTAGGGGATTATGAGTGAAGCCAGTACTGGGGTGGGCACCACACCATGCGTTGGGTGGTCTAATGGCACTTCTAGCTCTTACACATTTTTCAACAGCATAATGTGTCTATTATTAATAGCTATTATTTGCTCAACACAACGTAATGATACATCGGGCAACTAACTTTTTGAGCAATGTTGCCTAGCAACAACATGATTGGCTCCTAGCTTTCTGATGGGGTGATCATGAAAAAAATGGCCCGCTGATGATGTACGTTCTCCTAATAAAAATGTGCTGCTTAATATCAGTGTGAAAGTGCCCAAACAACATCTGTTGGTAACACTGCCTGACAACATTGCTCAAAAAGTTGCCTAGTGTATCATCATTTTTACAGTTCTTACAATTGACACTGTGCTAAAGATGTACCTGCAATACAGATTGAACACACACCAGCATGTTGCCAACACTTATGGCATTTTTTAAGTGAAAATTTCATCAGCTAATGATGTGGCTAATTTTCAGCTCCACACCTTTCTAATGGTGACACGCAGGGTGTGAATGTGTCTTTGCCCAGAGAGATTACGTGTGAAATCGACACACAAATCATGCATTTAAGCCTGTGATTTAGTATTTATAGATAGTTTATTCGATATCTCCCCCCACTCCCCACTTTTTTAACACAAGCACAGGTAAGATTGAGGAATGGGGACAGATCTATGCTAGATCAGAGTGGGACTTTCAGGAAAGCTGTTTGTGCTCCCTTGACACCAGAGTCTGATGCAGTTCAGACGAGAGCTAAGAATAACCCTAGGACAACACCAGCTCATTCTGCTAGGCCCGTCTTCAACCGGGGAGGGAAAGCTAATTAGTAAAACCAGCTGGTGTTTGGCTGAAATGAGAACCTGCACATCCGCTGTCTTCAATAGCACACGGTTTGACACCAGAGTGTTAAGTTTTGATGGACTGTCACAGAGGCTGTCTTGCTATGCCAATGCTATGCCTAGTTAAGAGTGGTTATAGTAATTGGGACATATTATGGGATGTAGCCTGCTAAAAGCAGGTATTCCTCAAAAAATAAGACACTTTAAACATTATTGTTTTGCATGACACTCTAAAGACCCCTTGTAAAATAAACACAAATATTCACACAGAAAAAAATGTTGCCATTGCAGACGTCACATGTCAAGTCAAACAAGTCAGAGTCAAAACTGAATTCAAATTCTATTTATTTTTTGATGAATTGTCAGTACATCTAAAACATGGCTGCTTGGCGTTGGCTTTGAGGGCCTTCAAGGTGAACTCCGGTGATGGTAGATCAGCGAATGCAAGCGTGTTGTGAAAGGAGAACCTTTCGGTCGTGCAGAGGAATGCAGCCGTGGCGCCGCCTCCTCCGTGCCCCCCTTTCTTCCACTCCTCTAATCACTCTCGCCATCGCACCGCCGGCCTCTGCTTGACTCCTTTTGTGATGGTCCACTTCACCTTTGTCGTAAACAATGGCCCTCAGCTCCCCTCTGCAAAGGTGCTTCAGGCACCTCCTCTTTCTCTCTCTCTCTCGCTCTCTCTTTCTCTCTATTTCTCTCTCTCGCTCTCACTCTCTCTCTTTCTCGCTCTCTCTTTCTCTCTTGTTCTCTCTCTTTCTCTTTCTCTCTCTCTCTCTCTCTCCCTCTCTCTTTCTCTCTCCCTCTCTCGCTCTCTTTCTTGCTCTTTCTCTCTCTCTCGCTCTCTCTTCCTCCCTCTCTCTCCCTCTCTCTTTCTCTCTCTCTCCCTCTCTCTCTATCGCTTTCTCTTTCTCTCTCTGTCTATCTCTCTCTCTCTTTCTCTCTCTCTCGCTCTCTCTCTTGCGCTCTTTCCCTCACTCTCTATATATATATATCTCTCTCTATGCCATGTGCCTATCTTAGGCCACTCTACGTCTGTAACAACATTTATACTGTTAGTCATAAAATAAATGGCATATTCATGTTTTTGTCCTGTAAAAAGTCAATGGCATAGTCATGTTTGTTAACAAATGTAAGACAGCTCTAAGGTATATTTCTGAAGTTCTGTCACTATTTGAAACCCTTTTCAGTGTCTTCATGCCATGTACTGCACATATGAAGGAATGAAAAGCTCACAAATATGTTCTTATGTAGAGTGACTGACACTGGTGTGAGGGAGCCAGCCATCTTGTGCATATTTAAGAAGTTTTTACCTCGCAAGGCTCATCGGAGACAAAAGAGGACCCGTACTGAATGGCTAAGTTGAGCTGTGCGAGCCCTGTGTGAGTGTGAGAGTGAGCCTGAGCGAAACTACCTCTAATTGTCCCTGCCTAGCTAATCAGCTCAGCCGGTATGAAGCGGAGCGGAAAGACGGGGCAATTTTCACATTAGAACTGCAGCAGAAATAGAGAGGGAGTCAAAGGGGAGCGCAGAACCGAGCTCTCCCGAGACGACTGCAGATGGCTTCATCTCTGAGCTCACCAGAGATGGAAGGGGGGAAAAAACAACAGAGAGGGGAGGATGGGAGTGAGGGAGGTGCGCACACACACACACACACACACACACACACACACACACACACACACACACACACACACACACACATATATACACACACATACACACACACACACACACACACACATATACACATACACATATACACACATACAACACACACACACACACACACACACACACATACATATACACGTACACATATACACACATACAACACACACACACATACACACACCTATACGCACACACAACACACAAACAAACACACACAACACACACAAACATAACACACTCACACACAGACACACATACACACAACACAGACAGACATACAAACATAATACAGACACACACACACACACACACACACACACACAAACACATAACAGACACAGGAAACGGCACACGTGCACTTATAAATAAATCCCTTAAAAGACAGACATTGTACCTTTTCTCTTACATGTGTTTTGTTACTCTTGTAAAGCATGTATAGTACATATACATTGTGTTGCTTATTTCACGTCAAATGTCTATCTGACTCCTGATGAGATAGGATCATGAAAGGGTGGCAGACAAAAGAAAGGTCGTTTGCGATAGACCATCCATCTTCTTTGGTTCCATATCATAAGCTTGACTACCACCTCTATTCAAAGGCAGTTTCCACCCTGGCAATGGACTGTTTATTTAGGAGATACTCAGAAGCATGCATCCTGTGATGATGGCTGTGATTTCAATCTGTCTGTGATAATTTACAGTGTCATTGTCAGAAGTCTTCATCTTCAAACAACCGACTTCAAGGAATGTGAAGCCAATGCATATCAACATATCAAAAAAGGTTAACATCAGCCATTGAGAGACAGACTAAATTCAGGTCTTACATTTACACATTTGTACTTTGGTTGTGTAACATGAATACCAGATCATCAGACTTGAGTAGATAAAAATTAGTCAATGGTTATGGGAACAGGAAGTCCCCCGCCCCATATCGCTAACATGTGCGTACTTGCGTACACACACACACATACACACACAAACACACACACGCACACACACACTATCAGTGCAGTCATCTGTGAGCGTACTGCATGGAGTCTGCCGTCTGGCTCCATAAGGCTTATCAGTGTTCCTTAAAGACTTAAGCAGTTATACACAGGCACTCACACACTTGGGAACGTCAACACACACACACACACACACACACACACACACACACACACACACACACACACACACACACACACACACTCACACACACACACACACACATACAGAGAGTGAGAGAAAGAGAGAGAGAGAGAAAGAGAGAGATTTCCATACACACACAGTCAAACTAACAAACAAACAAAGCCATTAATGTTTGGAAGAAAAACACAGACATAAAAACTAAAAGAATAACACATAAAAGAGAATTTCAAAATAATTTTCTAGTGGAAAACAGCATTATATAATTGAATGAAAAATGCTTTGTGCGCAACAGTCTTGTGTTTGTTATGTGATCTTGTGAGTATTCTTGCCCCCTCAAACAAGCAATATCCCTCAGCTGAATGGCTAGGCAGGATTGTGTATACACCAAATGCTACCTTTACCTCACTCTTTTTTGAAGATGTCTTTTCCTTTTTCTAAAATGTGGTTTCCTACTGACAGCTCTGCTACCCGAACAGTCTGAAACTATGAACTCGCTCCTGCAGATCAGTATCACTCACAAACGGATGTGAAGGCAGACACCTTCACCCACACAGATAGGGAAAGACAGAAATGCCTGTGCCAATTTAAGAATTTAAGAGAAGTTGTATTTCGCTCATTTGATACTACAAAACATCCTTATAGTTCAACTGAGACTAGCTGTGGCACAGTTTTTTCATTAGGAATAAAAATAGCGCAGATTGAATAAACCAAGGCCCTTTCATATAAGCCCAAGTGTTGTAATTTTACTATTAAAGTCAGCCATCTGACTGAACATGAGAATTTGGTTAACTGCTTCAAGACAAAGACCCTGTTGCAAAAATTATTTACAGCAATTGAATCGCATTTCCATAATTTGGGCCTAATTGAGTCTAAGTGAATTGTTTTGCCAAACAGGGCATGATATGCTTTTGTGTTCTGCCCATCTGCACCCCCTCTCCCCCATGCACAAATAAATAAACATGTCATTCCAATACACATATACACACATGCACTAATGCCTTCTTTCTTCATTTTACTCTCTCTCTCTCTTTCTCTATCTCCCTCTCTCTCTCTCTCTGTATCTGTTTCTGTTTCAGTTATTTCTGTTCTCTCTCTCTCTCTCTCTCTCTCTCTCTTTCTCCCACACAGACACTCTCTCCACACACACACACACACACACACACACACACACACACACACACACACACACACACACACATTGTGCATGTGTGCATATTACAGAGGTATTTATCTGTGTGAAGAAAAATGCTTAATAGTGGTTGCTTCAAAGCACAGTACATGTCAACTGTAGCACTTGAAACATCACTTTTGCTTTGTCTGAAAGGAACATTAATGCATGATCTGAAATACCTACACTGTGGTAAAATCAGTTTGCCATGTGTTACCCTATCTGAGAGATGCTGTACAGTATATCTTGTGTTGTCTCTTGTGTCTTAATCATTGACAAATGGGAATACTGGATGTTTTTTTTCTTTGGTGGATTCTAAAACACTAAGGAGATGTGATTGTAGTGTGGCCATTGCCTCATGTGCTTGTTAACTCTGTTTATTTGCCTGTGGTGATTTCTACTCATTGCCAGCTGTGTTGGAAAACAGTTTGACTCTGTTTTCTGTCCAAGACAGAGTTGGAGTCGAAGACTGCATAGCAAAACCACAAACTGAACGCCCAGACTAATGTTTTTTTTCTGAAATAATAAAGCAGGTGGGGTCCTTTTGTTCATCAGCCTGGTTTGTATGTGTGCTATACACATGCTGGCCCTCTGCATTGCTCTCTCTCTCTCTCTGTCTGTCTGTCTTTCAATCTCTTTTCTTTCTTTTCTTTTCATTCTCTTTCTTTTGTCTCGTTTCTTCTCTGGCTGCCTCCACCCGAATGCACACACACGCACGCACACACACACACACACACACACACACTTTGCCCTTAACCCCCTTCTTTGTGTGATTGTACAGGTGTGTGGGGGATGATAACAGAAAGAGGAGCTCTGTGGTTCACTGAGGTGGAGCGCAGAGAGAGAGAGTGAGAGAGAGAAGAGAAAGAGAGAGAGAGAGAGAGAGAGAGAGAGAGAGAGAGAGAGTGAAAGGGAGGGAGACAGAACAAGTTCTGCCCTCACAGGGGGCACTGGCATTTTCCGAGCGGGCAGGCACTCCCAGGCGAGGGCAGAGCCTCCCCTCTTTATCACCCAGCTCGAGCACGGACACAGAGCCCAGGCTCACAGGCCCACAGACAACCCCTCTTGGCCTGCACCTACGCCTGGAGCTTGGAGGTGGAGGTGGAGGAGGGTGGGAGGGCGGAGGTGGCAGAGGCATCTGTCTGAGAGAGATCCGGTCTACGCTACGCTTCGCACTGCTCTTTCGCACTGACTGAACCAGGCTCCACCTCAGGCTGTGGGTAGAGCGAGGGGGTCCTCACTCACGCTCCTCACCTTGCTCACCCCGTCCCTTTGAAGCGCTATCTGCCTCTGAAATGCCACACCACAAACTGACATTTCTGCCGTCGTCAGCCAGATTCCATCAGCCATCTGACTCCAGCCGTCAGCTTGCGCGGAAACCAGAAGGGCCAGAAAAACAAAACAAAACTAAAAAAAATGTAGGTAGGGATGTGCTGCTCAGATAAAGCCACGCACCGTGCACATGCTCAGAACGATCCTGTGCTTTTTAAGGTAACTATCTACGCATGGCGGAGTCCAAAGACAGGCCTGCATGGTGGTGATAAAGAAGCATCAGAGAGGTTAAATTAAGAACAGTTCAGCATCACGGGTACATATTTCCCCTTCACGTCAATGTGCATTAGTCAGAGTTGCTTTGCTCTTCATGTTTTCATTCCTAAAACACTTCGCACGTAGACTTGGAGTGTGTTTTTTTTTCTCATCTTATTTTTTTTGGTCAAACAAAGAGCTTGTTGTTAATGCAGGCATTTGGCAGTTTTGGTCCAATCTGATATCCTCACAAATTTAAAATTCAGATTTTGAAATGGTATGAAGACAGAAAAAGTAAAGTACGAAAACCTGTGTGTGTGTGTGTGTGTGTGTGTGTGTGTGTGAGCTCCTGAGTATTATAAATGTGAGCCAGTCAGTGGTTGGATGTAAAGGGTGTTTCTCCCGCATCTGTTCCTAACTAAAGGGTGCTAATGAATGCACCAGGCCCACCTGGACCGTAGATGAGAGAACGAGAGAACGAGAGAGAACGAGAGAGAACGAGAGAGAGAGAGAGAGAGAGAGAGAGAAAGAGAGAGAGAGAGAGAGAGAGAGAGAGAGAGAGAGAGAGAGAGAGAGAGAGAGAGAGAGAGAGAGAGAGAGAGAGAGAGAGAGAGAGAGAGAGAGAGAGCTGGTCTGTGGCAGCTCAGTAAGAAAAGCTGGTCCATACCACCAACACCTAAAATGTATTTCCCAGGGTAAGCAAGATATAGAGCTTGGGTCATTCAATAGAATGTGTTTTTTAAATACTGAAGACTAAAAGTATTCACATGCTATGCTATGCTATTATGTACATAATCACTTAAACATATCCAGTGTGATTTTTGCTTCTTTTGTTGCTATGCTTCTTTCATCAAACAGCATATAATGCACAACTCTGTCCTAGTGATGACATTCAATGCCATATGGCCTTCTTTGCACCTCTTCTGAAACAGACTGTGACAGCCCTCGCTTATGCAAATGGATCAACATATATGTATTTCCCAAGCCATTTCTATAACACCATTTGTTCCCTATTTTCCTCAAAATCCTGAAATATTTTTCCACTGTGCTGTGTGTTCTGGATATTAATTTGACAGACACCAATGCACGACTTCAGAAATTACAGGAATCTGGTGAAGTTGAATTTACTTTTGTTTCTTCTACTGTGTAAGTACACTAGCACAATTTGACAGCCATTTCATTAGGTACTGTAAAGTTTACGGCTTATCATAATGTTCGACCTAACTATTGCCTGCTGAGAAGCTGGGCATGGGTTTGTAATTTTGGCCTTGGCCTCCCTGATAAAAGGTTTCCCCCTTCCATTCCTTTGTCATGCTGATGTTGGGTGGATTTCAATTAATTTTGCACCAGGGTGTACCTGCATGATGTCATGGCAGTGGCTTCAGACTCTGGAAAGCAGGAGAGGCTACAGAGACACGTCTGTCTGAGGCTCCTCATCTCTCTCTCTCTCTCTCTATCTCTCTCTCTGTTTCTCTCCCTCTCTCTCTCGCTCTCTCCTGTCTCTGTTTTTATCCCTCTCTCTCCCTCTCTATGTCTCTCATTCTCTCTCCTTCTCTTTTTTTCTTCCTCTCTATCTCATCGCTCCCTCTCTCTCTCTCCCTCTCCTTCTCTCTCTCTCTTTCTCTTTCCCCCTCTCTCCGCAGGGCATCTGTGGAGCTCGGGTCCCCCGGCAGGGAAACAGAGGAGCATCTGGTGTCCCTCTGGGGCGTCATCAGAGCACACGGCTCCTCCGAGGCCCGCACTCGGCGCTTGTTTTGTGGGCGAGACACGGCCGTTGCGGACGCACTTTGACACGGGCTACATGACTGCCGGCGGCCCCGTCGACAGCCCCACTGGCGGTATATGAGGCATGTCAAATGTGTTAACCAGCAGACAAAATATTGCCCGTGCTGCGCATCACCAAGACTCGCTCACCGTGCGCCCGGACTGCCTGCAAACAAAACACAGTGGGAGTGAACAGGCCATCTCCATTATCTGCTTGACTTATCCATATGTAGTTTCCCTTCTTTAGCCTGTGACAGCACTTGGCCTGATCGCTGCTTATGCTGCACGCTGCAGTGCGCTACCAAACTTAAGTGGCTGTTAATTTAATATGCAAATGACTCAATTGTCAGTCTGAATGCATTTTTAATTAAAGCCATGCGACCAAAGAGAGTCAGAGTGGAAACACAGGAAGCAGAGAGAGACAATGGGGGGTCCATGGGTGGGGGTAGGGTATGTTACAAGGTTGGAGGGAAGGGGGTGTATTATCTCAGGATACAAACTCAAAAGAAAGTGTGTGCGAGCGAGTGAAGTTGACCATATAAATGCTTACATGAGCACAAGGAGACAACCACTGTGGTGTACGTCTGCATTTACCCCAACCTAATGTGCACAATACAAGCAGTCATTAAAGTGTTTGTACATACACAAGGAGGAACAAACACGGATGCTGGTTTAGGGTAAAAAAAAAAAAAAAAAAAAAAAAAAACAGCATGTCACTACAAAATGGCTACATTTACATGCACAAGCAAATGAGGGTGAGAAAAAAAGCAAGATGGTGCTGGAGCCTGTCCCTCAATCCATGTTTTTCAAGTGTGAGACAGCAAAATGTGTGTGTGTGTGTGTGTGTGTGTGTGTGTGTGTGTGTGTGTGTGCCTAATAAACACAGTTAGTAGAGGGTGAGCATGCTGAAGAGGTGAGCATGTCTGTTGGAGGGGATGGTAATGGGGGAGGGGAGGGAGGGAGGGGGGTGTTAAGTCAAGAAGGAGCCCTCCATGTAGCTAATTTATTTACAGATTTAATTAGATGGATAGGGCCCTCACAGTTCTAAGAAAGAGAGGAGAAATGTTGCCAGCGTTACAGTACTTTAATTACGCTTCCCAGCTCCACATCCCAGCTCGCTGACGTCTGGGGAACCAGTTAATTAAAATGCTCATTATTTTACTTTTAATTAGATCCCCCCTCTTTTGTTTCCTTTCACCATATGGCCATGTTCCGTGGTCAAATTAACGTAATTGAGCTAATTAAGCCGATCAGTTTAATTATTCAAAGAATTCTGATTGGGCAGGGAACTTATTTCTCGCTGCCTTTTCTCGACCGCCTCTCCTTCATCCCTCCCCTGTTAAGTTCGCAGTTGTCAAGTTTTTGTGTCTTTTGTCACGGAGCTTCCAGCCTCGTCTCCAAAGCAGCGCGTTTATTATTGAGCAGGAAGAAGAGCGCGAGACAAAAAATGTTTCACTAAATTCACGTTTCATTTAACTCAGGCAAAAAAAAAAAAAATCCCTCACGTGCCAGATAAGTTCCTTTTAATGCATACCTAAAGCGCTGAGGCATTTATTTGAATAACAGTGAAAAGGTGTGAGTGGTGGGGAAATGCAAGCTGCACGATGCTTAGGATGGAATTACGACCCAATTCTCTTCTGCAGCATTGTTGAAGTGCCTTAATGCCAAATGATGACTGTTTTAGTGTCCTTATTAACATTCTACTGCCTAGTACCATGAGGAAACAATTTTGATGTGCTAGCAACCTCAACTTGTTTAACATTTCCTACTTTACCTCCTGTACAATGTAAGGGAGGACAACTGCAGTGCAGTACAATGCTTTGTACAATGCTCACAGTAAGGCCATATTAACCCACTTTTTGTTGTTTCACTTGTTATTGTTGTTGTTACCTGTGCTGTTTGTTAGTAATAATGCAGGACACGTGCTCTGAACCTTAGGCTTATGAACCTGGGAGAAGTTATGCATGTCATTCAGAAGGTAGGGATGTGGTCTGTGGTCTATGCTTACTTTCCAACATGTGACAGGACCCAGAAGATAGAGTATCTGGCGTTTCATTTATGTGTACACAGATGTGCATATATTTATGTATGTATACATATACACACATACACATACAAATATCAATATTCCTTGTCTATGTCCCCAGTATGGCTCATTTCTGACCGTCCAAATTCCTATTTCCTTAGGCCTACCTCAGTGTTTGCTCTTCTGAATACAGATCACAAGCATAGCAAGAGGAAAACACACACATTTGCACACTTTATGTTTATAATTTCTTCTCAGCAAGTGAAAAGATATTTTCAGGACTTTCTTCTCCTTCCCCACCCAGCATGAGGCGTGAAAGCCGAACTAATTAGACTAATTTGCATGTGTTAATATGATTAATTAGAGAATATAAACACTTTTCCATGACAGACGCTGCATAGCAATCCATACACCTGCAAACTTTTTGCGATAAAAGATAAAGCCTCCTGGCAAAGAAGCTTTCTCTCTGAGACCCGCTAATTGGCATTTGAATATGCTCAGCTAATTAGCAATATGCAGATGAGGCTTGATTGGTTTGAATGCAAAGTGTAACTTGTGGCACAGTGGGACTCAAATTGTGCCGAGGTTTTTATTTCCTTACTTATCAAGATATGAAGATAATTGTAATTGTGATCATTTGCATACGTTAATGAATTTGCCTGATGCTTTTCAATCAAACGTGGAATAAATAATTGATGCCATATCAGCACCTATGCTGGCGCATGGGACTTTTTAAATAGCTAACCACATTATGGTGCCATTTTAATAGCTGCAACGCTAGGAAAAGGCACACATCCAGTTGCTCTCCACTTGATCAGAGACTGAACCAGTGAAACATTTAACAGACTATGGCTTATAATTTAAATTGCTGAACTGAAGATGTAAAGCTGATATGTGTGACTAAAAGTCTAAATGAATAAGATTTTCATTCAGTAGTACATGACCCCAAAAATTCAGAGGTGTAACAAAACAAAGGTCTGTAAACTAGGCATTCAACTTCAGAGGCATGCCAGGAAATTCAAGGTCACTTAAGTGTGTGCGTGCGCGCGTGTTCATATGTTTGTTTAGATGGAGGGGAGGGGGGGGGGGGGGGGCAGAGCTGTGTGGCATTTTTAATTGCAACATGGTAAACAGTTAATGTATCTGATTGTTTTGAAGCAGTGAATGGAAAAAAGCTCTGCTCTCCCTTAATTAGCCAGCCTGCAGATTAGGCCTTATTAAATTCAGACATGGGATCAGACCAAAGTTCAGCATCCCATGTGCAAATGCAGAAGAGATACCGTGCTCACAATTAATTGCTTCAGTAATGGTCAGAGCTCGAGCCCTTTAATTCCATTCCTATGGGTAATCAGCCTTGCACCAAGAAGGGCGAAACCGAGTAACTAAACGAAGCTAGAACACCAACATTTCCCCTGTGCGCACACACATATACACAGACACAGACACACACACAGACAGACACACACACGCCCTGTTCTTTCTTCATTTACTAAAAGTAACTTTCATCCATGTGTGGTAAATGATTACCAAGAAATATACAAAGCAAATGGGCTATGATTTCAAGTATTTATTTACCATTTCATAATTTCACATCATAAATAGACATCCGTTTAAAAAGAGGATGTTACATTTTAGACAATATAATTCCAATGTAGCACACAATACCATTATAAAAAAATATTTACAGATCATCCGAACGAAGAAGCATGAAGTCACTGACTTGATATTTATATAAAAATACCCTGAAAACAAACTAAAAAAAAAAAATGAACGAATGGCTGATGACAATGTTCAGATCTTCCCGCATGTCTTCGTTCTATGTACATAAAACTGACAGTTCTGCGTCACAGGAGGAAATGGGAAACTGGTGGAAATTGTGTCATTTGCCGACTTGACAGTAATGCATTGTAAGTGTTTCCCATATTTAGTCACTATATATAGCTCAAGGCGATGTCAAACCAAAAAAAAAATATCTTACATACTTGAAGCAAGTTTTTTTTTGTGGAGCTGCATGTGTGTGTGGTACCTTTCAAAATTAAGTGCTTCAATCCAGTGGTTTAGGAATCCACAGAACCAGGGAGGATCCATGAGCTGCAAATGCCAAGAACTCCGGGAGTCGACACTGAGGGTTTCTTTCTGTAGGATGAAGTGCATGATCGAGACGAACATGTTGATCGGTCGGGGACCTCTGCCATTTCAGCAGACCTGGGAAGAGAAGGAAAACCATAATGTGAAGCATTCCCAAAAGCCACATCAATGCACAGGCCAGCTGATCAAAGATTATAGTGACAATTGTTTAACTATATGAGAGGAATAATCCGATTGCTCTCAAACTATGCAGTAAAATAAAACCAAGCAGAATCTTGAAACCAGTCAGTGTGGAGACTGGCCTATACTATGAATCCCAAACTGCTAAGGCAATGAGAATAGAACTGGTGAGGATGCACCAAGTGTGTTTGGAAATTGGTGAGGAAAGGCTATAGTTAGTATGTGAAAAACACTGCTGAAAGGCTTGCCAATTTCACTTATGGATTCTAACTCCTGGTCAAAGCATTGCACTTTCTGGCACAGGAATACAATTAAGATTCAAACAAAAAAAGAAAAAACCTGGGGAATTCTACTGCTGAGCCTGAAAATAGCACATTCTTCTCCACTGAAAATGTACTCTACGAACGACTCCCTACAACTTGCTGAAATGAAGTGAAATGAGAAAAGCTGCACAAAACTAGGACTCAGCACATTCTCCTGTTCATTCCAGGGAAGCTGGATCGGTATCAGGGACACAGTAACTTTAGGAGGATTTGGATCCAGCTCTGGTGGCTGCTGAGCCTGGGGTGGGCGGTGGTGGTGGTGGTGGCGGTGATGGGGGTGGGGGGGGTCTCACCTTCTGATCAGGCAGCACAGGGTTGCTTTGCAGGTGAGTGCTCAGCAGGGACCCTCCAGGACGGTCGTGCTCACAGAAGATGGTGCCATTCACGTAGTGGAAGCGATCGCCCGGCATCAGTCGATTTCGGCACGTGGCGCAGTTGAAGCACTGGAACAAACCAACACAGAAGGTGAGCCTCTCCCCCTATGCGAACTCCGGCCAACATCAGCAGGCACAGACCTAGTCTTGTCCGGACGCATCTAGTTGTTTTTTTTTCTATGACTTTTGTGGATGGCGAGGTTTAAAATGGTCATTCTGTCTCGGTGCTAGGGCTGTCCGGGCTTACCTTCAGGTGGTAGACATTGCCCTGCGCCCTCATCACCATCTCACTGGCGGGAATGGACTGTCCACAAGCACTGCATGCCCCCGTGTGTCCAAAAAGCCTAGAAGGGAAACCAAGCACAAGCACAAGAAAAAGAGAGTTATTGTGGACCATGGAAAAGACTCTCAGACAATCATATGCAAGGAAGAGTTCTATAGGTTTATGCAGGAGCAAAAGGTCAGGCATGAGCAGTTAAAATAACCAGAAACACAGTTTTTTTCATCATGTAATGCTGAAAATTGTAATCACTTTTTCCTTGTATTCCTTAAAATTTTTTAACTTTAAACAATGTATTGACTGAGAACAGCATTTACTTAAAGCAGGTTGACACATTCAGTATAACTTCAAGGGACACTATGACAGAATAACTCTGAGGAGGTCCAATATGAATTTATGGTATGGGACTGACATACATGCCAGTGATTACACATCTTATTGTATGGACTTAGTGTGGCATATACTAATATACATTTAGCCACAAATACTTCACAGATGCCTTTTACACTGACCCCAACAGTTTATTTAAGAGCAACACTGTCCAACCAAAAGCCATTAATATACATTTTCTCATACTTAACATGTACTCATACCATCATCACAGATTGGACATTAAAACCCCAGCTTGGTTGACCAGTGTGATTGTTAGCAGAGGTGACAATATCAAGAAAAACCAGCTCTGACTGACGCACTCTGGCAATACCACAGTCAAATGTATATCTACTCTATCTATTGCTTTATGAAAAGGCCAGTCACATTTTCATACAAGGCAGCCATATCTGCACTCTGATTTGCAATGTAAAACAGTCCCTTCGATGACAAACTTGCTCACAACTGTGTTGGGTTACTTCATCTGGAGCTATAGCCTGCTCACCTGCTCAGCTAAATGCTCTGCAATATCTAACTTTGTACAGAGTTGTAGATGTCATGGCAGTGTGTCTAAGTTATTTATAAGGAGTATCAACATGAATTACCACCATTTACACCAATACCCCCAAACACTCCATCGTGTATTAGTTTTACTGACTTGTCTTACCACAGTCTGTTAAAGTATGTGTTGCAAGAGACACTGAGGGACTGCAAGATCTCTTCTTTGACTATCAGATGTTATCCGATAGCCCACTAGACCTTACAGTTCAGCACTAACAGTAAAACACACATAAAGCAACATCTGAGGCAGTGCACACCAGGATACTTGTTAGTATGTACCTCTAAGCTCAAAGTAAGCAAAGCAGTTGCTGTTCACTTTCCACTTGGACTTCATGTAGGTCATACTCACTTTCAACTTGGACTTCGTGTAGGTCATATTCACTTTAATTTAATTAAATTTGACTTGAAACACGGAGCCCCACAGGAGAGTCCCGTGACCTTTGTGGAGCCGAGTCTCACCTGATGTAGTCACTTCTGCAGAGGATCATGCCGCCCTTGCTGTAGCAGGTGGTCCCGATCTCGCCCAACTGGGCCTGGCAGCAGGAGCACTTCAGGCAGCGCGTGTGCCAGTACCTCTCCATGGAGAAGAGCAGGAAGCGGTCGGCTATTCTGCCCCCGCAGCCCGCGCACGACCTGGGGGGAGACCCACCACCAGGCACCTGGCTGTTCACCATGGCGGAGCTGTGGAATCAATCACAGGGGCTATTACAGCAAAACCCCACAATCCATCTCACGTGGCTTTTTTCTGTCTATTTATAACCTCCAGGTAACATCTCAGCTCTGCCTGCTCCCAGTGAGTTTGCTTTACTGCAGTGTCACAGCTTGCTAATGAAGCTAGCACCCCAGGCTTATTTTGATAGGAAAAAAATAGTAGCAAACAGAGGAAAAAGTAACCAGTAGAAAGGACCACAGTACATAGTGCATGAGCAAGATGTGTTTGGCTGTGAGCAAGGTACTGATTCGTCACTCTGTCATTACTGTGACCCACTGTCAAGACACCTCAACACCAACCCAACATTTATTGGTGTCTGTGTCATCAACTATTTAAATGTTTTGCTGCATCAGCAAGTCAGATTCCTGTGTACCATGTACATTTGGCAAAAAAAGAGATTCTGATTTTGAACACTGCCAACTTGTACATAACCAACAGATAATGGTGAGGCCATGAAGTAAAAACCAAACCCCCAGAGGTTTCTCCGCCTGGCCTCTTTTGCCATTTCACATCCTGTTCTAATGACTCTGGGCGTCACAAAGCCTAACATTACCCGAATCGCTCTCCTATAATTATTTATAATAGAAATCAATGTGAACACGCTTGAAATTGCAGCCTACTGACTTGTGATGGGTATAGAATAAAAAGGCTTTTGGGGAGAGAGTGGGTAGATGTGGGCGAGGACCCACGCTCTACTGTGTTCTCCATTAGGAGTCAGGCAGCACAGAAACCATCTAGATTAATGGTGTCAGTCAGCCCTAATTGTCCTCTCAAAAACCCTCTTGTGTGACTAATGCACTGGAGAACCTGGGCACTGGCTTAATGCTTAACCATTGAAACGACTAATTTGACCAAAGACTGCAAATGTGGGGCGCAGATTTGTTTTTTTAAAGCATACACTTACTACAGCCCCATGTATCAAATCTGATTCTAGATTCGTTTAAAACAGACAGTTATTGATTGTACTTATTGACTAAATCAAATGTAACAGCAGTTCATTTATAAAACAGGATTTTAAAAAATGCAACATGGAATTATCACGGATTCTTACTGATAGTTTCTGACAGTTTCTTACCATGCATAATTATCACGGTACCTTCAAGGTAACCTAAAATTGTAAACAGTGTTTTTTCCTTTGCTTGCTACCTCTGTAACCTTAACTTAAGCCTGCAACTCAAGACCGTGTCGGGTGGATATTATCTAAGCTGCACTGAGCTGACAGGGAGTTTATTTTTCAGGCTCTCAGATGTGACATTCTGAGATGACTGAAATTAGTACTTGACTGCATGTCGTCTGTGAAATCAAAGACGGGACATGTTAAATAAGAAAGTAGCGGTATGTGTGCGTTTGTGAGTCGAGAATGGAGCACCTTCACAGGGGAGACATCACAAAGTGATGTAAGGTCTGTATCTTTCTAATTATCTAACGCGATCGATTTCTGACTTCTTTCGGACCAAACGTGAACAGCAAACTATCCTACAGCCAGACTTGGTCTGCGCGCAAATATTCAGCTACTTCAAGTTTTCAGTAACAAGCGATATGAGTTGTAGTTTCGTGTAGGTTTTACGTCTAAATACCTGAAATCCATTCCAGATCAGCTAAATGCAGAGCGACTCCTTAACCAGCAGTACTGCTATCTTCTTCTCTCAGGTAGGAAAATGTGTCTCACCTTGAAGTTCCTAGTTTGGGCGCCTTGATGAACTTTTCGACACGGTGTTGTTGTCCGTAATCCAAAGTGGTACAGCAAACTCTAAACTCTGATCCTTCGACGGGGAAAATACAGTTTCTTCAATTTAACGCGAAACAAGAACGGCTCAAAATTGTATTAATAGTAGCTACAGAGGTCGCCTGAGATGCGCAATGTAAAGTAATGACAATCTACAGAGATGCAAGCGTTCATCGTTGAAGCACTGAGCACGACGAAACAACACAGCAGGACGACAGCTACAACATTCTTCTCGAGCGTGGCAGTGAAGGCGTGAATTATTTCAAAATCGAAGCAGAAAGGATTTTAAATGGCCTCTTAGTGACGTTGTCGAATTTAATCTGTTGTAGCCATTGAACGCTCAGGAGGAGTGGCACTTGTCATGATGATCGATGTGTAAGGGTAGAATTATTGACTAGTCGCGCCCCCCATCATAATTTGGAGGGTATTACTTGCGAAGAGACATCCGCCGTGAGGACACCGTCTGGCGTGCTGTTTGCCTGACAACATTTTATAATCTTAGAACTGCTAAATATTTTTAGGTACAGATATGTTTTTCTAACATTTAATTAGTGTCCGTGACAAGCTTCTGTGAAGGATTTTCTGGTGTCCTAAGGCTTTTAATCACGTGCAACAACAGCCACAGAACGGCTGAAAGACAGCGGTAGGCTATTGGTCTTGTGCTGGGAGTAAAATATAGACAAGTCAAAAGACGCAAACCTTTTTGAAGTTCTTGAGAAAGCCTCAATGTTTGTGGTGAAACGTAGTTACTCGTGCCTACATGAATCACAGAGTACACACCATGGTTTATTTTTGATTATGTGAAATGAAATCCCCGAATGATGGGCTTGAATACATATAGTTTTTCAATATACAGTAAGAAACCATATGGCTTATTTCTGATTATGTAAAATGAATTCCCTGAATGATGGGCTTGAATACATCTAATTTGTCAATATACAGTAAGAAGATGTCCATCATGCTTAAGGTGATGTGTAAGTTTGTAATCTTCACCAGTAATGTTGCTGTGAACTTGTCTCATGTCTTTCATTGGTGGACTTCACTCATACACAAGTGGTAACACAGGCCTATACATTATTTATTTATGTAAAAATTATCCACCATAAATTAGGCCAACACATTTATGTTCCTTTGTGTTTTTGTTTCTTTTTAATGTATAATTAAATAAAGAGAAGCTGTAAGCAGCTGTACATTTATTACTATATATTACCAGCAGGGGGAACTCATTT
The DNA here is from genome assembly GCA_027475355.1 of Coilia nasus. Taxonomy (NCBI): domain Eukaryota; kingdom Metazoa; phylum Chordata; class Actinopteri; order Clupeiformes; family Engraulidae; genus Coilia; species Coilia nasus. The sequence continues at coordinate 21,875,449 of CM050217.1, forward strand.
CTTGCTCTTTGTGTCAGGTTGTAGGGTCTTGTGCTGTGTACAACCTTGTTCTCTTTCTCTAATTAAGTATACCTCTATGTTTGTGTACATACATTTTCAGAGAGTCTGTCATTGTCATTTGTAACCATTCATCTGGATTAACATTGTCATCATTGCTTTATGTCTCTCTCTCTCTCTCCCTCTCTAACATCTTCTAACACGTTTTGTAAGCTAATCAAATGAACATGCATGAATATAACGATTTTTAGGGTTTATAATGACTGAAAAGCAAAATTTAAACCAATGAATGATGGTCTGTATTTTAGCTCTCAGGTTTATACATACAGTCTTTTCCTCAGGAGTCTGTTGTCTGTGTCCCTGCCATTTTTTTTAAATATTTTTTTTCTCAAAACTCAGAAATTGTTGCAATCCAACCACTTTTCTTATTTCATCCATCTGTAAAAGTAACTTTAGTGGGGTACCAAATAAAGGAATGCTGTAAAGCAGAGGATGTTTGTTTCAGATTAAACAAGAAAAGCAATTGGAGTGCAACCATGTTTGAGTTTGGTTATGGATTGGTGGGTTTGCACCCACTGAACGCTCATATGGGGAGCACAGTACTAGAGAGAGAGAAGTAAATATTTTATCCTGTCAGAAATCTTCCTTCTAACTGAAAACATCACTTTCTCACTTGCACTTTCTCTGAGGAAACATTTGTTGGCCATTTGTTGTTTTTTTTTTTTTTTTAGCTCAGGTGCTGGTGTATGGTATGGTTGCATGAAACCTGTGCCCCCCAACTCTATTCTCTCTGGCCTCGGTCTGTGTCTGACATATATCCTGTTTCTCTGTCAGGCCAACACTGAAAGTTGCAGTTCCATGTGAGATCAGGCAACACCTGGAGTTTCCTGTCAGGTTCTTCGAGCATTGCACGCTTTACCACCACAAGACAGAAGCGAGACCAAGGGTAATATTGTGAAAAACAGAGAGCCGTATTCACAAGTTGTCATAACTTGCCATAAATCCTCATCAGGTCAGTCTGTTTGCTATGATTGATCAGCGTTTGATCTATATCTTTGACCTACAGTTTTTCTTTTTGTTGAAATAAAATCAAGCCAAGCAAGCCCTGACCACTACAAAACTGAAAATGCTACCAGCAGTGCAATAAAATATAGGAATACATGAGGTGATTTTTTACCTCTGGCAAAGACGGTTATGTTTTTGCCGGCATTGGTTTGTTTGTCTGTTTGTTAGCAACTCTATGCAAAAAGTTATAAACAAATTTGTATGAAATTGTCTGGAAAGGTTGGAAATGGGGCAATGAAAAAATTATTAGATTTTGGTGGTGATTCAGATCCAGGATTCTGTATTATAGGGGGGAGATTGCAAAACTGGCACATTATGGTGTATAACTCAAAGAATGCCTAAGGTGCCTGGCCCAAAATGATGGTTGAGCACACAGTTGGTGAATGAGCTGCTCTGGAGGAGATCTGCACTCTCCGAGTGCTTTGTAGTTTTGTAGTATTCATTGACTGTGGTTATCGTTATTGCCATGACTGTCCTCAGAAATGCCATTTGTACCTGTTTGTCAAAGTCTTGCTGTTGTCAAGGGACACCAGACAATGTGTACAATCACTCTGCGGAAGGCACCAACTGTCAGATGCAACAATTTAAATCCCTCTTTGCAAACACGGGAGGCCTCACACTTCAGGGAAATGAGGTGCACTTTAAATACAAGAGGAAGACCAGTTTACACCAGTGACGGAGTGGGATGATGGGTGGTGTAGGTGTAGCCATGGGGATGGGGGAGTTCCTGTGGTTCATAGCAGCAGAAGATGACAGTGTGCGCAATCATCATTTGTTTTTTTGCTATTTCCAGAATAAAAGAGCAGGACAAAGGTTTTTTTATGAGAGGATTGAATATTTACAAAATAAGACTTGGTACACAAAAAAGTGATGGATTTGAATTTCTGAAGTGTGGTGGAAGCATAGAATTTAAAAGGTTTGTGGACCACAGATTTCAGACAGTGGATGTGGACTAAGTCACCTTGTGTGATTTCTTGATGGTTTCTTAATTTTTGCCATATCTTGTTTCTGCCCGTTCTTTTAATGCTGTTCTGAAGCTGTGTTTTCAGTCTTGTGCTTGATTTAAATTATATTTTTGATATTTTTGTTTTTGTGTTGAGAAGCATCTTGGTTTTCTCTTGCTACATCAGGCTCAGGCGCTTTACGTACAAAAAAAGCTTGTCTGATTGAGCTTGACTGACATAGCTGCATATTGATGGCACAGTTCAGTGACAGCCGCACCATGCCACATGCAGTTGTGTTCCCGCACACATGGCCCTCGGTCCTCAGTCCTCGGCAGGCGCAGGGATGGGGTAGTTTGGTGTGGTGTGGGTTGGGGTGGTGTGGTGTGGTGTGGTGTGGGGTGGTGTGGTGTAGGGTGGTGTGGTGTGGGGTGGGGTGGTACAGTGTGGGTGACAAGGAAGAGGGGAGCAGGGCAGCGTGTGGAATTTGGGAGGTGTTTGCGATGTTTGCGCTGGAGAGCGCGGCTGTGTGCTCAGAGGCTGAACTCTGGTCCACAAGTGTCCGACTGGGGCCGGGCCAATGACCTGGCCTCCTCCTCCCACCACTGTACGCCCACACCAGGCAGATGAAGGACCGATATGCCAATCCTGCACTACCTGCTGTGATGTCTTATGCAAATGGCCATGAGGGCTGTGGTGTCCTATGCAAATGGCCACTTAAATGTATTTTTAGGCCTTAAAAACGGAGAAGATGATATGTAATAATTAAGCTTTCTTTGACATACTGTATTCTTGAATAGCAAAGTGAGGGTCATATAAATGAAAAGGCAAAATAAGATTTATATATGTTTTATTGTATTTCTTTTCTTTAACATCAAAGACACGAGTCATTACAAAACTAAATACAACTCATAAATACACAAATAAACTCCTCACTTCCGGAACACAGCCTGTAAAGCGTCAGAATTCAGAGTCAGATCCCAAGCACGCCCCGAAAAATGAAGCAACTTCCAAATATCATCACTCCACTGAATGAAGCTTGTAAATGTACACTGAAAGCTCTCATTTACCTCTCTCTCTCTCTCTCTCTCTCTCTCTCTCTCTCTCTCTCTCTCTCTCTCTCTCTCTCTCTTTCACACACACACACATGCGCACACACATGCACACAATCTTCTGTAATATTTTGCTTTTCATTCTCTTTACTTCACTCTGTCACCGACACACAGAAACACACACTCAACACACACTTACATGCTGCATACACATATTCACAACAGAAGGCAGTGCAGTGCCAACACTGGTCGAAAACTACAGGACTGTATGGGTAAGACAGACAGAAACACTTAACAAATAAGTCAGTATATTAATGAATCCCCAAATCTGCAGTGTCTTTTTTTTTCTTTTCAATCAAGTCTGTCACCAACATGCCATTTAAATGCACATCCAAACCTCAATGATATCAGAACACCACAGTGGAGATCCACTTAAAAAAAGGACATTTAGTGCACTTCATTATTTACCCATTCAAGCTGATGGGAAGTCTGCAAATTCCTAGAAAATATTCTGCCTTTCCTCCAATACTGAAGAAACTCAAAATTTTAAGACCAATAAATTAGACGTGTCGAACCAAAAGAAACAAACAAAAGGGTGTAGCATACACATCTCACATGTTGTACAGGTTTTGCCATTCATCAGTCCAACATCAATGCACTGTACTGGGAACTGTCTTGGTGATAGCAGGTTTAAAGTCTGTGAACACTTTGTTACACAGTGTAGAGTCCAGCTACAGATGGTATGACTCTATATGGCAAACATTCCACAAAAGGCGAGGGAGGAGGAAGACCTTCCAAATGGTAGGACGCATAAAGTGCAAGCGAGTCATCTAAACATATTTTCCAAAGGTTAGCTTAGTCAGGGGGAAAGGGGAAGAGGGGATAAGAGAGCTTGACACTAGACGAAGGCCAGCGCTCTCTGTTAGTCTGTGGAGAAGAGAAGAGGACGGCCACACAAGAGCTGCGCACTCCCGCACTGGTGGTCTGATGCGGTGCGTTGATACTTATTCATGCATCAGTCACAGGGAGGGGGAGGTAGGCCAGGGTCCTGGCCAAAGGTGGACAAACCAACTTGAGAAAGTAACAGTTCTGCCACATATTTCTTCTTCCTGTGATCTTAATGCAGCTGATTTCAATAGTTAGCTCATATACCTGGGTGAAGAGCTGTGCTAATTAGGATCAGCTGGTTCAGTTGAAGCATCACTAAGTAGTTTTTCTCTTCAGTCGGCCTACAGGTTGGGCTCTCATTCGCCTCTCATTCGAACTACAGAGAGACGGCCCGCTCTTCCAAATTTACTTTGTGTGGTTACAGCCATACTGTGTGGTTACAGCCCATGGAGGGCGGCAAAGCGAATTTAGAAGTGCTTTTCACCCTGTCACAAGTTGATGAACCACTGAAACATTTTGGAAACATTATTTTGAGGTTGAAAAAACTACTTAGTGTTGCTTTAATTGGCTGAAACAAATATGTGTGGTGAGACTTTTACTTTCTGAAGCCAGAATGTCCACCTTTGCTCCTGGCCCATCGCCCATCCAGGACTGGGTTGAGGGGGGTTGGAGGGTAGAGCTGGTGGGGGATGGAGGGCAGGGGGGGGTGGGGGGCGGTGGGGTCTGCAGCAGGACCGACTGCTTCTACTCCAGCCACGGTGATCCCTGGAAGGTGTGGATGTCGTTGTGCAGGCTGACCGAGGGCCCCTGCTGGGCGGAGGAGGGGCAGCTTCGGCTGCATCGGCAGCGCTGGATCCACAGGACGTTGCGGGTGATGGCGTCGCCCTCGGGGCAGTGGAAGCGCAGGCGCACCGTGCGGCTCTGGGAGGGCCAGCAGCAGCGGCCGTCTGAACAGGAGCCACAGGAGCGCGGCCGGTAGCGCCGTGCGGTGCTGCAGCCCGCCACCGTGATGCTCACCGCCTCACGAGGCCGACTGTTACGCCGACACTTCTTCCCTTTCTAAAAAGTAATCAGTCAGGGCAAATAAGAACCAAATACCATGTCATTCCTGACCATTTGTAGAAATTGTAAAATTGGAAAAAAAATAATTAAATGTCACCCGATCTGGCAAAATGAGTCTGAAGTCACGAATTGCAATTTTAAGGTACAGGCCAATTTGGTAGAAAACCTTAAAAATATAACATTTTATTTTTTGTCCTTTTATGAAACAAAAGGTATTCAAAAACCTTTTATTACATATACATAGATAACTATATGGGATGTCATATTTGAAACAACTATATCTTGACAAATGTTAAAGGTTTGTCTCTGTTCAAGAAATCCTTTTAAATCTATCGTCTTGTCTTTTCACAGGTACCAAAATCTCAGTTTGGGTCACACACTGTTGCTCATTTTGTCAGATGTGGTGACAAATAATGTAGCTTCTGATGGTTCCTAAATTCTTGCTGCTAGATGACAGAAATGGGATGACAAGGAGAAAAAACAAGGAATGCTCTTAGGTAGCAGGTCACAGGGAGTTCACTGTGTTCCTACCTTGATGGTCGCAGTAACACCACACTCCCGAATCTGGCAAAGCCGCATCTCCCTGGCCAGCCGGCACTCTGGGTTTTCGTTGGTGACTCGGCTAGAGACGCCAAATCCACATGTGGCTGAACACTCTGACCACCCAGTGGATTGTGGGATGCAGGAGGTTTCAGGGGCTATCACACGGGCCACGGGGAGAGACAACACCTCTGTCGAAGAGGATAAAAAATGCATATGTGGAAAAAAAGCAACTGAGTTAACAATGTTGTTACTGCATTGGTACGAATGGTACAAATGCTACAAATTTACAGCACTGGTTTAATGTAGTCAATTTGTTCTGCTGCCGAAGAACCAACTTCACGGTTTAAATGCTGACTTCAAAGAAAGCATAACGGGAGAGGACTAATCTGCCCTACAAAGTTAAAAGGCAGTAACTACATATTTTGGCAAATTGAGTTTAGACTGGAAATTAAGTTTTTAACACCCCTTTTGTCTTGTAAGAAAGTACATAAAAGCATCACCACTATCATACATACATCATGTTTGACTGGGCACTATGACAGCATTAAAGGCATTTTTCTTCGTTTCTGTGTTCGCGTAGTTACTGCACTTTGCCTTGGTAGGGCAGTAATCTCCTCTCCTTACTGCTACTCTCAGGGCATATGATATGGTATGGCGCAAGCGGCCCTCCCTACCCTGGAAGGAGTTGCCGGCGCTGGAGCGCTGGTGTGTGGGGAGGTGCTTGCTGATGTGGTTTGTGGGGAAGGAGGTGTGCTCAGGGTCTCGCGGCTCCTCGCTGATGTAGTTGCTGTCATCGCACACCCACTCCTGGCAGCAGCGGCCGGGCAGGGTGGTCAGCCTGGGGCTGTGGCAGTGGCGGTCGGGCAGCGGCACCCGATGTGGGCAGAGGGGCATGCAGCCCACCACGCCGTCCATGCAGCTGCACTGGTGCTGGCAGCTGGGCTGGAAGTCCTCGCCGTGCTGGTAGACGCGCCCGCCGAACTCGCACGGCCGGCCCTGAGCCTGAGCTGAACCACAGATGTGAAAGGTCAAGGGTCATGTAAATCGCCCTTGGGCTGCCCCACGAACACCCCACCCCCAAACCCCCCCCCCCCCCGCCACCTTCCGTTAAGCACAAAGAGCCTGTTCTGAGTCTCTGGAGCCCTTCTCACCTCTACAAAGGCCCCGCTCAGGGTCGCCCCCGGCCCCCAGGTGGCAGTGCAGGCCCTTGATGTGGTCGCAGGGCAGGTCGGGGCCGCAGTCCTGGTTAAACTGCTGCGCGCACACTCGGCAGCAGCCGCAGCCGTCCATCACCCAGCTCACGCCCAGCGGGCAGGAGGGAGGGGTGGCAGGACACGAGCACTGCACCGGACAGCCGCTCTCCACCTACGAGGTCCACCATGCCACAGGAGGAGAGGGGGTGGGGGTGGGGGTTGGGGACGGGGGGGCAGTGTTAACGGCAAGGACAGTGTACACACACACACACACACACAAAGATACACTGTGCCTGCTGGAGCAACTGACT
>CM050217.1:21887500-22120000 GCA_027475355.1 Coilia nasus
TTTAATGGCATTCCTCTCGTGTCAAACATAGCTGGGTGTTTTTTTAGTATGTGTCTTTACCAAATATACTCAAATTTATCTCATGCAACTGCATGCTTAGGTGATCTTCACGTCAGGATAGTAGATAAATACCATAAATGTTTTTATATTTCTTTCTTTTTCGTTCTTTTTTCCATTGGACCCCCGAGTGGGGGTCTCGGGCAGTCCAAATATGTTTTGCTGGACCTCAGTGATTCCTGATGGGCCCCGTGTGCTGATGCCTATGACTTGTGCGTAGCCACAATAGGTCTCATTTAAACCTCTCGGGCTCCCGTGTAGTGCTGGTGGGAAAGCATGGCGTTGACATTCCTGCTCTGGCCTTAATAGCAGTGATGAGAGCAACACGAGAGAGCTGCTAGACCATGAGGCCGATCACCTGCCTATTGTGTGCGAGGAGCCGTGGGCAGGTGTGCAGTGGGTCTGGGGTAGGGGGTGGTGAAGGGGGGGGGGGGTGCACTGTACATCGCACACCCACTAATATGTCACGCTCCACATTCACTGGGCTCATATTAAATCTGGTGCAGAGGGACAGGCATGTCAGTGAATACCGAATACCTCTGCCATGATTGCATGTGTGTGTGTGTGTGTGTGTGTGTGTGTGTGTGTGTGTGTGTGTGTGTGTGTGTGTGTGTGTGTGTGTGTGTATGCATGCATACACACGCGTGCATACACATGTTCATGCACCATGGAACATCTGTCTCTCCTCTGGGTCCTTTAGCACAGTGGTGTGTAAAAGAACGATGCGAAGAATGCAGACATCATAAAACTTCACTCTACACCTCCATTCTTCGCACAGAAATTTATGTGAAATGAGTAACAAAACCCCAAACATTGCATGGCTCACTACTGCACTGTTCCACTGTACTAGTCTATAATAAGAAACAGGCCATTTCACTGGTATCTGCCTGATAAGAAGAAAAACAGAAAAAAATTCCTTGATTAGTTTCCTTATCGAAAGCTACACTGTGACGTGTATAACTGGAAAAAACACAAGAGTGAAGACAAAAGTATCCTGTAAACAGGCCATTGGCACCTTCACCCACAGGTGAATTTCAGGTAGCTCTTCATCCAGCACACAGCAGGTCTACCATATGCACAAATCAGAGGAACAGCATTTCTCTTCAAAAGAAAAAAAGAAAGAAAGAAAAAAAAAAAAGAAAAAAGTGTTGGGGCTCCCTCTATAGAGCTTTTTTCACTCACACAGGACGTTCTGTTAGAAGCCAGGCAAGGAGGTGGGCGCCAGCGAGGACTCCATTACAGAGCTCTGTCTGTGATTTCACAGGGAAAATGTTATCTCAGAAAGTTCCAGAATTATCCCATAGGGGAAAGTGACACAAACAAAATACAGTCCAACACACTGGCGTGACTGTACGGGGCGCACTGAAAAGCCTGCCTGTGGACGCCTTCCTGACGGACTCGGGTCAGACATGGTCTCTATCAGAAATGTGGTGACTCAGAAATTTGAGGTGGCATTTCAAAAGTGACGAGAAAATAAAACTACAGCATCCTGTAATACATGAACAAACAATCATAGAACCCTGTAAAAGAGTCTGGCCAGGGAGAGTCATGTCACAGCACAATTGGTGGTTCCTGGCCCTGGGTTTATTCCGATTACATTCACACGGCCAGATCCTACTGCCGGCTTCATTTGTTTGTTTTGCAAAAAAATACGCAAAGGGCCCTTTGCCTTCCACCCGAGATCAGGGCCGCCTCTAGTACAGGAAGTCGGCCTGCACCAACGCTCACTTTTTCCCTGAGTCACCACTGATCAAAAGGCTGCTTTATGCTTGAGCGAGATCCTGCTCTTGGCAAATCTTACCTGTAATTGGGTCAACTCAGATAAAGATCAGACTTAAACACACTGCAGTGACCGAAGCAGCACGCTCCTTGCACTATACATGGTGATCTACGCCACTCACGGCATGTCAAAGTTGTCACTCAACACTTCGCAATGCAGTTAACTGTCTGTAAATGCCACTTTTTAACGTGCATCTTGACATACAGCTTTGACAGATGACAAGTGCCTCTAACTCTGGTCAAACAAACAGGCCTCAGCTTGGGTTTATGGGGCTGTGTGTTAACGTGAGACCATCTGTTGCCATGGCAGAGCACAGCACAGCACATCCTTTGGGAGGCCACTCTGGAAATGTCTACTCGTAGCAGATGCTCTCAGCGCTTTCCTGAGTGAGACGCTGACAGTTTACTCTGTTTTGGAAAAAGGGTGGAGGGTTTTTTTTTTTTTTTTTTTCATTCGTGTTGCTCACTGTGTGGCTTGCCTGAGGTCCTCTGGCATTGGGACAGGACCTGGGTGTGAGAACGGACTTTCCTTAGCTACCACAGCTGGCTGGTGGTGCGAGCAACAGGGGCCAGAAGGGAAACAGCCAGCAATGAGAGGGAATCCTGTACAGTTACAAGCTGGGCAGTCTCTTGTAATACCGTGAGCATTCGGTGAAGGGGAAAAAGGCTGCGCTTTGAGAGTGTCACTTAAGATTAGTGTGAGAACAGCAACCAGCTATGTTGAATATGGAGGATTTTTTGTAGAGGACCTTGGATACTTGTTTTTAACTAATGATATTCAAATTGAGGATGGAGAATGAGATGTGGTAATGTGGTTTAATAACCCAAATTACTTGGCCATTGTGATATTGTACTACTCTGTCCAGCCTCAGCTTGCCTCCTTGGTTCTAAGTGGCCATGACAGCAGTAATGTCCTACTACAAGATTAACATTCGGGGTACATATTGATTTGAAAATGGGCATGCTGAAAATTTGTGCTTTTTTTAACAGTGACAATGGTTTTCCACTCTGTATAAGGACTTTGGCACAAGGTTACACTGTAATGAAAGAAAAGTGAGAAAAGTGGCTGAAATTGCAATGAGGTGTTTGTGAGAAATGTAGTTTCTTTAATCTACAGTTAGTCCCTCTGCTATACTTTGGGTAGCTTCCACTCTGCATACCATTTACATGCACAAAAGCTATTACCATGGTACAAAAATGGGGGAAAATGGAAAAGCATACAAGGCCTCATTTGAAAATGGTCAATCTTTCTTAAATGCTGCCTCCATGTTTAAAATGTATGCACACTGAATTACAGCTAAATATGCAGTTACTCTGTACTCAATATGCATAATTTGGGGTACGTAATGGAGAGGAATACAGAATTTAACATATTGTGCAATATGGTTTGTATGATTCATGCAAATAATTCCTTTCGTACACAAGGGCAATCCAGTTTTTTCAACCTTAAAATAATGTTTCCAAAATCATTTCAGTGGTTTGAAGGAGCGGGCCGTCTCTCTGTAGTTTGAATGAGGAACAGTTCCGCTTCCAATGTGTAGGGTGACCGAAGACGAAAACTACTTAGCTTTCATGTTTATATTTACAGGTGTAGTGTAAGCATCTATTTACAAACTCTTACATTTTTATAAATGTGACCTTCTAATGAGTAGCACTGAAATCCCCTAGTGAATGATATTACTATGTGCACTCTTTTGTGATTCCTTCACAATGGTGTCCTTGAGTGGTTATTCTGTGGCTACCGAAAGGCATTAAGTACCAGTCTAACCAGTACCATGTCACTGTTTGTTACTACAAAACAAAATTCATAGGGCTGGATCATACTCCTGGCGAACCTGGCTCATACTGGACAATGTAAAAATGTAACAATACAGTACTGAAGTTCACATGCAGCGTGAAACATTATATATTCTTACTGATACTACCACATTACATTGGCAGTTATCAGCCACTACAGCTAAGAGTCCACTGAACTGCTCCAGAGTCTAAGAATACCCACTGACTAAATGGCTCCCTCTGGGAATGCAATGCACAGTTAGAATACAATAAGTCCTGGCCTCATGTTCAAAACTTAACATATTTATGAATACATGTAAAAAACATGGCATCAATATAACAATGCCCCCTCCTGTATTGCACTATGCATACTTGTGTTACACCCACTTTACAACTACAAAGCAGTAGTCAAATAGTTTGATCAAAAATAGTTTATATTGGAATGGTGTGAAACATTTGGAAATTAACTTTTATGGATGGCACTTGTGTTCACATCTACATTGCTGTTTTTTTTATGAAAACAATATATACCAGATGTTTTCTTCTTAGCAGAGAATGATCACCACTGTGTGATTGGCAAGTCCTCAGTGTATCAGTGCCACTGCTCACGACTGGGTGGTGGGGCACTGGGTTCACAGCAGGGGACCTCAGCCTCGCCTTCAGACTCGGTCTTGGCCTCACCTTGGGCACACCCAAGGTCTGCCCACTGCAGCCTCTTCTCACACTTGGGGCTGCGGAGGACTGTCAGCGATAACTGGCTATGTTCAGGCACCTCTGTTTCAACTGCAGACCCATCCTCACGGTCACCACACTCTGAGTGGGTCACAAACAACAAGATGACAACAAGAGACATGTCATGTAATGTACAGCTTTAAACACCAGTTCATCCAAAGAAATGTACATTAAAAACGAATTATATATATATAATATATATATACACACGCACATGACGATCTTTGTACTTTTTCAAAGCAGAGTGGTTATCTTTAGGGTTGCAGACTGTATATGCAAAGTATCAAGTGGAAAGCACCAGAAGATATTCATTTCAGAACATCCCAGAACTCATCTAACAGGTGCGCCATACAAAATGTGATAGTCTGGCTAGTTAGTTAAGTTTAGAATAAACACACACATGACTTTCTGGCCGCTTCGTATTACAGTCATTTTGTTGCTAACAATTCTCACAAAACTGTGAACAAAAATATCTCAAAAAGTGAAACCAACATTTATTTCCAGCACTTAACAGCACAGATATGAAGGAAACAATTGGCAGAGGTTTTCCCCATAAGCTGGAGCACTACCTTTACACAGTCTATCAAAGCCTACTAAAGGGTAAGCTCACCTGAATACCCACCTGAATGACATTTTGGGGGCTCCTCCAGCTGGAGCAGTTCAGGTGCTGTAGGAACACTGATGTCTGCTCTTGAAGTTCCATCACAAACCTATCAGTGACATGGGTAACACTTCATTTGAAGGTGTCTACATAAGGGTGACATGAGCCCTTTATAAACATGACATGACACATATAATGAACACTGATGATACTTTATTCATGTTTATTACTGTGTACATTTAGTGCCATTTGGTTTTTGCAATGTCTGCATCCCAAAAATAATCAACGTAACATTTCAAAAACCAAATGACCCTTAATGGCAACATTAAATAATAAATTAATTGTCATTAATGCCAATGATATGTGCCATGTCATGATCATGTTTTTAACATGTTCATGTCACTCTTATGTAGACACCTTCAAGTAAAGTGTTACCATGACAAGCTTTAAGAAAACATATCCATTCAGTAAGCACCCAAAAATGATTTACATGCAATATACAACACACTTACATCATCGATAAGGTTTTGGCTGTCTTGAACTGATGTGTTCCTGGATGACTCCTTTACTTTTTTTTTGTTGTGGATGATGGATGGGTTGCTCTGCGTTTGGCAGGCCTTTCCTGCAGTGCCTTCAATGCATTGTCATATCACACACACAAGCACACACACACACACACACACACACACACACACACACACACACAGATACCTATTAATGTATTGTATGTATGATATAGAGGTTTATTTTTTTAACATCATCTTACCCATATCTTGTCATGTTATATAGAGATGCTGCTTGTAACAACACTCAAACTAACCAATTAAGACTGGATTCCTGTGGAGCTGGGGAAATTCAGCCTGGGCAATGGCAGTGAGTCGGATATGCTTTGTCTGCTGTGACGACTGGGGAGCAGTGGCGCCACCTGGAGGAGCACCCTTGTACTTCCCCTGGTTGCGCGAGAGGTTGTACTTTTTCCACAGATATGCCTGAGCTCTGAGATTTTGCCAGTCAATATCTTCATCACCATTCTGCATCAAATGATAAGTAGATTGGCAATTCATAAGCAGGTATCTACAGGTTTCAAGAAACACGCAAAACCAGCCATTTGATTTCCATAGCCTTTGAAACAAAAATATTAATATGCAGACTGAATTAAAAGTACCCCTCATACACAGAGAACTGATAAAGCACCCCAAAGCAACATGACCACATGCACCTTGTAGTCCAGTTTGTACATTATGTTAGCATCACATGGGACTGTCCGATGTCTTTTCTCTCGGATATTGTGAAAGACCACAGGTTTGTTTCTGAGCACAAATGAGCCTTCGTCCCGCTTTGCAGACTCAGATCTGTGCTCGGCTGTGTTAGGGTCTTGACCATCAGCGAGTGGGTTGGGTGGTGTGCCTGGCTCGTCCTGCCAGGGGTCAAGGATGCCGAAGAGGTCAAGTGTGTCCGAGTCCGTCCGTGGTGAAATGGACAGGGAATAGTCCTGCTGGAACCGCACCCTCTTCTTCACGCCTGTTGTTTTCTTCCTCATCTGTGTTAGGAGAAATCCCTTTGGAATTATTTATTTTCCTTACTCTTTTTTATGTAAAAACAGTAAAAAAGTGACTCTAAATGCCACACTCAACGAATGTAATAAAATGTCAACTTACATTGGATTTGATCAAAGTTTCAGGGGGTGGCAAACAGAAAATCTCCTTCACTGCCACATGAGGCGATTTAGCTCTTTCCTCACTAATTGGAGAAAAAGCAAGACTACAACTTACAACTGTGAGCTCCACAATTTGTGAAATGATAATATACATAAACATGCTTGCACATAAGGAACTCAAGTCAGCTCTGGGAAGCTATCTGTATTTACCTGTTTTTATCAGATGTCTGGTCTGCATTAGGGACCCACATGACAAGCATGCTTGAGCCCCTAGTTGGACTAGGACAATTAGCCAGTGGTTCAATCCAAGCTGTGTTTAACTGCATGACAAATATTACAGTGAGATTTTGATAACTTAATTACATAAAATGGTTGACCAAAAAATAACACTGAAATTGAATAATGTGCCTTAGTGGGCTAGTACTCGTGAGTGTGTAGATATTTACAGAATAGGGATAAACTTGTATGTAAAATTACACACCTTAACCCGCTGCTTGCTCTGATTAATGGAATCCAACGGGGGAAACTGACATTTTCTATGTGAAGCAGATGTTTTAAAACTGTTGAACATTAAGTTAAGAAGTTAAAAAATTAACATTACATTCAATCTAAATCCAATGTGCCCATTTGTAGCACTTTGTCAACTCTATATTCCTTGAAAAAATGCCAGATATAGCCTTACTCTTGTGACTCACCTCTCTAACTTTTTATTCTGTTCCTGAAGATAACCCAAAGAGAGGCAGGTGTGGTTCTGTTGAGAGGCCACACACATCAAGCCATCTGGTCTAAGGTTCTCATACGAAAGGTTGGGACTCGATTTTTCTACACCTCTGGTCCACTGTGAAACATCCACAACTGTCAGTGTCGGGAATTCATCTACAGGAGCACCTATAGGAAAACAAGAAAAGAGCAGGCAACAGCAACATCTTTCAAATGTCTCTGGCAAGCTTTAATCACCGCGAATTATTATCCTGTATGTCTTGCTGCACACAAATTACAATAGAAAGTTGGCTACTTCACTGTTGCAATTTAATCCTGCTGCTATAACCATCCCATTGCAAAAATGAAATACCAAACCCACCGTTTGTGGGAGCACATTCCCGAGAAGGCAACTTGACGTGTTTTGATGAGATCCCTTTAACAATCCTCCGCTCAGCCTCCCAGCAGCAAGGATGTTGACAAGTGGCCCAAAGACAGTGAGGTCCATGACAGGGCCTCTCTGTGAGGCTGCCCATGCTGGGACTCGCTGTGGCAAGGACAATGGTAACCTCACCCGTTTAAATACAAACAAGGACTACATAAATGAAATGTATTTCACGTTATACTATCATTCGATGATCTCCTACTATATAGTTAAACAAACGGTAGCTAGAAGTTCATATAAAATGCTTCATCGCTAGCTCACAACCTCATGTTACCTCAGGTTATCAGTGTTACACCGACATTTTTCGGATATTAGACCTTAGGCCTAATGTCACCCTTCATTAAAAAGTGTCACCATCACAGTGTTCTGCCATCATTTTCCATAAATGGTATATATCCTTGTCCTGTAGCTGCTGGCGACCCCTTGGACTTCAAACTTTCCTGCTACTACGTTGGATTACCCAAGTGCTGCCTAGCAACGCAATCGAAGTTCTGTGTACATTTTGTCGCCACCACGTGGAAAACCAAAGTGAAAGCACACTAGTCCACATTTTCTTTATTTCTTTTTTGCAAGTGGCTGGGAAAATATGTTGCGAGACTAATAGAATGAGAAATGCAATGTAAAGATATATGCATGTAAAGAACAGTTCAGTCACACTTTCAGTGCAGGCTTCTGCTTCTATGCATTTCATATGAATACATTTCTTGCCCGTGAAGACTTAACGAAATATTTAAATACACGGTTTCTGGCGTTATAACGCATGTGATGACAGTACAGAAACACGGGCCTGTAGCACACTTCAAAATAAGTTTAAACGGACAGAACGAATCTCTTTTTGGCGTCAGTGCCAGCATCAGGTGGTGGGTCAGCTGATTTCAAGAGAAACAGGAACCGATGTGGGTAGTTAGCTAGCTCACTGGCTACATTAGCCATGAACTGTGCACAGTTTCAATACGTTTTGTCAGAAGAATAAACCACGGCATTGTTAGTTTTTCATGAGTGGAAGACTGTTAGCGTGTGTCTTTTACATAGGCACGAGACTTTAAAGAGCAGACATGTTCTCCACAGATGATGAAGATGGAGACTTTTTGTCTCCTACAGGAGGGTGAGTGTCTACTAGAGCTAGACTAAGCTAACGGTAGGTAGCTAGATTGCTAACTCTCTGCAACAGTCCACTCACATATGTTTGTTTTCTTTCAGTGGCTGTTGACATTGAAGGGTAATGGTATGACGTTTAATTCTGTCAACAACATCTTGACACGAACGTTAATCTATTTCTTCATGTTAATATAATACTCTTGGCCAATAGCAGTTTAACCTCATCAAATCATTGTGGGTCTATAAAAGAACTAGGGTTATATCGCATTTTGTGATAGCATTTCTTGTTGTTTTAGGATTTGAGAAACATCATTAAGTTACGCACAGTCAACATCCATAATCAGGTTGCACACGCGTGTTAAAAATGACAGCATACAGTGAGCACACAGGCTAGGTTGAGGCTAGTTTATTCTCCGTGTCTGGATGGATAGGGGAACTGAAAAGCGTCCAGTTTGGTGAGACGAAATCTTGCTTCAGTTTATTCAGTTTACACGGATTTGTGGATGAATGGCTTTGCTAACACCACATTTTCCGATTTTGAAGACTTGATGTGTATATATGTACTCACATGACATTGGCTTTGTTTAGTGGCTTAGTGTGTCATGTGAGTCAGAGGTTATGTGTCCTACCAGGAACTCTTGCTCAAGGAAGGAAGTTGATTTGCAAGTTCAGGCTAGTTGGACGAATTGCTGCCTTAAAATGACCAGGCTGGTGCATGCTGAGGGCCACTCAGGACACAAGTGAGGCTAAAAGAATAATATAAACACTGTCAGCAGTTTGGAAAAATCTGAAATTCTAGTGTACATACATTGCATCTGACCACTGCATATCACCCATGTCTGTTGGTGGTACTGCTGTCCTTAGTGATATCTGATGGCAATAGATGCGTTTTGCTTTGTAATGTTTTCTGGACAGGGGTATCCAGCATGACATACCATGAATTGGAGTTTGAACCTGAAGAAAATTGTGCCCGGTTGGTCCGCAACAGAGTCAGAGAAATGGGCATGGGAGGCAGGCGGGGAGGGTGGAGTGGGGGCTGATATAATTCCTCTCACATGGTACTGGTTATGGGGAGGAGGTGTAAGAGGGGGCTTGGCCAGCCCTCGCTCAGCTGGCTGGCTTGAGCAGCTGAGCGTGAGCTGTGTTGTGGCGTGGGCTGCCATGGAGGTCCATTGGGGCACTTGCTCGCGATTTTCAGCTAAATCTGCCACCGAGGTGTGAAAGCCACGGATGGACTCCAGTTGGGAGAGGAGGAAGGGAAGGGAAAGGGAAATTGCTCGCATGAGGAGGATGGTCTACGCAGATGCACGTTCGAACAATGGTGTGCATGGAGTCTGGTCCATCAACAGCACCTGGGGACCAAGTCTTCAGGCAGACTCTGGCAGTGGCCCCGATATCACCAGCTTTTACACATTGCGGGACAATGACTACCAGTGGAGGGCAATCCATGGGTCAGCATGAATTCATACAGTGATAGTCAGACAAAGGCCTAAGCAGGTGTATTTTGTTTTATTTGTTTTGTCATTGGCTTTGTACATGACCATAATATTCCAGGATGTAGTGCAGTAGCCTAGGCTATATCTTAGTGATATGTTGCACGGTCCAGTGATTAGAAATATGTATAAGGAATGCCTTAACATTAGCCATTGGGTGCATTTTATGTAAATAACTTGGATTGTGGGACAAAAAACTGGTTTGTTCTATGAGTGACATGGCTTCTAGGCAGTAATTCCCTCTTGAGAAGTCAGTGGTAGTATTTGCATTGTAATGCTTTGTTCGGTGAAGGATTTATGTATGTGTGTGTGTGTGTGTGCGCATGTGTGTGCACGGTCATGGGTGTGATTTTTAGGGCAAAGTTGGCTTCACTCTTCGGACTTGATCAGGCAACAAGTCAAGGCAATGAAACGTTCCAGTACACTGCCCCGAAGCAGCCGAGAAAGAGTTCCATGAATTCGGGTATGCTTACAGACAGAAGTACTAGCATCTTACCTTTTCATTTTATATATTCATTCATTTGTTGGTTTATTTATTTATTCATTTAATCATTTATTTATTTAAAGGCCCACCTAGCCAGAAGCCCCCTCCACCAGCAGGTGCCCCTGCAGTACTCCTTGCAACAGCAGTTCACGCCTACCGATAGTAAGTAGAAATAACTGTGAAGAATTGCTTACATACAAGGA
Source organism: Coilia nasus (assembly GCA_027475355.1). Classification (NCBI taxonomy): domain Eukaryota; kingdom Metazoa; phylum Chordata; class Actinopteri; order Clupeiformes; family Engraulidae; genus Coilia; species Coilia nasus. The sequence goes on from CM050217.1 coordinate 21,898,525, forward strand.
CTTAATCAAATGACCATAAAATGAGTAGGGTTGTACACTCTCAATAGCAAGTACTCTATTTCACTGTGACATAAGATGTGTGACTAGCATGGTGTGAATGTTCATCCCTCCATCAGTGTTAATGGACAGTACATGAAGCAGGGCAAACTGGGAGCTGCTGTGCTGGGAAGTCACACCACCAAGGAGGTGAGTGTCAATGCATCAACATGACAACAAAGGAGTGTGTATGACAGTGTGTATAACAGACTGTTTATCTTGAACTGAGACTGAGGTCATAGCCAGCCAGTAGAGAACTAGCCCCATTGTAGAGTCATCTGCTGTGTGCAGTCTGATTCAGTAGGAATGGTATTCCACATCTAGTCATGCATTTAGTGCATTTCAGCATGTTCAGCTGAATGGGGTTGGTGTCCTAGTGTCCTGTGTTGACAACATGTTTGTCTGTCTTCTCTCGTAGTACAAGCTGCTGCTGTATGCCAGTCAACAGAAGCCTGTCACGTCAGCCAAGATTCACACGGGCTTCATCTTCACCGTGAGTCTAACGTGCATGCGTAATAACTGCTGGCTTATGCATTGTGTTTGGTTTTGGTCCCATGAAGAGCTAACCTTTCTATTACTCTCTCACGCTTTTTCAGGTTCAGCCTAGCAATTACTGCACATTCTACGATGACCAGCGGCAGAACTGGTCAGTTATGTTCGAGTCGGACAAAGCAGCGCTGGACTTCTGTAAGGAGGTGAGAGGTGATTTTGTTCGGCATGTTACTCTGACAATTAATCATACTTGATGTCCTGGTTCTTGTTGCGTTAAAAGCAATCACTGCTAGAGCCAGAAGTGATGTACAGTAAGTACACGGACACCATTAAAATCCTGAATCAGCTCTCTAGCCAGTTGCTTACATACTAGCCTTCATGCCTGTATGGAGAGCCTCCAATGGACCAGCTCTTGCCTTTGTATTGTAGGTGTGTCTGGCAAAGGCCAACAGTGCTGCTCAGTTGGATGCAGTGGTTGTGCAGGACCTGACTCTGGGAGAGGGACAAGCTGTGGAGAGTGGGGACTCCTTGGAGGTGGCATACACAGGCTGGCTGCTCCAGAACCACACCACCGGACAGGTACGGAGCTTTGTGAGAGTAGTGTGCCAAGCCCTTCTGTCTTAACAGCTCAGGTTTTAGGAGGATTTCACTCAGTTCCCTCCGTGTGCTCATTGCAGGTGTTTGACTCAAACGTGAACAAAGACAAACTCCTGAGGCTGAAGCTTGGGGCTGGGAAGGTCATTAAAGTAAGGAAACACTTTTCAGCCACTTCTCTTTAGCTCAGGATTTGTCTTGTCTTGTGCACTTGCACTTTACTGTTGTTGTTGTTGTTGTTGTTGTCGTCTATGTAAACGCATAGGATAGTGAGAAACGTAATTTCGATTCCTTTGTATGTCAAGCACATGTGAAGAAATTGACAAATAAAACTGACTTTGACTTTGACTTTGACTTTGACTTCTCTCATGTTTTGCTTTTGAAGCAGTATATTTCCACCCGTGTGCAACCCCTGGGGTATTCTAGCCTGGCTATAAGCCTGCCTACCCATTTCCGCTTGATTATTTTCTCCTACAATAAAGCGTAGTATGAAGGGCTGGTTTACCAGGCTAGTCTTCTACCTCCCTCCCTCTTTGTCTCTACCTCGTCCAGGGCTGGGAAGAGGGGATGGCCGGCATGAAGAAGGGCGGAAAGCGTCTTCTCGTGATTCCCCCTAACCAGGCGTATGGCTCACAGGGTGTGCCTAACCGAGTGCCAGCAGACAGCACGCTGATCTTTGAAGCGGAGATCAAAAGGGTGAGGGACACTTTCGCTGAAATAATATTTACATTCTCACGATGTAGCATAAGCCGTCTGTTGATTGGCTCTCTGGCCTAACTAGACCGGCCTATTTAGTCAGTGTGCTGTTGTCTGTCTGTGACCTTTCTCATTCTGTTTGCTAAAACATGAATATTACAAAAAGGCAGTATGTTTGGAGCTTTTTGCTAAGTGCTCTGGCTCTGTCCAGGTGAAGTTTGCAAAGGACAGCGGGTCTGAGCGCATCAGTATTGGGTCTCGGGACTCAGCCGCTCCCTCACCGGCCCCCAGTGTGGAGAGCTTGGGCCCTGAGGCCTCTGCACAGCCCCCATCAACATCGCCAGCCCCATCTAAACAAGGGTAGGAGTGCTCTTTAACACACACACACACACACACACACACACACACACATAGACTGACACAAACCTCCAGCAAGTAGAGCTCTATTACATCTGCATGTCGTCATTTGCCTTTTGTAGTATTGTGCAGCCAGGATTGCAGCCAGAAATTTTGGGCCCAAAGACAGAATACAATTTTGAGCCTCGTAATTATGAATAATAATGTTAATGGTGTACTCAAAGGGCCCTCGACAATGCTGGGAATGTAACTGTCGATTTCTGTCCTCCCATTATATACCATACCACACTATACTGTACTATACTATGCTATACTATACTATACTATACTATACTATACTATACTATACTACAGTGGTCCCTCGTTAAATGCGGGAGTTAGGTTCTAAAAATAACCCGCAATAGGCGAAATCTGCGAAGTAGTCAGCTTTATTTTTTACAATTATTATAGATGTTTTAACTACCCTGACTACACACTTTATACACCTTTCCAAGACAGGCATTAACATTTTCTCACATTTCACACGGCTAGCTGAAGGCATGGCGGAGATTGATTGACAATGTTCTACAGTCCCATAGCCAATCAGGATGCAGAACACAATGCGCTGTTAAAAAAAAAAAAAAAAAAAACTTACTAAAAAAAAATCGGCCGTGAAATGTGATCCGCATTATAGCGAGGGACCACTATACCATATCATACTGTAATGTTTTGCTGTTGCAGTTTAGCAGGTGTTTTTCTCCTGAGTTTTGGGTAAAGAGCCCCCTGCCAATCATCCTTACTTTCCCCCCTGGCTACGCCCCTATGTGCAGCATGCTCCATCAGTATTATGCTACGGGGAACCATTTAGATTGTCCTTACTAATTATCACTAATTAGATCTTTTTCTTGCCTCTTTATGTAGTGACGCTCCCCTACGTGCAAAGTCTAACTCCATCAGTGAACAGTTAACGGTTTGTAGCTCTTCATTTTTGACTTCTACAGAGATGATCCTGCTCTTAATGAGACTTGTTCTTAATGTATTTGTAGTTAAGTTTTTTTTTTTTTACAAAAGGTATAACTGTGATCAATATAAACTGCAGCAGACTATGTATTGTGGAACCCATGCGATGAATACTTACCCTGTCTTAAAGATGTGTTGCAGTGAGTCTGCCACTTCAGTGGTGCTGATTTGTCCTCTTACCACAGAGTCTGACTTTCTCACCTGTCTTATTGCGCATAGAATCCTGACGTAACTAAAGCCAAGCTGATCTCCCGCATGGCTAAGATGGGCCAGCCCATGCTGCCGTTCCTAGCCGGCCCTGCACAGTCTCCGCACGCAGACTCCAGCGACTCGGAGATGGAGGTGAGAGATCCTTCAGCCTTCACTCATAACATTGGGGTGGGCTGAATCAGTTGAATTAGAATTGGTTTTAATGGCCAAGTATACTTACACATACAAGGAATTTGACTCTGGTAGATGTTAGCTGTCTGTACAATCAACATATAGACATGTAGTAGTATACATTCAACAGACAAATAGAAATATATAGACACATACTGTATAATAGAGACAATAGTATACATATAGCCACCTATGTATATAATATACAAGTAGGACATAATATACAAGACAGGTACACATGTAGTGGGATGAAAAAGTGCACCTAATAATGCAGTGTAGTGTGGATTTACACAGCTCTTTAAATTAGAAAACAGCATTTACTAGCGTAGTTTATCCACCGATTCTACCGCTGCATGTATCATTTATCCACGTTTCTTTTTAGCATTACATGGGGGGCTGTGGGAAAGCAGACATGAAGGTACATCAGTTTGTGATAACATGGCATGCTTCATATCACATGCGGCAGGCCTGAGTTTCATACATGTTATATATCTGGAATTTTTTACCTCCGCCAGCAGAGGTTATGTAATTATCTGCATTTGTTTGTTTGTTAGTTTGTTAGTTTGTTAGTTAGTGCATGGATTTTGATGAAATGTTCAGGGTAGGTCAAAAATGGACTAACTTAAGTGATTAGATTTTGGTGGTGATCTGAGCTGCCCTGGCAGACGTCTGCGCTCTCTGAGTGCTTTTCTAGTTTGTTTTTGTGTTTTTGTGTTTTCTTATGCTGTCCTGACTGTGTAGGACCCCAATGTGTCCCGTGCGAAGGAGCGGCCCATGGGTCCCTCTCCTCAGCCTGTGCAGATTACTACAGCCCCTCCGACCTCAGTGCATGGTAAGGCCCCTAACTCACATTGCCTCCTACTCACTCACAGTCACATATGCACCCCTGAAATAAGCCGGGGGGGGGGGGGGGGGTACTAATGGCATCGCTGATGTCTGTGACCGGACCGGACCTGACCTGACCTGACCCGACCCGCATGTGCTCTCACTTGTAGTGACGTCACATCCTCACGTGAACCCTACGGCAGCACTGATGCCTGTCACCATGGCAACTGCCGCCCCACAGCCTATGATGCCCGGTTCCCTACACGCTTTTCAGGTAGAGCCACATTGCTGCGTTTTTGTGTCTGTCTGCTTCCCTGCTCGCCAAGTTTGTTCCTCTTTCACCTCCATTTATCCTCCCTCTGTGTCACAAATCACATTATTCTGTTTGTGTTTTTGGCACAGATCATTTGTTTTGATTTTGATTTTGTGTATTGGATATTTGTTTTTTTTTTTCCTTTTCTTTGTGTGCTCTCTGCTAATTCCCTTGCCCTGCTAAAAGCCTATCAATGCTTTTTATTTTCCTCAGCCGTACTCTTACACACAGTCTATGGCTCCTTCTCACTTGCAGCCTGGCACTGAGATGTATGCAGGTCAGACAGTACCCTACCAGGGTAAGTCCGCACTCGCACACAGTATTACAGTGTACTTATTGTAGAGCTTCTCAGATTTTCTCCACATTCTCTGTTTCCCTACTGTGGACATTGTCCTTCAGCCAGTATGCAGTTTTTCCCTCAATTCAATGTCCAGTAAACCCCTGCCCGTCTCTGTTCTTGGCTGTCTCTAAGGACCCAGAGATGTCACATCTTTTTTGATGACGGAGGCCAGGCAGCATAACACAGAGATCCGACTGGCAGTGGGCAAAGTTGGAGACAAAGTTGACCAGCTAGCTGCTAAGGTTTGTATGAAGTATTTTGCTTTTATTGAATGACGGAGAAATATCACATCCCCTGGAGGAAACATGTGGTAAGATAGAATAATAACAAAAGCAAACACCATCGAACCAAATGTGTTATATAGACATTAACAAGATGATATAAAGTCTTAAAACAAGACATAAAAGTCTTAGGTGACAAACATTTTTTTCTGTCCAGATGGACGACATGCAGAGGCAAAGTGGACCCTCGCTCGGCTTCTCCAATTTCTCCATGGAAACAACCATGATCATGCACAACATCCAGAGAATAATACAGGTTCAAGAAAAGTTGTTTTTTTCTTTTTTTTTTTTTTTGATGTTGCATATTATGAGACGAGGCACGTTGGGTTGTGTTGATGCTTAACAGTGCTTCAGTATCCATCTGTTCATGGTTTCACACAGGAGAATGAGTGCTTGAAGAAGGAGGTGTTTGAGAAGAGCACACGTATTGAAGAACAAAACCGCAAGATCGGAGAGCTCATCAACCAGAACCAGAGGTCAGGCTCAAACTGCAGTAGTTGGATCTGAGAGGAGAAACAGTCTGTAAAGAAGGAAACGTCTGTGTTATATACATGCAGGGCCACCCATAAGGGGGATAAACATGAAAGCTTTCTGGGGCACAGCCTGCGGGGGAGGGAGGGAGCAGTCAATTAAAAACCATAGGGTTTCTTGGGGGGGTAAGGGGACCCAATAATTGGATCTTTTCAGGGGCCCAGCCTTCTCTCTGGGCAGGCCTGCATACATGTCTTAGTGTTACACATCTGTAACCAGCCCACAGTCTATGGTGACTGACGTGTGTTACACTGCAGGTACATGGAACAGAGTAACCTGATGATGGAGCAGAGGAACGACTCGCTAAAGAGCTCCAGCGAGCACAACCAGGCGCGACTCCTGCAAGCAGAGCAAGATAAGGTAAGAGCAAGTACGATGTAATGCATTTAAAGTTATCAATTATGTGTTTTTTTTTCTTGTGAAAAAATGTACCTATTGCGAAGAAAAACAAGGAATTCTTAAGGCCATTTGTTGGTTTTCTGGTTCTGAACCATTCCATATCGGTCCTCCTTTAATGTGCACAGTCAGTCCTCTCATCGCAACACGTCTTTCCCTGTCCTAGAGGCTTTGTACGCTGTTATTTCGCTGATGAAAAGTTAACACATACCAAAGTACCTGTGTTGATTGCAATTAACACCTCTGTCTGTGATGAAATATATAGCCACATATCTGTGTTGATCCTAATTAACACCGCTGTCTGGTGAAATGTCAGCCTTCTCTACACTGCTGGTGTGTTGTGCTAGCTTCTTTGTACTAGGGCCCTTAGTAGTGACTCCTTTCTCTTCCCAGCATGCAATGCCAACAGACATGGGTTTGGATCAGGTGAGGTTCAGAGTGTTCTCAGCCTCTCTTTGTGTCGCCACCACCACCATCATCATCATCATCAATTCTGCTTCTGCTCACCTCTCTGTCTCAGTCTACTTACATGGGCAGCCAGCTTCTTTGTTTTTCTTGGCAACCGTCTCTGACACTCTCTGACTTCTCACGTTTTCTCCCCCCAACCTAAACCTCAGTCATTATCCTCTTCAGCCTGATCCCACCGACAGGGATGTCACCACTGCCATGTAACAGCCCTGCATCCTAGTTCAGTTAGCTGTAGTGTAGTGTTTTGTCTTTCTTTTTTTTTAAGTAGTCGTTGCTGTTTCTTTCGTAATTTTGTTTGTTTTAATGTTTGTTGTTTCTATCGTCATATGTTTTGTTTATACCCAGCCATTGCACAGACCCAGAGATCACCGAATACTATGTATCTATGCATTTCCTTCTCTCTCTCTCTCTTTCTCTCTCTCTCTGTCTCTCGCTCTTTTCCTCTCTTTCTGTCTGTCTATCTCTGTGTCTCCTCCTTTCTCTCTAACTCTTGGTCTCTCTTGTGCTGTCTCTCTGGCTGTATTTGTGCTGTTGTGTTGCCCAGGCTCGTTTGACGGAGGAGTTGGCGAGCTCTACAGCGCGCGTGTCGGAGCTGCAGCTGGAGGTGAGCTCCCAGCAGCAGAGGGCCGGCGGCCTCCAGGCCAAGCTCAACGCAGCGCTCCAGGAGCGGGACCAGCACGCCAGCCAGATCACCACCCTACAGACCCAGCTAGAAGGTGTGTGTGTGTGTGCGCGCGCGTGTGTGCGCGCGTGTGTGTGCGCGCGTGTGTGTGTGTGCGCGTGTGTGTGTGTGCGCGTGTGCGCGTGTGTGTGTGTGTGCGTGTGTCAGTGAGTGCGGATAGTGGATATCATCTCTGTGTGGTGGTAAAATAACCCACAAGGATATCATGGATTAAGTGTTGCATGGCTGATAAGATATGTGGTGGAAATCATGCAAATACCTTTGGTCTATGTCGTGCAGGTGGGTCATTTGTTAGTAATGGTCACCAACATTATAAATAGCTACCTGCCTATAATGTTTGTGTGAAAATAAACAACCTTATGATTGGAATCACGTAATCATACGTGTGTGTGTGTGTGTGTGTGTGTGTGTGTGTGTGTGTGTGTGTGACATTACACAGAGGTGAAGGAGACTGGGGAGAGGGCACAGGCGCAGTACAAAGCTGAGAAGCAGAAACGCAAAGAGGTGGAGCTGAAGCTGAGCAGCGTGGAGGAGGAGCTGCAGGATTTGACCACAGAGAAGGACAGCCTGGAGAGGGTGAGGAACACACACACACACACACACACACACACACACACACACACACACACCTACTTACTGTACAGAGAAGGACAGCCTGGAGAGGGTGAGGAACACACACACACACACACACACACACACACACACACACACCATCAGGACCATCATAATGTCCTCACAAGTCATTTTTTTCTAGTTTTCCTATCGTTGTGAGACATTTGGCCATCACAACCATAGAAATACATGACCACACACACACACACTGTACCTACTGTACAGAGAAGGACAGCCTGGAGAGGGTGAGGAGCACCATGGAGATGACACACACACACACACACACACACACACACACACACACACACACACACACACACACAGTGTACCTACTGTACTAAGAAAGACAGTCTGCAACTGCACTATTCAGATAAAAACAGGGGTGGTGCTTTGGCCAACCATCTTGCATGTTTGTGTGTGTATGTGTGTGGTTTGTGTAATGTTTTGCAAAGTGTGTCTGTGATTGCCAGATAGACAGACAGGAACCTGTGTGAATTAAAATCTGATGATGAGCAAATGACCGTCATACAGGAAGGAAGACAGAGAGGCAAATGTGTGTGTCAGTGGAAGATCACCCGACAATGTCCCCAGGCTTTTTTATTGATGTGTAAAGGAGTGTTGACGGTGACACGATATAGACATTTTGATTGAACAGAAGGGGGAAGTAATTAGTGATGTTTAGTCAGTGACTGTGTGTGTGTGTGTGTGTGTGTGTGTGCGCGTGTGTGTGTCAGACTCTCTCGGACAGGAAGAGGAAGTGGCAGTCAGAGCGTGAGCGCTGTGATGAGGAGCTGGAGGAGCTACGCAGGGGCAGCCAGCAGGAACTGGACAACCTGAGGGGCCAACTACGCAAGGCCAAGACCAGCACCGACCATGCCGCACAGGAGCAGGTGTGTGTGTGTGTGTGTGTGTGTGTGTGTGTGTGTGTGTGTGTGTGTGTGTGTGTCTGTAGCAGTCAGGAGCAGGTGTGTGTGTGTGTATCTGTAGCAGTCAGGAGCAGGTGTGTGTGTGTGTATCTGTAGCAGTCAGGAGCAGGTGTGTGTGTGTGTGTCTGTAGCAGTCAGGAGCAGGTGTGTGTGTGTGTGTCTGTAGCAGTCAGGAGCAGGTGTGTGTATGTGTCTGTAGCAGTCAGGAGCAGGTGTGTGTATGTGTCTGTAGCAGTCAGGAGCAGGTGTGTGTGTGTGTCTGTAGCAGTCAGGAGCAGGTGTGTGTATGTGTCTGTAGCAGTCAGGAGCAGGTGTGTGTATGTGTATCTGTAGCAGTCAGGAGCAGGTGTGTGTATGTGTCTGTAGCAGTCAGGAGCAAGTGTGTGTTTGTGTGTGTGTGTGTGTGTCTGTGAGTGTGTGTGTGTGTGTGTGTGTGTGTGAGCAGGTGTGTGTATGTGCGTGTCTGTAGCAGTCAAGAGCAAGTGTGTGTGTATATATGTGTGTGTGTGTGGCTGCAGGACTGCAGCAGTCAGTGACTGTATATGTCAGTGTTTAATGGCTATTGGTGCCTCTTTTTCTGAAATACTTTTACCTCTTCAGACAATTTCCCTGTGTCCTTATTGCACACTCATAGCAGTTCTAAAAATTAGCCTAGGTTACGCCACCTTTTCTTTGATTGTCTGTCAGCGCCTAGCATGGATTGTCAGTGTTGCACTGCACAGTGGTAAATATCACTACCAGTCTGTAGTTGTGGTTGTGTTGACGTGTGTATGTGTGTGTGTGTTTTCCAGTTGAGCCAGCTGCAGGCCGAGCTGGAGCAGGAGTGGCAGGCCAAATGTGATCAGTCTCTGGCCACGGCCAAGGAGCAGCAGGCCCGAGCGATGGCAGAGCTCACTGAGCAGAGAGACGGCCTGGAGGACAAACTCACACAACTGCAGGAGAAGGTACAGCGCTTACTGTGGATGTAGGGAATTTAGATGCCACATGTACAGTGTCTATGGTGCTTACATGCACACACATTAACAAGGGGCCTTAACCCACACCTGGTCATATACACACTAAGGCTGCTCGATTATGGAAAAAATCTGAATCACGATTATTTGGGCCAAAACTGAAATCACGATTATTCAAACGATTATTTTGTTTTCCTCAGTAACATGCTTCATTTATTGAAAATGTATTCAGAAACATTTCGAAAAAACATTCTTGTACCTTCGGATTTTCCCTAATACCTTTCTTCATAAACATTAGTAAGTCTCCTTTGATGTCTAATCTACAAACAGTAGAAATGTCTAATGTATACATCTAATTTACAGTACAAACAGTAGAAAATAATTAGGACAAAAACGTTGTTGTCCTCGATTTTATTTGTTTTGAGATCTTTTGGCCTTGAAATCGTTATCACGATTAGAATTCGATTAATTGAGCAACCCTAATACACACAGTCATACACAGCACAGTCACACCACAGACAGTTCCGCGTTGTCAGCTGATTCCCAAGTAGACAGGAAACAATGTGAGACTTTGTACACACATGCACAAGTCTTCCTTAAACACAAAGACATATCCATCACAGTCCTGTTATGATTGAGAATAAATGGGGCGGGTGGCACAACAATAGGCTTTATGTTCTTCATTCTCAGTCCTGTCTGCCTCCCACAGTTCACAGCGCTGAAGCAGTCGCGGGAGTCAGAGGAACAGCAGCTACTCCAGCAGCAGGAACAGAGCGAGGAGCTGCAGGCCCTCAAAGAAAAGGTGCAAATCTGGAGACTTTTCATTGACTACGTTTACATGCACTTAAGTATCCCAAATATGATCGGGATATTAAGTGTTCTGGCTTTGCGTTTGCGCATGTGAACACTTTTTCCCAAATTCAGTATCCCGAATAAGCCCTTATCCCGGTTTCTGAGAAATCGGGATATGCTAGGTGGAGTACTCTGAAAAGAAACCGGGATAATATAGCATGTAAACACCTCATCCCAAATACTGAAGGTTCTAACAGCGTTGTCTCTGTAACAAGAAATGTTGATACTAGTGTTTTTCATGTAAACCGGGATATTAATAACCCGATTACTCTGTGTTCATGTAAACACCTTACCCCTGAATTTGATCAAAACCGGGATGAGCCTCATATTCGGGATAATTAGGTCCATGTAAACGTAATCATAGACCCCACTCTGTGTACATGCTGATACTGAACTGTTTCACTCGTTCCTCTACTACAAGACTTAACAGTTCTGTGTAAAACCACACAAAGGGATGTGTTGTTCTTCCTTTCTGTTCCCTATTTTCTCACGTTTTTTTATTTATTTTTTATTTCTTCTTTTTTGGGTTTCCCTCTTTCTTTCCCTCCCGTGTTTCAGCACTCTGCTCTGGAGGGGCGGGCGGTGGCCATGAGGCAGCAGTATGAGACGCGTGTGGCTGAGCTGGAGAGGCGTCTGGGGGAGCAGCAGCAGCAGCAGCAGCAGCAGCAGCAGGGGGGCTCAGAGCAGGCAGACACAGCCATGGAGGTGAGGAGGCAGAACCCTTTCCTGCACGCCTGCAGCACTCTAGGGGTACTTTTTATGTGCTCCTGGATCTGATTTTACCAAGTCATTACTGTCCCTGCATTGATGATTTAATTGTTTGTGCATAATTTACAGTAAACATATTTGCTGTGAACCTGAAAAAGCTTCAAATCCAAGCAAATCCTTCCCTTTTTTGCAATGGAACTTTTTGAATACAACGCCATGCGTCCATTGAAAACTGCTAAGGAATGGACAGGCATTATTTATTTTTCAGCTTTGTTATTGATCCAGGGACAATAATTACTTGGTGAAATCAAATTAGGCATTACCTGTACACAGTACAATTCAGCTTTTGACAACACAGAGAGGATTTGGAGGCCAGGCAAACCTACTTCTGATTTCCTGTTACATGATCTCAGTAGGACATCTTTGTCATGTTCAGTTTATTATGTCTGTGGGCCTTGAAAGGCTGACATTAGCTCCTGTGTGTGTGTTGTGATTGCAGGTGAAGCGTGTGATGAATGGAGTGTTCCACTCGCTGAGGGGGGAGTTTGACATGAACGAGTCTTACACAGGCAGTGCCATCATAGGTGTTCTGGTCAACACCATTAAGGTACGCACCTCCCACAACCAGGCCTGTCGCGATACATTTTGCTGGATGATAAATTGTCCCAGAAATTACTGCGATAAACGATAATATTGCAAGTACACCCTTTCAAAAACAATAAACTTTAATTTCTAAGGAATATTTAATGCTGAAACTGGAACATAATGTTACATATCCAAAATAAATAAACAAAACATAACCAAAAACGATAAATAAAATGGATTATCAAGTCTCTGTGAACAAAATTGCACTTCAAAAGTCTCTTTCTTTCCCTCCCGTGTTTCAGCACTCTGCTCTGGAAGTCTCTTTGGTAGAGGGAGAGACACATGCAAAACAAACAAGCATGAAAATGAAAATTATTACGGGCCGCCAAAGTTATTGCGCTCAATTGAAGTTATCATGTGATTAATTGATTCATTGCTTATTGCGACAGGCCTTCTCACAACCTGTCTCCGCATTACCACCTTACGATTTCCTCAGTGTTGGTATGAGTACGCAAATCAGTCAGAAATGGGTGTTTGATTTGACTTGTCCAGGGTAAAAAAGAATCCGTTTTAGTCATATAGCATACTTTCTTAGTGCACACAATCACAGGATATGGATGAGGAGGATGATGTTTAATATTATGACATCTTTTTTTTTCTAGAATGTAACTCTACAACTTCTTGCAAAAAGTCAGAGGACTGCCTCAGAGCAGAGTCAACAAGAGGAAGAGGAAGTGGATGATGAGGAAGAGGATGAAGGAGAAGAAGAAGAAGACACTGAGGAGATGGTGCCACCGAGCACACAGGTGACTGGGAAAAGGGAGGAGGTAGATGATGAAGAGAAAGAGATTGATGAGAAGGAGGTAGAGAGGACTTTGCAGGAAGTGGAAGAGAAGAGTACACTCTCTTTGCAGGAAGTGGAAGAGAAGAGTACACTTTCTTTACAGGAAGTGGAGGAGAACAGTACTCCTACAGAAAGCAAGGAGGAGGTGGAGGAGAAAGTTCCGGAAGCCACCACAGATGGTGTGGTGATGGATGAGCAGACAGCGGAATGGCCAGACAAGGTGGAAGAGGAAGTCTATCTAGATAACAAAGAATTGTCCGTTGATTCAAACCAGGAAGCACACACAGAACCGGTGACCAGTCCGGTCATGGTTACGGACACAACTGCAATAGTTGTCGGCCAGTCAGATTGCCAAAGTGTCACAGAGACTGCAGAGCCAAGCAAGGACGAACCACAGGAGCACTTGGTGTCTGAAGAAGGGCTAAAGCCACACCCCCCTACCAAGGACTCTGGGACCCACCATGAGAAGACTGCTAGCCCACGCGGGGAAGCTGTCATCGCAGACATCAGGTCGGGACCACCCACTCAACCCCCACCACCACCCCCAACAAATGTCATGCATGCCAACCCAAAGGCCGCCACTCCCAACAGGTACAACTAGAGGAGAGGCTATCCAGATCAGATATCGATCTTCTAATGCACGACGTCCTCTAAAGGGCATATTGCTAAGAAAGGAAAAGTGTCGGATGATGAACTTTTCCAGTTCTGACATGCCAAGTTGATGTCCCACATCGTATTTGCAGTGTACGAGTACATACATTCTTGTAAATGGGCACTACCCGGCACGTAATTACATCAAAATGATTGCTATCTAATTCTTTAGTTACATTGTCTTTAACATAATATAACACAGCTTTGAAATTTGAATCCTTACCCATCCTAATCTGATCTGCACACAGTCAATAATTCTTAACAATGTCATAACAAAGTCCCACCCTGCTTGTCTAGTCTCCCAAATACCACTAGATTCTCTGTGCACTTACTTGAGGACTCATGTCCTCCATGTCCATCTGTGTCTGTCCCTCTGTCTCTGTCTCTGTGTCTGTCTGTGTCCCTCCCTTTGTGCCATGCTCACTGTGCTACTCTCTCAGTCTCACTGAGGGAGTAGAGGAGGAAAATGGAGGGGAGCCATTTTTCAAGACGTCTGCTCCTGTCAAACCTCCCCCAACCCCAACAGAGGAGGACGATGAAGAGTTGGTGAGAGAGAATCTGCCAGGGCCGCAGTCGAGTTCTCACATTCCACACATTCCCCTACCCTCTAACATCCATTTACTTGCTTAGCCATAGTGGCAGTAACAAAATCAGTGTAAATCATCCCAAAAACATTCTGCTTAGTTGGATAATAGAGTGTGTTTTTTTTACATATGTCAAGGAACTTCATTCTTTTTTATCTACGATTTTGAAGGCTTAACCGTTTTAGCCATCTTACAGAAAATGTTGAATCAATATTTCAAGCTGCTTTCCTGAACATCAGAGTTCCAGTGGTGTACAAGATGATCAAGGGATGACTTCTTCAAAAGCACATATCAAATAAGTTCAACTGTCATTGTGAAAACACTTGTTGGAATTCAAAAAGATCATAGTGTCCCATAGACAAGGACTTGTATCCTGAATTTAGTAAGTAAAATGGCGACTCCTCTTATTGTCAGTGGACATTCCCTTATTCACTAATATTTTTTTTCTTTATCCTCAGAGTCTGAAAGGAAGACCTCCCCCTGCCCCTCTGTTTGGTGATGATGATGATGATGATGATGACCTGGACTGGTTGAGCTGAGCATTGACCAAAACAAATAGCGTGTGAGGATATCCAGATGAACCTATGGTGTAGCATATGTGGCCTTGGCAAATCACACAAGCACTCTGTCTGCTAGGAATGGTGGAGGACTAGTTTGGACTGAAACGGTAATTGATGCAAACTGTCGCTGCTGAGTGTCCCCATGGGTGTTAAACCGCAGTTCCAGCCATGAGAGACTTCCTATAATTCACTATTCCTCAGATTAGAGGGAAATTAAGACTAACATGGATTACAGACAGGTCGTGACCTTTTGAACTGAAATTCATACAAGGACAGAGAGGGCTGAGCTGAGCTTGGCTGGTTAAAAAAAAATCATGGCTTGCTGAGGATAATTTGTCCTAATTCTCAAAAATTGCTTACTCTTAACGTTTCTTCTACACAAGCACTTCATAAAACGGCTTCGTAATTGAGTGATCATGGTTACTGTACAACAGTCACATTACTTGTGACCACAAAGCCTTTTGATATTACAGAATTCAGACTGAATAACATCCAATCAAATCTGCACAGGGCTTGTAAGTGAAAAGAAAACCTACGTGTGAAGCCTACATGGCTTAGCTAACACCAGGCCTTGCTTTTATTCTAAAGCCAAGATGTTAATTTTGTGTTAGATTCAAGCATCTTCTTTTTTTATAAAGAGGATTCTCAAGATTCAGTTATTTTTTGCATGTTGTGCTGTGTGTTAGTTGGCAACTGTAGAATTAAACTTCAGGTTTCTTTTTTTTTTTTTTTTTGCTAACGGTAATTCATCTTTATTAATAAATGGAGGACTACCTCTCAGAAGTCAGTGTTTGTGTTGGGTATGTGTGCTTCTAAATAAGCAAAATGAAGAAGGAACTTAGTGAGAGCTTAGCCATTCTTTGAAAAATATCACTCATCTCCTTTAATAGTTTAGCAACAATTAGTGTGGAACCATAATGGGATTATAAATAAAGGTAAGTACAATACAGGAGGGTAAGTAACGGAACCAATGGTATAGTGATACAATCCTAATGCAAGAGTGTTTTCTGAGGTTAAGTGTCCATCCCTGAGCTCCCAGTATTCAATATGTAAAGGATTTTTTATTCACTTTCTTATACAAGTGCATCAGACAGGCCGATATGCCCATAAAAGTCCCATCCCCCAAAAACACTCCAAGGGGTCTCTGGCCTTGGTTTCAATCAACTCCCCGTCCAGGATCTTGGAGTGCTAGTTGCCACAGAAAGTAAAAGAATATAAAGTTAAAGAGGGGTTGATATCCACTTCACTGCACCGTCTCTGTGTTTCGATCAGACTTCACCGCAGGTCCAGCATTGTCACTGTGCTGTCTGTGATAATGATATGGCTTCCCTCCTGTAATGGAAAAAACATACTTAAAAATATATAAATATCTGGGGAAAAAGAGGTTTTAATATTTTAACAATGGTCTGAACAGATATATTGATGTTTTTTAGTGTGTGAAAAGTTGTTGAAACTAACTGCAAAGAGAGGAGGGTGTTTGGAGTGGGGGTGGAAGCCCTTCTGTTTGCAGGCAGAGATCTCATCCATTCCATGGTCTGTCAGCCTGAAGTATCCCGTCCTGCCAGAAGAGCGAGTCATGCAATGTCAAGGTTACGCAGCACACTGAAAGTCACTCACTTTTAAACCAGTATGGTTTAACTTGTTTTGGGGAATGTTCGATCGCACATGAATGCCTAGGGTCTTATCTGAGACTTACTCGTTGAACTTTGGGGAGCACACGATCGCAATGGCCTCTGGTAGCATTATTTGGTAGGAGCAGTGGGTGTGAAGGTCAACACTCGACAGGAAAGCAGTCTGTGTAGGGTGCGTCTACAAAACACAAAAAAATCAGAAATTTATTAAAAGTGCACTTAAATCATACATACAATCAGATTTCTCTCTTACATATTTATTTACTGTTACAGCCAAGTCTAGTCAATGCTTTAACAGGATAAGACATCAGCTGGAAATATGTTTGGTGTGTATAAGACAAAATAAGACAAACAGAACCTACACAGAGGGCAACATGACATCAAGCTGAAGGGAATAAAATGTAGCCAGACTGCATTTCCACAGAGAAAATGCAGAGTGCACTTGCTCAAATGTTGCTGAGAGTAGCGTTTATGGTGTTTATGTATTGGGTGAAGTAGCTGTTCTGGTCCCAAAATAGAGGAATCAGTTTTAATTAAGAAAAAAATAACCTGATTTACATCTTGTGTAACAGGAATTTAGGTCTTTGGTCAGTGTGGAACAGGTCTTTGGTGAGGGTGGAATTGTTTAAGACCTGGCAAGAAGGCACACAAAGCATATGGCACTCACATGAATCCAGCCCAGGGTAATGAGGTCATACTGGCCCTGGACCAGGAAGAGCTCCTCTTCGTTCTCAGTGTCACAGTAATCTGGGCCCCCACACTGCTTCGGCACAATCACATGAGTAATCGTGAAAGCATTCCTGGTCTTGGGAAAAACAGACAGTGTTTGTCCACATCAGTGTATTATTAACTCATCCACCTAGCCTGATGCATCAGCCCCTTTCCCATCGTTTCACTTCACTGCAAAGCATCTGAAACCTCTGCACTGACATTCGAACAATTGCTACTGCTTGTTATATTAAGCTTTTACCAAAATCCGTAGGAAGCAGACCAATTACGTATTTTCCCTCGACAAAATTCCTCAGGCATTCTTCTAGCTTTGAATCTACAGTTTGAACGCTTGAGTTTAATGTCATCGTTTTCAGCCCTCCATCTGTTCGCATGGCCCGTCCACATTCAGAGATGGAGCGAACCGAAACTTATGTTCACGCTCCCTGGCAGTTGCTGGAGGTAACTGAAATTGAGCAGAGGCACTAGTCGGCGCTAGCCCGACTATCAGCCACCTGAAGTTGGATATCAAACTTTAGCAGGACTGAGAGAGCAACTGATGCCCACAGTGGCATCTCAAGCTACATCAGCGAATGTATGAATATGTGTAGGCATTACATCTGCTCACTGTGCTTCATATCTGGACATTTGAGGGCATAAATGGATTCTATGACCTACCAGTTTGCCACACAGAATTCCACAGGTCTCCACTGATCTAATGGTGTTGGCATTGGCCAGTCTTAGGAACTGAGTACAAAGCTCAGCAGGAACAGACAGTTGCCTCAGACCATCCACCATATTGCCTGCATTACAGACAACAAACAAGGTAAGCAAAGAACAACAAAAATCCAAAAGCTTCATTCACTCTTGTTTAGTAATACTTTCCATTTCCATATAGAAATCTGTCCAAACTGCACTTAGGCATAATATCGATCTACGGTATTCTCAAGTAGCATTCAGCCTTTCAGAAGCATACATGAGAAGATGTTGAAGAAAAATGAATCAGATGCTTTACTATTGCTGGGTGAGATGAGTGATCCTGGCTTGAGCGACCGGTCGAAGGCAGGGGGCGACACGGGTGTCCGGGCAGGTTCGCTGGGGTAGGCGGCGGGGTTGTGAGCAGGGGAGGGCGAAGGCATGAAGGGCAAGGGCGGCCCCTGGATCCCTGGGAGGAGCGGGGCGTCGGGCTGGGGCCCCGCGCTGGCGGCCGGGCCGCCGAACTCCTGAGGGACGCGCTTGCGCTCCTTCTCCATCTCCTGGCGGCGGATCATCTCCTCAAAGGCACTGAACTGCTCCTGCTCGCGCTGGCGCCTCTGCATCTCCGCCACACGCCGCCGCTCCACCTCCAGCTCCCGCTGCCGAGACAGCTGCTGAGCCATGGAGGCCTCCTCCGCCTGCTGCAAATCATCATCATCATCATCATCATCATCATCACACACACTTTTCATTCAACCTTTTCTTTTCACTCTCGGGAGTACAAGAGAGGACAGTCCAATTTTTTATATGTAGCTGAGATACATAAAATTAAACAGAAGCCAGCCTAGGCTACTGTAACAAAGTCAACTGACAAGTGAATTAAAATAGTAATACATTAGAATAAAATAATACAAAAATAAGCTAAAATAAACTTCCATCTAGGTTAAGCTCCAATGTAAAACACAGCACTAAGGACCCTCAGTCTAACTCTACTGAAAGTATATTTGCACAAGATAAATCTTGCAGAGTCTTCCTCACCATTGGTAACAGCTATGCTCCCCTCTTCATTTTGTTAAATAGCAACAAAGCTGCACACACAACCAAACACTGATATTCAAAAGCATGGCAATAAACTTCTCATCCACTTTCTTTTCATAACACTGCTGCCCTGACCTTCAAGAGAGACCCACAGAACACAGCAAAGCCTTTGTGTGTGACTCGTGGACCATGATGAGAAGTTTCTATGCTGGAGGCCATATGGTAAAGTTGGCAAAGACATTGACTTATCTCTTAAAGACTACTGTCAACATGTAGAACATGTCAGTAATAAAGCCAACTGCTTTAGAGGCAGGGAAGCAGCTTACCTTCCTGACAATATAGTCTGCATACTCTCTCTCATATCTCCTCAAGATATGCTTCTTAAGCAGCTCTGCTTGAGGAAAGGCAATCTCCTTGAGTTTCTGGTTTGGTGACAAAATGTGTAGTGAATAAGGAAGAACCCACCACGAGAACAGCAAAAAAGCTTCTTTAACTATTATACTCAAAACAAACATTCATCACACATGGTCTCAACATTTGTCTGAGTGGCTGGCAGGCTGTGAGAATGGCTTAAATGTACCCACCTTCAAAGTGTCCTTCTTTTCAGGAATGGTTGATGTCTTGTACTCTGGATGTTTTGGTAACTTTTCAATGAAGAGGCTAAGGGGGAAATAAACTTAAATAAGTTTATATACCACATATGACTTGCATGTTTTACTGTGTATTACTCAGCAGCCCCAAAAAACACCACACTCAAACAACCCCCATGCCTTACGTGATGTATTTATTGTAGAGCATGAAAGCATGCTCCGTGTTCCCCTCTTCAGCATAGGTGTGGGCCATCCGTATCATCTCCATGCCTGAGCGGAAGTAGCGACGAGCGGGCACGTTCTCGTTGACGTCCACAACACTCCCCTTCTTGGTTAAGGCACGTACCCGCTCCTCGGGCGGGAGGCTGGGGTCAGTGTGGTCCAACATGGTCCCCTTCCAGCGGAGGAGCTCTCACTAGCTCACCTTAAAATGCACAGCCCAGTTGGGGTGTCAGCCCAATGCATTATGGATCTTATAACTTACAGTATACAGAAACTATCTCTGATGCACACTGGTAATTTGACCCATTACTTTAGGGCAGTAAGTAAATGCAAGCTTACATGTAATTAAATGCAATTCTTCTACTGCTGTCTGCATGTAAAGTCATGTTGCCCATACCACAGGTCTCACAATTGCACTTGTTATCTTTTAAAATCTGTGGTGCACGTTATGTAATCACCTTTGTATAAGCCAGTTACACATGAGGTCATTGGGATTGTCTTTGATAAGAGCTATGGTGGTAATGAAATGTTGCTTAATAGTAGGCTAGTACTTTAAGAAAATAGGGCAAGAATGTTATCTGTGCATTTCTCCACACCTTACCTCCTACAGTGGTTGATAGGATTCATTTTGAAAGTAGGCTTAGCCACACACAACTAGCCACTTCAATACCATCAATTGGCATATTGGGTATTGGCATCTGGCTACATTTTTTGCTGACAAACCGGGTGAAGTTAACTGAAATGTCATGGGTTCACCTCCTTAAAACAACAGTCATACAGCTGGGTTTGTGGCTGCAGAATAGAGCTATAGGGCTCTTCTATTGGGAAATTTGCTGACTGTGCCATAATTTACCTAGGTGTATCACTAAACAATGCACATGAAATATCCCCTTGATTTATGTGTAGACTGGCTCATTTCAATAAGTAGAAAGCTAGCAATTATGTCAACAAACTTCACATGCCAACTAGCAAGCAGGCGCTATGACTACAGCTAGCTTGTTGCCACAGTAGGCTGTACCAAATCAGATCATTCCACATTCCTTATTGTGAAAGCCCCTACTGCTCTCATTTCCTGTCCTTCCTTCTCTTCTCAGCCAACAGTATTGTTTGTTGTTGTTTACAGAATTTAGATAATCATGCTGTGGTGATACACTACTAATATCTTTTGCAAAATAACTCACCTGATTGTTGATGGATGACGGTAGCCTATCAAGCACTTGATCAGGTAAGAGTGTTCATTTCACTGAGTTGCCACAATTGTTTTATGCACAGAAACAATTCGCGACGGTCTAATGTATGTCTAGTATATATGTATTGCTAGAGTACGATCTGTTAGCGGCATTGAGCTTGGTTGAGATTTCGTCAATAGTTTGGGCTGAACGCGGATACGCGGAAGAACCTTGAACCGGAAATACGCAAAAGTGCACCCACGCGTGGCCATTCAAAATCCACAGCACCTCCCACTCCACGTACACGACATCCTCCAGCCTCACCATGATATCGTTCTGTTTACATTCGAAATTTCCAACACTTTGGTATTTATGTCAACAACCATTGTGGAACGTAACTAACATAACAAAAGTAACTTTTTTAGTTTCATTCATTCTTTATGTAAAACAGGGTACCTCAAAATGTGTGACAATTAATAAAAAAAACAGCAAAACATATTGTTATTTTAATATTATAGCCTAACCTATCGTCGGTAACGACTACACTCAAAACAAGCGGACAAAAGGTACACAAAAACCTAATGAAAACAAAAAACATGTATAAAACCCTAGTGCACATCATGTTTTACTGCACATGTACATGTTTTGCATTGCATGTCAATAAACTGATTACCCTGTTCTGCCAAAAGATAAGTAGTCTGATTTCTAAAAGTGCCTTAAAAACCCTCAAGAAAATTGTACAACATAATAGCAAATGCTAAAGCAAAGTGCATAAATCCCTGATGATATGAGCTGTAAGACTACAGCATATTTCCCCAACATGTGCAGAACTATTTCCCTGCTGTTGTAAGACAGTCACACTGACCGCCTTCACAGGAGATGCATTTCAGGGCTGCAGTCCTGTAGGCCTTCCACACCGTGGGGTCTTGGAGACACACAGTCCCTCCACCTCTCCTCTCCTCTGCCTTATTGCGGTTGATGTCTCCAACACAGACCCAGCCACCTGCGCTTCCAGTGGCCGCCGTGGTGCTAACCGCCCACTTGGAGTGGTCGTCCATGGACTGGAATGTAAACCTCTGTCCGGGGGCAAGCTCTTGTATGTTCAGAACCTTCCAGCTGGGGGAGCAATCTGAGGTCAGAACCCCAGTGGACCGCTGCCAGAACTGAACCAGCAGGTCCGACTGAAGAGCAGGAGCCACCCAGGAGTGGTAGAGGTCTAAATAAATGGCAGAAAGAGCACAGAGACACTGGTGACAAGACACTAAATACTGAGCAGCATCAGAATGTTTCCCACTGTTTTCTTTTAGCCACCTGTATTACCCAATGAAAGTAACCGGAGGAGATACACCTGATAAATAAACCCAGGGTAGGAGCTGATGAGCATTTTTACCTCTGTGGCATGATACTTTATTGCAAGCACTTATTATACCATTTACTGATGAGGCACTATAAGAATACATAATGTATGACATTTAAACATAGGCCTATACCACCCTTTACATGTGTATGCTCTTAAGCTTCATTTAGTTGCTGGGGATACTCACCATTTGCAAATGATGCTCCTTTGGCGAAATTGATAAAGGTAGTCCCACCCAGTGATGTGAGTGCCACGCTGCGATTGGTTGTTTTGGTGGCATCATGTAAAAGACTGACATTTCCTCTCTCTCCTCGGCCGTGTTTGCACAGCTGGGCCAAGGATTCCACAGACGGGGCGAGGGAATCAGGAATATGGCAGTCAAAGACATGTGGCTGATTGATCTGTAGCTGTTCCCCTGAAATAAACACACACACACACGCACACACACACCACACACACATACACACACACACAAGCACATGGTTTCACGCATGACAGACTTAATAAAAGACGCAAATGTTTTGCAATATTGGTGACAAGCTTTGTAAAAAAAAAATGCCTACAGTCATCCGCTAAATGGATTTTATCTATAGGCTATATACATACCGCTTAGTTTTACAGTTTTGAATCAGATCAGCATCTATTCGGCAACATTTTCAGGACTATTTTCAGAAGATTTACACAAGTTATTTTGCTATGTAGAAATTGTGCACGAACAATGTTGTGCACAACTACATGAACATAGAGCATTTGATACCAACTTCTCATATAAGTGGCATTATAATAGTACGTGTAAATATACCTTACCTATTGTCTGAAAGTGATCCAGGGGGTAGGTGACACAAATGAAGTTCTGGCCATTCACAATACCGCTGTCTGGATATGAAAATGCCCCAGCTTTCTTGGGTGGTGGGAAGTGTGGTGTGCTGTGAACCAGCCAGTAACCTTGCTGCTTGTCAAATAAGACAACACCTGTAAAAAAAGGAAGTAACAGATTCTCTCTCAAAATACTGCACTGTCACATGAGGATATGAAAGTTGCGAACAAAAAAAAAAAAAGCATATGACACTGGCACATGACTAAATTGGTGAGTTTGTCATTATCTAGGACTAGGTACATACCTAGGCTACACAAGAAGGCATGACCTCAATCTTACCTTTCGTATGACCCCCACTTCTACCCACATTCCCAGTACTTCCTGTCTCAGGCTCTGGAGTAGGTGGCTGGTCATTGTACAGTATGTAGCCCTGTTCAGTGCTCTATAATAAGAGTGGAGCCATCATTAGGGGAAGACAGATTAAATAATTACACAGGCATAATGGCAATGGCATTTCACATTCTGTGTTTCCGACCTGGTACAGCTGTCCAACCGTCCTTCCCAAGGCTCCGGTACTGTCATTCACCAATCCTCTCCCATCTGCCCATCCCTCAGTCACTTTGTCCATGAAAAGATACTTCAACCCCTCAAAACGGGATTCATGGTGAGGGAGTTTGTAGAGATAAAACCTGCCGTGCATTCGTACTGTTATGAATTATGTCATAGGAGTATGTTGTTTGTACCATTGGTGAAAGATCATTGATTAATTATTGTTTTCTGTTGTCTTGTCCTCATACTAACCAGTCCGCAGCTTTCCCCAAGTCATCATAGCACGTAATGGGGTCTGCATTCCCCTCTGGCGCTTGGTAGAACAGCAGCAGGACAAGAGAAACGGCAAGCATGATCCACTGAGAAATCGAATCTATGTGAAAAAAAAAAAAAAAAAAAACATATCTTGAGGAAATATTTGTATATTTGTATTTTAACTAAGACCACTAGGTGTCAGTAGTGTTCTTTAATAAGAAATACGTTCTATAAAGTTAGATTTAGAACAGATAAGCAAAAGTTAAGAGGCAATAATGAAATTGACCCAGTGTTAATGAAGAAATTGAAAACAAGAAAGCACTTCTTCATTCAAGAGAACAAAGCAAATGTGTTCATGTAAAGAATAGATCAACCATACAGGTCAACCTAAAAGATTACCAACATTTTGCGCAAGGACTGATGGTTATGAACAATACACAACAAGCTGTTTTCTAGAATTTGATACAGAATGCCTTCTAAAAGGGTGGTTTAACAAATATAATCTGACGTAGGCCTACCAAGCAATCCGTACACAGACAAGCAAAATTACAACGCAGTCGATGAAATCACTGCTACACGAAGTAGCCGACTGAATTCACTCACCCTGAGACTTAGACTTGCCTTCGACCGACTGGTGACAGTGAAAAAATGAAACTCGAACTCTTCAGAAGTCGCTTTTAAGTTTCAAGTTCTACGTGTAAACACCCTTAACAGTAGGCTACAGCCGACACTGTGAAAGTTCTCACATCTCTGTTTTCAAGCTGCGTGACGTCTTCTTTGAGTGATATCATGTGATCAGGCTATTCACGTGTTTGTTACAATGTAACAAGCCTAGATGTCATTGTAGAGATGATAGACTTTGACTGACATTCACTAGAGAGTTGACATCAGACTCATAAAACACTTTTTGGTCAGTAGTATATCCCTCTCAGAAATTATAATCAGTATTAATTCTCAGTTAATTGCATTGTTTGGATATGGTTGCCCACAAAGTCCATGTTTACGACTCAAACAGTCCTGTTTACAAACAGGAGTGATAAACAATCAGAGGCCAGTGCAAGATAGCTGTTTAATTGCATTATTTATTACAAGATTATGTATGTCTGCTATTGGAACATTTGATTATTTATTTTATGAAATTTTGAATTATTTAATTTTGTCACAAAAAGTCCATAGTCAGATGTTATTTAAAGGTCCAATGACTGAACAATCTGGTATATCCTGGTATATCAAAGAATACCTTCATATGCTTTAAGGGTAACATGAATCCTTTAACACTTTCATGTTATACGTTCAAAAAATCCAATACATTTGAAAAGCCATGGTACACCTTGTGTTATCTGTGCATGGCATTAAGCTACTATCCAGTGTTTGGTATGCACACAAGGCATATAATCTCATACAACTATATTGGAGTACATTTGTGCGTTGTGACATGAGCTGTGTCAAGAACTTTATTTATTTTGTGACACTCACTTCCAAGAAAGATATTTCATAGCAGAACAATACATACATTGAGGCAAACACTTAGGAGAAACATATAAACTCTCTGATGGATAAAAATCTGAATAGACAATAGGATAACACTACAGGACTGTAGCATGGAAGACACAACATCTCTGCTCCATCTCAACGCCCGCCACGAAAAGCGGCAAAGAGCAATGGGTGCAGCAGGCGACTGGCGTTGATGAGGCCGGCCTCTCAGGGCTTCGTTTAACTGAACAGCAGTCAAAGGCAGGGAGGAAGGGAGATGGGAATACAAACATGGTTGCTAGGGTGAGGGCGAGAGGAATGTCTTTCATGATAAAGGCCCAGTGAAGATCAACCTTTAACACCCCGCTCTTGCTCCTCATCCTTCACCTGAGTAGAGAATGGAAAAAAACATTTTGGGTGAGGAATATGCAACAGCATTGTTATGTGTTGGGCCAGCTGTGGCCTAGTGGTTGGACAGTTGGTCTTGGCATTGGAAGGTCGCAGGTTCAAATCCTGTTCCAGTAGGAAAAATGGGGGTGGGGGAGTAAACAGCCAGTGTTCTCCTGCACCCTCATCCATGTCTGAAGTGCCCTTGAGCAAAGCATCTAACTCCACATTGCTCCAGGGACTGCAACTGAAACCCTGTACCTAAACAACAGATACAACACTCTAGATAAGAGCATCAGCTAAGTGTAATGTAATGTTATTAAACTTACACAGCATCATACCGATGTCACTGAAACGATGATAACTGACTTAACATTGTACGGTAAAGCCTGCCCTCTTCTTAATGTTCTAACATGGCAATTTAACCACTCAGATTTAAGGGCCAAAGTAACATGTAGCTCAATCAGGAATTTCATTACTCCTGAATTCACAAGGAAAACAAGACAAATTACAGTTCCATTCGTACAACCACAATTTCCAATTAAGTTGGGACATTATGTTAAATGTAAATAAAAAAGACATGCTATAATTCCCTAATGATACAAGCAATATATTGTATGTGTTTGAGAGTAGTCCAAACAAAACATATCAGTCATTGAAACTGGATTTTTTTGTTGTTGTATGGGATATTTATGCTCATTTCAAATTTTAGGCCACCAACGTGTCTCAGAAAAGTTGGGACGGTGTCAATAAAAGGCAGGAAAAGTTGAGCAAGACTTAAAAAAAAAAAAAAACAACGAAGGACACTTCACAATTAATTATGTTAACTGACAAGATGATTTTGTATAAAAAAGGGTTTTCTTTCTTGCCCTCCACATGATTTCAGCAGCACAAATGGTAGGTGTCTTCTTCATGTTTTCCTTTTTATTATGTTTTACTTGTTAGAATGTCTTACTCAACGTTTCCTGCCTTTTATTGACGCCGTCCCAATTTTTTTGAAACACGTTGCTGGCCTAAAATTAAAAATGAGCATAAATGTCCCATTCAGCAAAAAAAATCCAGTTTCAATAATTGAAATGTTGACCCTGAACTATTCTTGGACTGAATCACTGGAGTTGGAACTGTAGACCACACCCCTCATTCTATGACAAAGGGTCACATGAGTGACCCTTGAAGCTCCAAGAAGCTCTTCAAGCTCCAAGAAGTCCAGTTGCTGCTCACAACTTAGCTCCTTTGACTACCATGATGTGGATGAATGAAAACCTACACAGACATCCTCTTATCTAGTGCCCCAATGTCAAGTTTAAAATCAAAAGATCTGTTATACAGTATCTCACAAAAGTGAGTACAGCCAATGATTCCTTTAAAGGTGTACTTCCACGAGAAACCGTTTAGTACTTGCTCTTTTGAAATATGATAGGTCACCCCGAGTTGCATATGCATGCTGTATATCAAAATGTTTTTCTATCCCCGTTTTCTATATCAGTCAAAAGAAGACAATAGGCGGAAAAACGACCCAATGCTAAAAGTGCCTCCGGCGTGACGTAGACGCGGAGATACATATAAGAGAAACTGACCGAATGGGCTTTAATTAAATAATGTTAGCCTGTTTGACTGACTGGCATAGGATTAGCAGGCTAGTTGAATGACTGAACTGCATTTAGCCGGGCACTTGCAGTGTTTTGTCATGCAAATATTACCATTCTGAAACGTTCATTGACAAACGGTCAGGAAGCGACTGTGCTTGTGCCATCTCTCCTTCCTCTTCGGATTCAGGATCAAACACATACAGCTGTATCTCCGTAGACATTCTGTGTGCAGTTTTAGCGCTGTCAAGTTGACTTGGCCCTTTACCACTCTGCTATCAGGTTGACTGTGGGGCAAAGGAAGCTGCAGGGAGCGTGCCTCTGGTGAAATCGTGTCGTTCTCCCCGCCCCACCCCCTCTACCAAACTAAAACAGCCTGAAACAGAAGCACTAGAACATTTTTTTTATTAACACTAGCGCACAGGGCAATTATTAATACTAGAGAACACCGCAAAATTAATGAAAACACGATGGAAGTACACCTTTAATGAACTGCAGTTGCCCAGTGCTGGCAGCTTTGAAGAAGCCCCAAACGATGATGCTACCACTGCCGGTGTACTGTCGAAATGGGCTGCTTCGTCGAAATGAGCTACCCGTAGCCTAAATCGACGGTGGCGTCTATCGATTTACGCTACCGCGTCGAAATAAGCTACCCACGGTTTTCGCTTACAGTTGTATAGATTCAAAGCTAACCTCCGCAGTTTTACAAGATATGTCTTTGGATTACAGATTTCTGGATTAGAGAGTTGTATGCTGTTTGCATACGGTAGGCTAATCATACTCTATACCTTAGTTATGTAGAATTTCAACTCATTTAGAGGTTAAATGCGAAGGCAGTTCATTTCGACAGTCGTATTACGCTATCAAATAAGGCTCCTACTAAAGGTAGCTCAGAGGTAGCCCATTCTGACAGCCCACTTGACCCATCAAGTAGTGCTACTATGTACAATCACGCATTTATATGAATATAGGTAAAAGTAGCTCATTTCGACAGGCTTATCTTCTATCAAATAAGGCTCCCACTAAAGGTAGCCCATTCTGACAGCCCACTTGACCCATCAAATAAAGCTCCCACTGTATAATCACCACCACTCACTCATTTATATGAATACAGGTAAAGGTAGCTCATTTCGACAGGCCTGTATCTTCTATCAAATAAGGCTCCCACTAAAGGTAGCCCATTCTGACAGCCCACTTGACCCATCAAATAAAGCTCCCACTGTAGAATAACCACCACTCACTCATTTATATGAATACAGGTAAAGGTAGCTCATTTCGACAGGCCTGTATCTTCTATCAAATAAGGCTCCCACTAAAGGTAGCCCATTCTGACAGCCCACTTGACCCATCAAATAATGCTCCCACTGTAGAATCACCACCACTCACTCATTTATATGAATACAGGTAAAGGTAGCTCATTTCGACAGGCTTATATTTTCTATCAAATAAGGCTCCCACTGAAGGAAAGGTAGCTCATTTCGACAGGCCTGTATCTTCTATCAAATAAGGCTCCTACTAAAGGAAAGGTAGCTCATTTCGACAGGCTTATATTTTCTATCAAATAAGGCTCCCACTAAAGGAAAGGTAGCTCATTTCGACAGGCTTATATTTTCTATCAAATAAGGCTCCCACTAAAGGAAAGGTAGCTCATTTCGACAAGCCTGTATCTTCTATCAAATAAGGCTCCCACTAAAGGTAGCCCATTCTGACAGCCCACTTGACCCATCAAATAATGCTCCCACTGTAGAATCACCACCACTCACTCATTTATATGAATACAGGTAAAGGTAGCTCATTTCGACAGGCTTATATTTTCTATCAAATAAGGCTCCCACTAAAGGAAAGGTAGCTCATTTCGACAGGCTTATATTTTCTATCAAATAAGGCTCCCACTAAAGGAAAGGTAGCTCATTTCGACAGGCTTATATTTTTTATCAAATAAGGCTCCCACTAAAGGTAGCACATTCTGACAGCCCACTTGACCCATCACATAATGCTCCCACTGTACAATCACCACCGTTCACTCATTTATATGAATATGTGTAGAGGTAGCCAATCTTGACAGACATATATCTTCATCCAAATAATGCATCCACTAAAAGTAGTATACCTCATCTTTGTGATACAGGGGACACTGAAGATGGGATAATTTAATGCAATTCAATTTATAACAATGGGCTTGTCTCTTATTCATGATGGATGAGGTCAGGAAAAGGTACAACAGAAGAAACATAACATATTTATTTACAAAAATATATACACTCCATCCAAGGAGGGAAATTTATCCCAACTGTGATGCCTCTAGGAGGGCACATGCGACCTCCAATCGAGCCTTCAAGACCTCCTCAGGGTGTGTCTTGATTGATATGATGTCGCCGTTTTTCAGAATCTTTTCTGCAAACTTCAAAATGCAATTTTAAGCATTCAGTTACACATCACTGGATAGATATAAGAGAAAGAAATTACTGGAAACACTGAAATTTTTACCTTTAAAACCAAAATCCCACAGCTACTGCTGTCTTGCTGCTTGTCATGGGAAACAATCTGAACAGTCCATTTCTGTCTTGGGACTTCACGGCCTGCCATCCTCAAGAAGTTCCTATCATTGTGTGAAAAGCATAACAAGCATATGCCATACATGACACTCTTTATAATATGCAAAAGACCAAGGACTTCGAATTTTTCTGAAACTTTACCTCCAATTTCGTAGGGTTGGCGCACATACTTCTCTTCATTACCCAGCGAAGCAACCAGAAGCAGAGTCTTTTCTGACATGTTGACAATCTATAAATGTTTACCACATTCATGTTTTCCATCACATTGACATATATATGTAGCAAACCCCTTAATAAAAATTGACCTCTATTGCATGAGGTCAGCAAAAATCCCCATATATTATACATGCCAGAAATAGGTCTAAAGAAAATATAAGAAAGGCACTTACCACTAAAATCCAGTGAGCACCTACATTTACTGGACAAATCCACATTTCTTCCGCTGGGAATTTCCATCTGAATAATGGCATTCATACCAAATTATTGTTAATTGAGGTTACTGGTGTAATAACAAAACAAATACAATTACTTTTGTAAGAGGCTGAAATCGTCCATTAAACAAACAACCAGCTATCACAGCACTGAGCTGATGAACGCGGTCCTGTTAGAAAACAATTGAGTGTGTAATGAAAAAAACTTTACTCCAGGGGACATTAAACTAATTAAGAAGTTATCACAGTACTTTACGAGTACTTGAACAGGTCAGAATAGAGTAGAGGTGCCTGCGCGCTGGCCTGGCCTGGAGACTAAGGGATGTGAATACAGTCTTCTGTTATTAACTAGGGAAAGTCAAAACTGGGTCTTGGAATAATACCTTGATTTTTAATCTTAAAATGCAGTCTCCTTCCATCACAGCACCTCTTACAGCTATTACTTGAGAACCTGAAGACTACACTTTGTATCTTTTAAGTTGGTAACCTTATCTGGGGAGGTGGCTGTGGTGTAATGGCCATCACAAGTAACAAAAAAAGTTGTCAAAGACCAAAAGGTTGCCAGGCTTGACTGCATTACAACCCTAGTACATTTACATGAGGACAAATGTCATTAAACATTATATGTGAATGGAGTTTAGTGAAGAAGCCTACTTTTATTCACCAATGCAAACAATGATTAATGCATCTTGTAAACAAGGAAATCTCAAGATTTATTTGCTTACACTACAATAGCACTCATTACATTTACCTTTATGCTTTGCAATGGCTGTGCAACAGCCAAAGATCTTCCAGTTCTCTAGCATCTGTCACACTCTTGAGACCTTTAAGAAAATTGTCATGATAAATTAATAACGTCCTAACCTAATTGGCTAAACAAAATGAGTCCATAACATAACACAGAAATAAGTCACATCCAATACATACCCATCTGTCAATATCCACTGACATGTCAACCCAGGATAATCTGGAGCATATTGCTGCTCTCATTTTAATGACTTTAGTGATTTTAATGTATGTCCCCTAATTGGTGATGAATGGAATTTAATGACCAGTGATCTGGCTTCATCCCTTGTTTGGATCACTCTTGTAGTATCTTCGTAGAAGAGCTGTCCATCTGCAGTGAACAATCACAAAGTGATAAACAACAATATTCTCAGAGACATGGATATATTTCAACACACCTTTGCC
The DNA here is from genome assembly GCA_027475355.1 of Coilia nasus. Classification (NCBI taxonomy): domain Eukaryota; kingdom Metazoa; phylum Chordata; class Actinopteri; order Clupeiformes; family Engraulidae; genus Coilia; species Coilia nasus. The sequence continues at coordinate 21,929,846 of CM050217.1, forward strand.
TACTTACCCTTTACTGTAAACTTCTGAGAATACCTCCTTAAGCTCAACTTCTGAGACTTGGTAGCCTATACCCTTCTGGGTATTCCCCCCTGGTCAGGTATTCAAAAACCTCCTTGCATCTCTCTATATTTCCGTTCACAAATGTAACACACTGTAAAACACAAAACAAAACATTTTCACTATGTAGGTAGCCCATTTTACAGTAGCCTAAGGTAGCCTAGTTCTTAAGTCTTCCAAACCTATCCTACTCGTTTACAGAAGCATAACTTAATTCATGTGTAGACCTAGTAGATAGACTCATTATCATATCATAATCATAAACTAAATATAGGCTAATTATACAGCGCCTTTCTAAACAAAGTCAAAACGTTTTCGACGTTCAGATGGAAGCAAAATAACAAAATACGACGTAATGAAAACGATAACGATACAGTCAACTGTTAAATCCAAACTACTATAATCTGACGAAGATATTCTGTCGCAAATCTAACATGCACATATCGTTCCTTACATGCTTAAGTGGTTAAAACATACAATAAAACCAATACACTGTTAAAATGTTACTTACTTGCGTTGTCACAGCTGAAAACAACTCCACTTCTGCCTCGGGGAGCTCAAATCGACGGGCATTTAAACTGTAGCAGCGCTTAGGGGTGGTGCGCATGCGCAGTAGCGCTGGGTAGCTCAGATCGACGGGGAGCCCATATCGATAGGACACCGGACTTGATTGTAGGCAAGGCACAATTATAATGGTACTGTTAAACAGGCCGCTACCACACATGACTGCTGTCATTTAAGCCAAAAAAGTTTATTTAAATGTATCTCATCAGACCACAGAATATGGTTTCAGGAATTCATGCAGTTGAACTGCAGTTTCCGGCTTTTTTGTGATCAAGTTTTAAAAGAGGCTTTCATTTGGAAAGACAACCATGAAGGCCGAGTTGTTGCACTGTGTGGCATATTATTTTAGCTCTGTCAGTCTGTCCTCCCACCTCTGCAACCTCTGCAGCAATGCTGGCTACACTCATGCATTTATTTTTTGAAGCCAACTATTGCATCTGACACTGAGTGTGTGGATCCAACTTATTTGACTGATCCTGTCAATCCCTGTTCTGACAATGCACCCGTTTTGGAAAAACACCTAATGACCCAAGCCATGATGGTGTAGCTGTGTTTCATGGTGCTGCTGATTTTTTATAGCATAGGCCATCATTCTGTAAAGCAAAAATTCCATTTCTCAAATCCTGAGTTTTCTTTTTTGCCATGAGGAGCCATGATGGTCATCCAGTGAATAGTATTAGAGAATTATAGCCAAAACAATAAAATGAATAGCTCTAATACATGACACACGAATTTGTATGGTCCAGCTGAGCAGACCAAAACACAAAAATGACGATTTGGACAAGTGGGTTTTTATGGTTGAATGATATGTATAGTCATCATTCAGGGTGTACTCACTTTTGTGGCCTACTATTGATACAAAAATGCCTGTGCGTAAAGTTGTTTTCAGAGGACAGCAAATTAATACTGGTACACAAGCTGTATATTGACAACTCAAAAACATATTGAAGTTTCATTTGTGTAGTATTATGTAGTGTACTCACTTTTGTGACATACTGTAGTCCATATGGTAGAAACATAAAAATGCCAGTCAAGAATGTACAAAACCATCACAATAATGAGCAAGTCTGAGTGAATTAGACTTGCCAAAAAAAAAGCAACATCTGGCAAAACTCACCTGTTCCACTCCCTCCACCTCTGGTCCATAGAACTGAAGCATGTTCATGTCCTCTCGACATTGAGAGTAATTATTTTAATTAACACATACCCTAACTTTGAATTTATGACTATAATATAACATAATTTAAAGAATGACCCCAAAGAGTGCTATGATTTATTTTCAGAAAAGTCAAACAATGCTAAAACAGACACAAGATTTTAATGGGGGCGTCAACCATTGCATTTCAAATGGCCACAAGGTGGTGACAATTTACTGTCAGGCCCTGTACAGATGTATACAGCCACAATTCATTGTCACCGCATCAACTGTCTGCAGGATATTCCGTAGGCATACAAAATGAAATTATTAATGTAATAACTACTAAAGGACAAAAATTCTTGGGGTAAATTTATTAGCCATATAAGTTCACTAGCTGCAGTACAATAGATCCCTGATTAACTTGGCCAATCAGCAGTTACAATAAGCAAGACAAATGAAGGATTAATAAGAGTGATACATTTTCAGAATCATTAGGCACATGGTAAAGCAGTGTGTATAATAAATCCACTCCCTGTATAATGGAAATGATTTCTGTCACACAAACATTAAGTTTTTGATTAGTTTTTTTTTCTCCCTCTGATTTATCAAATTCAAATTAAAGCCACTATTTAGGTTATATTCAACTCCAAAGTAAATAAAAAGCACAAAGACAGAACACAAAAAGTAAACTTTAACTGAATCAATGGCAAGCAAAGTAGGTAAAATTATACAAGTTTATACAGCATTGTATTAACTCATTATTAACTAAGCCTTAAAAAAGAACACATGGTGAGTAGATTAGCTTTGGTGATGTAGATTAGCTTTGAGATCAGAAGGAAGGTTTTAGGGATACAAAAAGCCTTCACCACTCTTCACTTTGTTCAAATAACAATTGCCTTCTTTCAATTAATAGACTGTGAAAAGGAAATTGTTTGTCTTATTAAGAAAGTCAGAAACAAAACATAAAGACTCCATTTGCTGTGGAATCAACCTCTACTGAATAGCTGTAGTATACATGTGATTAAAGGTTAAATAAAATGAAGAAGAAGGGGTAATGAATTAAAGCTTGTATGTGTGGGTGTCATGCTGGGAGGGCTCTCTTCTTCTGAACAGACATTTTCCACAGAGCAATGCTGTTCTTCATCTTCAGCTCTGGCAGTAACTTCACACTGTCCAGTACTTTCTCATTGATCTCGCCGAAATCAACAAAGGCATCAAACGTCTCTTGAATACTGGTGAAACACAAGGGTATACAAAACAAATATTAATAGGGAAATTGTAATATAGGAGAATTTTTATGATGTTATGTGTCTCATGTAATATATATGTTACATTATGATACGATTATGATGTAATATGTAAAGACCTCCAAGCGTGAGAGACGTCCTTCAAATGAATGTTCATGATGATGTAATGCAGCTCTGTGATAAAGAGGTCCAGGTTGGTGACGTTTGCCAAGATTGGGTCAAATTCCTCCTTCTCGGCCTCAGAAAATCCTTCGTGAAAATCTGATTCAATCATGAAGAATGGGTTCTGAAACAAAGCAAACAACATTTACTTTAACAGCTCATTGACAGTATGTTTACCACTGATTTTTATTCAATAGGAAAATATATGTATTTGGATCAGTTTTGTTTTTTATTCAAACTGTTTAAATTAAATTTGACTGTAGTTACATGCTGTAACTACAGTCAAATATAACTTTGATTAAATAGATTTGGGAGTAATAAGGGTCATGATCTAGAGAATTTAAAGACAACAAACGAGACACAAGTTGTATAAATAGGTAGACAGGCAATACTCCATAATAATCCAGTACACAGAAGTGCTTGTCATTCACTAGAAAAGTCAAAACACCTCAGTAAATTATAGAGAGATGGGAATGATTTATTAAAAACCCATTCTTTAGTAAATAACACAACTGGAACTATTTAAAAGGGCAGTAGGATATCTGGGAGCACCTGGTTCATTTCAATAAGCAGGGAGGACTGCCTCAGTGAGAGCACTTCCCACAGAGATTGGATATGCTTCACCCTGCTGGTTCTCAGCACCTGAAGATCATATAATACAAACAGTCTTTAGTCACACATCAACCATGAGCAACCAGGTTGCACATTCAAAACACACAAGGATACTGTATAATCAGTACTGCAGTAGACAGGAACAGGAACAGTAACATGGATGAAGATTAAAGATATTCCTCTAAGCTGTCACTTAGGTCAATGGGCTATGATTCTTCAGCTGATGCTTGTGGGCAGTACCTCCTGTCAAGCTTTTGGTTCATTGTTGTTGGGGTGGGACTGTACTATGGAACCTGTTAGGTGACATGGTAGTGAAATAAAATGTATTTTTGTGAGTTCTCACTAAAGGTTTGTAAGATCTTGCAAAGGTTTTGCAGTATCTCATAAAACCTTTTCAAGATCTTGCGACAGTTTTCCTTTAGGTTGGTAGCACATGCTGGCTTTCCCACAGCTGCGTTGTAGTTCAGAGTTTATATTGGGAAAGTGTCTAAAGCAGTACCGTGTCAGAGCTACTGTCTTTTTACATAGAGTTTGCCTAAAATAAGGATCATTGTCCACTACATGCAATGGAAATGAGCTGAACTGAAGACCAGAATGCCTGCAGTTGTTCCTACAGAGCTGAGAAGATAGAGGAGCAGAAAGAGAAAGAGCATGGAAAGACTGGGCTACCCTCTAAACCTATTGATGATTTCCTTCATTTCTAGGCTACATTAGGGTAGGCCTACATCTTATCTTAACATCTTATCTCGCAGAATAGACAGAGTTATTCTGATCTGGGTGCATGCAGAAATAGGCTATCAAAGACTGGTTCATTGTCATAATCTGGGTTTAAAAGATAAAAAGTGTAGGCTAAGTAACAGAAACAGCATATGGTACTAAAAAACAAATGCTAATTTTTAATAAAAAGTAAAAAGTAAAATCAATGTGAAATCGTAAAGGTGCATTTCTTTTTTCTCACCCAAGGGGTTTCAAATCACCCAAAGTTGTTAAAATGACTAATAGTAATATTCATGTGAAGATATTTTACACTATGCAAGTTAGTGTTTAGATTTGTCTGTGTACCGGTAAACCCAGGGTATGTGTTCTGTCCTCCAGCTTGAGCTCTTTCTTCAGGTAGTTCACCAAGTACTCCTCTGACTGGGGGAACGATAACTGCATAAAGCCAATGGCAATTCTCAGTGTAGAGAGGGCAGCCGAGATCTCATTCAGGAACCTGAAGTCATTCAGGATGCAGTTCCGGTCATTGGTGTTCAAAGGCTCCTAAATACAAACAGAAAATAAGCATAATACAAATCAGGAAAAACATAATTTTATACTTGGTGGGCCAAAAATACCAGACACATTTTAAATACTAACATGTTGCCAATAAAAACATTTTAAAGTCAAAATTAGTGAAATATAGGAACACTGTCTATAATTAAAGTGCTTGTCTCTGTGCTCTCACTTCAACCACAGCTCAGTACGCTCATTTGGCTACGGTTTGGCTTACTATGGAATTCCATCCTGCTGGGGCCCCTGATAACTCATATAATGGCATAGACCTTAAAACACATTGCAAACGTATTCGAAGAATCATTTACCAGCCAAAGATACATCATGAATAGCGTTTCCCACATGTCAGCAGTTTTTTGCACTGCGACAAGTTTGAGATTGACTTGTTTTTTTGTTTTTTTTAGAGCACCGTCTGCCTCATGGAGGTTTGTAATAGCACGCAGTTCACCTTTTGGGATGGTGCTTGTCACTTTCAAATGCTGTCAAAATTTCTTTTCAGCTGTAATAATGGATATTTGGCTGGTGAATCACATATTGCTTATATTGTTGAAATTCTGTTATGATAACTGAACAGACTACTTCCTGAATGATACGAAAGAAGCACTGCTATTGCAGGTCATTATACAAAAATATTGTCCCTACAAACATTGGAGTGGCCCATTCAGTCAATGAGACATTTGTCAGTGTTCTAAAGAGCCGCATAGTAAATATAGCATTTTTGAGGGTGAAAATAGTCTTTTGACTAAGCGGAAATGTGCACTGAGGAAAAAGCAAAAAGCAGTTATCCATACCAGACGATCCTTAAATTTGCTGAAGAAAGCACGAAGGGTTGTTCCAGCATTGTACTCAAACAAGGGAATAGTCTAGGAAATGAGAAGAGATGGTTATAGGTGTGAAAACAGAATCAGTTTTCCTCACTTGGCAAAGCATTTTCTTTATACTGACCAACTATACAGTTGTGCTTAAGCAATAAACCGAAGTGGAGTGTCTTTGAACCCCTTAGCTGTTCTAAATACAGCACAAACCCATAGACTTGAGTGGCTTATTGCTTTTCTAAAACTGTTACAACTTAAGGTTACATTACAATGTCACACAAATAAAAGCAAAGTCATGTATAAATAAATAAGGATTCTTCCGCAAATACATAGTTCTTTTAGGGAAGTGGTTGCCACGCAACACTGAACACTACAACAGGCAGACAGAACACAAGCACATGACTGCAACACAGTGTCACTGCAAGCCCAACATTTTGAAATGATAATATCTATTTGAATATTTCCATGAATTGTACAACTGCTGAACTATGGTTCAGTTTACAAGTTTACAGCATAGTCAGTGTGACATTTTCACTACTTTCTGCTACTTTGTAACAGTTTTTAATTGATGTTCACTGTGGAGTAATATGGAAATTTATTATAGAATGCTATGAAGACAACCTGTGTGGTTATGCTGTGATTTACAACGGCTTGAAATGCGATTCAGCCAATCACAATCAAGAAAAAAGAACAAGCAGTTTTAGAATTAACATACATAAAAGCAGGAAAATGGCTTAAAACGAAAGATAAAAATACAAAAATATAACGAGTAGAATTTATCTTAATAAGCAAAACAAAAGCATACATGAAAATGTCAAAACAGTTATTTTCTGTAGGTACATGTCTACAACCTGGTTTAAAAAAAAGTTTGGGGCCTGATTGGTATGTCTTAGCAGTTTGTTCCCCTTGCATGTAGAATTGTAGCAAAATTGTACTTCCCCTTGTTTGGCTTGGATAAGGACCTAAAAGCTGACATCCTGACTCCAAAGATCTGAGACGCCTAAGGTGTATATTTTCTAAACATTCACATGCATGCAGAAAAATGTAGACTGTTTCACCTAAAAATCTATTGTGTAACTTCACTGGAAGCCAATGTAAAGACTTTAGTACTAGAGTAATATGCTCTGTTCTTTCTAAAATAGAATATTGTGGCTTGTCCATTTACCTGTTATACACACTGGCATAGGGAGTGCATAGGGCTACTATTATTTGGTAAGCAAGACAAATACTGTATGTCGGTGTACCATCTGCCTAGCTATGACAGTCAATGTTGTTATGATCATGGAATTTTATCACAACTGCTTGGTACTGTTGCATACACATCTAAAACCTGGACACTGCAGTTCCCACAGCGGGTTATTTACAATTATGTACAAGCTGGCAAACTGGTTTGTGGATGGTTTGTGAATTCTCTTTTGACTGAATGCTGTAACACGTTTGGAACCTATGCACTGCCAATTGTTGGCGCAATAATCTCTCTGCCTAACATTGGAAACCTGATTAAAGTTCAAAACGTTAAGTTGATGAAAAAACACTTAGCTATATCAGCACAGATTAGTCATTGATTAACACAAAGGTATCCAACATGCTCTTTTAAAATGTTTTTTTTAATAGATGGGCTTAATAGCAGGTATTTTTGGTGACTGACAAAATACCCAGTCCTGAACCATCAACTATTTGTTGCAGGTTGGTTCTTACAGAATTAAAGACTGTAAAAAAAACCTTGCTGATGAAGCACTGCAAACTGCTCAGGAAGACTCACTTCAACATTGATGATGGGCTTTTCTGTGAAGAAGCGGTCCACTATCTGCCTCTCCAGATTCTTGAAGTTGTAGTTGGTGCTCTCTGTTCCATCCTCAACCACATGGTCAATGTTGGACATGGCAATGGTCAAGAAGTCTTGCTCAGGGATGCACTCGATGACATGGGAAGGCTTTACCTCACTGGTGCTGATACGCCTTAAAAACAGATTGAGACTTTTAAGAGAACTGTTCAAGAACATGGGGGTGCCATGCTGTTCTTAGCAGGGGATTACAGTAATGAACAGTGGCGGAGGTAAAAACAACAGATCTGTTGTTTGTAATGGTTAAGCAGTAGAGACGCTGATACCACCTGCATTCTACTAATGACATGGAGGCTGAGCACCAATTTAAATTAAAACTCTATCAAGTGATATGATGTTCATCAATGTCCGTGTGTCCTACAATCATTTTTGACATTGTGAGAAATTCGGTCATTCAGCTGATAGGGTTACATTACACAAATCAGTACTAATGTCTGAGCTTTGCCATGCACTTGGTTGTTGCATTGTTTTCAGTGCAGTTCCTCTGTTATGGTGGAATCTCATGATATTGCTCTGGACCGATACAGACATGGAAAACATATAAAAAAATAAGACAAACAGTTTTTATTATACCTGTTCTCTTTGGGGTTGGCAAAGTTTATGCAGTCATTCTGCATCCTAACGAGGTATTCTGTGACAATGTAAATGACAGAATTTCGTGTGGGCAGGAGGTCCAGGATCTTTAAGTCTTCCTTCTTCTTGTCTTTCAGTGCTTTAGGCATTTTGAGGTCTGTAATGATATTACAACATTATAGGGTTGCTGTACTGCACTACAGATTATAAATGGGTACAATAGAGGAGAAGAGGAGGAAGAACAGAGGGGATACAGTACATACGTTTCACAAAAAAGCATGGACACAAAAGGTGAAGCAATTTATAAAGAAGTTGAGCCATTGTGCTTTTAAAGCAATTTCAATATGTTACAGTATCTGTCCATAATAAAAAAGCTATATAGCTGCAATAAATGAAATGAAGGCAGCCTATTAAGTCGCACAATTAATGTGCTCCACAATTATGCCTAAATGCCTCATGGGTGTGTCGGTTTATTTAAAACCAGCCGAGTCATAACACCAACCCACTAGCGGGATAACTTTCAATCGCACAAGATGGCCATGGTGATGGAGAGGAAACTTCTAATATTTTAAACAAAGCCCTGATATAATTCTGTCTTCAAATAGCATTAACTATGCATATTTTTGGCTCCCAAAAGCCGGGTTACTACTCTTGGTTAGTGATTCTTTTCCTGAACATTTACAGTGATGCTATAGTCTAGCTGCTAACAGAGAGCTGAAAAAAATGACTACCTCAAATAATTCAATTAAAACATAATAATCAAGGCAAATTCTTTGCATTGAGCCTTCATTTAATTTATGTCTATATATTATGTCTGTTTATTTATGAAAGTATATAGAAAGTATATATAGATAGTGTGATAGTGTGTACAATCTTACATTTATTTGTTGTCAAATGACCCCATATGGTTTTCAGAATGTTAACATTTTCCTTGAACACGTTGACTTCGGCATCTGCAAGAAATAAATGCTTGTATGAATAACAACACACATAATGTTTTACCTTGACAAGTTGGGGTATGGTATTCTGTGGTATATGTGGGGTATGGCACTTCATTGTATGGTTAACAGTGTTGACTGATTTCCATTCACTTGCATTCACTTACCATGACTAATAAACACACTCACCTGTGTATATATTTTCTTTAATGAAGGTTTCAATTGGTACATTGTCATAGCACTGCATGTCCACATTGCGGAAGTGATACATCAGTTTGTGCTGTAGGCTGAGCACATGAGGTAAATACCTGATGTACTGTATGTGGACAGCCTGTGAAAACACATGCCACACCACCATCTTTTAATTTGGGAGATTTTGTAGAATAAGAATGATCAGATATTTAATTCTAAGTGAACAGAGAATACAGAGGGGGAATTCTGTTATTTCATTAAAAATGAATAAGTAAAAAAAAAAAAAAAGAGTTATGTGATTTCTGTTAACTCAGCACATACGTTTTGTAGGAGTTGTGTGAGCACAGACAAGTTTTGTCGCTCGTCTTTCTGCTCGATGAGGTGGCTGAGCAGCTGAATGGTCATCCTCTGCTCATACCTCCACATCAGAGGAAGGTTAAAGATCCCTGTGGTTGGCAGGTCATTCATACGCGGCACTGGGCTATAGACTATCTGGGCTAGTGTGTCCATGCCTCCCTTTTGAAGAATGTTACTGTGCATGCTGGAGAAACTTTCTTCAAAGTCCTTTAAAAAGCCAAAACAACAGACATGAGTCACAGCATCGAAGCTATGTAGGGGATTTTATGAAGCCATTTACTGTACAATTGTTCAGCTATCTTACCACAAATAATGTCTGAAGCTTTTGATAAATAGATGTTTCCCAAGCCATTCTTTTTTCTTCTGTTTCTGTAGTACGGATTTCTGTGTGTGCCACTGCAAAATTGACAGATATGTACAAGATTCCCTTTTCAGATATGTTCACTTATTGGCTCTTTCAGTCAAAGGCTAAATGAATCTACAGTTTTTCCATTAATACACCACAGAATTACATCAACTTAACAGTATTTTAAGGTAAATTAAGATTAAATCTGTATTACCTGGGTGGCTGTCATTTTGCTGGTCTTCATTTTCTTCTTCCTCCTCACCCAACTCTTCATCACCTTCCTCCTCTTCCTCCTCCCCATCATCTTCTTCCAACTCTTCACTGCCTTCAAACTCTTCATCATCTCCCAACTCCTCCTCATTCTGTCTGACCTCCTCCTCATCTTCTTCCAACTCCTCCTCATCCTCTTCCACTTCGTCCTTCTCATCCCCTGCCAGAGGACATTAAATGTTACCACTGGAACTAAAATTAATGTTTTGCTTGCAGTGTTAATGCTAACATTAACTTGGAATAAATTACCAAGAACATTTTACAGCTCTAGCCTTAAGTCTATTTTTCTCTCCCTCTGACATTCTTTAATTCACTAATATCCAGGTACACTAATAATCTGACACATGCTAGTACCTGATTTAGTCACCATGATGTGTTTTAGGAAAAAGTGGACAGCGATCTCTGCATCTTCATTACTCTTTCCTAAAGCAGTGGCAAGCAATTCCATGTCTTTCTCCAGGTGACGGCACAGGTATTCTCTTACATTGTTTGATTTAAATTGTACAATGTTTTCAATTTCCTAGAAAGAGAGAAAGAAAACACAGTTGACAACAAAATCCTGTCCAGACAATTTGCATAATTTTTGACAGCCTAGTGGACAATTACTGAATGTTGTGAATATATGGAATGTGTGAAGTGGCAATCGAAATGTACAGAAATGTCCAACTGTCACAAATACCTTCAAATGGTCAAGTGTGCCCCAAATCAATGATGAGTGGATGAGAGCTCGGACCAGAAGCAGGTGAGCCCCAAAAAGATTACGCTCTCCTTCTTGACCTCTCCGACTTTCAGGATCGCCAAGGTTATGGCCTTTCCCACTGCCCATCGCATTCCTTGGGAGTCACAGTTTCAGTGATTAACACTCATACGTGCATGTTAAGCATGTTAAATACTTATAGCTTGGATTATAAAAATGACATAAGGTATTAAATACATTTGTTGTAGAACTTGCCTACAGCAGTTTATCAAATATAGGTAGATATATTTAGATTTCCTGGGTAGCTAGATTTGGCTAATCAGTTTTTGACATTTCAAATCTTGGGCCTGAGTTAAAAATTAGGAAGTGGTCATTAAACAGTATCAACAGAAACATTCAAAGTCAAAATGAATTAAATATAGGAAATCTGTGTATCATTAAAGTTGGTGATGCGGGCTGATTCCAACCACAGCACAGCTCGCTTATTCCTACCACACCTTGCTGTAAGTGCTTACTATGGAGATGTGTTGGTGGTATAGACATTCACGATATGAATGCATGTTTCATTGTCCGTTTGAGGCATGTTCCAGTTCATATTATGCCATGCAGTAAAGTTTAGACGCTACATATGAATCAGATAGCCTGGGGCCACAGTGGCTCAGGAGGTAAGCCAACCGAAGCAGTGGCGGTTCTACACTGAATTACTCCCCGGGCGGATGAACCGGATGAAGGTGAACTGTACCCCACGCCGCCTCCCCCTTTCCCCTTCTCACACTACTCCACAGCTTCTGTGCACTGGGCTCTCAGCAAGCAAGGGTGCCTGCAGCCAAAGATGGCGCCAATTTGCCAATTTCCTACACAGCGATATGATAGATAATAGAATTTTTCTTTGATAATTTTTTTTTCAAGTGTTCGTGACGCCACTGCTGCGCCTCAGCCCCGGGCGGCTGCTCTGCTCGCCCGCATTAAAAACCGCTACTGGACCCAAGGGAAGGAGCAAAGGAGCTAACTATAGGAGGGTTGCTGGTTGGACTCCAGATCCCTCTGACTAGATCTAAGTTCAAGACATTGAACACCATGTCTGGGCCACTCTACTGAGTGTGAGAATGCACTTTATAAATGCAGTTCATGTACCATGTGCAGAAGGTTTTGGGAATACACCCAGTTGTCAATTATATATTGCATGCTCAAACACAATCTCAAAGACAGAAAAGTTGATTTGGCCTTTTAAAGGAGTCATAGAATAGTTAAATGCAGTACTGCAATTTGTTCTCTGACGTTCAAAAAAATGCATTTTTGATTTTGCTTTATCAAAAATAAGATCTCATGCGATTTCACATGCCCAATAACATCTTAAAGGAGAACTTCAGTGTAAAATGAAAATTGGCATGGTAAAACATTTTACCGAGTTGGTATGTGTACTGAGGAGCAAAATTGATTTAGCCTGTTGCATTCAGAGTTTAACTATTTTTTATAGTTTGACCCAGAAGGCTAACAATGGAAGTGATTGGTGCCCTTAGACGAAGCATGACGACTACGCTATTTTTAAACCATTAAAACAGCTCGAAGAAACTCCACATTCCATTGGTAGTACAACAAAGGCTCTGCCATTCAAAACGAACCACTGAGAATATTGTAAATGTACACAACGTTTATTTAAAAAGCTGTTCTTACATGCAGTCGTTTGCAGTTGTTTCTCGTTGCCGCCATGATGAAAGTCCAAACAAGTTGATTGTACTACCTCTCCTCCTATTCTTCCTGCTGGTTCGTGTTCGTCAATCGACCTGTGCAGACTTTCCTCATGGCGGCGACGAGAAACTACAGCAAGTTACTGCTTGTCAAAACTGTTTTATTAATAAATGTTGTGTACACTTACAAAGTTCTCAGTGCCTCGTTTTTAATGTCAGGGCCTTTGTTGTACTACCGATGGAGTGTGGAGTTTTTTCAAGCTGTTTTAATGGTTTAAAAATAGCGTAGCCGTCATGCTTCGTCTAAGGGCACCTACCACTTCCATTGTTAGCCTTCTGGGACAAACGATAAAAAATAGGTAAACTCTGAATGCAACAGGCTAAATCAATTTTGCTCCTCCGTACACATACCAACTCGGTATGATGTTTTAACATGCCAATTTTCATTTTACACCGAAGTTCTCCTTTAAATTTAGACTGGGGATTAAAATGGTCAATTTACAGTAGGCTAAATGGCACCCACTTCTGGCAATCACAATTGAACTGTAGATGGCTATGTCTACATTTTAGATTTACATATGAAGGAACAACCATGTTTCACTGTAGCTTTGAAGCCATGCACAAACTCTTCAATTTAAACAAAGACAATGTGAACATGGTTTGCCATTCTATGACCCTTTAGTTAAGTAATAACTTCAAAACATGCTAACAGACAACTTCATCTGGAAACACAGGCCATTACAGCATTTCATTCTCTCGCTGGAATAACATTTGTAAAAACACTCACTCAATGTTTTGAAAACCCTCCACTGGTCTGTGGTGAACCCCACCAACATCTTGGTTGCAGTTAACACACTTTCTTGTTACCCATGGTCTTCCACACTGTAAAAAAGGACAGCATAATTAAACTTTATGGCATAAAAAAGTATACATATATATATATATATATATATATATGGTAATGATCATTTAAAACGATACGATTTTACTGCAAACTTACATCCCCAATTAAAACAGGTTCACCACACTGGCACTCTGTTAAGGTAAATCTCTGTTAATATTTTTTTCTTCCTCATAAAAATGTGTGTAACAAAACAAATACATTACAAACTTAATTGTTTAAAGCTGGTAGAGGACACTTACCCCAAACCTTTTCACCTGTACTCATAACCCAGTTCTTTATCTCATACACTGAACTTGCCATCGTTGGCAAAAAGAAGTCCTAAAATCAACAGAAAGGGTGTAAACAATTCTCAAATGAATATACAGACTGTCAGCAATGCTTTTTGTCCATTTATTAACAACACTGCAGCCAAATCAGAAATCAGCATTCTAATGATACATTTCTAAAAGAATTTGAAAATAGTCAACATTACCTAATTGTGATCTAGCTGACTAACCCATTCACTAAAGCTTATTGACTTTGTAACCCTCATTTGTATATCACACAATAGGCTAGTGGCAAGAAAATTAACCTTGGCTTTTCCAGGACTGAAGCACAGGGTCCTCAGGAGCTTGACCTCAGGAGCTGAAGACTGGCGCACAACCAAAGCTGTGTGGAGCACAATCTCAGACAGGCTAGGGCTCAGCTCAGTCAGAGGAGACTCAGACATTTTCTCGCAGATAGAGACAAGTTTCCACCATTTAATGCCTGTGCAGGGTCCTTCTTTCATCCTTTTAAGCTAGAACACACACACACACACACGTGTGCAAACACACACACACACACACACACACACACACACACACACACACACATACACACACAATGTACACACAAAAGAACGTACAGTTTCATATATTATTTAAGTATTGTGTATTCAACTCCTAAAACTGGAAAATAAACAGCTGTCACACCTAATCCTTCCAATGCTTTTTTACACTGAATATTACTGTTTTACTGTTGTGTCATTCATTATGTGAAATCAGTGTAGTCCATGACTCAGTGAGGTGGCATTAAATACCCACTTGTTGCAAAAAGTACAGAGTTCCCAACCTGGCCAGTTCATTTAACCTGACTCTCTAAACATCCCCCCATGTTATCGGCTTACTGATTCATTCCTTTACTCTCCACCTCCACCTAGTGTGTGGTGAGCACTCTGACGCATAATGGCTGCCGTGCACCAACCGGGTGAATGCTTCACTCTGGTGGTGGTTAGTGAGCCTCAACATTGACTTTAAACAACTTGGGTGTCTTCAAAACCACTATATATTTCTTTGTAGAGTCAGCGTAAGGGTAGGGCAGACAGTCAGACAATGGGCTTTGCTAAATGATTATCTTTTCTATAATCTGGCCACAGGTTTAAAAAGCCCCTGGGTGCCAGTGCAGCAGCAAGATTCTCCACCCTAACCTATATCTACATCACCTACTACATACAAGCTTACCAGGGAGCCTTCACCGCCCTGCCTGACAGCTGCCAGTGCCATGCACACAGGGAAGCAATCTGAGCTCTTGTCAACATCCTGCATCGAACAAAGCAGACATAAAAGATAGATATAAAAGTAAATTATATTTAAATTTTAAAATATAATTTTATATAACTCACATTATTCTATAGGAAAAACTTAACCACCCTAGCACGGAAGTAGCATGGGATAGATGTTTATAAATATTCAAAATATCAATGATGATACGGCAGTAATGTAATCCCATGATGGTAGATTGTCATAGACTTTTATTAGTTTATGTCTAATAAAAAAGAACCAGTCCAAGATTTCAATAACACAGCAGAACTCAGTACCTCTGGAATTTGCTCTGACGTTTCCATTGATAGAACCGTGACCTTTAAGCAGTCGTATGTGGCCCCATACATCATAAATGGATCGATGCGCTCATTGGATGTGTCCTAAGGACAAGCACAAATTTTAAACTCTGCCATATTATATGTAACAGGATTGTAAATATTCTACGATATACAATACAAAATGCACATCGGTACAAATGAGGTACCTGGTCTGTAAAGCTTCCGTAAGGAAATACCCAGTTAAACCTGTCACTCAGGTGATGAATAATGCTGAATCCATATGATTTGCACAGGTTTCTCAGCAGGTAAATCTGTATCCATGGATTGTTAGAGTATGATATGAAATCCTTCAAGCTCTGAAGCAGTTGCTCCCTTTCCTTTGCGCCAGTCAGTTTCTCATCTGTGTATTAATAATAATAATAATAATAATAATAATAATAATAACAGTTTGCCATTGTTGAGGTAACCACCTAGCCTGGTAAACCAGCCCCTCATACTTCATTTCATTTTGTACAGAGGGTCTGGAACAGACACCGTCAGAAATGATTTGTTGGAGGTGTGGACTCTGCTGAAGTTTTAAAAAAGTGCCTCTGCCTTTACCCAATCACTAACGCCTGGTCGTCACGTATGCAATTAGCCTACCTACGCACTACAATTGAAATGTAGCACACAAGGTCAACGTCACGGCTAACGAACACACCCTCTGTTCGCTGATTGGATCGGTCTTGCTGGGGCCGACTAAATGACCCTCAAGAGATTCCAGTCCAGACCCTCTGTACAAAATGAAATGAAGTATGAGGGGCGGGTTTACCAGGCTAGTAACCAACTGGTAGACATTTGGTATTTGTAGTTTAGTAGTTAGAACCAAGTCTGTGTATGAAGATAAACCTTTTTCCCAAGAGGACATGCAAGGAATGCCTTTTCCCCATGCAATAACCTGTTATTGAATTACGTCTTTTGGAACACAAAATAAAGAGGACTCACCTTCTGTTATTACATTGTGAATCTCATCAGAGGCTACTGAGAGAGCCACTCTTAATTTTGCAAGCATATGTAGATCCTCAGCAGTGACGTCATCTGGGTTAGGTTTGCTGATGGTGCAGGTGCTGAGACACTGCTGTGCCTTTTCGATACGACACCCTTTGTTTGATGAATGGATATGATCCTTAAGAGAGAACACACATTTGTTAATGTCATTTCTGAACCCCAACACCGTGTGTGTTTAGCAGAGAATAGCACTAGTGACTGACCTCCAGGCTGCGCACTATCATAAGGTAGAGCTCCTCAGTCTTGTCCTCATTGGAGCTCAGGGCGGCATCCATAAATCTCTGCAGCTGAGGCGCCGATTCTTCCATTCTGTCAATCATTTAATATTCAATTTATCGTTCAACCTTTCCTTTTTTTTTAAAAGGGTATATATCCTATACATTATTTTTCTGGCAGAAAAGCAATATTAAAAGTTTAGAAAAAAATGTAAGTGAAAGATGGTTTTACCCGCATCTTAGTAAAATCTTCAGCACAAGAGAGTAAGTTGTGGAGTCAGGCTTGAGATATTCCTCTAGCGTGGGCTTTTCTGTTTTTTCAGCTGTGGATACCATTTATGCTCAAATTAGTAAATTCACATTCATGAATTCATCAGTACTCAGACAGTAGAAAAGGAAGCAAGGATTTCAGTTTAATCTGTGCCATGCTTATTTTTAACAATTTCAGAAGGTTAAAAGACCATTTATTGTAACCATGTATTGTAATTTTAATTTCCTTCCACAGATATAGCCACGAACAGCAAGTAATCATGCATTTTTACAATTTTTTGGCTTTTCCAAGTTAAGATAGTGGTGTGTTCACAGTCTTATAAATAAACTCAGTGTACACCAACAATGTTTTCAGGTCATTGGAATACACAGATGTAGCTCAACATTATATTGTGTGCAAGATTGGATACTCTGTGCTGAACCACTCAGCAATACAACAAATATCTTTAAAGACATGTTTGAATTTGAGGCAATGTTTGAATTTGAGGTGATTAAAGCAATTAAAGCAATGCAGTTTTGCTTTTTTTTTTTTTGAATTTGAGGTGATTAAAGAGATGTTTGAATTTGAGGTGCCCTTTGCAACACAGTCATCAATAAGAGTCATATCATAGTGCAACTCTAATGCAGAAAAAAAGATGCCTTATTTTTTGGCCAAAGGCATATGCCCAGCTAGAATGGCTTAGAACCCAGATTTCAAGCATATGGTGCACACTATGAACAAACGCTATAATTTACCAACACGCCACTATTTCACGAGTATACAATAAATACAATGTGTTTCAAGGGTGAGTGAATAATCGTGTTTAGTAATGGTGATTTCAACACTGACCAAAGTGATCAGCTGTATGTGTACTGTGCAGCATACCTTCTGCTGCTGGGCTTCTCACATAGTTCAGCAACACTTCCACTATTTTGTCAGTCAGCTGTGCATTGGTGGGAACAAAGTTCCACATAAACTCCACAAAAAAAGAGTGACACTTCCTCCTAAACTGGTTAACTTTCATGAAAGTTTCCCTAAACAACAAAACCATTACAGTCCATTTAGTTTGCATGAACATGAACACATGAAATTGTATTGAAATTGAATTTTGTGTTAAGGAAAGAAACAAAACAAACTATAATTCATCATCATACTTGTCCACAACTCCACACTTTTTGTAGTCAGTGCTGATCTCCCTGTTGCACGTTCTGCAGTTGGTAACACTGTGGGCCTTCAAGCATGAGAGATGAAACATGTGCCCACATTCCACTTTAGCAGTGTCATCCTCTGTGAAGTCCTTGTCACAGTATGCACACTTCACCCTGCAAAAACACAAGGTGAACGGTCTTACATATGGTCAGTTGATCAATTTTTTCTCCAGAGTTAACTGGATTGCTTTAATGATTATATGTATAACAGCTGCGGGTGTCATCAAGACGGCTATTTTGTGGCACAAGTCAGTTGTCTTATGGCACACATCAGTGACCTGTTTGTTAACACCCTATTAGCTGTTTTGGATAGGAAAGTTACATGCTGAGTTTGTGCCAGCCTTGCCCTTTGCTAAAGGGCTGGCCAGGTAGAGTGTTAGGCCCTAGGAAGACAAGGTTTCACTGACTAGTTTGGAAAACTGTTAGCTGCTTAGTTGTTCACAGAAAAAAGTGCAAACTGAGAGGTATGTTCTGGTAAAGGTGCTTATTAAGTAATGATTTTTGCTTATGATTATTGTTTACAGATCTTAGTAAAACATAAGGCATTATTAAGCATTTATAACCACTGATACTGGGTTTACTGTAGGTGAACTGTTACCAGTCTACATCAGAACATGCGTATGTACTGTGATGTCACGAGAGGCTGCGTCCTCGACGGGCGCTACATAGCCCGGAGGTGGCTCCATCCCAAACCAGGCATGGCCCCATCTGCTGGCCGCGGCCAGGAACCTCACGCACCCGATTAACCACCCTGACACCTGAGAGCACTCGTCAGCCTTGATGAGCACACCTGAGCCTGATAAAAGGCCAAGGGCTAAAGACAGTTTTGGGGAGCTGTGGCAGAGAAGGAAGAGAGTGCTGGCTCGCGCGCTGTTGGTAGAGAGAAGAAGTTTTGGCGATTGGACTACAATTGGATTTCGTTCATTAAAGGAAGTACTGGTGTGAGTTTTTCGTTTACGTTTCCTGGAACTTTTTGTTGGGAAATACGGCTTGGCCTATTGCTTGCGTGAACTGCCTTTTTCGTTGAGTGTTTTGACTGAAGAGAGTTTTTGTTGGACTTTACTGCTACCTGAGTTTTCCCCTTTTTGAGAGTTGCCTGAGTTTGCTATTAAAAAATCCGTTTTTAGTTTGATTCCTGTGTCCCTGCACTGTTTGTCACGACCCGCCCCAACTGCACAACCTCTCACGACATCACATATGGTGGAGAACGCGGGCACAAACACTGAGGTGCGAAGGGTAGGAGGACACTAAGAACATTCACCGAACTCACTAAAGTCACAAAAAAAAAAAAAAAAAAAATTTTTCCTTCTTCCCAATTATGGAGGAACTTTTGAAAGCCCTGGTCGCGAGCCAACAGGCCCAAACACACGCCAATACCGCGCTCTTGGAGGAGCAGAAGAGGGCTAACGTGCTGAAGGCGGAGGAACTGCAGCTACAAAGGCAGCTGGCTGTTCGCTCGGCTTCCCCAGTCAAGGCGGGCGATTTTTTGTCTAAGATGGGGCCAACCGACGACGTGGAGGCATATTTGCATGCCTTTGAGGCCACGGCCGTACGGCAAGCATGGCCCAAGACGCAGTGGGTGGGACTGCTAGCCCCTTTTCTGACCGGAGAGGCATTGAATGCGGTCCGGGATCTACCCTCCGAAAAAGCAACCAGCTATGATGCCCTCAAGGAAGATATATTGAGCAGGCACGGGCTCACCAAATTCGGCCTCGCCCAGCGCTTCCACAGCTGGACCTTCCGGCCTGACCAGGCCCCCCGTACACAAATGCACGAGCTCGCCCGGATCGCACGGAGATGGCTGGAGCCGGAAAAGAATGATGCTGCCGCCGTGGTTGAGACGGTCGTGGTCGACCGTTACATGCGGGCCTTGCCGTTCGAAGCGAGGCGGTTCGTCAGTCAGCAGGCTCTGACCACCGCTGCCCTCACGGTCGAGACAGTAGAGAAATACCAGGCCACCGCGGAAATGCTCCGGCCCCAAAGGAAAGAGCCCCGGGGTGCCTCTCCGCCTCTGACAAGGGGGGGACTTACCAAGACCCCCAAGAGCCCTCCCCCCGACGCGACCGGACCTGGCTATGCCGCACGCGGAGAAAGGAGCCAGCCGAGCCCGAGACGGACATCCAGAGACCCCGAGACTCGGCAATGCTACCGATGTGGGGAGTACGGACACATGTCGTGGCAGTGTGGGAAACCAGGGGATGAGCCCATGCCCACGGCGGGGGTTTCTACCTCGTCGTCCCCCCACCTGTTCGCCTCCCTCGTTGGGCTCACCGGGAGCGTCCCAGATAGACCCCCTACCTGCCCGGTCACCGTGAATGACCACGACACGGAAGCATTACTAGACTCGGGGAGTCGAGTCACTCTGGTGCGAGGGGACCTAGTAAACCCAGTGGAACTAAACACTAGCCTCGTCCTCCCGATTTCCTGCGTCCATGGAGACACCAGGGACTACCCCACCACCGAACTCACCATGACGACCACCCGAGGGACCGTGCGCACGAGGGCGGGCGTAGTGGACAACCTACCTGTCCCGATACTAATCGGACGAGACTGCCCGGCATTTTATCCTCTATGGGGGGAGACCCAGGAGAGACTCCACCGAGAGCCCCGGCGGCGAAAAGGTAAAGCCCGAGTCACGAGCAAACCAGGGCGAGCGCCCCAGTCACTTACCCCTGCCCCTCCCCTTGCAGGGATGGCCAATGCCCGGTCCGAAGAGACCAGTCCGGACACCGAGGTGGAAACGCCGGATGCGACGAGCCCCGAAGACGAGGAGGGGCAGCATGCCGGGGAGCTCCCCCCGCTTACTGGACAGTACGGAACTGCCCAACTGCAAGACCCCACTCTCGCGAACGCCCTCAAACAGATACAGGTACTAGAGGGAGTAGTGCTAGGTGATAGAGCCACCCCCAGTTACCCGCATTTTGCCATAACTAATGGGCTATTGTACCAGATAGTAAAAAGGGAGGAGTCAGTACGTGAGCAGCTTTTAGTTCCCCAGACCCACCGAGCCACCGTGCTCAGTCTAGCCCACACCCACCCGCTAGGAGCGC
The DNA here is from genome assembly GCA_027475355.1 of Coilia nasus. NCBI lineage: Eukaryota > Metazoa > Chordata > Actinopteri > Clupeiformes > Engraulidae > Coilia > Coilia nasus. The sequence goes on from CM050217.1 coordinate 21,951,131, forward strand.
ATCTAGGGATGGACAAAACCAGGGAGCGGATTTTACAGCGCTTCTTTTGGCCAGGGGTCCATAAGGACATAGAGAACTACTGCCGGAGTTGCCCTGAGTGCCAGCGGGTGGCGCCAAAGGCCTGCTACAGAAACCCACTCATCCCCCTGCCCATAATAGAGACGCCTTTTGAGAGGATAGGGTTAGACATAGTGGGCCCCTTACCAAAGAGCTCCAGAGGCCACCAGTATATTTTAGTTATCGTGGATTATGCCACCCGATACCCCGAAGCCATCCCGCTGAGAAAAGCCACCTCAAAGCAGATCGCTAAGGAACTCTTCCTCCTGTCCACCAGTCTGGGGCTGCCGAAGGAAATTTTGACAGACCAAGGGAGCCCGTTCATGTCTCGGGTGATGAAAGAACTCTGTGCCCTGCTGAAGATAAAACAGCTGAGGACGTCCGTCTATCACCCCCAAACGGATGGCTTAGTCGAGCGTTTTAATAAGACGCTAAAGAGCATGCTGAGGAAGGCGATCGAGGAGGACGGGCGCAACTGGGATCAACTGTTGCCGTACCTCCTATTCGCCGTGCGGGAGGTGCCCCAATCCTCCACGGGATTTTCGCCTTTCGAGCTCCTGCTTTCCTACCGACCCCGAGGGCTGCTAGACATAGCCAAGGAAGCCTGGGAGGAACAGCCTTGCCGTCAGCGAACCCTGATTGAACACGTGGGGGCGATGAGAGAGCGGATTAGGAGCATTTACCCGATCATACGTGAGCATATGGAAGCGGCACAGCGGCAACAACAAACCGCATACAACAGACCAGCCCAGCCCCGAGAATTCAAACCAGGAGATAGAGTCCTCGTATTAGTACCGACGGTAGAACGCAAATTCCTGGCAACCTGGCAGGGGCCGTACGAAGTAGTTGAACGAGTGGGGCCGGTAAACTACAAGGTAAGACAGCCGGATAAACGGAAACCACTCCAAATATATCATATCAACCTTTTAAAAAAATGGCACGCCCGAGAGGCGTTGTTTAGCTGTCTGCCCCCTACAGAATCCAAGGAGCCCCCGAGGGAGGAGGTCCGGATCGGGCCGAACCTGTCGCCCCACCAACGACAGATGGCCCTGGAGCTGGTGGACCGGAACCAGGACGTCTTTTCCTCCCTCCCCGGACATACAGAAGTGATCCAGCACGAGATCCGCACCTTGCCGGGACGGACGGTACACCTGCGCCCCTATCGGGTGCCGGAGGCTCGAAAGATAGCAATCCAGAAGGAGGTAAACAAAATGCTCGAGTTGGGGGTGATTGAGGAGTCCAAAAATGCCTGGGCAAGCCCCATAGTACTCGTGCCAAAGCCAGATGGGACGGTACGGTTCTGTAACGATTATAGGAAGTTGAATGAAGTATCCGAATTCGACGCATATCCGATGCCACGGGTCGATGACCTAGTCGATTCGTTAGGACACGCCCGCTTCCTGACCACTCTGGATCTTACCAAAGGCTATTGGCAGGTGCCCCTGACCCCAGCGTCCAGAGAGAAGACCGCGTTTGCCACACCGGAGGGGCTCTACCAGTATACGCGGCTCCCGTTCGGTCTCCACGGAGCACCAGCCACGTTCCAGCGCCTGATGGACCGGGTCCTCGCACCACACAAAAAGTATGCCGCTGCATTTTTAGATGATGTCGTTATCCAAAGCTCAGACTGGACCAGTCACCTACCCCGGGTCCAGGCAGTGCTGGACTCTCTCAGGGAGGCCGGACTCACAGCGAACCCAAAGAAATGCCGCCTGGCATTTAGCGAAACGGACTACCTGGGGTATACAATTGGACGGGGCCTCGTTAAGCCACAGGACGCCAAGCTGCGGGCTATCCAGGACTGGCCACGACCCGCCACCAAGAGGCAGGTGAGATCATTCTTGGGGTTAGTGGGGTATTATAGAAGATTTATTGAAGGTTTTGCTACCATAGCTGCCCCCCTAACAGAGCTCACAACCAAGCGCCACTCGAGAATGGTGAACTGGAACCCCGCGGCAGAAGAGGCTTTCGACAGCCTAAAGCGAGCACTGTGCTCCGGCCCTGTACTGGTAGCCCCCGACTTCAACAAGGAATTCGTGGTCCAGACGGATGCTTCGGAAGCGGGTCTGGGAGCGGTGCTGGCCCAAGCTCAAGGAGGTGAGGAGCACCCTATCCTCTATTTAAGCAGGACGCTACTGCCCCGGGAACGGAATTATTCCACCGTGGAGAAGGAGTGCCTCGCCGTTACCTGGGCCCTAAACACCCTGCGCTACTACCTACTGGGGCGACCCTTCACGGTCGTATCGGACCATGCCCCTCTGCAGTGGATGGCCAGGAATAAGGAAACCAACAGCAGAGTCACCAGGTGGTTTCTAAGTTTACAACCGTTTAACTTTTCTGTCGTCCACAGGGCCGGGAAGCGCCACGGCAATGCAGACGCCCTCTCCCGCCGAGATGCCCTCTTCGCCTCCTTCGCCCCGACGAGGCCGTCGGTCCCGAGGGGGGGGATGTGTGATGTCACGAGAGGCTGCGTCCTCGACGGGCGCTACATAGCCCGGAGGTGGCTCCATCCCAAACCAGGCATGGCCCCATCTGCTGGCCGCGGCCAGGAACCTCACGCACCCGATTAACCACCCTGACACCTGAGAGCACTCGTCAGCCTTGATGAGCACACCTGAGCCTGATAAAAGGCCAAGGGCTAAAGACAGTTTTGGGGAGCTGTGGCAGAGAAGGAAGAGAGTGCTGGCTCGCGCGCTGTTGGTAGAGAGAAGAAGTTTTGGCGATTGGACTACAATTGGATTTCGTTCATTAAAGGAAGTACTGGTGTGAGTTTTTCGTTTACGTTTCCTGGAACTTTTTGTTGGGAAATACGGCTTGGCCTATTGCTTGCGTGAACTGCCTTTTTCGTTGAGTGTTTTGACTGAAGAGAGTTTTTGTTGGACTTTACTGCTACCTGAGTTTTCCCCTTTTTGAGAGTTGCCTGAGTTTGCTATTAAAAAATCCGTTTTTAGTTTGATTCCTGTGTCCCTGCACTGTTTGTCACGACCCGCCCCAACTGCACAACCTCTCACGACATCACAGTACACCCTTACTAAAACAACTTTCCACATTAAAAACATATTTACTTACATGAAAATATTGCAAACATTCTTTCCACATTTTGTCAGTGTTGCAGTCACCTTCTTAATCACATTTTCCATATCACTTCCATTCGGAGTGTTCAGGCTCTACATCAAAAAAAGCATGGGATATTTCACTTTCTTCCACACAAAGGTACACAGAAACGCAAAGAATATAAAAAAAACATACCCTCCACATGGCAACCAGATTTTGAACTAGAAGTTTCAAAAGTTTTTTCTCCATGTTTGTCTCATTTTGAAGCAGATGGTCCATGAGAAAGTACATTATCTTGGTGCTTTGCCAAAAAATCCTTAAAATAAACAGACATGCAATTGTTATTAATCCATAAAGCAGAACTTTTGCACATTTAAACCTTGTCATGAGGGGTCTTTGCAAAGTGTTGGTAGCTGAAAGATGAAAGATCTGTGTAATGTTGGCAGACTTCGTTCATTAGGGGCAAAGGAGGAGCCGTGACAGTATAAATGGATAGAGTTAAACATGCTTATTGTTTAAATCAACACCAATAAAACTGTTTACTACAATCAACTACTCTGCATGCGTTCTCACTGCTCTTCATTGAAAAATAAAAAACCTAATTGCTGCATCAACAAACAGAAACACTCATTCTTTTTTTTTACAATTCACTTTGCAAAGACCTCTAACAGTAGAATATGTTGAAATATGCCAAAGTTCTCCTTTTGTTGAAGCACCAAAAACTATCAACAGATATTACTATTACAGCCAGTGTGTTTTGTGTGTGTGTGAGTAAGTACATATGGGCATTATACATAAAATGTAACTAATCTTACACAATAGGGTCAGAATTGACAAAACATCAGAACAAGATATAAAATGAAATGGTATTGTACTTCTAAAATTATGGTCTTTGCTATTTGCTAAACCTACCGGATTTCTTTGGTGAGACTTTCCCCGTTTTCTTTAAGCCTGGTCACCAGGGAGGTTTCGGAAAGCATCAGTTCTACTGTCATTGATAATGACCTGACATTCGTAAGCCAGTTTTGGCAGCTATCAAAGTCCTTCATTATTTCCTCTTTTGGCCGTAGGCTTTCAATGGTCTTTCGTAAAGCCTAAAAAAGGAATGAGGATACATACACTGTAGTTTCTGCAAAATATTTCCCTTAGAGAGTTTATTATTAAAATCCATATAGCTCTGCATCAAGGGCACATTTTATTCAATGTACACTTCTTTGAATTAAAACATGCACTCACAAATCTGAAATATTCCCTCAGTTTACTAGACCTTTTGCACATTTCAGTAAACAATTTAGCTCATTTACTTGTTTATGTTTTTGCTGGCATTGCTTTGTTTGTTTGCTTCTGTCTAGATCTGGATCAAGGATGTTTTTGACCAGGTATCAATATAAAATATGTGGCCAGTGCGCATACAGTAAATGGACAAATAACCAGACAGGTCCAGATACCAGCAGCTAGAACAGCATAAAGTCTTTGAACTCTATGTTCCATTATTTAAAACTCATATACGCATAGGCACCCAGCTCCCTACATTACTGAAGATCCACTATACTCACATGATGGAGCAAAAAGAACATTGTCAAGGACAGAACTCATCTGGGTGGTGCCTCGTGGAAAGCACTATAGGGCTATACTTACACAACACAGCACAGCTCACGGGCAGTTTCTACCCCGCTGCCATCACTACCTACCCTCTTCACAACCCCAGGACTTGCTACACACACTGTGTTCACTCACTCACTGTATAGCACACACATTCCACACTGTAACCCCAGTGCAACATGGGCCATGTGCAATTATTAACTATTCTACCTCTTCCACTTGCACCTCAGTGCATGTCAGTACTACTCAGCTGCCGTGCAATACTTACATACAACACTACTTTGTTGTGCAACACTACACACTAAACAGTGAGGGATGCCTTTTCACTCTAGTCTTTAACGGCGTAAACATGAAGGTTGCATTTAACCGTTGTTTACACTGTAACCATTAATTTAGCTAAGAGAGTTGTCATAGTTACCATTCATAAGTGCATTAACATGGAACGGTAATTCAAATTTTTGAGATCTACTGCAAAGGTAGCCAGTTAAACAAAGTTAATTTCCACCTCATCAGCCAATCAGAAAAGAGAATTCCATTGTTAAGGGAGATAAAAGGTTTTAACACATAACGCAAATTTATTGTGATGTTAGCAGGCAGTGCACATCTCTTCACACCAAAATGAAATTTTGAGGCTGTAAAACATATTGAAGTTGAAACTAAGTAACTAACGTTGTGCAATGTTTTCTGTTTCACACTTTGCATTTTATAGTTAATTACTGCACAAAACGTGTCTTCTTAATATTGAAACATAATAAAAGAAAAAAACCTCTGTTGCATCTCCAGCAGTTACTAGGTCCCTGTTCTGGAGATACAAATTGTAGAAACGCTGATGGTTGTCCTGCATGTACTGATAGGCCACAAACAACCATGGAAGAGAGACGTTCTCTGCATCTTCTCCAGTTAAGTCATGGTAGAGGCGTGGGGTCAGCTTAAGAAGTGTGGCAGAGAATGACTGCAGAAAAAACATACAGGCAAACACAGTTCAGTCACAGTGAATGCCAGCACACAATGGATTAACATACCAAGAAGCTGTGGCTCTATCAATACCTTGAACACTTGGCTAAACAACGGTAACGCTTTATATTAAGGTCCTTGTAATAAGCGTTAATAGTCAATAGTTAGTATGTAATAAGGCCCTTATAAGTGCATATAAGATGCTTATTGACATTATTATGTGTTTATAAGACTATGTACTGTATGTATTAATAGTCTCATTATAATGTAGTTCATAGCAGACTATAAAATATATAATATACTATATAAAATATCTGCTTAATAAGTATTTTATAATTGTTCATAATAACATTACAAACACATATATTGACTCAACTAGCCCAACCATTATGTCTTTGTCATGCCTTTACTAATCTTTATTTTTTGATTTATTAACATTAATATATACTTTACTGGTCATCTATTATAAGTTAACTATGCAGTTGTTTACAGTTAACAGTGCTTTTTGCAGGTACCGGATCTAAAGAGAGAACAGCATCTTATAAAGACTGATAAATCCTTTGCATTTGCATTATTAAGCCTTTAAGAATACGTTTTGGATTGTTTTATTAAAATAAAATGTACTTTATTAAGGCCTTATTATCAGTTAACTATGCACTTGTTAACAGATAACCATGCAGTTAACTACAAAATAACATGCTAAGAAATTATTTTTGAAAAATGATGGTGCATACTCCCTAATAAAACAGGAAAACTGAAGCTAGGGCAAAAATGACACTTGCCTCATTCAGTTCAGGTGGGTATTTCATCATTGTCATCTTTACCAGGTCCTCAGCGAACCGGGCAAATAGCTCATCTTTTCCCCTGATGTCTTTCACCCACTGCAGGGGGATGCGCTCTTCAAATTTATCCAAGTCTTCCTTTTGTGGGTACAGGGATGGACCTAAATTTCCAAGAAAAATGTAGACAATGACCTTCCATGGTGTCTGAGATACTGCAAACCTTTGACAAAATAAAGCAAAAATTCCAGAAAAGTGGTATATTGAAATGTGAGTAAACAGAAAGTCTGTATCATTTAACAGCTGCATGCGAGATGAACATGAAAAAGAGGCCTTGGTAAAAGCAAAAACTGCTAGAGAAACTAGCATGTCATGGTGATAGAGTGTAGCAAGATTTTCCTTTGTGTTCCTTCATGGGAGGATGGTTTGAGCTTCCACAATGTTGAAGACCCTTGAGGTCTCTTAGGTTGACTAGCATTTCCGCCTTCCGCCGTTGTTGCAGGAATTACATTACATTACATTACAATTAGCTGACGCTCTTATCCAGAGCGACTTACAGATATTTACAGGGTTGTAGTCACAGTCCCTGGAGCAGTGTGGGGTTAGATGCCTTGCTCAAGGGCATCTCAAACATGGGTAGGGGGGGGTTTGAACCAGCAACCTTCGAATTGCAAGACCAACTCCCTAACCACTAGACCACAGCTGCCCCCTGTGAATTAGTGCAGAGATATTGCTGGAAAACCTTGGAAGCTTACTTCAATGTCAAAAACATCTGTGTGCCATCCTTTGATGACAGCCTTGTCAATGCAGATTGCCAGTGTCCATAGAATGATATAATTACATGTATGACTATATATGAGGAGTCCAAAGGAACAACGGCATAGTCACATTTTTCAAGTTACCCCCCCTATCAGTACTTGCACTGAAACACCAGCTTTTTCAAAAGCAATCCTGTGAATAAACAAGCACAGTCTCAAGCTGGAAGCATTTTAAGATAGCATTTACCGATAATATCAATAATCAAACTTATAAATTACGTTGGTAACAGAACACCTCCTCCATATAAATCATGTATGAATGTATTTGTTAACTCTTAATTAACACTTAGATAGATCATCATTTGTTATGCATCATTGGCATGTTAATTCTTATCAATAAATCGTTTATAAACATATTTATATTCTGTCTGCTTGTCTGTTGACTGTCTGTATAAAAGAAGAAAAGAGGTGTGCACATTCAAAAAAATATAATCACGGGTGCTACAGAAATGTAGCAGGTAAGAGGTGGTCTGCACACTATTTTGGTCAAGAAAAAGATTTTATTTAACTTTTTAAACTATTTAACTATTTTATTTAACTGCCTTGGTTTTTGTTTTTTTTAATAAAATTCTCAGTTTCTGCATTTTGTGACCATGCCTGTTTTTCCCGTAAGCTCCTCATATATATATGTAGTTCTCATTAATGGCTTCACATTCTATTGTAAACAAGGTAACAATGTAATAAGTCTGGTTACCAGTAACATTGATGAGGTTTGACCACAGGCAATGCAGCCTCTCTTTCAACACCCAGACAAATGGGAATAGGCAGGTCCTCGATGGATCCTTTAATCCTGTAGTTGACACGACACACACTTTCCCTGTAGATCTAGAAAATCAGAGATAAAAAATTACTTATTGGAACTGAATGTGAATCCAACTACATAATGTGGTTGGCTTCATTCACCAATGTCCCATTCTGACATTCCACTGTTCTAAGTGTGATACTCACTACCCAACCTTTCCAAGGAATGTATGAGATGACAGCACATGACAGAGTCAAAGTAATCTATACTGAACTTACTGTGCAACTGGGATTTTCAGCAGGCTCCACTGGTCTTCTTGAAATATCTTCAGCCACAGCTCTGTCATCCCAGGGCACTGGCCACTAATGAGGTTGTCCAGGTTGTTGTCCCCGTCAATCACAGCAAGAATCTGGGCCAGCGCAGATGCCACAGTGTCTTCCAGGTGTACCCACAGCATGTGTCTAAGAAGTGTTACAGAGTACAGTGTTAATCAGAGTGTTTCAGTGACACATTCAGAGATATTTGCCAGAATAATACACTGTATGTGCTGTGAAGTACGGTTTTGTAAGGACCTGGAGTAAGTTCTGTCCCACACCACATTCATTTTGAAATATATTCTTCATTATTCTAACACACACTGCAACACCCCTTATTGTCCACCGAGTGGCCATTTAACCATGCAAGGACATCTAGCACGGCAGAGTTCAAGCCACCAAAAATTCACCTGAAGGATCCTCCCTCAGCAACAAAGCGCTGTGATGAAGCCTGGGCAGTGACCCAGTTATCCTTCTGCGGCCTGCATTCTCCTTCTGAGAGGATTCTGATGATCCTATCCTGTAATATTCTGGTAAAGGGTTCTGACACTGCAGAAACATAAAAAAATAAATGATAAACAAAACAAGATGTTAGCAACAGTTTACAAGAACAGAAAAACATGCTGCCATAAAATTCCAACTCACCTTCGTATTTGCCATGAAGTAAGCCGTGGAGTATTTCTATTCGTCGGGTTGCCCTTTGTGTATTATCTGATTTGTCTTGCAGTCGTAAAATGCCCTTTTGCAGGGATTTCTTGATCAGAAGCAAGGTGTCTACAAGGTTGACCTATAACAGAACATTTATACTGTTAAGGTTAAAAAGTAAACTTGCACATACCCCCAGCAATATCTTGACTATTACGGTCAGTATTACACTGTCACTTTTATCCCCAAGGGGCATAATGTACTAGCCTGGTAAACCAGCCCCTCGTACTTCATTTCATTTTGTACAGAGGGTCTGGACCAGACACCCTCAGAAACGATTTCTTCCTGGAGGTGTGGACTCTGCTGAAGTTTAAAACAAAGCCTCTACCTTTACCCAATCGTTAACGCCTGGTCGCACGTATGCAATTAGCCTACCTACGCACTACTAATTCAAATGTAGCACACAAGGTCAACGTCATGGCTAACGAACACATCCTCTGTTCGCTGACTGGATCGGTGTTGCTGGGGCCGACTAAATGACCCTCAACCGATTCCGGTACAGACCCTGAAATGAAGTACGAGGGGCGGGTTTACCAGGCTAATAATGTACAGTGCAGCTGCCATTACTGCAGCATGCACCACAACAGTGATGCAGTTTTAAATAATTATGAAGGTAGACACTGTGAAAAGGCTTCTTCTACAATAAAGGCCTCCATGCAGTGTATTAGTTTGCTTATTATAAGGTTTGACAACTATTGATCATTTCATTGATTCAAAAAGCAATTACCTGTAAACAAAAAAGTCAATCAAATTCTGTGGTTCAATTTGCAGCTTTTATAATTTGCTGTGTTCTGCTAAGCCCAATACCAGCTGTCTGCCATACAATGCAACGATCCATTTCTTAGAAGTATTCATTCATTTTAAAGAAACTTTTTTTCTGACGAGGTGCATAATTAAAAAATTAAAATAAAAAAAAATCATCAATACTGTACAATTTCTATAACATTAGCATCAAACCTGTTCCCTTTCTGAGCTGCTTGAAGATCCATCTGAGTCTTTATTCTCTGGAAATGTAAGGAATTATATTATTGTTAGTATTTTAAATAAGTTGTCATATACAGAATCTATACAGGATCTATAAACTATACTTTAATGTCCTAAATTGTATACCAAAATGACATAAGCGGATCTAGCACTTGTCATTGTGCCATTTTGCTTGCTTAGATGGATTACAATCCACACCATACAATGGGTATTACCAAAGAATGACGAAGAGCACTGTAGGACCTCTGAGATAGTCATACGCTGTAGCTGATATATGTCACCAGGAAATCCAGGGGTGGGAATCAGCTCATCCAAATGCAGTGACTTCCAGTCATCTACAGTAAAAATAAAGTATTTTCTTACAGTTTTTAGCTCCTTGCCACAATGCAGTTTTGTGATACATGTTATAATGCATAGTTGTGACATACTATTATTGGGACAGCAAGTGATAGGTAATGCAAAAATGCGAAACATGTTACAATCACATTACAAATATTTTATGTAATAATAAGTCCCATTGCTAAATGTTGAATGCATCACCTCCAAAAGAGGCAATGTAGCCACATCCTCCAGAAATTCTTGGCAGTCTTGTGATGAGCACAACATCAAATGCAGCAGCCTCTTTCATCATGCCCCTCAGTCGACTTATACTATGTCTAAGAGATGGGATCAAGAAAGGTTGTATTACATTTAGATCATTTATTGCACCACAGTGAAAAAGCACTCCTAAACAGATACATTTTAAATGCTAAAATTGTATAACTGACATACAGGAGTTTATGAAACGTGGGCTACGTTATCTGGACACGACTCCAGCCGTGGATTGAAGTGGCGTTCTGCAAAACTGGCAAACTAGTTTTTTCACAAAAATACAGCCAATAACGTTTCAGACTAAAGGCCTGAATAAAAGGTAGACTTCACCAGCCAGTGATCTATCATGAATAGGGTTTCCCATACATTCATGAGATGTTTTAAGGGCTTTTTATTCTTGAGGGTAACATCTGTCTTTTGGACATTTGTAACAGCAAGCAGGATCATCTTTTTAAAAAATTTTGAAAATGTTGTCCAAACTTCATTTGGGCTGTAATGATGGGTGTTTGACTGGTGAAGTAAACTTTGACTACATTCACAATTTCTTGTCATGCCTCTACAGGTCCCAGCTATGTTATCAAGGGCTCCAGCAGGATGGAATTCCACAGTAAGCCAAACTGTAGTTGTAATGAGCGTACTAAGCTGTGGCTGGAATTAGCACACAGAGCCTAGTGCCACAAATGTCATAAAAAAATCATAGACAGTTTTTCTGTATTTCACAAATTTTGACTTTAAAATGTTTGCATTGACACTGTAAATAAATAAAGGCAATAAGGCAGTTCAATTCAATTCAACTCAAAAATTCCAATTAAAATGCAGCTACTGGGTACATTAGAAATGTAGAGAAGGCATCATCACTGAGCTAACACTGGCTGCAAATGGGCTGTTGTTTGAGAACAATCCGAGAAGAGTATGATGGCTCCTATGGAATGGTTAGCATTTAATGTTTCCTATTACTAGTGCTAAGAGCACATTTCTTTATATTGGTAAAGGTCCAAATCTCCAGGAATTAATCTTGTGTTTCATTAGTATAAAAAAGAGGCTTTCAGATGTTTTTTCCCTGTATATTTCTAATATGACTGATGTTCAACCTACCTTACACAAAAGAGTAGTCGTTGACTTTGTTTTGGACATTCAAAATAAGACTGCAATAGCACCAGCTTGCGTCCTGCCGTATCCGTTACAAGGAAGTCTCTAAAAAAGTATACCGTTTTATTTTGCTGCAATAATATGCTTAAACTAACAATGTCATGCATCATCATGATATAATATGATTATTGGAAACTACCTCAAGGTCTGAGAAAATGACTGCTCTGTGTAAAATTCATTGAGCAAGTAGAGGCAAGAGTCATCCTCTCCAAGGTTAAGCTGGTTGTTAATTTGCTCCAAATCTCTTTTGTTGAGAAGGCGGGAAAATGTAGACACCTGTAACCAAAATTAGTAGAATAATGTGCCATTGATGAGTGAATACTTACTATTACTTACTGTTTTTAATACATACAACAGGCATAAATACTGAAACAAACCTCAAGATTAAGTCCTCTTGCATCATCTTTTCTGTATTTCGTCAGCATCTCCATCATGTTGCCATGAGGTTGTTTCACAAAGTATACCTCTAGCAAACTGCCATGATCTCCCGAAATATTATTTGATGCTCGCAACACTGAGTCAGGAGTTGCACACTGTATTAGCTTTTCCTTGGCTAGGTCAAGAACTTTTTCACTGTCGTCATCATTCCATTCCGGAGACACAATGTCTGGACAACACTGCAAAAGCACAGATGCACATGTGTCCTCTGTGTATCCTACAATGGTGTCATGCTTTTTCCTTGTGATGTCTGTCACTTCCTGTGATTGATTGTCAGTTACGTCAGTTATGATTGTCTTTATCCAGTGCTCCAGCTCATTTTGCATCTCTTTAGCATGGGGTGGGAGGATGTTGCTGATCTCCAGACAATGCTTTTCTAGACGGTTCAGAAGTGGAGTAGGGAATTGCTCATACACTGTGCGTTTTTCTTCAATTACTATTAGCCTGAATTCATCTTTCACTCTGCACTTCACACGGTGAGAACCAAGCCCAAGATCCACATAGTAACTGCCCCCCAGCTTGACGTAGCACTGATTCAGGGCATCATACAGGCTCTCGTAAAGGCTCTGAATGTTTAGCAGGATCACTGATCTTCCTGTTTCCATGCACATTTTCACTCTGTTTACAGTGCGACAGACCTGGGAATATTCTTCGTCATGCGGAAATCCTGATCCAAAGATCACCTCTGTCTTATCCTCATGGATAATTCCCTGTAGTTTCAGAATTTGCAGGGCAGCGTGGTTTGTTGTTGGGAGAAGAAGGTACCTGGATGTAAAACCAGATGCGTCTGTTTCCAAGTTTTCTCTAAGCAAAGAAATTGTGTCACATTTCTCAGGTTTCTCACCGAAAACATCCCATAATATTTTCAGAATATCAGTCGAATCAAATCCACCAAAGTTTCGCTGGACAGCTTTGGTAAGATCCTCATTAGATGGTCTTCCATTAGTCTCCAGAGCATATGACACAGTCAGTTTCACGAGACTGTAAAAGTCTCTGAGTCCAAAAAATTCTGTGGGCTGTTCCTGAAGCACACTCTGGTAAAACTCAGTCAGTGTTGAAAGTAGGATCTCAATTTCTGACCGTATGTGCTCCTCACCCGGGGGACATATAGCAAGAGCCGTGTTTTTCAATTCTTCTGCTATTGGAGATGTTCGCAAGACCAAAATTCCTCGGTTCATCTTTGCTGGATCCAGGGACCAATTGGAAATCCCAATGAATGCAACTTTTTTGAATTCTTCAGACTTCTCATCATCAATGCATCCAAATTCCAAAAGAGGGTGCAGTGTTTTTAAAGGCATCTTTGGAGAGTCTTCTGCCAATCCTATTTCATCAAGAACCACCACAGAGACATATTCCTCTAGGTTCTTGTCCTTCTGGAACTGTGCACACTGCCTGAATATTGAGATGATGCCATCAGGAGAGGAGTGGGGGCTACACTGAAAAGAGGCAAGCTGGGCTTGTTTGAAATCTTTGAAGAGCTCATTTTGGGAGCTTTTACCCTGCATTGCATGGGCAACAATAGTCTTTGATAAGGATTTGGAACTTCCAGGTTTTCCAACAAGGAATAACGGAATTCTCAAATTCATGCACACAACCATCATGAACACATTCTCCTTCAGGGCATCATTCTTAGCCACAGTGGATGGACAGTCCACATGGTCAATAAACACTTGTTTACATGCCTCTATTTCATTGCTCATATCCTGAGAGGACATATGAAGTTCTTCAGTTCCCTCAAGTTTTCTCAAGTATTCATTGCGCTTTTCTAGAGATGCCATGTAGCAAACTCCAACTGCAAGAATGAGGGACCGAACCAACTTATGGACATCTCTCTTTTCTCTTTGAGGAAACAATCTGTCAAGTTGTCTGTCAATTTGAGGAAACAATGTGCTTTGCTGATAAAACCATATGACTGTTTTCATGCAGCGCTCAATGTCTCTCAGACTGACCATCCTACATTCATCAGTTAATTCAGCCATGTGTTTCTGAGAAGCAGAGATAACTTTTGTAAACAAGGACTCGTACTCATTTGGAAGCTGTTCCTTCCGGAAGAATGTTTTCACCATCTGTTGGATGTAAAGCTCCTGTGTGTTCTCATTCAATTTCCCAAAGTCCCACACAAGTGGTGAAAGACTTGGAGGCAGTGGTTGAACTCTGTAGACAAGCTGCCTCATTGGAATTTGTCCTAGTTTCTCTTCTGTATTCTCTGACTTAACTCTGTACCCTAGACCAGCTTTCTCCAGTTGTTCAATGGCTTCCTGGGAGTGCTTTCTATAGGGATTGCATGCTGCAATGATTTTTAGACGTCTGGCATCAATGGGTTTTCCATTGACTGTTTTGTCACAGATAACTTCCTTGATTGCATTTATGGCTTCTGTTGTGTTTGCCTCATCAAAGAAAAGAACAGTGTCCATGTCTTGAGCCTCATTTTGTTTGGAAGTTTCCACAGCCTCTTGAACTTTGTTGTAAATCATGTCTGATGTTGTGCCCCCATGCACCCTGACAACAATCATATTTTGGCCCCGTTTTCCAGACCTCAGTAGATCACACATGAACTGCACCAGTCGGGTCTTTCCACATCCAGTTTCACCCATAATGATGACTGGGATATCAGACTCAAACCGCAGGTGAATGGCAAGGATTTTCATCACATTGTCAAGTGTCAGTTGGTATGTGTCGTCTGGATCGGTGATGTTGTTGACGCCTAGAACTCTACTTAAGATATCCAGCTGTTCCATCCGTTTAAGCTTCTCAAAATCTATGTTAAATGGGACCCTTTGTGCCCTTAATTGATTAAAGAGCACTCTGCCAATGACTTTCTTCTCTACAATCTCACGGGTGCGAGTATCAATAGCATCCAAGTTGTGAATGTGAAACCCAAGGAATGTCATGGACGTGTTGTCAGCATTGAACATGATGTAGGGGTGAGCTTGTTGTTCCCACCGTCTTCTAAGCTGGAATTCTTTTAGAACAGCGTCTTCTCCTGAGTTTAACTTATCACTTTCATCGGATGTTGTTAGTGACCGCATGGAGAAATCCTTTGACATTGTAATCATGAATTTGACAACAAATGTCTTGAAACCAGTCAGATCTTGACTTAAGATGTCACTGCAGAAAATTGACTGCTCACATTTCTTTAACTGCATGTTAAGAAAGTGGGTGAAGTTTCTGAGTTCCCCCCATGATGGCAATCTGTTGTCACAGTAATGCATCAAGCACTCTAACCACTCCTTTGGGGAACCTTCAGGTCGTCCAGGTTCGAATGAGAATTTCTCCAGCTGGTTCTGTTCATATCTTTTAAAGTACTGATATATGCGCTGGAATGCTTCACTGGAAAACTCTCCCTCATCCATTAACTGACATTCCTCATCACCAGAGCCTCCTTCAGACAGGTGCTTCTGTGTTTCCAATGGTGACAGACATTTTACATTTGGAAGCATTTCCAAAAATGCCTCTTCCATTTTGGTTGAAATCTGTGGAATGCACAGATACAACTGGTTAAATGGAGAAGTATTTAACTTGTGTACCATAAACTATGCACTGTAAAACTTGATATAATACCCCAGGTATTCTACATCACCCCATACCCCAGGTGTTCTAAATCAACAAATTGGGACAGGCGTCTATTTTAGGCAGGTTCTTCATTATTTTTTCTTGGCTATTAATTAATCTAACGGTTAATTTACCAGTAGTAAGCCTAAGAGTTAGCCGAGTCTGCCCAAAATGGAGGCATCATAGGCCAATTCATTTTCCTAATGCTACATCTTGCTTGCACATTTAAATGGGCATCTCATCAATGACGTGAGGTTCTTTGTCAAATACAATATTAGAATGCTGGAAAGAGGAAATTACATAAAGAATGGTCTGAAACCAGGAAATATGCTTACATTGCACTTAGCGCCAATTTGAATTTGTGCTGAATGTAAGATAAAAAGCCTTACGTTTAAAATAATACTTATTAACACAATTGAATTTCTGACATGAGTGTCAAAATAGCAATTTCTCATTGATTTTGGCAGTGTGTGAACTTTAATTCCTAGTTAAATGTATTACTTTACCTCAGAGTTGTGTCTATCACACTCTCTGTTCGCTCGTCTGGTGTACTCCACCAAGTACACATGTGAGTTATTGCACCTCCAAAATGATCCATCTGGGCTCTGGAAGCATCTCAGTACAAACAGCTGAAGAAGGAATGAGTAGAGACCCTTGGATACCTGAAAATATAATAGAAAATGTAAATAAGAGAAATCACAATATTTCAAAGCCATGTTGTTTATGTTAAGTAAAGTCTTCAGTGTTCTGTCATGTCTGACTGAGTTTGAGTAATTATAGTCTAGAACATGTTTCAGTGTCATTCAATCTGCTAGATGAAGTATCACAAGTACAACTAGACTGCATTTCCGCAGAAAATGCTAAAAGTGTGGTGCTAGAGAGATTGAAGTGCCGACATGAAACTTCATGAAAAAAATCATGGGACTACCATGATTTATCGTGCCAAATTTTAAAACTTTTTTTCCGACTGGTTCTATGGGCTGCCTTAGACTCCCATAGCAGAAGGTTATGCAGGCCATAGCAGTGGTAGTGTGACATCTAGTATCCCACAGTCAATACTACATGCACTCATATATTTCCTTTTCTTTTTTATTTACATGGTTGTCAACTTAATTCAGTGACAAATGGATTTTCTCTACAGCTCTCACTCTAACATCTACAGTGGAACAGAGCAGTATGAGTGAGAGAGATACAAAGGGTTCTCACACACGTGGGTACCCCCCTTCTTTCACTTACATTGTATCAGAGTATGACATCATCAGCCTGACAATTCCACCATTCGTTTCAATGGGACAAAATATCGCAGAAAAAACGCCAATAACCAAGGAACGACAAGGGCTAGGGTAACCCTGTGCACAACAATTGGTGTCTAAATTGGGCTGAACGTAGAGTAGAGTAGAGTAACTTTATTGATCCCAAAGGAAATTAAGGTAATTAAGGATTAGAACGTTTCAGGGTTAGAACATTGTCTCTGTCTCTAAAGCTCTAGGACTAGTAGTGGAGACAAAAAACGGGTGAATGAAATAATAAGTTTAAACACCACTTAAGATGATCACACTTACAACTGGGGGCACATCAAAGTGGAAGATCCTTGGTGCAGTGTCAGTGGGTTTCTCCTCGTAAGATTGAAACTGCTGGATAATGTGCTCTGGTCTCAGCTGTGACTCACTGAGCCGGATGGTTTTATGGGTGAAGCCTTTCTCCTTCAGTGCTTTCACTGCTGCATTCACAAGGCTCTTGACATAAAGTGACTTTCCTAAAAACAACAGTAATAATAATAATGATGTTAATTTAATGTAAACTTGATGACAATTCTCGTATGTACAGTACTAATTTCATGGTAAGCTTAAGATAAAGCCATATGCTCCAACATTTAGGTGAATGCTGGAGCCAAATTATAAAGAAAAATGTTGGTTGATATTTTTTAATTAAAATATTTTTTGATGTATGTTTAGTTATGTTTAAGAGCCATTATAATTTAAAATGCAAATTTAGGGCTATATTGTTACTGCTGAATTTCTACTGCTTAGCTTTGGATTCTGCGTGGTGCATGTGATTTGGAAAGAGATGTGTGTTGAATAGTTGATGTGTGCGCAGCTTGAGGGTGTGTAGGTTTTTGACCGTGTTCCGCATCCTGTGGTCCCTGATTAGTTTCTGTACTGTTAGTTTTTGAATACTGACAGGATCCTGTTGCTTTGATGAGGACTACATTCAAGAATAACAGAAAGCAAAGGCTACCAATAGGTCTGTGAGTAAACTGAAGTAACTGTGCGGATAATCGACATACTCAAATACGAGTCAGAAAACCTAGGCTGCCCACACGAAGAAGCGGTTGAATTTATGACCCATATAACAGCAAACTTGCCACTACAGTGAACATGAGCTAAAACTTGTGGAATATGTTTTTCTGTTCTCTATGTTATAGTTTTAGTTCAGTTTTTCACTATTGAGTAATGACAAACGTAATTGGGGCAAATACATCTTTTAAAACTATAATATAAAAAATCTAATATAATTTAGCTGGTGCAATAATATAATTTAGCTGGTGCAAGATCAAACTTGATAATATTTGCTTCAGTTATACAATTTGCTTATTACTTATCTAATACAATTAACAGTATTCATTGATTGCCTTGTCATCGTGGCTATGTTGGTACGTAAACTCTGAGATCAGTTTAACTGAAAGTTACACTAAACTAATTACATTAAGAAGTTGTTGTGGTTGCAGTGGTATAACTGACGTCAGTTGTGGTTGCAGTGGTATGACTTTACTCCCACACCATGCCGCTTGGTGGAATCATAACTTTAGTGTGCCCATGTGCCTGACCAGGTGAGTTTTGTAATTTCTTTGTTGAAAAATAGTAATAAGCTCTACGGCGACAGCAACGTTTAAGCCTATATATGGGCCCCTGTATGTGCGGTATATTGCGCTATTCTGTTTATGTGCAAATGGTAAATAAATAAATCCATAAATAAATAAGCAATATAATAAAATCACTAATACATTTCTTACCCATGCCAGCATGTTCTGAGTATACAAGTTTAATCCTCTGTGGGAAACGCTGAAAAGCGTCTAATTTTTCAAATCCTGTCCCATCCCCAGAGGGCATTTGGTGTTGACGCTTCAGGTACTTCTTAATCTCTTCATTGCGGTTTGGGTTTTCAGGCAGTGTTCTTTTGTAGTTGTCAAAGGCAGTAGCCACATAACTGTGATTGGCTTTTACATCACAGAAAATTATCAACCTGTAATTTTCTGGGTCTGAACTATCTTGGGTTTTTGATAGTTTGTAGAAGGTGGACTCCAGTTTTCTTGAGACTTCATGATTAAGTCTGTCTGCATTCAACAAACTGTAGATCTTCTCATATGCGCTCCCACTTTGCAGAGCCCTGCGGAGAATCAGCTCCACCTCCTCTGCTGTGGTGTCAGGGGTACAGATCAGGATCTCATCGTAGCTTGGCAGAGGCTGTTCTTCATCTTTGTACACTGAGAGGCAAAGTGAGGTCATCTCAACATCTTTACAGGAAATGAGATTTGGTTTTCCAGCTTCCAAACCTAGTGGTAGTTTTCTTTGTACTGTGGCTGTTACAGAATTGAAAACATGGTGCATGGTTTCTCCTAGTACATCTAGGTCTACAAATTTCTCTGACACAAGTCCTGAGAGTTTGTTGTGGTATGTCTTCCAGAGCATCACAATCTTTTCATCAGAGCAAGTGAGATTTTCAAACATTGTTAAAACCTCATCTTCTGTCATGGCAAAAGAGCATGCCTGATCAGATGACTGCCCCCCTTTAAATTTCATCTGACTATCAAGCACAGCTTCTCTAGTTTTCTCATATTTTTCCCACCATTCCCGAACCCAGTCAGAATCATCCTGATGCTCATCCATGTGTATCACCACAAGATCTCGAAAATCTTCCATATTTTCTGAATCTGCACCTTCTTCATGTGCCTGCTCTTCACAAAACATTATCCCTGCCTTGATTATTTCCTCTAGGTAGCCACTGTCCTTTAAGTACGCTATGTGATCTGGGTAGATGTTAAGGAACTTTTTGAGCTGGGCAGAACCTTGCGTTCCACTGTCCTCAACAGGGGTCTGAAGTGCCTTGGTCAGGGCTTCTTTCACGTCTTTATCTTTGACATCATCCTTCATGATGGACAGCATGTTAAGCAGATTAGCACTAATTTTGTCTTGGTGCTGCACTTCTGCCATGGAGCAGCACAGATTAACCAGCTGCTTTGCTGTAAAATGATTCAGGAGATGGTATTTATTTCTTTTTGTCTCAACATACTTCAGCCACTCTGAAAGGCAGCACTGCATGCTTTCACAAAGGCCTTTCAGCTCCTCCAGCAGAGGTCTATGTCCCTTGATTTCCACATTAGTGAGTCCAAAGTTCATCCAGATCTTGAAATTATGGTCCCGTTCACAGTAGGCAGTCATCTCCCAGTCCTTAAAGAGAATATGGCCAGCATCACAGAGTTGAAGGAAGGATCTTCCAACATTGATGATGTGCTCCAAAACCTTGAAAATGAATCAGGACAAACAATAATTTCACATGTGAAATGTAGGTTGTAAACACATAATGGATGCCGGGCTTATGGCTAACATAAATTGTCATGTGTAATATTACTTTCAGTGACCTCTGTGACTGGTTGAAAATCCCACTATTTGTAAAGAAAAAGAAAAGTGCAACATAGGGCGTGCTGGTCACTGATCATCAACTAAGATAATAAAAGACTCTGCTGGTTCAACAGATGTTATTTTTCAATACCATATAAAATAAATTGGAACTGCAATTCTAAGATATGGTAATTTGATTCTATTTTGATATCATGTAAGACTATCCAGATAGGACGCAACTGATATTTAAGCATAGACATATAAACATAGACGCCGCCTTCCGCATAGAACCATACGTTATCCTCGCCGCCATATTGGATGTGGCAAAGTGGAGATTCTTCAACCGTCTCTAGACAGTAGCCTAGAATAAAGATGCCTCATTTATATGCTGTGTTTAACTGTACTAACAGGTTTACCGTCCAAACGAGATCATGAGGGATTACCTTTTACAGATGAGACTGGAAAAATACTTTTCATTGTATTTGGCCATTATAACGTAATTTTACAAACAGAAGTAACTGACTTTGTGCCTAATATGAAGTCTCGCGCATAATAGCTGCTCGGTGAAACCAGCCTCCAAACAACGAAGAAGTCTTTCCTATTTAACTAAATCCGTAACTACGCTGATTGTTGTTAGTTGCTTTGCACATACTGCATAGGTTTCACAAAAATAAAGAGATGAAAAGGCAGTGGAAGACAGCGGTGCGACGGGAGGGGTTTTCTGCTACTCCGTCATCTGCAGTGAACACTTCAGAACGGAGCATTTTGACAGGACAGGCCAGAGCGTCAGGATCAGAGAGGGAGCTATTCTTTCTGTCTTCAGTTTCCCAGCTCATCTCCACAGAGAATGTGTATAGGTATAAGCAGTGATGATTAGATACTTCAGTGCCACACTATGATGAACATATTTTTTCCCTTTCTGAATGTGAAGGAATCAGTGTATTTTGTTTTGGTATGACGTTAGAATTTGGCCGAAGTCAGTTTGGCGGTAATTCAGCTCACTTTATTCAACGGGATTAGGCCTAGGTCTAGGTCTGAGGTGGTGACTCAATAAATAAAACAGTTAATTTTTTATTTTTCATTCACTATTTCCAGTCAAATTTAGATCGGTATTGCTCGACCCCACCTCCGCTACACGGAATATTGACAAGTATTTCGCACACTATTTATAACCATCACGTTATAAACGTTAAACGTTATTTAGGCTATGTTGTTTTGATGCCTGCTTGTTTCCCAAATATATACGTGTGTGTCTAAATGGGTGAATAAAAGGCATCGAGTTAAATACCTTTGTAGAAAGGCGCTTTATGAAGTTCGGCCCATTTACTTCCACTGGTTTACGGGGTAAATTTGCCACATCCAATATGGCGGACACGCTGACGTATCCCAGCAACGGGCCACCAGCTCAATGCGGCGTCTATGTTTATATGTCTATGTATTTAAGGTCTAGTTTAACATTTTCAGTGAAATACTGCAATATAACCATAAAATACACAGTATCTCAAAGTATTGCGATGTGTATCGTATCGTGAACTCCATGTCAATATCCAAGTACTACACAGTTTCTCATGGAATGTATATATATATACTATTTAACTAAGTGGAGATACAAAAAAGAACTTCTATTAACTGAAGTCAATAAAAACATATGAACCTCATGCCTACCACCACTCAGCTGTACAAACAGATAAGCAGAAACCTGTTTGGTATAATCTGCAGGTAAAATAACTAACTGAAAATATAATTACATTTACCTCCACATAATTAGTGATGCCGTCCTCTCTGTTGTCATCAGTGGTGGTGATCAGCAATAACTTGTTTTGAAGCTCTTTGAGTTCAGTCAGGCTGTAAGACCTATGCTTTGTTTGTCCATCTGTCGACACTTCTTCGCATTTTAGTGAAATGCAATTTTCCAATGTCACCTAATTGTTTCACAACAAACAGAAAGGCAAATCAACGTTCTATATCAGTTGTATATCAGTTAAAAAATACAGGACACATTTTAAATGCTTACATCTTACAATCTAAAAATAATGGAGTGTAACAAATATATGTATTGGAAAGCTCACATTCAGGAGGTTTTTATACATAGGTTCATATCTCTGTACACCAGCCTGGAAGTGAATTAAAGACGTCTAAAATGTAGGTTTGAAAATCCTTTTTTTTTTTTTTACAAAAACACAGCCAAGAACATTTTGAACCGTAGACCTAAATTAACAAATTATTAAGAGGTCATTAGACATTGTCAATAGAAACATTTCCCAGAAAAATAAGTGAAATGTAAGGAAACTGTCAATGATTAAAAGTTGCATGCAGCTCTGTGCGAGGAATGTCAGTGGTGGCAGCAGAATGGAATTCTGTAAAAACCGCAAGCTCTGGCCTGTGTTTGGGATCTACGTGCAGAGCTGCGTGCTAACGAAATTTTGCTCGGTGGCGTGGTAGCCAATACTTTAAGCAGGTTATCTAGCGGTACAGCTCTGGAATTACACAAGTCATCCAGTAAAATAGCCTACATCTAACGGCAGCCTTGCACAGAACTGTTTCAGAATGGCAAAAGACATTGGACTCTATTTTCACAATCATATGTGCAACACATCAAGAGTGATGTTCACAACAAGAGTTTTTCTCTTTGAAGACCCATCTGCTCTTGCATGAGCAGTTAAACTTCGGAGATGGAAGAAACCCACCAAAACCCTCATGCATTCGTTATTTTGACTTTTTCTTTAGGTCTGTTTTTTTATTTACTTGTGTGAAACACGTAATTTCCCTTTGGTTAAAATAGCTTTTCAGCAATTCGAGACTGACTACCGACCAGGTTTTTCTCAGTCATTGGTGGACTTGTTTTTTGCATCCTTATTTTAGCATCTGGTGAGCTTTGTTCCAGTCCACACCTGTTCTTTTTGCTGACACACCTCTGAGGGCACAGTGTCATCTCCTATTTAGACAACGTCAATTTCTGCCGGGAAAAAACAAATGATGCGCTCGCACAGAATAGTAATGACAGCATGCGCATGTTGCGAATGCACAGTGCGCTGTGACATGTTGGGCCCATTGTCTGCAAGGTCTATGTTGGCTAATTACTATCGTAGTATTGCTTAGATAATATTTAAGTGCTATAATATCATTATACAAATGCAAGAAGTATTACTATGACTGTATATGTCAGCTAGCATGCTAGTAGTCAGCCGTTTCACTGCATGTCCTACTCTACCCAGTATGTCTATGCATGTGACAAATAAATATCCTTGTATCGTAGTAGTTAGCTAGACATTAGCTAACTCAGCTATCTTAAAACTTTTAGTGATTAAATGGTAATCTAGAGTAGTCGGTTTGTCTTAAGTCAGTTTGTGTTACATTTAAACAACAATCCATGATGGCACTGTCAGTTTTGGTCAACCATAGACTTTTAATAATATAAACACTTTCATGTTACAGGTTCCACAAGCGTCCGCCATGTTGGTCTGACTTTTTTTACTCCCGCCTCTTTAGCAAGTGGCATGCACTAAACACATCAACCGCTGATCTACTTGGTTATTACATCATTCTCATTTAAATGAAGTTCAGGTTTCACCAACTGTATTTCGCCCCATCAGCAAATTTGACCTGACTTCGCCCCATCAGGTGAAATTTCACCTCTGTACAAAGTCAATGAGAGCAAAGCAAAATTCCTTGTAAAAGAAACAGCCCATTAGCCTGGTAAACCAGCCCCTCGTACTTCATTTCATTTTGTACAGAGGGTCTGGAACAGACACCGTCAGAAACAACTTGTTCCTGGAGGTGTGGACTCTGCTGAAGTTTAAAACAAGCCTCTGCCTTTACCCAATCGTTAACGCTTGGTCTTCACGTATGCAATTAGCCTACCTACACACTACAATTCAAATGTAGCACACAAGGTCAACGTCACCGCTAACGAACACACCCTCTGTTCGCTGATTGGATCTGCCCAGCTGGGGACTAAATGACCCTCAAGAGATTCCGGTCCAGACCCTCTGTACAAAATGAAATGAAGTACGAGGGGCGGGTTTACCAGGCTAACAGCCCATAAGGTCAGTAGATGCTAGAGAGAGTAATTGCGTTCCACAGATGTCATTTCTCAAACCTACCTTGTTACAATTTAGGCCCTTTTTGTAAGTTATCCTTCCAGTGAAAATCTTAAAAACACTCTACTCGTGCATCACTGTCTAAACAGTTAAAAGCATAAAACTGAGTTTTCTCGTCACACAAAGTTTATGTCACAAGCACGCACTAGTTCAGGAAAATATCAAAATGTCAGAACAGAGAAAAAGACTCAACTACATTCAGCAAATTTTTGATGCAGCGGGGGTGAAAATAGTCGACCTGGAAGGACTAGTGGTGATACTACTTTATTGAGTAGTAGATGACTGAGCATTGCATGAACATTTTTGTATGTCCAAAACGCTCATCTAAACATGGAATTAAAAGTAACAACAAAATGCCACTTTTGCATTTTTGCTTCAGATTGTTTTCGTGTAAATGGAGCCTTAATATTGGAGCAACAAAAAAAATGATCTGTAGTAAAACATGGCCATTTTAAGTCTTTCGACCTATACTTTCGTTAAAAATCTTGCATCAGAAGGACAATGTAACTGTAATCAGAACAGAGTTAGTGAGCTGACCAGTGACAAGGTGTTTTGGACTGAGGCTGACAAAATATTTTACATGTTTTGAATCATCAAATTATGTTAATCGATTATAAATTCTGTGACATATCATAGATAGTAATTAGGGTGTGAAATTTAATGTGCCGCCTGTGTGTGGTGCATTCATGGGTAGAGAGATGTTGACACAGCTATAAAAATAATAAAAATAAAACAGCCATAAAAATAACCACAGCCATAAAAATAAAAAGAACAGTATTAAGTACTTACCACTGTTTGGCCTTGGGGCCTTTTGATAGTGTAGATTCCAGTTTCATTTATATCTGTGGCCTGACGTAAAGACGATCTTTCCACAGATCCATGTGTCTCATAAGCTATCTCAAGCCAGTCTTTATTCTTGCAGGAGTCTCTCTGAAGAAGAATACAGTTTAAGAGGAAGATTGTGATACCAGGACAAAGAAATCTTAGATGTGGCAGCACATGAGTATTGATTAGGTGTATGATTTTTGAAATAATAGAACACATAATTACATATCTATTTTATGAAATAAATGGGTTTTTGCACATACCAGCTTTTCTTCAAGCTTTTTGTCCCTCAAAAGTTCTAAATGAACCTGTCTGACAGCATCTCTGAATTCTGTGAACCCAGCGTCTTCCGTTAATCCATAAATGATTGGCGCAGCAGCAGAAATGGCATCTCTGAAGCAACACACTTTGTCAATATCCATGGTATTTTCTCCAGCAGAAATCGACGCCAGCTCCACAAATGCAGTCAGCTCTCCAGTGTCTTCAGAAAACACACAAAAACTAAATAAGATTTTGATCCTGTCCTCATGCTTATTGTTTGTGCTGTTTGACTAAGTTGAACCAGTTACCAAAAACTTTTAATAATCACCATTAACAATTTTATTAGTAGTATATTTTTCTCAAGAATACAAGTATAAAAATAAGAAAGAAACAATGACAAGATAGGAGAAAGGCAAATATAGTGATTCTGGGGGAGATCTGGAAAATGCATTGGGGTCCCATTTTTCTCAGATCCCATGTTCTAATTTGGACAATATCCACAAATTTCTGCCTACGGCTATATGTGAAAGTGTAGAAAAAAGTTGGGTAACACAAGTAAGGGTTAACATTCTGTGTGGCGGTCAGTCTCATGCAATAAGGCCCGACAAAGTGATGCAGAACCCCAACACAAAGTGGAGGGGTCTTGAATTACTCTGAAGGGGCTTATTCTACGAGAATGAGTGCTTCACAGAATGTTATCCAGCTTATTACACGGCTACCTATTTAAGATGCCAATAAAATGGCAACAACACATTTGTACTTATGTCAGGTGGAGGTTATGTAATCATTGCCGTTTGTTGGTTGGTTGGTTGGTTGGTTAGGAAGACAACTCAAAAAGTATTGGATGGATTTTGATGAAATTTTCAGGGTAGGTCAAAAATGGGCTAACTTAAAAGTGATTCGATTTTGGTGATGATCGGGATCACCATCTGGATCCAGGATTTTTTTATAGGATTCTTCACAGCTGCGAGGTAGGGCCAATTTCTTCCCCATAGAATTGTCGCACTCTTGTGGTATCATGCGTTCCTTCGCTAAACCACCTTCCTGGGGTCCGTTTTCCAAAAGCATAGTTGCTAACATTTTTGGCAACTTACTTGGCTCAAACTATGAAGGTGCAACGCAAGTGTTTCTTAAAACCTTTCTTCATGTGAACTAGGGCTTTGACTTTTACCCAAAAATCATATTCGAAGTTTGTTTGTTTATGAATTTTAATATTCGAATGAAAGCATGAAAAAAACTCGGAATCTGAAGTGAAAACAACATTTACAACCAAACGCATTCACAAAACATAATACCCATAACAGGTTTGAATATTAATTGTTTAAATATTCGATTATATTCGAATAATGAAGTTCAATGTCAAAGCCCTAATGTGAACCAACATAGTTTGAACCAACATAGCGTAAACCAACAAAGTGCCAACATAGTGCGACCGACATAGGCGTTTCCCAAAACACGAACATTCGCAACCAAGTTGGTAACTACTGTGGTGTGCAACTAAACCTCTCAGTGCTTAGTTTCACCTAACCAACTTTGTTTCAAGGGCTCGACTGCATTCAACATGGCGGACTGAATGTCTCAAAATCCTCGATCATTTGAAATATCTTAGTTGTTTGACGTTGTATTCCTCAGATTTTACGAAAATAAACCTCCAGCTCCTCCGTCATTACGTGGATTGTAAGCAATAAGCCTACTGTTGATTACTGTGCATTACAAGCACATGCATTTACAGATGACACATCGCCATCTTACAGCATTTAATCAGCTAACTGTAGGCTATTTGTACAATAATTCCTGAAACTTGAACTCGTAGACTATGTGATTTTAATAAAAAACTTTTGCTTCCACATGACTTCAAAGTCAGTGAAATTTCCCATAATTTATATTACCTAGACCAGTAGGCTACTCTTGAGACATGAATATAGTCACAACTCATCTGTGTTCTGTAATGAAGGTGAATATCCAGCCTTCCTAAAATTAGAGGTCAGCATCATTTAATAAACAATGTAAGAGTTTATTTAATCACTGAAATGTCTTACAAATCTCTCACTATATTACATATAGGGTGCAGTAACACTTTGCACCGTTAGATGAATTCAATTTCTATTGTTTATTTCCTAGTACACAGTTATTCCCAACATCGTGTGAAATAACCTATCAATAAATAATCGGCTACATAATTGGTCATCTCTGTTAAATTCCGTTCACAAGGGTCATAGCCTACTTCGGATTGTTTATCTCTGCTTCCGACAATAAACAAGGCTCTCTGAACACATCTGGAAACATTGTAGTTCAAACTGTGTTGGTTCTAACCAACTTGGTTCAGACAATGAAGGTACGACAGCGTTTGGGAAACAGTCGCACTTTGGATGTTGGTTAGTTGAACGGTGCATCGTACCATGTTGGTTTAAAGCTAAGTTGGTTAGTTGTTTGGGAAACGCACCCCTGGGTAGGTCAAATATGGGCTATGGGGAACAAATTGGCCTCGCAATGGTGAAGAATCCTAAAAGAATTCCTGTATCCAGATGGTGATCCGGATCACCACCAAAATCTAATCACTTTTAAGTTAGCACATTTTGACCTACCCTGAAAATGTCATCAAAATCCATCCAGTATTTTATATATATATATATTTAACTTTATATATATAACTTGATCCAATTTTCATTGAACTTTAAAGCCATGTGGGAATGTGATTTTTTTTTCATTAATTTTGTTCATAATTCTACAATGCTATAATTTAAAAAAAATGTTTTTTGGCTCATAACTACAGAAGATACATTCATTTCATACATTCACTATAATTCCCTTTGTGGTGGTCATACCATGTACCACTATGCACTGCATGTAGTTTTTGCATAATTAAAATGTTTGTTTTTGAATATTTTTCATTGACCTGTGGAATAGAGAGGCACCTACCTTTTATGATCTCTTTGATCCAAGATATGAATTTCTTCTCGACACACATGTTTAGTTCCTTAAGGAAACTGATTACAGGTGGTTGGAACTTCTTCACTGTTTCTCCTACTTTCTGCATCTCTGGTGTCAGATCACGCAAACACATATTACTCATTACCTGTGAAAAGATTAAACATGCCATTGTTTTTTATTTAAGTCTGTGGATTTCTGTTCCAACACAGAAACTATTCAAAATATGGCATTTGTGGCCATAATTTGAATGTCAGGCAAATATTTAGAACCAGTGAGCCAAAAGTGAACCAGTGAAGTGAGCATTACTCTCATTGCCACACAACTGTTGTTCACAAAGTTATTGTATTAACACATTATATCTTGGACAGTGCCACACATTAGACTCTAGCCTATGGGGATCGTGAAGCATTTTATGGGTGATGCCATCATAGCTACACAGATGATATCTAACTGTACCTGATGACAGTTCTAACAAAAATCTCTTAGAAAATTGATCTTCTGGAATTTCTAGTCAATCCAGATATCCAACAAAATGTTTACATCATTGTTTAGCCAATATTGATCTGAA
Organism: Coilia nasus; assembly: GCA_027475355.1. NCBI lineage: Eukaryota > Metazoa > Chordata > Actinopteri > Clupeiformes > Engraulidae > Coilia > Coilia nasus. The sequence continues at coordinate 21,980,174 of CM050217.1, forward strand.
ATTAACTGAAACTGAAACACTTAGAAATGTAAGCAACTGTGGTAAAGTATATCTTTAGAGTCTCTCCTCGTGTACTAAGCATTGGCGTTATTGGGAAACCATGCCCAGACCCTATTTTATGCAGTTTTATATGTACACCTGTATATACTGGTGGTGATACCACTAAGGTTAAACTTGCTTGCCTACAAGACAGTTAACAGACCAGGGGTCTATCAGTTTCACAAAGCCTTGTAGAATCCGATAATGTAATAATTTCCCAACAATGTAATAACTCCCAGTAATATAATAAAAGTCCCTAAAACATGTAATAAAACCTGATATTGCAATATTTTCACAATAATGTAATAAACTGCATTTTCCAATAATGTAATAATCATCATACCTATAATGTAATAAAGTGTTACATTAATGGGAAGTTACATTATCAGGTTAGCCTCATTTTGCAGAACCTAATAATGTAATAATTTCCCAATATTGTAATAACTTTGGTCAGTACTGTAGCATCAGGCCACCCATTTCAGGGGTCCAAACAGTGAAGTTGTTCAGACATCTGGTTCTCTCTACCTTTACCCTGTTGCTTCACTAGTGGATGGTATTATTTACTTTATATGCCTGTATTCAATGTGTACAGTGTTGTTGTTAAAGTATGTAAACTTCATATCACACAAACACAGATGTCAAAGTTGATTGACCAGTAATGTACAAAAAAGATTACATTTGCAAGCTAATGTGGTGTCTATGTAGTTTGTGTGTAACTCTTTACTTGGGATCTTAGTAAATATGCCCCAGTCCTCTTTACCTGTACATGTCTGTGTGTGTATATTTATAGTCTACAGGTTGCTGACTGTAAGCTACAGTTGTACGCTAAACTCAAGGCATTAGAATTTCTAACAGTTATCTATCATCCAACCAATTTAGACCTGGTAGTTAGTATTTTGAACATAGAAGAAAATATCCCATTATGAATGACTCCTACATAACACAAAAGAAATAGTATGACATACTTGAAGGTTTCCAACATCACAGAAATCTCCTCTTAGTCCAAGACTGTTCCTGAGGTCATTGATCACTTCAGCATTATCCACTGCAGAGCAAAGCTCATAGTATCGTTTGACGTGTGTGCATGTAGTTTCAATCCATCCCATTCTGTCAACTCCACCAAAACAAATGTTCATAGTTTTCAGTTCCTTTGTGAGAGCATCTTTCTTCAGGAACATTCCCAATTTGCATGTTAGGTCTTCAAGAGTCATTGAGAGGTTCATGAGTTGCTTGAAGGAGTCTTCGTATTCCTGTACAGCTGGCTTATAGACTGCCTCATAGACTTGATTTAATGGGATGTCAGGGGCATCTCGGAACTCTGGTAACTTGGCATCTTTTGCTACCTGCCTCCAAATACTTTTGAAATATGTGCTCTCAGATAGAGGGACAATATCTTTAAACATCTGTATGCTGCCTAGCTGTGTGCTCTCTCCTGACTGAGACTTTATGGACAACATTTCCAGAATGGATTGCAGAGAGCGTTTCTCAGAGGGGAAATGCAATGACCTTGTTGATTTCAGTGACTGTATATTCACTAGAACAAAATACAGGAAACCCAAAATTAATACAAGATAGAGTTGCACACAAATGCACTTAACAACTCATTAACTGGAAGGTGAAACGATGAAAGAACAGAAGCACACCTGAGCCGTCGCATATTTTGTGGAGTGCCTTAATGTTTCTCTGCATTTCATCCAAAGACTTGAAATCCTTTTCTGCCTCCTGCAGTGCTGTAAGGTATTGCTTTGTTTGTCCTGTATGCACAAAACACACACCCGCATAGAGAGAGAGAGATAGAGAGAGAGAGAGAGAGAGAGAGGTCACATCTGGACATCTAAAAGCTAATTTATTTAGAATTTCTTAATTTAGGAAGTTGGCAGGAAAAGCATTTGCAGAAATGCATAAGTGGCATACCTCGGACAATGAAGAAAGAAATTTAGTGAGACAAGTTGTCTCAAATTATTTTGTGGAGGACATACTAACCATAAAAATGTTTTTTAAATTAACAAAATGTGTCTATTAAGTATATCCAGTGAAATTATATACATTTTAGAGCATATTAGACAAAAGACTATAGATTAGACTTAAAGAACACAATGTCTGTATTTTCTCTTTTCTTTCTTGTTAAAATGTTAACTCACCCATGCGTATGGTATAGGTGTTGGGTTGTGTTTTCCTTTTAATGATATCTGACATTTGTTTGCAGGTGATTGACCTGCTGAGGATGTAGTCTGGTAACTTCTCTAGAAACGTGTCCATTTTCTGCACCAGCCTCTTCGCATTTGCTGAGAGATTTTGTGGTACTGCGTAAAAAAAGGAAAGGAAAAATGCAAATATCCCTTTGGTAAGGCTTTTTCCTAAAATAGTTTTGTATAACATTACTCATTCATTTTAAGGGATTTCAAGGACAACAATTTTACTGATTCTTACCCAAAGTTTTGAAGAGCTCAATAATTTGGTGATCATAAAGTAAATAGGTGTAATCACAAGGATCCCACTTTCTGTCCTCAAATATGCTTTCAATGATCAAACTCGTCAACTCTCCACATTTTTGGCTGGTTGACAGAATTTTGATTAGACCTCCAACTCCCTGACATGACATAAACATAAATCTTTATGAAATTCATCTGCACAAAGCAAAGTGAAATTTCTGTTGTTGCTAGTGGATATTGCTGTAATTTATAACATAAATAAACACTTACTGAGGTTGAGTAACTCTGTTTGTCTGTTTGTTTGTCCTGGAATAGTAATATGTACAAAATGTATACCAGGTTTAAAGCAGGAATAGAAAAATTGTATTTACTTCACATAGTAATCACAGTGACATCACTCATCACTTCATGTTTGAACAAAAAAATGGTACACTAAGTGATAAAATCATGACAACCATAAGAACTTTACCTTGCCATAAAGAGTTCTGATAGCTTTCGTGACACGGCTTGTCAAACATTTATGCATTGCTTGTGGGACTTTGCTTGAGATCTTCGCATAGAGCTCAACAATCTTGACATTATCTGTCTGTTAAATACAGTTTGTTAATACAAAATGTAATAGACCTTGCATATTCATATAAACAGACAAACATGCCAAAATATCTAGCCATTATTAGAGTTTGAAGCTTTAAGATAAAGTATTGAAATTGTTACTGTTCTAATGGCCCTAAATTCCATATCAAAGTTGACCAAGCTAATGTGTAAAGACATCACAGCACACTTATATCCAGTGTCCATTCTAGCATTGAGGATGGGTTAATTTCAATCTAACACGTTAAAGTCATCTTTAAAACCAACAAGTGGATTATATGCCCACATTTTATCTTGGGTGTTAAAATCTTTTATGATTATTAGAGATAAATACAATGAAAACCAGCTTGGTTCAATCCACATTACTTTTTCTAGCCTGTCTGTGAACAGCTTTTTCAGGTTATTCTCCCAATCTTCCTGCCAGATATCTGGAAGTTTAATCTCCAACGGTTTGATCCAGTTCTGAAAAACAGGAAGGCAACAAAATGTATTGATGATTTATATGGAAACTGTTATGGCAATACAGTATAACACCAATAGGTATGAGTCTATAAGTTTGCTATGAATTTGTGTATCTGTATGGGGATCCCAGAAATACCTTTCTGACCACAAGTTATGTATTTTGTTTATACACTGCTTTGTTTATGTATAAAAAAAACAACTAAATGTACGGAAACACAAATCATTTGCCATGCTTTGGCCATTTGCACACCTCAAGTTGCAGTTCCTTTCCAAAGGGCACGTTGTTGATGCATGATGTCATACGATGAATGATGACAGGAAGATGGTCTTTTGTTAGGGCCTGCAAATACTGAAAGGGAAAAAGGACTGCTTTTAACTGGTGTGTGTGTGTGTGTGTGTGTGTGTGTGTGTGTGTGTGTGTGTATCATGAAATCCTTAATACCCAGTTGAATATCATAGTGTACAGTATGTAAAACCAAACAACAGAAATCTGATGTTGGCCCACTGAAAACAAAATCATTCATTATAAAATGTCTGGTTACAAACATAACCTCAGTTGCATTTTCTTGACATTAGAATATGTATTTGTTGAATGGAAAATAGATTTTCAGAATATGCTGTCACATAATTTTTGGCTTATTTAGCTTTGTAGCATAAGTGTGCGAGTCAAGTAAGGCCACAAGAGACATTGTTTTTTTTTTTTTAGAAAAACAAGGATATCTTTGTGGTGCGCCCCCCATGAGATTCAATATTCTTTAAGACCACAGCAAATGTTGGGAAATTTCATCAGGAGGGAGCGCCGTTCTCTTACGAAATATAAAGCCAAACACCATTTTTGTAAACTTGCCACTTGTTTCCTCCAAACAAGATGTATCAATTCATTCCATAAATAGTCAGTTGCAGTACAGTGACACCTAGGGGAAATTGTACATAAACAAAGTGTACAATGCTGCTGTCATATCATCTAGTTATTATTATCCACAATAAAAATCCAAAAATCTGACACTTAAAGGCTACATCAAGGGCTATATGCCAGATACTGGGGAGATCTAAAGGGGCTTTTAAGCTATGTAGGTAAGAAAGACAGCATACTAAGAGCTAGCAGTGTTTGAACTTGCTGGATTCTGGAGAGAAATCTGATAACAGGAGCACAATATCATATGGACTGGTTTCCACATCCTATGATGTAGGCATGCCCACCCGACTCTCAGAAATAGTTGGTTCAATAAGGGTTTTGGCAAAAAAGATGCCAAAGTGGCTATTTTCAGTAATGTCAAGTGATCGACTGAAATATACCTCTATGCATGGAGTAGGTAATAGCATACTATTTACAAAATAAAGGTACTTACACTTACCTTGTCACCTTGAAGGCAGCTTAGACACCCACTAAATGAGTTTAACAGGCGAAGAACTGAATACACATTCTCTATCCTCTGGTCAAACTTAGATTCCTTTATGATGTTCATTGTTAGTTCCAGAAAGGAAAGAATGTCTTTCTTCACATTGCCAAAGGAATCACTGTTGTGTAAACTAAAACAGAAATACAAGTTGCATTACAACAGAGCATAAAAGATACAACAAATGCCTTATTTTGCCAATATCATAGAATTTCAAAATAGTTTCTACCTTGATTCCAAATGTAGTTTCAATGTTGAGGCTACAATTTGAATCACCTTATCCAGGGTCTGTAAGAAGGTTGTATGAATAACACATAAAACATCTACAGATCTTAGTAGTTTTGACTTCACTTTTTCATTCTGTTTTTACACATGCAATATTTTTATTCTAAAACAATGTGTATATTAAGCACCACAGCTGCATTTGTGGTATAAGAAAACACTATAGTTTTTTATTTGTTTACTGGGATCTAGTGTTTCAGGTTTATGGTCATTCCTTTGCTTTACTAACCTAGAGTAATAAAAAAAACTATGGTAAATGGTGATACAAAACTATGATACAGATTAATTCATTGTTAATTAGCAATGATACATTTCCTGAATAATGTGCAGTATAGGAACTGAATATGTTGACCTACATGGAACGGATGATTCTTTTGCCATTTTGACAACTGTTCCAACAGTTCTTTTGGTGAAAGATTTAGTTTGGACAAAATGCATGGATCTTCATGTTGTGGTGAAAAGATCTTTAAAATTGCATTGGCAAAAGCCCTCTGGTTGCTCATCTTCATTAAGTAGGTGTCCACAACCTCTGACAAAACCCTAAAAAGAGAAGGACAAATTGTAAAATAGCATGACTGTTGCTTAATCATCTATGAACTAATGACAATAAATGATCTGGTAACCTTCACATGTGGTATGATAAAATAGTGAAAACATTACCTTTGTGTAGTGACTCCTTTAGATATGCCGCTAATATCAAGGGTCTGCTCATGTTCTGGTGGAGAAACTGTGTAGAATAAAGCTGCAAGCCACACCATCTGTGGCCCATGTGCGGCTGGCATGCCCATAACATACTGCACAGCTTCGGCCATGAAACTGAGTAAAGAAAAAGCGGCAAAATTCTACTGTGCATTTGTTCTTACTTGCATAATTGCAAAGCACTAGTGTGCAGTCACAGCAAAAAGGCATATAACATGTTAATATCCTGTTTAAGTGCTTGGGAAATACATTTCTGCCTCTGAAGTCACTGCCACTTACAAACTTAGGAACCGATTCTCCCCCTCCCCTGCGCAACTGCGCCCCCGCGGATTGTACTGTTGACTTAAGTCTGTCATTTACGCGGGAATCAGTCAGTTACACGCTTCGGGAGGAGCAACCCCAAAATTAGGGAGTATGTATTGCATGTAAATGAACCCTGCACGCATTCTACCCTGCACTTAAGCGGTTTTCTCTTTACGCGCCTCAAAGGGCTGTAGTAAGGTGCCTCAGCGATGGATATGTTTGTTGCGGTTGGATTTGACAGCGTTCGGGGTAAGAATCGCTTGTTTGTCATGACATTCAGTTGGACACGAAACGGAGTGATTTCAGTTCTCAAATGTGAGCATTGTAACAGAGCTCAAATAATATAAACTGTACCGTTTGAGTGCCTAGAATAGGCTACTCCTTATATCTCTGATTTTTCAATGAACAGTGTTGCACTTCACAACGAACAAGCTATTGTTTATTTCATTATTATTTCAGTATTTCTTAAAGTAATGGGGTAGAAAGATCATTTGCACCACTTGTTTGCTTGCATATTCAATTTTAAAGTTTCCCACGAACTGCCACTGCTTTCATATGGGTAGTCAGAAAGTCCATGTCCCATGTTTTCGTGGTAGCCGTAATCCTTGCACTTGGCACTGACATTGCTTTCATTTTACATAGCCTATATCACGCTTAAAAAGTGGGTGCGTAAAAAAGACTTACGTGCCTATGGGAAAATCGGCCCCTTAGTGTGCATGTTGACAAACAGACCTGATACACAAACTGCTGCTTAGCTGTAATTGCAATTGGCAATGACATTAAACTGTTTAATGTGTGACCACATTTTTCTGTGTGCTGTCTCATACAATGTTAGATTTTTAGCATAACAAGGTCATATTCACATACGTATGTAATGCACTATCATAGAGATTTGATGCCGACATAATACCTTGTGAAAAAAGTTTGGTGTTAACAACTGCATTTTGTGATGTATGTTGTGTGTCAACCATTGGTTACTAAGAAGGGACTGATTGACACACAACCTGGAAAATGGAGGGCGGTGGCTCAGTAACATTTATATATTTAACCCAAAAATGGTACTCAAACAAACTTCTTGTGAAGATGGCTCCCTAATCTGTTTTTTTTAATCCTTTATGGAATTTGGCCAAATTATGTGACAGACAATTTATGAAATAACTATGAAACTGTACAAAAGGTGAATATGAGTCATCTTTCAAGTTTAAGCATGGATGGTACAGTGCCAAAATGGTAAACGTCTGTTTATGATATTCTTTTAATAAACTTTTGCAGCTGGTTTAGAGGTAAACCCAACAGATATTTTAACATAACAAATAAACTTGTTTTAAAAAATCAAGTTTGTCATACTATTGCAATACAAACAATAGAACTTAACTAGTAATTTATTGATTAATATGCAACATGACTTAAGCCCCAGATAATCAAACTAGGGCCGCCAGTAATTACATGAGCTGGTTTCTGTTGGCTTGGCTTGGCTGTGACTGCGGTGGCATTAGTTCTCTACACACACATAAAAGAATTTGGGCTAGTTTTTTTGAGAGGTGTGTCTCATTAATGTAGCTCTGACTTGACTGTCTAAACAGGTTATCTTTACTTACTTTATTAATCATGGGACAGTTCTCTGTCATTTGGAGCCCAGTGATTTTGAGTGTGTAGAAAAATACACACTGTTTTCAACACTGCCAGTTTGGAAACCTGATGTTTTCATGAGCAATTTTAAAACATCCTGAATTTGCAAAAAAAAAAAAAAAAAAACTAATCGATGTGGTAATCTGGAAGTCTACGATTGTGCATTCTATCACAATAGTTTTGAATTCCCTCGCATCATCTCTCAAAACATTTGTGTTTGCTTAGCATTAAGGGTTCCATACATTTAGCACAAGCGGTAACATATTTCAGTACAAGTGTCCACCACCATGGACAACCTGAATTAAATTTGATTAAATTTGACTTTAACTTGGGGCTGCAGGTGAACATGGTTTACTGCTAACTAAAAAGACACGCATGGTCAAATATATCATACATCTAGATTTGTGGCACTTAAATCTATCCTTAAATTTCCTGTACAAAAATCATAAATTAACTGAAATAAATTACTTACGAGTTTTCTTGGACATCATGGCCTGTAAGATTCCCTTGAAGACCGTTTTTCACAATTTTGGAAACATGCTCAAGTGAGCTGTCGTCAAGAAAAAGATGAAGTTGCATAGCAATGGCAGCAGCCACCAGAACATTTCGAATTGGTGCATTGAGTTCTTGCTTTTTAATTGCACCCTGAAGAGCATTTTTAAGATCCATTGCATCCTATCAAAAGAACATCAAACAACAGAAAAAGGCAGATTATTGACATGTGTTTATGTGCCTGGTGTCATACTGACTGACAATATTTTATCTAATCTCACATGAAATGAAAGCATGCTATTTATACATGACACACACTTGATACAGGTGCTGTAAGGGCACTATTGGTTAAAGTTTTCATTGTGATGCATACATTTACTGCACACCTATGAAGTAGTGTTGGCTTTAATTTGACTGTTAATCCGCCAAGTTTGTGGACTTAAAATGAACTGTAAAGCTTTACCAAATGATAAATGAATGGAAGTACCCTCAGTAGCGACAAGCAATTTTAAGTGCTGTGGCACTGCACTTGGACCAACCAGCAACGTTCCAGGCTAAACAATGAACCCAAAACTAAGGTGCGTTTCTCGAACGCATAGTTGCATGTGTTGAGAACAGAACCTTCTACAGGTTTCTCAAAACCTTTGTAGCAAAGATGCTACACAAAGACATAAAATCAGAAGTAAAGCTGTGCAGTAGGTCTTTGGCTGAAAAGTGCCAATATCTCATAATCCTGTGATACAAACACAGTGAAACTCAACTGGTTTGCAGAGGTTACTATAATACAGCTGTTCAAAATTTTAAATGCCCAATTTAGACAGCCGTATGACATGACTTAAACATTTAATGGTTTGCACAGCAGTATTATAGTTACCTCTACAAACCTACTGAGTTTCGACTGCAGGATTACAAGATATTTGCATCAGAAGTTGGCCTTCAACTGGAACTTTTGCCGGTGTCAACATCATATACATTCGGAAGGAAACTGAACAAAAGTCTATGAGCCAAATGATGCGATTGTCAGTGGTAAAAATAAACTTACCCGGATAGGATGTAAGACCACATTTTCTGTGTTTGTGCTGCAAATCACTCTGGTCTCCATAGAGTGCTTGAAACATGCTAGTGCATTTTGCAGGTCAGGATAGTAAACATCTTGCGAGTCCATCAAGTGTAACATCACTGCCTTGAGGAAGTTGAGCCGTATTACATCAATCTTTGTGGATTTGGCTCTCCAAAGCAGCCTACTTGGGTTCTTCATGCATATGTCATCAAACTGGTAGACAACTGAATGGCAGGGTAAATAATTTAAATAAATAAATTCATTTTCTTAACAGGAAACAGTACAAAAATTGTGTTCCACACACACACACAAACACACACACAAATTTACAGGGTGGAAAAAAAATGCATATCATTGAGGCCACCACAACTAAAAACAACTATATAAACTCATTGAGTTCTCCTGATTTTTTTTTTTTTTCAGTTTTATTTTTAGCCATTTTGGATTTTTGAAGACTTCTAACCAATATTTGTCTTTAAAAAACAAGACCAGACACAAACATCAGAATGATAAGGACACTGATGTGTTGCAGCAATTTTTGCATGTGTTTGTCCCAGGTTGCTAACATTTTATGGGACTGTGCCTTCCTGCTTGCAATGTTCACAAGAAATGAATGAAGGCATATCCTTTTAATTTTTTCCAGCAGTATGTGTGCTTCTACAAACATTACACTACCCCTGAAAAAAGTTGCCACATGCTTTTTCACATTTGCTTTTTTACTTCACATCCTTCACAAGTTTTAAAGGTGAGAAACATGTTCAGTGTGTCCTCTATCCCTTTTGACAATGACAACACTTTCAAAAAGCAAAAGGGAGCTGAATAGTTCAACTAGAAAAGCACTCAGAGAGTGCAGACCTCTGCTAGGGCAGCTCACATTACCACCAAAATCTAATCACTGTTAAGTTAGCCCATTTTTTGACCTACCCTGAAAATTTCATCAAAATCCATGCACAACGTTTTGAGTTATTTTGGTAACTAACAAACAAACAAATGCTGATGATTACATAACCTCCGCTGGTAATAATCTTCCTGCCACACAAGCCACATGCAGCCCAGTTGTTTGCCGCTAAGATGCAGGTAAAGAATGCTAGCATTTCTGTTTCAGCATCCCCTCCTGAACTTTGTGGGAGAAACTGAACCAGGTTTGCCTTTAACTCAGCTTGGCTGATGTGACAAATTTGAAAAGTAGGAACAAATGTCAGGTTATGAAGCCAAAAGCAATTGTCAATTGTCAATTGTCACTGGAAAGAGAACTGAATAACCTCATTTGCATTTGCATGGTTTAAAATCTGTGTAGCCCCAATAATTGAGGATATAATCTAATCATTTTAAAAAGTGGTTTAGTTTTTTCTGTGAAAAACTAATATATATGACCAATTAGCAAATTTTTCATGGGTAGTTTTTAGTTTTATTAGAATGCCCATGGTATATATATATACTGTATACCTGATCATTTATCCTAGTTTTCAAACGCACTACATCATTGAAGATGCATCTTGTGAGGCAAATTTAACCTCTCAAGTTGACAACTGGGTTGCTGGTGGCTCACATGCCAGAAAGATTACCAACCAGTTACCTCCCCTTTGCTTTATGATGATGATGTGGTCATCGTAGAAAGGGATGAAGGGCACATTAATTAAACACCTTAATGTGACTGAAAATGCAAATGTGGCAACGTTTGTAGGGGTAGTTTTATTTAAATGGGCGTAGTGGACATACCCTTGCTTCCAGGGTCATGAACCATGATATTACTGTCATTTAAAAAGTGGTCCAACTTTTATTGCCCACCCTAGTGGCCAAAATTGTAAAAACACCTCATGTATTTCACATTGTTGCAAAACTACTAGTACTGTGTCTTGTGTATTCTCACTGCATTTTCATATTATTTTTTTGCATAAATTGATAGAACAGGGATAGAAATTAACGAACTAACTTAGCTAACCTTTGGCTGTTTTAGTGAAAACTGTTAAAATCTCATAAATGTTTGTGAAAGAACAGTTGTCTAGATGAATTTGTTGTTACAAATGAATGTTGTGCAAATGGTGATTGAAATCTGTCAACATTAAAGTTCATATTTGTGATGTATAGATAGTTTTGCAGCAAAAATGTGAAAAACATGAGGCTTTCCCAAAATGTTTACTTGGAACAATAAACTTGCCATGCAAATGTTTACTAATAACCACTTGATATCAAGAAGTCAAGGTAAAACAGCAAGGTGTTTCCACAGTTTTGGCCACTAGTGTACATACAGGGTGGGCTAAACACACAAGGCATATTTTAAATGCGTATGTCTTGGATTATAAAAATAACAGAGTACCAAAACTATTTGTTGCATAACTGATATTTAGGTGTTTATAACATGTAGGATAAGTTATCTGGACACAGCTTGGTCACAAATTAAAGATGTCTTTTATGTTAGTTCAGGGTAGATTTGGTTAACCAGTTTTTCACAAAAATAACGCTTTTTACTATTATTATTACTATTATTAACTATTATTATGGAGAGGTCATGGAATAGTGTCAATAGAAATATTTCAAAGTCCAAATCAATGACATTAACGAAAACAGCAGGTCGCTCATTCATGGGCATGGCTTTTTTTTTTTTTCAAATGGCCATGGTGGTCGTACAATTTCTGGAAAGAGAATTGAATAAATAAATATAGAGTGTGTATATACTCACCTTTGTCAGTGTCATTAACATCTTTGAAGAGCCTCCTGTAATGTTGTGTGCTTGAAGATTTTGGGTTAGCATCCTCATATATCACTTCACCTTTCATGTGCAGATAGTAAGTATAGAAGAGGTGTCTAGCATCCTCTTTCAGTAGGCGACAAGAATAGCTAAAAACAGATCCAACTCCCTCATACCTCCTAGGCAAAACAAAACATACAGACTTTAAGACCTAAAAAGTGAAGTCAAACACTGCTTCAAAGATGTTAAGTATTTCAAATACTCATGCAATTTCCTTTAAATCCCACAGCTGGATAAGAGACACAAACATAATGTTAAATGTTCCGACATTGCTGGCTCTTTTAGTATTCCACACACATTAGTGTAACTATGTGAAAAGAATTGCATTTTCCTGTAGAATTCAAAAATCAAATCAGATCAGATGTATCTTGTGTAATTCTTCCTCTCCAAAGCTGTGAAAATGGCTATAGATTCAATATGTGAAATGACACCACCACTTTTGAGAGCTTCTCGTTCAAAAAGGATACAAATTTTTTAGATTATGTTTCCCAGTTTAGCCAGCAATGTCGAAAGTTGAGCAAAAGGCTTGTTCACCAGAATTCCCAAAATGACCTGAAATTTCAAAGGGCGGTAGGTTTGGAGCTATTAGTGATACAGACTTAATATTTAAGATTTATACATAGGTTGGATGTACAAACAGCTGTGATTTTTTTCAGATTTTTTGGAGAGGGTCGGCCATTTGTTGATTTGACACGGAATGACCCTTTGTACTTCTGGCCCCCAGTGTACACAACGAAATTGACTGTGCATTTAACCCATCACACACATGAGCAGGGGTCAGCCATCACACATGCCATGCGTAGGGACAGTACCATGATCAGGGTACCTCAGTGGCACAACTGTTGGTGGATTCGAACCTGCGGTCACAGGTCCAATACCTTAACCGCTAGGCCACCACTGCCCCTATAGCATTAGCCCATTTAGTATAATAGTTAACAGCTGATTATTGTCATCATGAGATTAAGCATGACTATATACATTTTAAGAATGTGAAATGAAATCAGAAAGAGCATGCGAAAGAAAAAAATAAAGGCCTATTATCTCACCTAAGCAAAGCCATCTCCAATACTGTCTTTCCTAGAGCCAAGTATAACTTGTCCTGACGGCCAAGAGTTATTGCCTGACGTAGAACTGCGAAAAACGTCAAGGTGACAGGTTCCCATTCAGGGGATGTTCTAGTGTAGGACAAAAATACATAAAAGAGTAAAATGAATTTATATACCACTTTCCACATAATGGTTACAACAGGCTTTACAGTGCAAATAAAGCAAAACATTAAGGAAAATCAAATATACTTAAAAAAAGAAGTAGAATGCATAGTACACAGCTCATATATAATATAATATTAAATTCCAGCACAGTAGGGGCACAGTCTAACAGGACCAGGGGTTAAAAACTGGCAGATACTGAAACAGCCTGAAAAACTGTGTACCTGTACATCTCACCTTTGTGGTTGGTTACATTCTTTTGTGTTGTTTGAAGAGGAAGAGACTGTAAAGAAATCACAATATAAATGTTACATCCTTTTTCTGTAACTGGTATATTATGCAAATAAAATAAACAAAGTCAATTTTTAAAATGATGCTTAAACCTACAATGATCCTCTTGATATCCCGAAGACAGATCATCTTTAGCATCCTGGGGTGCAAGACACAAATGAATCAGGCTATGATTATATATATATATATATATATATATATATATATATATATATATATAGTATATTTGTGTGAAATGGTGCTGAAGCCTTACCTGAAATTCAGATTCAGATTCATTATCTGAACGGTCAACGCTGGATTCAAGACCTGCATTTGTAGATTAAGTAGTAGTTAATTTGAGCATAATTCAGTCAGAAACTGTATGAAGAGTAGAATCAGAACTGGTGGGATCAATGTCATTTGCCAGGCGCAACATAAATAAGGTTTCTGTCATCCATACCTAACAGGAGGAGGGGGAGAACCTCCCCAATGTAACATCTAAACAATGTTTGAACATTAATACACCAAACAAGTAGCTGAAGCACCCACGCTACCATGAACACTGATATTTAATACAGGTTAAAAAGATACCATATTTTGCGTATTTAATCTACCTGCCAAGAAGTCGCCCAATCTTGCTGGGCTTCATTAGAAAGTATCTAAAAATAGTATAAACTCCAACTATTCAGAACATTTAGTAAACAAACTAATTTTATTAACTTTATTATATTGTGTGCCCCTGAATCCACACATGGTTTTCCACACACTGATATCACACTGTATCCACACACTGTTACGGCAGTCCCCATGAATGCTTTAACATAATGATCTTGTAAATTGACCGTCATTTTTTACCTTTCCACACTCCAGGATGTGCATAGTCCATAAACCCCTGTTTATTGTCTACTCCTGTCTCTGTCTGGAGTGACTGAAACCAGATCGAAATCAGAGAGATGATGAGGATCAGGATGATGTAAAAAAGTGTCCATGTAAGGATGATGTAGCCTGAGGTTTATTCACCTTTGGTCTGTGTTCTACAGAGGATGTCACAGGGTATGAATTATCCAATCTCAGGGCTTCTGTTGACAAATATCAACTCATAACTTCCCATGTTTAGAGAACACTGAGTATTTCCAACTAGAAAAGCAACCCCAAAGAAATTACCAGTGCATGAATGGGCATGAATATATGAACCAAAACCAGGTCCTGCAAGATCACACACAACGAAATGCTCACCTCCCCCAGTGCATGTCTCTTGTGTGGTTGTGTCCATTGGGTCTGCAGCTGATGGGCCAGGACCCTGAGGGAGATGACAGGTGTTCAAGTTAACCAAAAGACACAACGTTGGAGTGAAGTACATGCTGCTGTGCATATACACAGGTAGTGATACCTCTGGGATGTCCTGCTCTGAGGCAGCAGCAGCTCCGCTTGTCAGCTCTTTTGCTACACGTCCACTCATTTCAGGCTGAGCTGCTAAAAGTAGAAGATAACATTTTAGACAGGAGAGCAAATATTATATTAATTCTGTGTCCCACTAAGGAAATTTATGAGGCCATTACCAGGTGTGCTTGTCCTTGCATCATCTGAGTATGGTGCAGATGCTTGCAGTCTGCAGTCTGTCTCTGTCTGGAATGACTGAAAAGAGATTGAAATCAGAGAGATGATGAGAATCAGAGAGATGATGAGAATCAGGATGATGCGAAAATGTGTCCATGTAAGGATGATGTAGTCTAATGTTTATTCACCTTTGGTCTGTGTCCTACAAAGGATGTCACAGAGGAAGAATTACCCGATCTCAGGGCTTCTGTGGATAAATATCATCGATTCATAATTTTCCATGTTTAGAGAATGCTTTATCAGTCTTTTCAAATAGAAATGCAACTCCAAACAAATCATATGGCCAGTGCATGAATTGGATGGTACAGTATATTGACAGTTGCATAAAAACAACATACTAGAGACCACAGCAACATTAATGAAAAAATGATACAATGAGACCTTTAAAGATGTAACCCACAATAGATGTCTTATGCTAACTCTGTGGCTACAGGTGTCTGTCACTTCTTCACTTTCTTTGCCAAAATTAAAGTCTGATTTCAGTGTTTCAGGGGTAATAATATGGCGACTGTTAACCCTCAATGTTTTGGAATGACCCAAATAAAACAAAGGCATGATCAAGCTTTGTTCTGTTTTTAATAAATGACACCTCTTTCAAGATTGCCTAAATCTAAAAAGTAAGTGCTATGACCACAACAGGGCGTGGAGGAGAGAAAATAACTCAAGGTCCTTAATAGGAAGAGCATAAAAAACAACTCACACTAAAATGATAGAATACTCCAGGATGGTTATGCCCACCTTTAAGTTCCTAATGTGCCTAAAATATATGAACCAAAACCAGGTCCTGCAAGATCACACACAACGAAATGCTCACCTCGCCCAGTGCATGTCTCTTGTGTGGTTGTGTCCATTGGGTCTGCAGCTGATGGGCCAGGACCCTGAGGGAGATGACAGGTGTTCAAGTTAACCAAAAGACACAACGTTGGAGTGAAGTACATGCTGCTGTGCATATACACAGGTAGTGATACCTCTGGGGAGGCAGCAGCAGCTCTGCTTGTCAGCTCTTTTGCTACACGTCCACTCATTTCAGGCTGACCTGCTAAAAGTAGAAGATAACATTTTAGACAGGAGAGCAAATATTATATCAATTCTGTACCCACTAAGGAACTTGAGGAGGCCACTACCAGGCTGTAGTGTATATGGCTGTTAAAGGTCTCATTTCATGAGAAACCTTTTAGTACTTGCTCTTTTTGAAATACGACAGGTCACTCTGAGTTGCATATGCATGCTGCACGTGAAACTGTTCTTCTACACTGATTGCCTCCATTAGTCAATGAAAGAAAATAGGCGGAAAACTAAACTAGGGTGACCAGATTTCCAGAGTCTAAAACCGGGACACTATGTGTGACGTCATGCGCGTGCACATTCTCTTAGGGATTGTCGTGTAGTAATCTAGTCTGCTATCGAAGAAAACCGTTAAAACACGGCCGCTGTATACTGCAAGATACATTGTAACATTGACTGCGAAGATTTCGCAGAGCGCACCTTCCATTGTCACTCACACACACACACACACATTGACTCTGAATTACTTGAAACTTCATTAGGCTTTAATTTAACAGTTTTGTATATGCGAACGCTGTAATTTGGGCAGCTTGATGTGGTGTTGGGTGGAAACCGGGACATTTTTGCGTCCCGACGGGCTTCTGTCGGGACTCGGGACACGCGACTAAAAATCGGGACTGTCCCGGTCAAACCGGGACGTCTGGTCACCCTAAACTAAACGAATAAGGAAAAGGCATACAAAGTGACGTAAGTTTGTTCAATAGAAAAAGCCATGCCACAGTTGTGATTACCGGAGGAGTCCCGTTGCAGCACACATTCACTTAGTGAAATATAGGTAAGTAGGCCTATGTGTGTTTGTTTAGAGTGTTTAAATCTTCTATTTGTTGTGCCTGACTCAATGGGCTTTGAATGATTGTAGCCTGTGACTAGCATAGCCGAGAACCAGTCATTCTCTCCACTCCATCTCCTCCACCAAATTAGAACAGCCTATACCAGCAGCACTAAAGCATTTTTTTTTTTTACTAAAACCGGCTCACAGGGCATTCATTAATACTAAAGACCACCACAAAATTAATGGAAAAATGATGCAATGACACCTTTAAAGATGTAAGCCACAATAGATGTCTTATGCTAACTGCTAACTCTGAGGCTACAGGTGTCTGTGATTTCTTTACTTTCCTTGCCAAAATTAAAGTCTGATTTCAGTATTCCAGGGATAACAATAATATGGCAAATGCTAACCCCTTAAAGTTTTGGGATGACCCCAATAACACAAAGGAATGATCAAGCTTTGTTCTGTTTTCAATAAATGACACCTCTTTCAAGATTGCCTAAATCTAAAAAGTAAGTGCTATGACCACAACAGGGCGTGGAGGAGAGAAAATAACTCAAGGTCCTTAATAGGAAGAGCATAAAAAACAACTCACACTAAAATGATAGAATACTCCAGGATGGTTATGCCCACCTTTAAGTTCCTAATGTGCCTAAAATATATGAACCAAAACCAGGTCCTGCAAGATCACACACAACGAAATGCTCACCTCGCCCAGTGCATGTCTCTTGTGTGGTTGTGTCCATTGGGTCTGCAGCTGATGGGCCAGGACCCTGAGGGAGATGACAGGTGTTCAAGTTAACCAAAAGACACAACGTTGGAGTGAAGTACATGCTGCTGTGCATATACACAGGTAGTGATACCTCTGGGATGTCATGCATTGGGGCAGCAGCAGCTCCGCTTGTCAGCTCTTTTGCTACACGTCCACTCATTTCAGGCTGAGCTGCTAAAAGTAGAAGATAACATTTTAGACAGGAGAGAAAATATTATATCAATTCTGTATCCCACTAAGGAACTTTGTGAGGCCATTACCAGGTGTGCTTCTCCTTGCATCCTCTAAGTATGGTGCAGATGCTTGCTCTCCATTGTCTACCCCTGTCCCTGTCTGGAATGACTGAAAACAGATTGAAATCAGAGAGATGATGAAAATCAGGATGATGTGAAAATGTGCACATTTAAGGATGATGTAGCCTGAGGTTTATTCACCTTTGGTCTGCGTTCTACAGAGGATGTCACAGGGGAAGAATTACCCGATCTCAGGGTTCCTGTGGAGAAGAGTCATCAACAACTCATGTAGGAAGGAAAAACTCACATATCACGAATCTTTATTATTAAAATGAATGCGAAAAAAAACTATTTATGTTAATGACTTTATCTGGCCAAGATACTGACGTCTGCAGATGACACACAACAACTTTCCTGACAATCGGATAAACACCCTTGGGGGAGTTAGTTTACTTTCACTTTCAGTTCTTCGGGAAATTGTGTAAATTGTGGCTTACAGAAAGGGGCGTGGCCTAATGTTTTTGAAGCGGAATGTGGGGAAACAGGAATTCTGTTTCTGTACCTGATTGTTTTGTAGTTATGGAACAAAGTTTACAAAGCATAATATGCTTCAAGAAGTTGGAGTAGTGGTCGTACATGGGAAATTTGATGCATTAATGGCATTCTCCGACCAAGATACTGCCGATTCAAAACATTTTTACATGTACAATATTCCCTAGGCGGCACTACACGGCAAATGAACATTTATAGACTGAGTAGCACAGAGAGGGAGTGGACCCCGGGCACCAAATCATTCGGACGGGCCTACATCCCCAACACGTTTCGTGTTCCCTGTTCTTTCAGTGTTCCAAGAATCCTTGACAAACAATCGATGGAAAAAAGCTGAAAAAGCAAAAAACCTCAAACTAAACCTATTTGACCATGCTGTTGCTACACTAGCGGCGGTCATAACTACATAACGGCTGGCAAATTAATAAAATGTAAATTCACGCAGCTCTTTTACCATTTTTTTATCATGCCTTTACTCTGAAATTTAGTTCTGACTACTTTTTGGGTGACCAGGGGTACGTCTCCCTAAGCATAGTTGCCAACTATTACGAACTCTCACAAACGTTCCACAACCACTGTCGTAACCACTGTGGCTTGCAATAATGATGCATATCTAGCCTACCTAAAATTAGAGCTCAGCATCATTTAGTAAACAATATTTTAGATAGCAAATTGATGTGATTCAATTTCTATTTTTTATTTCCTGATACCGAGTTATTCTTGACATCGTGTCAAATATATATAAATAATCGGCTGCATATTTAGTCATTTACAGTTAAGTTCCATTCACAAGGGTCATAGCCTACTTCAGGTTGTTTATCTCTACTTCCAACAAGAAATGAGACTCTCCAAACACATCTGGAAACATAGTTGTTTAAATTATGTTGGTTCAAACCAACTTGGTTCAGATAATGGAGGTAAGACAGCACCTCAGTACATATTTATATACATTGAATATTTATGTTATGATGGGTACTATACAGAAAAGCAAATGAACAAACATAAAAACATACAAACCTTCATTCCCCTCAGAAATGTAGGATATTGCCACTCCTTGCCTTGAGATCAGATTACCCTGAAACAAATTATTTTTTATAGGTGATGGATACACAGATATTAAGAATTAAAAATATATATTTTATAGGGGATAATGGATTCACATATATTAAGAACAATTATCTAAATCTCAGTGCACAAATTTGTTTTTTTTTGTATGCTCATGTATTGCACTGTTGACAAACAGATCATCAAATTGAAAATTCAAATGAATTAAATTGCACAATTTTATAACTGTATCCCTTTTTCTGGCCCTTTTTCAATGCAGCTTTTAGTTTGAGCCTATATTGGATGTATCCATCCCATTTCCACCAAACTTACGTAAGAGATCAGAGAATGCACAATGACTAATGTGCTCTCATCAAATAAAAAGGATGACCACCGCTTGTAGGCAGCATAGCCTGTTTTTCAAATCTTTGAAAAGACAAACCAATGGAGTTTGTTTTAAGCACATTGTGAATTCTGCAGATAAAAACCTAACCAGATTTCATTTTATCCCCAGTAGGATCTAGCCCCACACACACATTTACAGGTGTGTTGGTAAATGCATGTTGCCTTTAAAATTAAATTAAATTAACTCCAGCACACCAAAACTGTTAGAGAGCCATGTTAACAGCTTCAACAGGTTGTACTAAAAAAAAAGATGTATCTTTCATCGTTCTGCAAAAGATTTCTTGTTTATTACTATTTAATCATAAGTCTGAATATTTCTCACATTTGCATTTTCGTCATCTTCTTGTTGAGAATTCATCTCTGACTTCTCAACACCACATTAGTAGCACCTGTGAAAAACATTGTAAAATATTTTACAAGGCAAGGAAAGCTGCCATTTGAGGAGTGCACAGGAAAAACAGGCATGGTCACAAAATGCAGAAACTGAGAAAACATAATTTGTAAGTTTGATTTCATAAGTAACTGCTATTTTGTGGGAACTGTTGGTATGATGAGTGTGTGCTAGAGCAGTGTTGTGAAGTGAGAATTTGTGTGGAAATGATTTCCTGGAAGTGGGCATGGATGTGTGTTTTGAATGAATGACAATGGCCGGGTTTCCCAAATGCAGTTAAGAAGTTCTTAGCGCTAAGAACTTCTTAAGACCCTTCTTAAGGCTCCCGTAAGAAGCAACCGCGTTTCCCAAAATGCTTCTTAGCCTAAGAAGACCTGCCGTTAAGAAGGATCTCTAAGAAGTTCTGAACCCAATCTTAACACCCTTCTTAGCGAAAAAACAGTGAAAACAGCACCCCTCTCAGGCAGGTAAAGCAATGTGACAGTAAGCAAGGAGATATTAATGCAGTACGTCCAGTTTTCCTGATCGTGTTTCCCCCTTTTCCCTATTGTTCATGACGAGGGGACGCCAATTTCTCGGTTTTCACACATATTCTCCTCATGTAGCAGATTTCTATCAGACAGATACGAATATAGCCTACACATTAAATGTAATGAAATACTGATTTCATTTTGTGTTTCCATATTTATTTCCCTGGTCTTTGTTTCGGTATTATTATATGTGTCGTGACGACAAATGTCATACTTTTAGCCGGTATTTTATTGATGAGTTCAGTCAGACGCCACGTGTTATACCACTTCAGTTTGGAGCATTTTACCAAAGATTCTAGAGTAGCGCTCTAAAATCTTTGATTTTACTATGGTAACTATGCGCTCCAATCGGCCATTCTGAGATCGATTGCTCATTGCGCTTCAGTTAAGAAGGCAGGTAAGACGGTTCTTAAGACGTTGGTAAGAAGGGCGTTAAGAAGGCGTTTGGGAAACACTCTTATCTTAACGCTTCCTCTTAGCCGACCTCTTCTTAAGTGCCTTCTTAACTCGTTAAGAAGGTTCTTAACTGGAAAACCCGGCCATTGTCTTGGGAAAAAATGTTGACGAGTTATTTACCAAAGCTGTGCACATGAAAAGAAAGCTGTTGGCATGTCAACTTTGACCAAATGTGAGAATTAGATTAGAAACCAAGATATGGACTTAAAACATTTTAAGCTACGTGATAAATTTTCATTGACATGTAACTTTGAAACGGTTCATCTCAACATAAATTATTTGATAACTTTGGGCCTTGGGGGCCAAAAGCTCCTATTCGCTCAGAAAGTTCCAGTGTCCGATGTCCGATTTTCACTTTACTACACGGTGGTCTGTATGGAAGCTCGTTTGCGCCACTTAAAAAAAAATCTTGATCATCTCATCATTCAGAGATACTATCTTAATATTCTGAGATAGACTATGTCAATAGGTCTGATTTTTTGTTGTTGTTGTTTGTTATTTTAGCAGGATCCCTGATCAGCGTCAAACGAATAGAGGACGAGGAGTGGAGATACTGTTGGCGCTTGAGATTGACAAGTCGCGATAGCCAGGCTACTTTATCCCAGACCCCATCACCTATTCTACCTTTTCTCTTTATCTGGTAGCTGTCCCCCCAACTGCATTCTACGCACTTCACTCTCTCCCCTCCCCATGCACACTTTAGATTAACAATCAGCAGTTTCACTGCATGTCCTACTCTACCCTGTATGTCTATGTATGTGACAAATAAATATCCTATGCTCTGCTTGGAGACGGTGCGCGTGTGCGTGTGTTTTTAAGCAAACTCTTTCGTAGTGCGCGTCTACCTCACTACGTTTAAAAAGTTGTCCTATGTATTACTTGATTGAAATTTCAACAAAAAATTGTATAGTCTTCAATCCGGAAATCTCAAATCTTGTTGAATATCAATAGATCTGTAGGAAACGTTAACTTACTAGATTAAGGATATCTTTTATATGCAGTCTACATCACTAGTCTATTTGCTTTTGTAAAGCCATCTGTAAGGTTTTGAGTTTAAAACGAGGCGTACGTGTGTTAATTCGCTCACACTTGCAAATGTATCTGACAGTTACTGTAGACTGACTACCAGCAAACATAAATAGCACCTGCAAATCACAGTGACAAATAAAAATATAAAGCGTCCTTGCACTATTACAACAATTATAATTTTGCCGTTTATTGTAATACCGACCTTCTCCGCTCCTTTGAAATCTTCAGTTGCAAACATCGGATCTCCAGAAATCTCAATATGTACTGAAATTAGTTTCTGACTTGAATATATAGGCGACTTCACTCATGCGTAATAACTCACTGGTACTGCAGTAGGTTATGCATTCAGGGCGTTGACTCAGTCGAATCAAAAGTGAAATCAAATATACTGCAAGATACCCATAAACCTATAAAAACCGCATGCAAACAGAACATTGGTCTTAGTGTTATCAAAGATGTTCTTGGAGCAGATAAATGCTTCCAGAACATGTTATCATAATGTGTCACGTGATTTAGTAGAAGCGCTACATTTGTGCGTTGTGAAATGTGCTGTGTGAAGTACTTTATTTATTTTGTGACACTCACTTCCAAGAGAGATATTTAATAGCAGAACAATAAATAAATTGAAGCAAACAAGAAGTAGAAACATAAAATCTCTGATGGATAAAAATCTGAATAGACAATGTGATAACACTACAGGACTGTAGCATGGAAGACAGAACATCTCTGCTACATCTCAACACCCACCACGTCTTTCTAAATCTTGGCCTAGAAAAGCTGCAAAGAGCAATGGGTGCAGCAGGCAACTGATAAGGCTGGCCTCTCAGGGCTTCATTTCAACTGAACAGCAGTCAGAGGCAGGAAGGAAGGGAGATATACAAACATGGCTGCTAGGGTGAAGGTCACGGGAATGTCTTTCATCATAATTAGGCCCAGTTAAGATCAACCTTTAGCACCCTGCTCCACTTCTTGCTCCTCATCCTTCACCTGAGCAGAGAATGGAAAAGAAAACATTTTGGGTGACAAATTTGCAACAACATTGTTATTAAACTTAAGCAGCATCAGACTGATGTCACTGAAACGATGATAACTGACTTAACATTGTACAGTAAATCCTGCCCTCTTTTTAACATGCCAATTTAACCACTCAGATTTAAGGGCCAAAGTAACATGTAGCTCAATCATGAATTTAATTACCCCGGAATTCACAAGGAAAACAAGACAGATTACAGTTCCATTTGTATTGCAAAATGGTCAAAGTAACAGAATGTTTAAAATCAAAAGATCTGTTATAGTCCATATGGTAGAAGCATAACAATGACAACAAGTGCAATCAAAGATGGCAACCTGGTCCCCCATATGGGCGGACACACACACACACAGACAAACACACACAGACACACAGACACACAAGTCAATCCCTCTGGGGACCAGGTAATGCAGGTTCTCAGGAAATAAATTAGAAATGAAGAGATGGCAACAAAGCTGACACTGATTTGTGATAGGCCTAAATCAGTTATATTATGAACCTCTTGATGATCATCTAGTAACAAACAACCTTGGAAATGGAAGTTGGGTTTACAAGAGACATTGCACTAAGTAAGCTCAACTTTCAATTCCAAGTCCACTTTTAGTCTGAATTTTTGAAAGCAATCAATTTCCTTAAATCCCCCTTTAGGAAATGTCTACTAATTAGACTTTAAAGTGTAATCATTTTTATTACTATATATGGTAATTTACTTAAGCCCTAACTTGCAATAATGCATAGTTTAATGTAATGAATCAACCTCTCCATTCATTACTGTAAAAAAGCATAAATGTAGGGCCTAAGTAAAGACATTGATTGAAGGTTTATGTTTCAAATGCATAGCATAGCTATAAATGCTTCGATTCCATAGGCCTGATCTTGATTTTAACTTGTGCACTTTTATTTATTCCTGAATGTATTATTCTCTGTTGTTACTTTTTATCTATTTATGAGTACTTTGTAACATATGTATTTAATACTAATACATATTTTACAGAAATGATAAACAATGTCTCTAAATGATCACTCTTTGTGCATACACCTAAACAGTCACGCAATGTTCCTGCCTCAACTTGGCTTCTTGCCGTTTTACATTAGTCATGTGATTTCATAGCAGATGAGATTAGCCTAGTGAAACTTTAAGCACGGTTATTGCCATGTTTGCTCTCTGTCTGCGATTGGACAGAAGCTCCACATGTGTAGGCCTACCAGTCAGTCAGGATGTGACTGGTTAGCTTTAGCCGATTAACATGGCACTTCCTCATCGCCAGAAATTGCATCATATCTGGCAACATTTCCCTCATGCTGATTAGTGGGTAGGTGCTCCACTCTCAGCTCATGCACGAGTTTAGTATTGGGCATGCGCTCTCTCATGCATGCATGTTGGACCATAGACAGTATCACTCTTTGTGCATACACCTAGACACGCAATGTTCCTGCCTCAACTTGGCTTCTTGCCTGTTTTACATTAGTTATGTCATTTCATAGCAGATAAGATTAGCTTAGTCAGACTTGAAGCACAGTTTTTGTCATGCTTTCTCTCTGCTGGGCTAAATACAAAGATCGTGGCCCAGGGACGTAGCTGTGGCAAATGTATGTTAGGAACACAAGACACTCAATCACTCACTCGAAAGGTGGCTGCAGCACCCCCATAATGTAAAGTGAAACTGATTCCGATTTGTAATTGTGGTCACACAGTACACAACGAAATGTAAAGCCTCTGCTTTTAAACCATCACACACGTGAGTAGGGGGCAGCCATGACAGTGGAACCCAAGCAGTGACTGGGGTCAGTACATACTACATGCTGTTAAAAGGAATGCTAATGTGGTGTATGTTTACATGTCTGTGATGTGTTATTATACATGCCAAGATAGTACACATGATGTAAGATCATTAGAGGATAACTGAACACACAGTTAGACTAAATATACACACCTACACTTTTGGTAATATACTAACCAAAATATATTTGTAAAGGTTGGATAATAATGAAGAACAAGTTTAAAATTTTACAAGTTTATCTGTTGGGCTACAATTGTAAAAATTAATGCATCAAGTTACTTCACAAATGCTTGCTTGTGTTTCTGACCTAATGTAACCATACACTGTAGGCATATATTTCATGCAGTAGAATGCTGATTGGTTTGACTAGTCTCACTAACACACATTACTGACATACATTTACTAGAGTGATCAGACGTGCTTGTCAGAAATAAACTCATTTCCACGTAACATAACACTTTTAAACCTTAATTTTTTTTACACTTAAAATTGATAAAATTGAAACTGATATTAGAAATTGGTTCTCAATACTGTTAATATTAACAAGTTACCAATAAGTTGTGGATTGAAAATGGTGTTAAGGGTGATCTTTTGAGTCGTTATTTCTTTTATTTAAACAAATGTTTTCTGATGAAATTGATAAATTCTAAACGTATTTGGCATCAGTAAAGTTTATTTCCCCCCTTCTTCAGGCACACACTGTAACAGAACAGCAGGTGAAAAACACAGGACAGTCCACCAAGGTAAAAAAAAAAAAAAAAAAAAAACACTAACTCTCAAGTCATGAAAAAAGTTCATGTGATTACATTTAAGCTGTGTAATATTCTGCTGGAGGACAGATGTCATGTGGTCATTGTCTAGGTTGTCTGTGATGGTTTCGAGAAAGTGCTGCGTGTTTTTACTTTTAAAGCAACACTAAGTAGTTTTTTTGTCTTTGGTTACCCTCCGGGTTGAAAACAGAATTGTCTCATTTGAAACTAAAGAGTGACGGCATTGCCGACTGCAAACGTTTTTACCAAGTCAAACACGGCTAGTCTCTGAGTGACATTCAGTGGAGGGTTGACATCAGACTCTTAAAACACGTTTTGTCAGTATATTCCTCTCAGAAATTATACTCATACACAAATTATACTAGTAATAATTCTCAGTTAATTGCATTGTCTGAATATGGTTGCCCACAAGAGTTCATGTTCATGACACTGAAATGTAAATCCAAACATTACTGATAACAAGCCCAGTGCAAGGATAGTTGTTTAATTACATTAAATTATTACAAGATTATGTATGTCTGATTTGATTGTTTATTTTATGTAATTTTCAATTATTTTTGTCACAAAAAAGTTATTTGCTGGTATATCAAATAATATATTCATATGCTTTAAGGGTAACATTTATCATGAAAACACTTCAACGTTATAAGTTCAACAAATTCAATATGTTTGAAAAGAAAATGCCATCATTCACCCTTTGTCCTCTCTGCACGGCAATAAACTACTATCCAGTGTTTGGTATATACACAAGGCAAATAATCTCATATATGTACATTTTGAGTACATTTGTGCGTTGTGAAATGTGCTGTGTGAAGTACTTTATTTATTTTGTGACACTCACTTCCAAGACAGATAATTAATAGCAGAACAATAAATAAATTGAGGCAAACAAGAAGTAGAAACATATAAACTCTCTGATGGATAAAAATCTGAAGAGACAATAGGATAACACTACAGTACGGTAGCATGGAAGACACAACATCTCAACGCCCGCCACGTCTTTCTAAATCTTGGCCTAGAAAAGCAGCAAAGAGCAATGGGTGCAGCAGGTGACTGCCGTTGATGAGGCCAGCCTCTCAGGGCTTCGTTTAACTGAACAGCAGTCAGAGGCAGGGAGGAAGGGAGATGGGCATACAAACATGGCTGCTAGGGTGAAGGTGAGAGGAATGTCTTTCATCATGAAGGCCCAGTGGAGATCAACCTTTAGCACCCTGCTCCACTTCTTGCTCCTCATCCTTCACCTGAGCAGAGAATGGAAAAAAACATTTTTGGTGAGAAATATGCTAAAACATTGTTATTAAACTTACACAGCATCAGGCTGATGTCACTGAAACAATACTAATTGACTTAACATTGTACGTTAAAGCCTGCCCTCTTCTTAATGTTCTAACATGCCAATTTAACCACTTAGATTTAAGGGCCAAAGTAACATGTAGCTCAATCATGAATTTCATCACTCCTGAATTCACAAGACAAAACAAGACATATTACAGTTCCATTTACACTCATAGTCAATGAAAACTTTGAAACCATATTTTTCAACATCATTTTTCTTTTGAAACCCTAAACTGTATTTTTTTCATATGAATCATCTGCTTAGAAAATTGGCATACAGAAACACAAATCTCAAGTTTCAAGAATAATTTCAAAACAAAAAACTTAACAAAAGAAAATGGCACCTGCCAAACACAAATTCACAATAGTCGATACCAGGTATGGCCTGGCCTCCGTTTGCTTCAATGCAAGCAGCGATCTGTTAGCGCATGCTTTGGATTAGGCATCAGATAGTGTCCTGCGGAATCCTATTCCACTCTTGCTGTAGTGGAAGCCTGGCTCATCGAAGTCGTGTCTGGCGTTGAACCATGGTCAGGATGTTGGCGCATAAAGGCAATTATGCTTGGAGGTTAACCTCCCAGTCTATTGTCAACAGAGCCAGAACCAGGTTTCGAAGTGTGGGTTGGGAACAGCCCATACGCCTGGCTATCTCACTGTAGCTCAAACCAGCCTTCACCATACCCAGTGCCCGAAGTAGTTGTTCACATGCTGGACGTGGCATAGCCTGGACTAATGATGGCCTTTTTGGGCCTTTATATAGGCCTTCAAAACAAATCCTCAAATTGTGCAGATACCCACTGAGTGTTGCTCAATGTGTATTTGGTCCACTTTTGCAAAGAGATAAACCCATGTGCAATGAAAAAATCCACAATGAATAATAATTACAATCCCCTTACAAGTAGAAATGTGCATACATTTCTAACTCAGAGTTTCTATTGACTATCAGTGTATATTGCAAAATGGTCAAAGTAACAGAATGTTTAAAATCAAAAGATCTGTTATAGTCCATATGGTAGAAGCATAACAATGCCAACACGTGCAATCAGAGATGGCAATCTGGTCCCCCATATGGGTGGACACACACACACACACACACACACACACACACACACACACACACACACACACACACACACACACACACACACACACACACACACACACACACACACACACAGACACACAGGTCAATCCCGCCAGGGACCAGGTAGTCAAGAACGCACAAGACCATCACAATAATGAGTAGGTTTAAGTGAATTAGACTTGCCAGAAATAAGCAACATCTGGCAAAACTCACCTGCTCCACTCCCTCCACCTCTGGTACATAGAACTGAAGCATGTTCTGGATGCCGCTCTTCAGGGTGACGATGGAGCTGGGGCAGCTGGTGCAGGAGCCCTGTAGCTTCAGCTTCACGATGCCATCTTCAAAACCCCTATACAACACATCACCCCCATCCTCCTGTACTGTGGGCCTGTGGGGCAAGGAACAAGCAGACTTAGATTGGCCCTCCCCCCGCAAACATCCATCAAGCCTCTGACTGATTTAGCAGGATTGTTTCACGTTTTTTTAGTAAGTTTATTTATTGGGTTTTCCAAACTTATGAACACACACCACCATACAAAACATAAACCATTCACATTGGGCGTAGAGAAGACATCAAGGGGCGGCGAGAGGAGGAAAAAAAACCTTGCCTACGCTTGTTTTACATGTTTAGGTTCATGCTCATGCCGACTGATGTACGGTCATCTTACCTGATACGAGTGTCCAAAAGTTCTTTTATCATTGCAACTACCTCATCGTCATCGTCTGAAGGTGCTGTTAAAGCAAGAACATGACATGGAACACCTCGGTGACATGTACTGTATGTTGGTTCTATACATTCAAGGTGACCTTAGTCAATCTAATGCAGGGGGTACTGATGACAAAGGCCCCTCAAACCTGTGTCTGCTTGTTGTGTGGCCTCCTCGTTAAGCACTGGAAGTCCAGTGGTAAAGAAGTCCATGATTGTGGCAAAGACATCAGGCTTGATTACCTTCCACTCCAAAGTCTCATCAACCTATCAAACAAATGACAATAATATAAACAAGAAAAGCAATCAGAGAGTGCAGACCTCCGCCAGGGCAGCTTAGATCACCACCAAAATCTAATCACTTAAGTTAGCCCATTCTTGACCTACCCTGACAATTTCATCAAAATCTAACGTTTTGAGTTATGTTGCTAACTAACAAACGCCAATGATCACATAACCTGCGCTGGCGGAGGTGATAACAGTCATTACAACACATACTCCTAATGCTGCTTGAGCTAAACCACACAATTGTTTCTATACAATTCATACCTTTGTTATTGTTATGAAATCTGGGCCCAGGAAAACGCCTTTAACACCATCAATTCTGAACAAATGCCTGCAAAATATTAACACTGCAGTCAGACCAACAAATGAAATCTAATGCATCTGTATGGCAAAATGTGCAGTGAAGCCACAGAAACCAATCAGATAAAATAGGCAAATGAACAAATACAGAGCAAAAATACAGAGCTAAGGACCTGGCCAGGGGAGAACAATATGCATCACGAGGCCCAGCAAAATCCATAGTCCCCGTCTCCAGTACCACACGGCCAGGCAGGAACTTCACACTGTTTGGGTTTGGGGTGTCCTGGGTCTGTATAAACATGTTTCTCACTGAGGAAAAAGGTGAAAAAAAGTAAGAGTCAGTCAGGTTATGTTTGTGTATGTGATTAGGTATCACTGTGACAGAAGTGGAGAAGAAAAGTTTTCACCAAGTAAATGGTTTGCAGTTGCTGGCAGTAGCAGTCTTCCTGTAACTGCCATTTTGGCTGATGGTCTGTCAAGTACAGCAACATAATTACGCACAGTGTGCCTGTTAAAACAAAATACAAGACATACTGACCCATTTGGCTTGAACCTTGGACATCAAGGAGCCGGTGCATAGGCCTACAGCCTACATGACTTGCTTACAATTGGACAAGGTTACCGAAGTTAAAGTATCTACGAAGGTGTCGACATAAAAAAAAAACGATTTATGCGAGTCATGCATAAGTCATAGCACTTGCACTGCGAAACTGGCATTACAAGTAATATGCCATTACTTGACTGGATGTCAAACTTGAGGACAAGTCTGCAGACCTTGCATAAGGCTTATACTGACAGGATTATGAAGCACTTTACTGACGGCCATAGTGGTATAAAATAACATATTAGGGCACACAGTCACTTATATAAAAGTATAAAAGGCACAACGTAGAGTTGTTCAACTGTCAAATAATACATCCAAATGCAACTCACGGCCTTGATATTAAAGCAGAAATGTTCCACAACCTCCCGACACGACTGTAGGATGCCATGTTTACAGAGAAATTCCCTCGTCTAAATTCAGAATTTGTGACGACGTCTTGCTTTGAGGCTAAGACCTATACTGCCACCTTTCAGTCTGGATGTGAAACTCATTTGTGAGTAAAGAAGTATTGTATTTATGTGTTATCATCATTAACATCATAAATTTCAGTTTTACAATTAACTAATAAAAAACAATGCATTGTTTACTTCCTAGAAATACGTTTCAAAATGCAAAAACAAACAAAAAAAAAAAAAAACCAAAAAAAAAACCAAAAAAAAAAACAATCAAACAGAAACGTTACTTTCACCCAACACTAGGGGCAGCAGTCCTCCGGATGCGTGCGTCCGCTGGTGCGCTCCAGTGCAGTAGTACACGGACCAGGAACCCAGGAAGAGAAAAAAATGGTTGCTGATGTTGAGGAATGATGAAGAATCTGTCCCTAGGTCGAGATTGAAGTAAATAGACTGGATTTACGATTTCGTATACATGGGTTTGTCTAGTTGTAAGTAAGCGTCGGGGTAGACGAGTTCATCTTACTTAGTCATTTTATTTTATTAACGGTGTACTAGATAGCTAACGTTTCACTCATTATGTCCAGAGGACTCCTCTGCATAATCAACGTTAGTTAGCAAGGCAATGCTACTCATTTAACACCATCGGGGTCGTTGGCAGCTGCATTGCTGCAAACCAAATAGTAGTGCATGTAAACGTTGAGACTGTAATAATGTCATGCTACAATATACACAAGCAGCCTGGTCAACTCTGTTCGTTAATTAGTCAGGGGGTCTTACATGTTAGCCTGAAACCATACCAACCAAAGCAGTGATTTCGACACCATGATTTAGCGCTCTCTTTTTTGACTTTGAATCGTTTTGACATATATTGCATTTCCATAAGAAACATTTCTGTCGTGTTTTCCCCCAGAAACTTACCACCAAGGGCAGATACACAAGCATGACTTGGAACTTTGAAGACAGTTGATCTCGAGCTCTGTGATTGCATTATGGCACACTAAATTCAGTCACTCTTATGCTGCTGTTGGCGAAATTCTTCATCCCCAATGGTTTACAGGGACCGGCATTTGTAATAATTCTTTGAAGTCATTTTTCTGCTTTGCCAAAGTGTGGTTAAGTTAGTCCTCCGCCAAAATGTTCTCCGCACTGAAGAAACTGGTCGGTTCCGAGCCTGTGCCACCAAAAGAGAAGGCCATCCCCGCAGGCCTTCAGTCAATGAACCAAAGCTTACAGAGACGTTTTGCAAAGGGTGTTCAGTACAACAGTAAGTAGCTGTCAATGCTGTCAATCCCTTTGCAGGTTTATTGTACAGATGTGTGTGAACTGTTTGTGTGTTAAACCACCCTGTACTTCATACTCTTCCTATTTCGTCCTCTCTCACCTCAAGTGAAGATTGTTATCCGCGGAGACAGGAACACTGGGAAGAGCACCTTGTGGCAACGACTTCAGGGACAGAAATTTGTGGAGGAGTACATCCCTACTCAGGAGATCCAGGTCACGAGCATCCACTGGAGCTACAAAAGTAAGTAGGCAGGCTAGTTTTGCAGAACCATGGAGTACTTTTTACCTTGTTAAAATAACGAAATATAGTTTTGTGTATGAAAACCTTTTGTCTTTACATATTACATAAATTCAGTAAACAGTATTTGCTTGTGGAGAATAGTTTTTTTGTTGGCCTTCTGAAACCTTTAACATTATGGATATAAAAGCCCAGCTTCATCATTTTTTATCTTTTCTTAAATAGTCAGAGTTGTTTTTGTTTAATTTACTGTTTTTGTTTGTAAATGCTTTCTTGTCCATGTATAAATGACATCCACATTAGGTGAACACCGAGGTAAATATTATTGTTTACTCCTGTTGCTCACATGCTCAAAATCTGTGATGGTGAAATCTGAAATATAGTTTGTTTGTAGGTGAGGTTGGTGTAGGTTTGTAGGTGAGGTTTGCCCCCAGTAGATGAAGGGTGGGACAAAATGTCAAAGGATTGTCAGTTGCCCTGCAAATATTTATTTTTTGAGATACTTCACGTCTCACAGAATTGCTGCATCAGGGTACTCTCCTTGTTGTGGACAGTGTATCGTTTTGTTCCCACCCTTAATAGAGATGTCCTTTTTGTAGCTGTGAAGAATATCTGTAATAAATACATCTCCAAAATAGAAAAGTAGTCCTCTTTCCCAATTTAATAGTTTGGGTTGAGTACGATTTTGTATTGGTAGTGGTTTTAGTTAGCCAAGGTAAAGTAGGATCCTGAATGTGCTTCAACAGTTAAGATTAATAAAGTAGACTGTTCCATTGTGAGCAGATGCCATGCCCTAGCACATGTGACTGTACAATTAGTGGTCAAAGGAATCCATGGAATTTCACCCCCTTTGAGTGGGTTTGATGTGGACCTTTGATGGCCAAGCAGTGTTGCAAATAAACTTTTGTTCTTTTGTTTTAATTTCTCAATTTCTCCGTCCTGTAGCAACAGATGACGTGGTGAAGGTGGAAGTGTGGGATGTAGTAGATAAAGGTGAGTATGTCAAGGACAAAGGTTTTTTTTTTTAAAGAAAATAGAGGGGTGGGGAGTTTTTTTACAGTATTACCGTGTTTCTTTAAACTACTTTCAAATGCGCATGTGTCAAAGACACGCTTACGACCATTAGAGGACAGTGTGTCATTACTTTGTGATTATGTAAGGTCCCTCATGACTGTTGTATTTACTACTGACTCTGAAGTAAAGATGCTGTGTCTAAGTAACAATGGCCTTTTTCCCCCTTTCCTTGCTTAAACGCATTTTTCAACAAGGCCAGAAATATCCTCTTCTGGAAGGTGTAGGTGAGACTGACTAGCTTGTAGAAGTTTGGCTGTGTGCTAACTGCGTGCAGTGAGTGTTTGTTTCCCCGCTAAGTGTGGTCCCAATCTCCCTGACTGCAAACTGACGCCCTGGTTTGTTTATGTGGAACAACTACAGCTGATGGTTTTTCTGTTTAAACTCTCTATAACTTAATTTAAAGAAGTGTCCACACAATGGATGGTGGTTGTGCTGCTACTTAATTTTCTATTAACAGTCATGGGCATTTTCATTGACAGTCAAGGACATTCCACTTGAGCCATATGTTTGCTATGGTTGCAATGGTTATGATATGCAGTACAAACTCAATTGGCTTTGACTGAACCTGCTAATCCAATAATGTCATTTATTTGTTATGCATTGAAGCAATAAACATGGATGCTTTAAGTACCCCACTAATTGCACCTAAGAATGCAGTTTAAACAGCTTTGCCAATGTCAAATGAAATGCATTGTATTTATATGCAAGTATTTTGCTGTCTGTTGTAAGTATGGACAGAAAAATATATACTGTACATGCCTGCTTTTAGTTAATGTTGCTCCCAGTGCACTTTAGTACTCATACTAACAGTGTTTTAAGTCAGTAGTCATTATTCCTGTTTTTTCCTTCCTCTGCCTCACCCACCAAACAGGCATTTTCTCAAAACATTTTGAATTGCTTTAGTCCTTGTGACCCTATCCTTTTTCTTTTTTAATTTTCATTGTTTGTGTTTTAATTCTCCAAGGAAAAGGGAAAAAGAAAGGTGACAACCTGAAATTGGAAAATGAACCACAAGAGGCAAGTACCTGATATACTAAAGGCTCATCAATTTATCTACAATTTTTTAAAACTCTGTATTATCAACTGATAAATATCAAGCCTGACACGTTTCTCAATCATGACATTGCTCATGAATGTAATGAGTGCCCATTTGTCATTCCTGTTGCTAAAGCAATCAGACAATGAAGTGGCTTTGGATGCGGAATTTCTGGACGTTTACAAGAACTGCAACGGTGTCATCATGATGTTCGACATCACCAAACAATGGTAAAAATGCATGTTGATTTAAACGTTCACAAACTTACTGTGAGCTAATGCACATTGTGATCAGAATCACGCAACCGTGCGACATAAAAAAAACACAACTTTATTCTTCTACAGGACGTACAACTATATTTTACGAGAGTTGCCAAAGGTTCCCCACCATGTGCCAGTGTGCGTGCTGGGCAACCATCGGGACATGGGCGAGCACCGCGTGGTTCTGCCTGATGACATCCGGGATTTCATAGCGAACCTCAACAGGTCAGTGTATGGAGATGCATATCTGTGGCAAAACTAACCCGATAGCTCGACTCAAGGTGCGATTCAGCAAAGTTCTGTGCGTGCTCTTGTTTTTTCACAGGCCGCTTGGCTCGTCTTACATCCACTACGCTGAGTCCTCCATGAAGAACGGATTTGGTCTTAAATACATACACAGATTTTTCAACATTCCTTTCTTGCAACTGCAGGTATGCCCTCTAAGCTCTTTAGCTAATGATATAATAACAATATTTGAATCACTACTTTTTTAACCTTTAGTCCAATATGGTCACTTGAGCTCTGTCATAAAGAAGCGACGCCGTAAGGCTCCCCTGCATTATTGATCGACTTGGAGTGGAAAACCACTCCAGCTGATGGATTATCTTGCAGTAAGCCTGTAACCAGTCAAGACTGTTGAGAGCCACGTGTTGCGAAGATGAAACCAGTAGCGGAGTCTATCGGTGCCCTGCTTATGTGGCTGCTGCTGGTTATTTAATATGCTTGCCGGGCTCCGCTGCCTAGCGCTGGTAGTGTTTGAATGAGGCAGCAGTGGCGGAGCGAGTAAACGAGCGAATAAGTGAGTGAGCGAGCGAGTGAGTGAGTGAGCGAGGCACAGTCACTTGATTGTTCTTACGGCCGCTGCTGGGGTGCTGTCGTCTGTGCAGAGGGAGACTCTTCTGCGGCAGCTCGAGACCAATCAGCTGGATATCGACGCCACGCTGGAGGAGCTGAGCGTGCAGCAGGAGACGGAGGACCAGAACTACGAGATGTAATCCACCTTTATGTCTTCCCTGCTTCTTTCTATCGCTTCCAATTGTCAGTGCAGTTGAAGTTGCTGAAGCTTAGATGAGGCAGTGGCTACATTTACATGGACACGTGTAACCTGATTAGAAACGGAATGACCACTCAGTCAGAATAGAAATGCACATGTGAACACCTCGACTGGAAAAAAATTGTCTGATCCAATTACATTTTAATCGGATTGGAAGGGGTGGTGTAGTATGTTACAGCTGTCATGTACACACTTATTCCGATTGTTTCTGGCGGGCTTCTATGACGTTTTTCAGGTCCGACTAGCGATAAGACATCCATCCTTAACCTGCTGCCTACACGCGACAGTGGCTATTGAATGTCAGTGTTTTCTTTACAAACTTGTTGATGTTGTTTGTGTTGTGTGTTGGCAGTTTCCTGGAGATGATGGACCCCCGGGGCAAAGGGTACAGCTCCCCTGGCCGAGCCAACGGGCAGAGTCCTTCCTCGGGCTCCCAGTCCCCCGTCGTCCCCCCGAGCAGGGACTCCACGGACAGCTCCAGCCCCGGCACTCCGCTGCCCCCAGTCCCCCCGACCTTCTCTCCATCTTCCCCGCCTGAGCCCTGCAGTGCTGGTCAGTCACCTCCTCCTCCGTCGGACCCCCAGTCTCCAGAGCAGCCGCCAAGCTGCGCTTCCACTGCGCCGCCGCCCCCTGCTGCCGCTGCCGCCGCGGCACCCCCTCCCCAGAAGCGTGGCATCATATCCCGGTTGTTCGGATCGGCCCCTGCCCCTGAACCTCCAGCTGCCAAACCAGGTGGGCAGACTGACTACCAGTGCTGGCTGCTGAAGGCTACCTGTGTATATGCAGTGACTGCACTGTGTTATGGCAAATGCTTTGTTTACACTTTCATTCATCACTTTTAGTGGACAATAGTTTTGCGTTTGTCCATTTTGCTGGGAATTTTTTTGTGTGTGTGAATTGCAGAGTAAAATCTTGTTTACTCTGCCTGGGTGGGAAGAGAGAGAGTTTGGCTCTGACACTCAGGCACAGGAACTTCAAAGCACTAACAACAGTCTTCACGGTCTGTTTAGCAGCACTGCAGAACTTGCAGAGAGAGGGATAAGCTACTTGTAGTCCAGAGTCATATGTCCACACCAGTTGATGGTTGCCTTCTTTCACCTCCGAGAAGCACTGTCAGCAGACTCCCAATCAAAGGAGTCTATTGTAGCCTCAGTGCTTTAAAAGCAGAGCTTTCACAAAGGGCTGTCATGTTGAACTGCACTGACTAGTTTTACAGTTGCTTGTGTCCTCTT
This sequence comes from Coilia nasus, assembly GCA_027475355.1. NCBI lineage: Eukaryota > Metazoa > Chordata > Actinopteri > Clupeiformes > Engraulidae > Coilia > Coilia nasus. The sequence goes on from CM050217.1 coordinate 22,017,115, forward strand.
CATAGTCTACATTTGGCTAAGCTTGTGTAAAACATGATTCTTATTTTGTGCCCTAACTGCAATGACTATTTCACTTCTAAAACTTCAGTCATATTTTAACTTGCTTGTCTGATTTTTGGCATATGTTTGTGATGTTTTAATTGGCTTATTTTCTCTGAAAATGTACACATTCCTCAAATTTAACTTCAGGGTGTGATGTTAAACCACCATGAGGAAAGAAACTATGACATTTTGACATGTTGAGATGTCATGTTGTGAAGTAGTCGAAATGTTGTGTGGTTGCTGTCTTCAGAGCCCCCTGCTCCAGTGTGTCCTGAGAAGGTCCAGAGTGTAGATGACTTTGTGCCTGATGGGGGGCTCGATAGGAGCTTCCTGGAGGAGAGCATCCCCAAAGCCAGTGCGGCCCCCCCTTCCTCAGCTCCAGCAGACAGTGACAGGTACGGAGCACTGCACATCACATGGATGTCTGATGATGGCCTGGTCCACTACTGACGCTCACTACTACATCACTACAATACAGATGAAAACAAGTCCAACTTTAATATGCCTATATGTTTATTATTTGAACAGTGAAGCATGTGTAGTCTAAAGCCTTTAATCGTAATGAGTTGTGTTCTTTTCTGTTAGGGTTGCTAATGTTTATGCTTGTGGTTTTTACTTTAAAAAACACCAAGTATTAGTGTCATTTTATATGTATCATACATTACAGTCCTCTGGGTGAGCTCAATATCAGATATGGACTTTTGCTTGTGAACTCTGGGCTGTGGCATATTATCTGTCAAAACAAACAGTGGAAATTATTAAGGTGGACAATGCCAATACAGCATTTTTCCTTCATCCCTCCCAAAGTGATGGCGAAGGCCAAGGTGGAAATCCAATGGTGGCTGAGTTTCAGGACGACCTCGACCTGGATGACCAGGGGGATTCACCCCTGCCACCCCCTGCCGTCTCAGTTCCCAGCAAAGATCTCGCATTATCTAGTGACGAGGACGAACACAAGCCCCAAATCACCGTGGCTCTGGACGAGGACCTAGAACCGGATCCCCCAAATCCCATGTAAGCACCATGCTCAAAATCCATTAGCCCTTAAAGTCAATAAACCAATCCACTTGTGGTTGTGTTTTTCTAATGAAGATGCTTACATCTCCTTCCTAATAGAGAGGACTTCAGCTCTCTGAGTCTGCAGAGCCAGAACCAAGCTCCAGAGGCTGCACTCGCTGTCCAGATTACAGAGCAGATAAAAGTGGACAGTCCGGCCCCGGAGCCAGCTGCCCCTTTGCCAGCCTCGGCGCCGACGCAGCCAGACAAGCAGAGCAGGAGGAGGGAGGAGAAGGAGGCGAGCGCCCTGGCCGAGTCCTCGGACACAGACGGTGACTCTCCCGTGGCCAAACAGATGCTGTCTTTTGTGATGGACGATCCTGACTTCGAGAGCGAGGATTCCGACACGCAGAAAGTGGCTAAGGTGGGCTAAGCTGAGAGACATGGTGTTGACCATTCTGATAATATCTGGGCTTTTGTGGAGGTCCGTGTAAACATCTGTAAACTAGCTAATCCCTTTGTTTTGTTTGTTTTTAAGGAAAGTAATATTATATCATTAGTAGTACTAATAACAGTGTATCATTATTAATACATTTTTATTGCATTGTTAGTACTGTGCTGTTGATAAAACTGATAACATCAGCAACATGCACTCTCTGTCTAAATAGCTTATGCTTATGGGTGGGGCAAAGCTAATTTTTACACAAACAAGCACACATCATGACTTAAATGCAGTCTTGTTTACTAGGCCATGTCAAATGGTTATGTCACTAGTAGTTGAGTTGGATATCAGATCAGTAATGCAGTATGTAGGTTTGTTTACAAAATAGCTCATCACTTTTCTATTTACCATTGCGTACTGAACCTGACCTCAGCTCACAAGACGTCCAGTAGGCATGCATATTAATGCGGGGTGTGAATGCAAGGATTAGGTTAGAGATTTAGTTCTCAAGACGTTGACATCCCTATACATATTACATGTGAATACAAGGGTTAAAGAGTGGCCACAAAGCCAGTTGAAGAGTGGTCACAAAGAAGTTTCCCCTTGCTTTCTGTGTAGTAACTTACCAAACAAAAAACGTCACTGTGTTTAAACAAAAACACCACCTGCTCCATTTGAAGTTTCGTTCTGTTCAACAGTGTTTGGTGCTGTTCAACATTGTGCTACTTTGCCTTCTTTACAGGATTTGTTTCCTGTGAGGAATGACCTCTCTGACCTCTCTGACGACGACATTGTTCCCGCCAAAATGCTCGAGCCCTTAAAACCCACTGTGCTCGCTTTCAAAAGCAAGAATGAGAATGACCTCTTTGGTTTAGGTTTTGAGGACAAAGCTGCCAAAATCAAAGATAGCAAGGAAAGCAGTGATGAGCAAGACGGTAAGTCCTGTCTCCACTCTGCAACCAACAGTGACCCATGCACAGTATTTTCTATTAATGTTAAATTCAGCTGTTTACCTTCACCTCACATCTAAGAGTTGGATTATGTGTTTCAGTGAAAGAAAGCAAGACCTCCACTAAAGAAAAGAAGAAAAAGAAGAAGAAGAGCAAAGAGGTAAATCACAGTCATGTGATGAAAGCATGCAGTGAATATGAATAGAGTTTAATGTAGCATTGGTACGTTCACGTGCCAGTCTGACATTTGTGATGATATCGTCATTCCAGGAGGAGGACAAATCCAGTAAGAAGAAGCACAAGCACAAGAAGAAAGAGAAAGAGGAGACGGCAACAGGAGAGGAGAGGGAGAAGGAGAAGGAGAAGAAGAAGAAAAAGTCACGGACCACGAAAAGCGGTGACTTGGACGACCTGGAGGCCTTCTTAGCCGGAGGGGGGGAGTCTGGCAAGAGAGACGAGGGGGACTATGAAGCTCTATAGTGACCACTTCGACTGTGGGGAAGAGATTCTGTCAAGTTTGGATCAGCCCAATCCCAATGACGCGGGGCTCGCATGTGAGTGGCTGCCACCGCAGGGGGTGGGAATCGGCCCACGCCACCAGTCAAATGCTGGCAAAATATGAAAGTGGCTGGTAGATTTCAGACACAAAATAATAATTTACCCTCGAGTGTGCTGGTGAATTTTACCATTTATCTGTTGGTGGCTGGTAAAGGTTTTTTATTTCGCAAAGTTCATTTCCACCCTTGCGTCACCCTGTCACAGCACTGGTGTATCTTGCCACTGGTTCATATTGGCACTGGTTTATATTGGCACAGTGATGCCTGCACCAGTGCCACTGAGCCAGGAGGCAACGCAGAGATGCCCAGCTCCCACCTTGCGTACAGGGTGCAGTAACTACAGATGCTACTGAGAAATGCTCCATTTTACCCTCTCTTCACTAGCTTTTTCTATCAGAAATGCTGAGAACTACTAAGTTTTGTATAGTGGTACTCTTCATACTCCAACATACACCACTCCAATTTTATTTTTTGCTCCTGCTGTTGCAGGCAGCGGTGTAATGCATGCCTTTTAAGTTGCTAATGGACAAAGTTGATGTTTATTTTATAATTTCTTCTGTGGTATGTGAATATTTTTGTGAGGCAAACATATGACTAACGATCCATAATAAGTGTTTTTTTCTGACATTAGTTGTTGAACTGTAAAAAGTGCTACTTCGAACCAACTTAAAAAAATAGGATAAGAAAAATAAGAAAATAACATGCTACATGGATGTTTTTACATTGGTTTAACTTAACAATGCCCTGCACATTTACTTAATTTTATATTGGTTCACTTTATGCTTCACCTTTTACAGTGTATGCAGCTCATTTTATCAATGCCTTAAAGAAAATTATTGCAAAAAAAGAAAGAAAACATGCATGTTCTGGCCCATGCTAGCTACTCCATTTAAATTGATCTCATTATAATGTCTCATGAAATGATCATTATCATGTTAATGAATTGTGATTGTGTTATAGCAGTATTTAACAAGACACCTTATGGTCTTAAGTCTGCCAGTCAAGCCAAGTTTCTAGATGGCATCATGGAGGCTGACACTTTTCATGTGTACAGGGCTGGTTCTTTTAGATGCGATCATGAACACACTCACGAGCCTATGAACATTCTGGGCTCAGTAGGGTAATTAGGCTGCTGAGGTTATTTACAGATTATTGAATTAAGAATTTAAATAGCACAGAATTAAATTGTAAGATTTAATTAGACAAGATACAATAGAGAAAAAAAATACTATACATTTCTTAATTTATTTTGAGGTTTTCTGCCAGTAGATTTGGCTGTCTACAATAGCTTTCAGTGAAAGATTTGCTCGAAGTCAAATTCAGGGTGTGGAAATACCATCACAGCATTATGTTGTGTGCATACTCATTTTCTATTAAAAATGCGATTTAACTCCACAGTATACGGAAATTAAAAATAAGATTGTGTTTCCATAAACGTGCAAAATTGCAAGTCATTTTTACAAGTGAATATTTTGTCAGGTACTCGTCATATTGGCTTTTCTTTGGGTGGTTGTGCTCCGTCAATCTGTTGCCAGGGGATTGTCGAAACTTTAAAAACGTCACTACAGATCTCACCATCTACAGGCGAGATGACCTCTGTCCACTGCTCACACAGGTCAGTCACACTCATGTTGAGGTGAATGTTGATGTGAATGCGAAACAGCAGCAGGGGGCTTGTACTATTCTGACTCAAGCTGGGTGATGGCCTCAAGGATCTCCCACTTTTGTTGGAGTGGACAAACTGCTTTTACATACCCATGTTAGGTTCTTCTGCAATGAAACCATATCACTTGTGCCTGTCTGGTTGTGTAATCATCGACTGTCTCTCTGCTTTATGTCTGTCTTTGCTGTTTCCTTTTTTTTTTATCTGTGATTTTAATTTGTTAATTTGTTTAATCTTTTTTTGTCTGTGTGAGACTGAAATGTAGAGGTAATTTCTGTTCCAAGATGTCCTCCAAATGTATTGATACTGCATGCTTATTTATCATGTCTGCTGTGTTGCCTCCAATGAATGACTACAGTGGTGAGAATCGCATGTGTTTAAAGCAAACACATTTGGCTTTAAAAAGCAGCCATCTTTATATCTTGGCTCCTTGCAAGGGATCTCAACTCTTTCTTACACCAACAGATGGCAATATTCTCTCAAGCTCTGCTTCCTTGTTTTGTTTATTTCAAAGCAAACTATGCATCGGTCTGATTGCTAGTATGCATTTGTATTTTTTTTTCTAAACTCCACTGAATGTCCAGTTGGACAAATTGATGCACTATCCTTCTCTGTGGTGCATGAGACTTGTGTTCATGACAGAGATGGGGCACCTCGTTGGACGTTAAGCATAAATTTATGTTTATTTTATGTCAAGAACATCTGTTATCCTTCAAGACATGTATGCACTCGTGAAATAAATGCCAGCACATTTTTTTACAGTCAAAAAGTGTATTGTATATTATGATGATGAATACGAAACATCACATGAGCATTATTTTTATAAAACGGCTCCATAAAACAAAGCGATTACAGAAATATTGAACATGAGTAAACAGAAGTAAATTAAACAGATAAGAGAGAATAGTCTGCCACATATGCAGTATATAATTTTACAATTTATCACATCTGAAGCTGAACCCTGATCAGAGGGTTAACATGGAAGTATACCAGGAAGTAGATTTAAAGCCACAAAGTAGATTTTGCAGTTACTCTTCAGTGACCGTCTTGTCAGCATGTCCATCAGTATGCCTGCGGTCACGCAAACGGATGCCATCATTTCCTTCATCACTGATCTAGGAACAGGCATTATATATAGGTGTTGAGTAAAACATAGTCAAGTCAGCTTTTAAAAAAATAAATTTAAGGTCAGGCAACCAGCTTACCTTTTTCTTGACTGGCTCTGCAATTAGGGGAAATGACAGTAAATTTGAAACATGTTTAAATTAGTCACCCAGTTTAAGTAAATTTTGAAAGAGATTACACAGTAGATTTATGTACCGCTGGTGAGCAGGCAAGTACTGACAGATGTCAGTACAAGAAGGACAAAGATTGTCAGCCGTAAAATGCTCCAGACTTGCTCATACAATGAAGAGTCTGTCAGAGGCAATAGGGGAATATTACCTCACCTCACCAAACAACACATTTCTTTTAATGTAAATTCAAAACCACACTGTAAGACTAGTATGACAAAACTAAAATCTTAAGAGCAACTAATGACCATGTTAGCTATTTAAAGAGTGTGAAATGTAATAATACACAAAAGGTTCTCACCTGCTGAGATTGGCAAGTATTTCTCTGCCAGTTTCATGATTGTGTGATTCTTAAACATCAGGCCACACCAGTACGTCCCATTGCCTTCAGTCAAATTGTGCACAGTGATGGTGAAAGCATTCACCGTGTTGTTTATTTCCACACTGCCATTATCTAGAGCTGTTATCTTTTCACCAAAGGCAAAGCCTGTACAGCACTCTTCAGAGTTTTTCTTGCACCAAACTCTTTGCAAGTCTGCATATTCAGGATCATAGTGACAGACTAAAGTCTGACTCTCCTCTGACTTGCATATGTCTGACAAATGTGAAAACGATGTTATGAAATATTTTCATGATCAGATGACATTGAACTAAAATGTAATTGTTTAATATTAATTAATCAGTAATCCATGTCTTTACTTAGTTTGAAATCTTGCAGAGGCTCCTTCCTACACTGCATAACCTATATAACCTACCTTTTTTTTAGCATACTGTTGTATCACACACACACAACTAGTACAAAAATTATAATATTTTAATACACTTTACTTTGTCTATGCCCAGAATATAAACAAGTACCAGAGTACATCTTTCATATCACATACGTCATACTGCAGCAATCCTATAATGGATTCATAATCATAGTGGTTTCACATATACCAAACACACAAATAAAAGACCATGAAATGCTTACCTGTTTGCATTAATAAAAATATTAGGACAAGACACTGCATTGCACCAGTTCTGTCATATGAATCCACTTTACACACACTTAGAGAAGAGCGAATAATCCTCCCACTAGCTTGTTTAATGTAGGAAGTTAACCTAACAGGAAATGGCTTGAAGAAAGCTTTAAGTCTGCTTTAATTTGTCAGCTCTCATGTACACTAAAACCAGCATAATCAATGCTTTACATGTAAAATTAACATACACATATGCAAGCTAGGTAAAACATGTTGTGGAAAAAAATACCACACATATATAGGTTCAGATTTACCTACTACATGCTTTTCCCAGCACTTTATTTTAGGCCCAACACTTCGCAACTAAGTACACATATAACTCTGAGTGACTAAAAACAAATAAGACACTTCAGCAAGTGTTTAGAATCACTCTGCAGAGCCAAATGAATGCATCTTATCCGTTCAGGTGCATCGTCTTCAAAGAGCAAGTGAAGTTAAGAAAGCACTCTAAATTGAAGAAAGTAAAAAAATATATTGTTTTAAGATTAAGTGCGATGGTATAAAATTGTATGAAAACGATTAAATTGTTATTAAAATACTAAAAATAAGGAATTGTGACTTTTAATTACTTGAGATACTTTTGTTTTGACACGTTTCTAACCTGGTACGAACATTGATTGCGCGATTTCATTGGCTGTTGCTGTGGCCCAATAAGAATCATTGTTAGTGAAGTGATGCATATGTTGCACATGTGAAATACAGAGAAGTCGCGCCACACAATTAACGCCACAATGGTAAGTTTCCCTATTAAGGTGTTTTTTGGTGTTAATGCGGCATAGCAAATTCAATTACAAAGACAGCATGAAAACGGCTACGTGTACTCATGGTCTCGTAAGCTAATTTTCTCAGTAAATCTTACTATGTCTGTTAGCCTGCTGGTTAGCTAACGTTGCCTCAGCAGTCTTCCTCATTTTTTTCCAGATAGCCTAGTAGTACTTGGACAAATACCAGCTTTGACTATGCACTTATGATTAGGCTCATGTATATAATTTCTGTTATGGGCAAAACGTTACTCTCTCCAATTCTATATTACGCTGATATGAAGTATCTGATTGGGACAAGTAAAGATTTTATGAATCTGTTAGTGTCTGTGGGACGTTACACTCAATCTGTCTCACTCACTTAACTTGCACTTAAGCTGCATATGTAACGTTAATGAATGTAAATGGAACTGCCTGCTGTCTTATGTAAAAAACACACACACACACACACACACACACACACACACACACACAGTAGGGAGGGTCTTCTCCCAACTGTTGGCACAAAGTTGGAACAGAGACGTTCTTTTAGGTATGTCTTTAGGTAGAAGGACTTTGGTTAGAAACACAGCACTGTCTAACATGTCTAAGTGTGCTGAAGCATTGACATTGCTCTTGCCTGGAGATACCTGGAGGGGAAAGACCCTTTTCTATTACAACATGACTGTGCCCCACTACACCAAACAAGGAATATAAAGTCATAGTTTTATAAGTTTGATGTGGAGGCCTGACCTTAACCCCACCTTTGGAATAAAGTAGAACAAAGATTTTGAGCCAGGCCTTCTCATCCAATATTAGTGTTTGTCCTTATAAATGTTGTATAAAATCACACAAATTCACATAGACACACTTCCAAGAAGAATGGAAGCTCCACTCTATATTGAAGGACCTTAAATATTTCAAATATCTTGCGTATTTGTATACAGTGCCATCACAGTCCATGTTGGTGAATTGGTCAGACATCCGAATACTATTATCCATAGAGTGTGTGTGTAAACATATGATTGATAAATTAATTTAAAATATTACTGTTGTGTATACTATATATTTTAATGTCGTTCTAGTTGCGGAGAGAGGTAAGATTGCGGCGGGAATACCTGTATAGGAAAGCACAAGAGGACAGACTACGAACCATTGAGGAGAAAAAACAGAAGCTGAAAACCTCTCTTGATGGTAAGCACATCCATGCGACATTGTGTACTTTAGGTTGACTTGTCAACGATGTAGTGTTCTCTGCTTTTTAGGAATGTCTTCAGCAGATTAATATTTCAATTTATCTTCTCTGTTATTGCCTCGAAGACAAAAAATATAGTAATATATTAATCAGAGACTAATTCTCCTTGCTATTACTGCTGGTTGTTGTTGCCTGAATGATGTTTTGTACACATTAATCATCAGTGCAATGTTGCATTAACACTCATATGTTCTTATCCTTTCTTTTATTTCTTTGGACAGAGAATCGACTAATCCCAACTGAAGTACGTAAGGATGCCTTGCAGTTACAGAAGCTGTTGGAATATGATGATGAAGGTGGTGAAGGTAAGAGAAATGGTTAAGTTGCTATACTTGCAGTCCTTTGATCAAACGTCCAATAATTGTGTGGTTGCCTTGATGTTCTTAGGTGTCAGTTCACACATGGATGACGAATACAAGTGGGCTGGTGTGGAGGACCCTAAGGTCATGGTCACAACATCGAGAGACCCCAGTTCCAGGCTGAAGATGTTTGCCAAAGTGAGTCTCTACACAGACCCGTAATTGCGTAATGGCGATCGCCAATATCAGTAGCTGATTTTTTGTTTCTCAAATGTGATCTTACCTAAAGGAAGTGAAGCTTCTGTTTCCTGGTGCACAACGCATGAACAGAGGAAATCATGAAGTGAAGGCGCTGGTTCACGCCTGCAAAGCCAACAGTGTTACTGACCTCGTGATAGTTCATGAAACCAGAGGACAACCAGGTGAGCTGGGGTGAAATGTCTTTCATTCATACCATTTCAGGACTATAGCTTTCTTTAGGAGACGTGAATTGTAAACATCTGTATCTCACTCTTCTCTACCATGCGTTTCTTAGATGGATTAGTAGTGTGCCACCTGCCATTTGGGCCCACAGCGTACTTCACTTTGTACAATGTGGTCATGAGGCATGATGTCCCAGACATTGGCACAATGTCGGAGGCCTACCCACATCTCATCTTTCACAACTTCTCCTCACGACTTGGCAAAAGGGTAAGACATTGGATTGTATGAATGGATGAAGTTACCTGTTTTAGATGATGATTCTTGTTAAAAAGAGTTTGCAGTGAAACAAAATCCACAAGACATTTCCTCGAATTATTTAACTGTCATGTAAGTGTTGGTGGGTTTATAGTCACCTATTTAAATAATAAATGCATGTTCTCACATGAACCAAACTACAGCATGAAGTGGGGCAATATCTCTAGAACAGGGGTGCCCACTATTTTTTGGCTCGTGAGCTACTTTTAAAATGACCATGTCACCGCGATCTACTGAGGATGATGATGATGACGATGGTGATGATGATGATGATGATGATGATAAATCACTTAGTATGCGTTTCATATGTACCTTTATGCAGTTTGTTTATTGATATACATGTTGCATTACACATGCAGCATAGTAAAATACATGCATCCATGCATAAGCCTTCACAGCACAACTTTAATACAATTGTATTATGATATAGTTAACGTTTACAGCAAAATTATTTAATACATTTGTATTACTTTTCAATGAACCTTTAGAGCACAACCCTAATACATTTGTAATTATCTATTGCCAGGACTTAATTAATCTGATGATGACCTGCACTGGAGGGAATCAGACAGGGTTGCAGTGAGCTGCAGTAGCGCACACTGTCAATTTGCGCACACGCCCTCCCTTTTTTTCTCCAGCTCCGATGCGAGGTTTTTGGAAGTTTCCCAAATCATAGCGCTGTAACTTTGAGGACAGCAATTTCATTTTTCGTTTGAATGCATTAATTGAGCTGATCATGTCTCATGTCGACCACGCTAGGACTCCTTCTCTGCTGCAGTCTTCCAGTAGCCGTTCTAGTTGTTATGGTAACCTAACAAAAAGTTTTAGACAGCATGTGATCTACCAGCACTGCCTTCGATCACGATCGACATAATGGGCACCCCTGCTCTAGAAAGTTAAGAGGAAAAGTGGCTGCTGTGACCATTGTCTTTTTAGAATGTAAAGTTACTAGTATTTTATGACCCTTGTGACTTGACTCTCAGGTGTGCAATATCCTGAAGTACCTGTTTCCAGTACCAAAAGATGACAGCCGACGGGTCATAACCTTTGCAAACAGTGATGACTATATCTCCTTCAGGTTAGGCCACGATGAATGTGATGCAGTATTTGCCATTAAATATCCAAAGTGTTGGAAGTTCATAGAACTTGTTGTTAATTTCATATCGCATATTGTTAATTTCAGACATCACACATACAAGAAAACTGACCACAAGAATGTGGAGTTAACAGAAGTGGGACCCAGATTTGAAATGAAATGTAAGTTTATTTCTAGTCATGTCTCATCACTTCCTAGATATTTTTTGCTTATAGTTATTATAATACAGCACATGGCGAATTTGTTTACTAATCTGAAATGTTGTCTTGTCAGTGTACATGATCAAGCTTGGCACCCTGGAGAATGAGAGTACAGCAGATGTTGAATGGCGTCACCACGCATACGTACGCACTGCCAAGAAGAGGACATTTTTAAGTGTGGAGTGATATCGACTGTATGTAAAAAAAAAAAAAAATGGACGTGATCTTTTTTTAGACACATCCAACATTCAAATAGAGATTTGGAAGACTACATTGGTGGTGTGGAAGACCACACTTTCGAGAGACCTTTGTATTCAATGACCTGTTCGGAACTTTCTATAAGAAGCTCTTTCTCCACAGCAGCCACTCGTATACTACAGAGAACATTTCAGCTGTTGCACACATGGCTTTGTAGATTTGATGGATATCCCTGTGGTGATGATGAAATGGATACTGGATGGTTACTAAAAATACAGAATTTTATGTCAAGTCCCATTTAAAACCTATCTGTTAAATCGGATGGGTTCTGTACATCTTCATGCTACTTTATAGTAACTTAATATCAGCAGCTAAGACAACTCACCCTTTTTAAATATTTTTTTTCTATTCATGTGTTCATCTGTATTGGATTGAAGTACATTGTAAGTCATTAAATCTTTTTTCCATTGTCACTTTGTGCCTTTTTTTGTCAAAAGTCATGCTTGTATGTATTTGGGTCTTTCAGTGATGGAGTAACTGTAAAACTTTAAAAGTATAGCCAACAGCAATGTCAATATGCTCTAAAGTTGTCCAACCACACCCTGGCATTCAGGAATTCACCCCAACAGGCTTGGCAAAAAAGTTATCAGCAGCAGTCTTGCCTTCCAAAAAACCCCGAAGATGTAACATTTTAAAAGGTATTATGCGAGTATGTGCTGAGTATCATCTAAAATGAAGCGTACAATCTTGCAGAGAGTTGCAATTGTGATCGATACCATAGACTATGTTACAAAATGCGTTTTAAACATTAAAGTCCTGTGGTGCATCACTGTGCAATAGCACTGGGTAGTGCCCGCCCTTCATAACTTGTTTATGATGCAGTAGGCTTTATGCAGACCTGAGGACCAATGGGGATGCGTTCAGGAGGTGTTCCGCTTTCCCTGAAATTCTTTACTGATCCGACTTGTTAGAATTCAAGATGGCTGCCTCAGGTAAGTATTTATCTCACAAACCTTACTGTAAAGTATAATTTGATAGTATGAAAGGGGTTGGTTTGGTGTAACAGTCCCTGCTCTAGAGAGTCTTTGATGTTTGATGCCATTATACTACAGTTACGCAGGTTATCAATGTGAAAACTGTTCAGTAAACAGCCAGCTAGCGTTAGCACTGCTACAAGGGTTAGCTTCCTAACAGTTGGCTAGTTGGCCATCTAATCCCTTTCCGCCTCATGAAAATAGCATTCCTTTCTTCGAACACCCAAAAAGGTTGACAGGAATTATTGAACCATAAATACCTTGGGAAACCCTCGGCAGGTTTCGTATCCTGTCGAAGGCATACATTGCACTGTCGATTTAGAAGTGAACTAGTGGTATGTGGCCTTTACTGTAAATATTAATGAGCACTCAAATCCCCTTTAGCTGCAGAGCTGGCTAGCTAGCGAGCTAGGTCAACTACCTTGCTACCTCGCCGACTCAATAATATCCGCTGTAGTCAGATTTAAAAATTGGGCAGTGGCATATGGCATACAGCCAATTGTATTTATGGAAATGTCCTTCTTCTGTATCAGGGTTTTGGCTTACTGACTATAGATTTATAATGACTGTAACTTTGGCAGTTGACTGGCTGCATTGTACGTTACAGTATTGTCAGCTTGCAGGCTAACTCCAATAAATAACATTGTCGTTACGTCGTAGAAGTGTCGACTATGCTTAAGTTAGGCGTGCGCCAGTGTCACCCCTATGGCTTTTTAGTTTGTACTGTCACAAGAAATTGGGAAATTAAGGGAACTGTGACATACTTCTCTGACGTTTGTTGCAAGTGAGGGTGAGCTGGCGACCGCACTTGAGCTCAATGACAGCCAAGTTGAACGCCATAACTCTTGTCGCTTCAGTGGTCCCCCGGTCCCTCAGGTAAGACGAAGTGGCCCGGTAGGTCACACGGAGGTTTGTCAAAATGTTTTTATAACAGTGAAGTATATTTACTGAGCTCATGTGTACGTTGAGTTTGATGTGGTTAATCCGAATGAAGCTGGCCCGCAGTGCTGGTGTTCTGTGTGTATTTGTTGGAACTGGAACTGATGTTGTGTTTGCATGCTAACATTTTGCTTCAGTCTGTGACAGCTGAATATCGGTGCTAACATAGGACTGAATGACCCAGAAAATGGCATTAGTAATGTTACAACAATAGTAATAACAAACAAATAATAAATAACAAATATTGTTTCAAACAGTAATGTTAACAACACATATTTTGGCACTTAAGTTCATCCTTGTAAATAACATTAAACTGTGAATGAGACAACAGCCATGTTGCATATTACATGTAGTCATCTATATTGTGCATAACATTCACCTGATGTGATTCTTACCCTTATTGTTAAACATAACCATAAATGCTATCCAGGCACAACAGAATTTCAACTTCTCTTTAAAGTTTGTTTTAGGATACTTAAATATATACCGTTTATAAAGGGGAGCATTTTTCTGTACCCATATTAAAGGTGAAACTGTCACACAGAATGGCTGTTATTTAGCAAATATCCTAGATCACAAATCACATTGTGTAATTGTGAAAGAAGTAGGTCTATGTGAAGGCCGTAGCTGGATAGGAAAGCATCTTTATAATCCCTCAGAAATTAAATGTCACTCAGTGATTCAGATTGGACCCAGTAGCCCTTCAGCATGGGGTTAGCCTCATTAAGATGTTGAAAGAACTGGAGAGAATGATGCAGTCCCACCTACATTCGTTTCAGTTGATTTCAGTGGCCCATGTTGGCATGGGAAATACAGCCAAAATTGAACATAAGTGGAGTTTAATTGGGCTCATTTCTGTCAGCTCTTTGTTTATCCAATTCTGTTCCACCTTACTAATATCGATAGCGTAGAACACAGTGAATGCTAGCCTATGACATGGATGCGCATTGGACCATGATGTCATTGAGGGACATGCACAGCCTTCCATACAAAGGTGAAAATTTGCACCAGCCAAATGCCGGTAAAATATGAAATTGGCTGGTAAATTTTGGACAGAAAATATTATTTTTCTATTGAGTGGCTGGTGAATTTTATCATTTATTTGTCAGTGGCTGGTAAAAGTTCACATTTTGCAATGTCAATTTTGACACCTGGTTCTATAGTCTCCCATAGACATCTTCACCATAATTATGCACGTGAGAGGGAGCTTGTGCCCAACACTGAACTTGTGCATATGAGCTGAAAAGGGAGCACCCGCCTATCTGGATGGGCAGAAAAGGTGAAGAAAACCAAACAATTTTTCAAAGATGACGACCAAGGAAATACCTTGCTAATGATCCCAATTCTGACCCCCTGGTTTGCATCACAGAGGTTTTGAGTTAACTTCCTGGGAGTTGTAACGTTCTGAGTCATAACTTTCGTGTGCCGTGGGAATCTAAAATGAGACTGTTCTTCTGCCAGGCTGTAGGTGAGGGCTCTTTCCTGCTGCACCCCCCCAGTGGATGACGTTCTCTCGTAGCTGAAGCCACTCACTCCCTGCCTCCCCCCTCCCACCATCCCAATCTGCATCTGCCATTTCAACATGTCCTCGTCGTCCTGCTCCTCCTCGGGGGAGACCAGCCCTGAGGATGCACCCCGTGGAGGGGGCACCATTCGCGTCTACCTCCCCAACAAGCAGCGGACAGTGGTGAGGATGGAGCTCCTGCATCTGCTCCCAGTTTACACACTGGTCTGGTTTTGCATGCACAAACAGCTCTGTGCTTAGGAAAATGCACATGGTTGCAATTTAAAAAAAAAAGACTCTCAGCACATTGAAAAATATTCTTCTTCTGGACCAAACTCAAAGGAGACATGTTTCAGAGAATGACTGAAGTATATGTTGCCTTTTGATGCGCACAGTTTTTTGATTGAAGTATTCTGGAAAAGTAGCAGCTTCATAGACTTTTCCCTCCCTGTTTTGATTGTATTGTGTGCTGCCATGTGACCAGGTGAACGTGCGGCCAGGGCAGACGGTTCATGACAGTCTAGATAAGGCCCTCAAAGTGCGCGGCCTCACCCAGGACTGCTGTGCTGTGTTTCGGCTCTTGGAAGGGTAAGTGCGCTCGCTGCAATATTTGGTTATTTATATGAAAAAGTAATAAATTGTATGGGGGCACCTGCTGGGTTTGCTCTGGGTTGTGTGTATACTCAACACCCTTACAGAGTAATTTCACTGTTGTGATGGCTCGTCTGATTGGTTTTAGTCGCAAAAGGCTGACGGAATGGAACACAGACATCACCCCGTTGGTTGGGGAAGAGCTGCTCGTGGAGGTGCTTGATGATGTCCCGGTCGCTATGCACAACTACGTGAGTCAATCACTGCTTCACCGACTCTTTGGGCATAATGGTGAATAACCAATCCTGATCTGCTAAAGCCCGTGTGTTGTCTTTGCAGGTCCGGAAAACCTTCTTTAAGTTAGCGTATTGTGACTTTTGTCACAAGTTTCTGTTTAATGGGTTCAGATGTCAGACCTGTGGCTATAAGTTTCATCAACACTGCAGCAGCAAAGTCCCAACAGTGTGTGTTGACATGGATACTATGACAAAACGGTGAGTCATCTTAGCACTAGGGGCACAGACACAAGTTTTGAAACAATCAGTCAATAAATGTGAGAATCAAAATAATAAACAATATAAATTAATATCAAGTTAAAACAACAAATGAATCAATGTTAAACAAGTGTAGAAGAATGAAAATTCTTTTAAAACGATAAAGAAAAAGAAAAATTCAACGTAGCAGGTGAGGGCAGTTTCTTGAAAATGTTACCACTTGATGTCATCAGATGTTATTCCAGCACACAGGGCATGGTTCATTGGCATCTTGTGGTTTATCTTAACAGGTTAGGTCCACCCAGTTATCCGGACAGTAACGACACAGACGAATGCCCCCAGATATCTATACTAATGATGCCAGACAACTCCATATCACAGAATGATTTAGCCTTAACCCCTGATCCCACTGGGTAAGTCTATTTCCACTTGTTTTCCGTGGGAATCATTCCTGTCTCCAGCAGCACCAGTCTTGTTTTTCGCCACTGTTTGTGATGCACACTGAGAAAGAGCTTTCCCCTGCACCCCCTGCAGGCTGAGCCTCCTGTCCCCCACCTCGGCCTTCCTCTTCCCCATGCCCGGGGCGGACAGCCAGTCCCTGCAGCGGCACCGCTCCACCTCCACGCCCAACGTCCACATGGTCAGCACGGTGCCGGTGGGCGCCAGCATCATAGAGGTGAGAGGGCAGTGCCATTGCCATCTTCATGTCCACAGGCCCATGAGTAAAGCAATAGACACGCACCACATTGCCTGAGATCTAGGTGCTGAACCCCAGAACAGGCCTATACACTGAAGATGCAACACCTGTAAGATGCTCCTGAAAATCTTTAAATACTAACGTTTTGGGCATTAGTCTTAGGCAGTTTTTGTTCACCTGTGTGGATTCACAAGCATCCACCCCTCGTTGCCTACTTCACGACGCTAATCTGGTTTCTTCCTGTTTGAACGGCTGGCTGCAGCACCGCGATCGCGGAGGCTACCGAGACTCCAGCTACTACTGGGAGGTGCAGTCACGCAGTCCTTTGTCAGACTTAACTGTTGATTGAATGACAGCCTGATAAAGGGTTAACGCCCAAAATGTTACTATTAAAGCAATGCTGAATAGTTCTTCTCAGGTTGGAAGCGTAATTGTCTCTCATTTGAATTACAGAGGGACGGCTCGATCCTCCTAACTTACTTAGTGCGGTTATAGCCCATGGAGGGCGGCAAAGCAAGCAAATTTAAAAGTACCTTCCACCCAATTACAACTTAATGAACCACTAAAACGATTTTGGAAACATTATTTTAAGCTTGAACGAACTACTTAGTGTTATATTAAAAGATTTGTTGGGAGCATAATACAGGTGTTGCGGACATTACCTTTATCTCCGCAGTTTCGTCATGACATGTTTGTCAGGGCCACCGGCACTCCCACATTTACATGCCTGTGTCTGTCACTCCTCCCCCCACTCGTATTCATGTGAACATGTCTGTTTTTTGTTCCTGGTTGCTTTTGGCTTTCATGTTTACAGTGTCATTGTTGTTTTTTTTTTTTAAGTGGTTGTCATTATCTTCATTTTTTTTATTGTCATTGTTGTGTTGTTCTCATAGGATGCACTAAAACTGAACAGCACAATGGGTGAGTTTTTGTTTTGATGTTGATGTCCCTCACCTTTTTAGTTAGTCATCCATGTTCATGTTTGTCAAACACATCTGACACCAAAGTTGTCAAATATGTTTTCCCTTCAAACTACTTAACCACATGTGTAAGTCTGTTCTCTTAGCTACTTAACCACATGTGTAAGTCTGTTCTCTTAGCTACTTAACCACATGTGTAAGTCTGTTCTCTTAGCTACTTAACCACATGTGTAAGTCTGTTCTCTTAGCTGTTTAACCACATGTGTAAGTCTGTTCTCTTAGCTGTTTAACCACATGTGTAAGTCTGTTCTCTTAGCTACTTAACCACATGTGTAAGTCTATTCTCTTAGCTACTTAACCACATGTGTAAGTCTATTCTCTTAGCTACTTAACCACATGTGTAAGTCTATTCTCTTAGCTACTTAACCACATGTGTAAGTCTATTCTCTTAGCTACTTAACCACATGTGTAAGTCTGTTCTCTTAGCTACTTAACCACATGTGTAAGTCTATTCTCTTAGCTGTTTAACCACATGTGTAAGTCTATTCTCTTAGCTGTTTAACCACATGTGTAAGTCTGTTCTCTTAGCTGTTTAACCACATGTGTAAGTCTGTTCTCTTAGCTGTTTAACCACATGTGTAAGTCTGTTCTCTTAGCTACTTAACCACATGTGTAAGTCTGTTCTCTTAGCTACTTAACCACATGTGTAAGTCTGTTCTCTTAGCTGTTTAACCACATGTGTAAGTCTATTCTCTTAGCTACTTAACCACATGTGTAAGTCTATTCTCTTAGCTACTTAACCACATTTGTAAGTCTGTTCTCTTAGCTACTTAACCACATGTGTAAGTCTATTCTCTTAGCTGTTTAACCACATGTGTAAGTCTATTCTCTTAGCTGTTTAACCACATGTGTAAGTCTGTTCTCTTAGCTGTTTAACCACATGTGTAAGTCTGTTCTCTTAGCTGTTTAACCACATGTGTAAGTCTGTTCTCTTAGCTACTTAACCACATGTGTAAGTCTGTTCTCTTAGCTACTTAACCACATGTGTAAGTCTGTTCTCTTAGCTGTTTAACCACATGTGTAAGTCTATTCTCTTAGCTACTTAACCACATGTGTAAGTCTATTCTCTTAGCTACTTAACCAGATGTGTAAGTCTATTCTCTTAGCTACTTAACCACATGTGTAAGTCTATTCTCTTAGCTACTTAACCACATGTGTAAGTCTATTCTCTTAGCTACTTAACCACATGTGTAAGTCTATTCTCTTAGCTACTTAACCACATGTGTAAGTCTATTCTCTTAGCTACTTAACCACATGTGTAAGTCTATTCTCTTAGCTACTTACCCACATGTGTAAGTCTATTCTCTTAGCTACTTAACCACATGTGTAAGTCTGTTCTCTTAGCTACTTAACCACATGTGTAAGTCTGTTCTCTTAGCTACTTAACCACATGTGTAAGTCTATTCTCTTAGCTACTTAACCACATGTGTAAGTCTGTTCTCTTAGCTACTTAACCACATGTGTAAGTCTGTTCTCTTAGCTACTTAACCACATGTGTAAGTCTGTTCTCTTAGCTACTTAACCACATGTGTAAGTCTGTTCTCTTAGCTACTTAACCACATGTGTAAGTCTGTTCTCTTTGCTACTTAACCACATGTGTAAGTCTATTCTCTTAGCTACTTAACCACATGTGTAAGTCTGTTCTCTTAGCTACTTAACCACATGTGTAAGTCTGTTCTCTTAGCTGTTTAACACGATAACATTCTTAGAGCTGCATAACTAACCAGAACACTATGCCTTTGCCGAATCTGTTTTGATTTCATATTTTTGTAGCTGTGTAATTCTGCTTAAACCCATTGCTTAGCCTTTGAAATAGGGCTTAGCAAGCAAACCCAACAACAGGACGCTTGACGCAGGACTCAGGAAATCATAGAATAATGACAATAAAACCTAAAGTGCTAAGTGTTCTCCCAAACAATTGTATGTTAGAATACATTCTGTGTATCAGGCTTAAATCTCTTTTACCTAGGAGCACAAATATGTTGTGTTTACACAGCATGTCTTGCAGTTTATAGTTTTTCTTCTTGCAGTTAACAGTTTTGGTTTTGAGAACACGAGTGTGTGGTTAGCCAAACTGTGGCCTGTGTTGGTTTCCATGAGTCATGTTCCCATGTGCATCAGGACCAGAGACCTCCCCCAAGCTCTCCACCAGCCCCCCTTCTCTGGGCTCTCCTGGCCGCCGACCCCCCAAGTCCCCCTCAGAGCACAAGGAGCGCAAACCGTCCTCTTCCGACGACAAAAAGAAAGTGGTTAGTGTGTCTTACTTACTTTCTTACTTACTTCCTCCTATCTTGAGTGGTTTATGTCTCCCAGAAAGTGGCCAGCCTCTCTAGATCTCCTCGATTGCCTGCACTCCATCAAAGATGGGATGTGTGGTAATTATTTGCAGCTTAATTCAGACAAGACTGAGGTCTTAGTCATTGCGAATAACAACATCAATAGCACTGTTAAGCAATGTCTGGGCCCCTTCTTGCCTGCTGTTTGCCCGAGTCTGAGAAACCTTTGGGGTGATATTAGAGTGATTTGATTAAGTCCCTGTCGTTTGACTCACATGCCAAAACAGCTGGCCAGATCATGTTTTTTTCCACCTGTGTAACATTAGCAAGCGCATAACAAGATCTGCGTAACATTAGCACGGAGCGTTTGAATCCATTGCACCCAGTTTATGCAATGCCCTTCCCACCCAGCTCAGGTTTGCTGTGACTGTAGACAGCTTTAAGAGCCAGTTAAAGACCCACCTCTACAGACAGGCATTTGGGTAGATCCTCCTCTCTGTAGTTTTGTTCTATGTTTGTGCTTTTCTGTTATATATATTTTTATATGCCATGTAAAGCACTTTTGTTACTTTTTTTACTTTGTCACTTTTTTAACGTAATTTGTATCTGTCTTGTAAAGCACTTACTTACCTACGTCACAAAAGCACCTCTACAAACATGGTTCTTTCTGTCTTTTTTCCTCATTTATTTTGTCGGGGCAATGTGCAATTAAATCCTAAATGTAAAACATTTGATGCCCCACACCAGATTCAGCCTTAGGCAGTTTTTGTTCACCTGTGTGGATTCACAAGCATCCACCCCTCGTTGCCTACTTCACGACGCTAATCTGGTTTCTTCCTGTTTGAACGGCTGGCTGCAGCACCGCGATCGCGGAGGCTACCGAGACTCCAGCTACTACTGGGAGGTGCAGTCACGCGAGGTGCACATGCTGAAGAGGATCGGGGCGGGCTCCTTCGGAACCGTCTACAAGGGCAAGTGGCACGGCGACGTGGCCGTCAAGATCCTCAAGGTGACGCAGCCCACCCCCGAGCAGCTGCAGGCCTTCAAGAACGAGATGCAGGTCCTACGGTGAGAGCCAGCTACGTGGATCCTCGTATGCAAGCTAGACAAACAGTGGGGTGCATATTTTCAGTTGCCTCCAAATGATCTGAATCAGCAGTATATATTTTTTGCCAGGTCTGTACAACAAACAAGGAATTTGTGTTGGTGCAGGTGCATTAAAATAACATACAGTACAATATAACAGAGCGCACCAAAACACAAAGGCAGCTGTTCGTCGCGCCATATATTATACACTCCAGCAGTAGTAAAATGGAATGAGTTGCATTTGTGGCGAAAAGCCTAATTCACTTCACAAATTGCTGTTGGCATAAGACAGTGGCATAAATAGCCTTGAACATTTTATGTGAGTTGAAGAAAGCCTGACCTTTGCAAACAGGGCCCTCTTGAGTGAGTAATACCATCTGAAATGCCTTCCTTCCTTTGTCTCGCTTATCTCTCCCCTCCCCCCCCCTTTCTTTCTACCTCCTTCTCGGCTGACCTTTACAGAAAGACACGTCACGTCAACATCCTCCTGTTCATGGGCTTCATGACTAAGCCCAACTTCGCCATCATCACGCAGTGGTGTGAGGGCAGCAGCCTGTACCGCCACCTGCACGTCCTGGAGACCAAGTTTGACACCATGCGGCGCATCGATGTGGCTCGCCAGACCGCACAGGGCATGGAGTAAGAGAGCGCGGCCTGGTTGTTTGATCCAACTGACTCACACTAGGGCTTTGACTCCGAACTTCGTTATGTAAGGGGTAACATCCGACGAGGCGTGCATTATACAGTTTTAAGTCAACGAGGTGGAGCCTAAGAACTTCCCGACGCGAAGCGGAGGGAAGTTTGCTCCGCCAAGTTGACTTAAAACTGTATAGTGCACGCCTCGGAGGATGTTACCCCGCTTATGACCCGGTTAATGCCACTCAATTATGTAGAATGTTTTTAAAATAACTCTCAATTAACTTAGAGGGTTAACTTAGACTCAGTTTCGCTACAATGTGGCCTACAATGTAGCCTAATATTTGTAACGTTAAGTAGAGCGCTACGCAGCCTTCAGTCACCAGCCAAATTGGTTGTCAAGGTTACCTTTCATTTGGTAAGGTGATTGCTACTACTCATCAGGAGTTAGCTAGCTTGGATTGAGCAACGCAACACATGCAATACTTATTCCAAAACGTTGATTTATTTGTTATTTTCGGTTTACTATTTTTTTAAGTTCATGGAAATTGAACTCCACATTGCCAAAATTGTGAAGTTTGATAGAGACGGTTACAGTAGGTACGTACATTCTATTGGGTATTGATATGGAACGGTGCTGAAGTTTTAAACTTTTTTGCCAGAACTACTTTCAAGGTGTGCATGATATACGATTTTACTGCATGCCTAGCAACCAATCAGAAAGCAGCACCACGTTCCAGAGGGTCATAATCGAATATAATTCGAATATCTAAAAAATTTGAGATATTCGAATGGCAGCCTTTATTATTCGAACCTGTTATGGGTATTATTTTTTGTAAATATGTTTGCCTGTAAATGTTATTTTCAATTCAGATCGCAAGCTCATTACAGTATTGTTATCATCTGGGCTCTTGTAGGTGAGGTTAGCGTCCTGGTTCGCGCCTATTTTGCATACCAAAACAATGGCCACGCCAGCAACAAGTGCGCCTGGCGAGGAGTTTTAAATCTACACTCCTGACAGTTTGAAAAGCAAGAGTGCGGCGCTTGATACCACACTGTGTGGCGCTACTTTGGCTTCCCAAAGCAAGAGGGAAAAATCACGAGGGAGGACAAAGTGACATGTCGGACTGTTAATTAAAAAACAGTCATCGCACTGTCTTGTTCTTTCAAAAACATCATTGACTAGGTGCACAAAAGATTCCTGTAAG
Source organism: Coilia nasus (assembly GCA_027475355.1). Classification (NCBI taxonomy): domain Eukaryota; kingdom Metazoa; phylum Chordata; class Actinopteri; order Clupeiformes; family Engraulidae; genus Coilia; species Coilia nasus. Next base: position 22,040,050 of record CM050217.1, read on the forward strand.
CTCGTGTATTTCCGATGGAGCATTGAACTGAATACTTACCCAGACACTGAATATCTTGTTTGCTCAATAATAACGATGCATATTTAACACGCATAAATATTTAGCCTTTCGTTCACGTAGTCTATTGACATTGACTGATACACTGCCAACGTAAGTTTGATACCAATATAGGTCTTACTGACGGCATTCAGTGGTCAAAATATTATTAACAAATGTTTGAATATTATTCGAATATTAATATTCATAAACAAACGAACTTCGTATATGATTTTTGAACAAAAGTCAAAGCCCTAACTCACACAGAGAGACAGAGAGAAAGGGAGTTGTGCCAATTAAGTTTATGTGACGGGGTTAAGGAGGGGACATATATCTGAAAGAGTGCATTACTCAAAGTTTGTATGCGCAGACTTTTGTAGCTATCTTATTATGGATAATGTGTAGTTACATTAGTTAGCTTGACCTTGGCTCATCTCTAAGCTGTGCCTCATTTTGGATTGAAATGCTCTAATATGACTTCTTTTCCATTCTTTCCTACTATCTTTCCTTCTCTCAGTTATCTACATGCCAAGAATATAATTCATCGGGACCTGAAATCAAACAGTATCCTCTGGTCTACAAGTTTTTGTGTAATGGTTTGCCTGTCTGATGCACTGATCTTTACCTTCAGTTTCAAACAACTTAAACTGTGGTCTGGGTCAACATGGCCATTGTTCCTTACAGAGTATTTACTTACTAAGTTAGGGAAATATTAAGAAATCCACTCTAAAGAAATAGGGGAAGTGCTCCTTTTCTATAATAATAATAATGATAATAATAATGATAATAATAATAATAATAATTATAATAGTCTTTACTTGTATAGCACAATTCATACAAGATGCAGCTCAAAGTGCTTCACAGTTTGGCAAGAAAAACACAAGACAACATTTCTTCCAGTCCAGTGTCCCTGGAGTGGAGGAACACAATAATGCAATGACGCAGTGACGCAATGACTGCAAGACGTGTTGCTCTTGGTCCCCTCTCTCCCCCCTTGTGCTGCCTTTCTTCCTGAGCTCCTGTGCCAGACATCTTCCTGCACGAGGGCTGGACGGTAAAGATCGGCGACTTTGGCCTGGCCACGGTCAAGTCCCGCTGGAGCGGCTCTCAGCAGGTGGAGCAGCCCAGCGGCTCCATTCTGTGGATGGTGAGTCCAGCAGAACCAACAGCAGGCCACGTGATGACCAGTGCACATCCCCCTTTTATATTGAGAAGAATTGCAACATTTGCATGCAGAGCTTCTCAAGAGTGTGTGTTTCATCTCTGCTCTCTGCACCCACAGGCTCCAGAGGTGATCCGGATGCAGGACACCAACCCCTACACATTCCAGTCAGACGTCTATGGATACGGCGTGGTTCTCTTTGAGCTCATGTCTGGCACTCTGCCTTACTCTAACATCAACAACCGGGATCAGGTGAGTGAGAGGTTAGGCCAGAAGTGCAGCCCAGGCTTGGAACAGTGTAGGGCAGCATAATTGAAGTGCAAGCCATCAGGCCTGCCTAGATACTTCAACGCCACAGATGTTACTGCTGTTTTTTTTGTATATATATAAAGTTGTCTGGAAGGGAAATGTTGCCATTTTGCACTGTTACACTGGTCCAACCTTGCTGCAGTGTTTCTGAAGTCAGAAGCAATCCCAACATAACATTGTGCCTTTTTTGGGGAGAATGCTCATTCGAAATGCTATTTTTTGTGTAAATTGATATGCTGTTGGCATGACTGTTATTTTGGTCAGCTCGTATCTGCTTCAGAAATCCATCATTTAAGAGGGAAATTTCTTTCTTTAACAGTGTAAGCTCTAGGGGCCTAGTTCTCTAAAGAGACTGATAATAGTCCCAAAATGTATACTGTTAAGATTTCAAGTTCCTACACTGCCGCTAATGATTGCAGTTTCGTCTGTCAAACGGGGTAAGATACAGGACTTTCCTCTGTAACCAGTTAAACCTGTTGAGTTCACGAGGGACGGGGTCAGCTGGCCTGTGCAAATTAAATTAAGGCACCACGCAACACCATAAACTCCTGTCCGTTCTCTCACCCCCCAATGCAGATCATCTTCATGGTGGGTCGAGGATACTTGTCACCAGACCTCAGCAAACTGTATGGGAACTGCCCCAAGTCCATGAAGAGGCTCATCGTCGACTGTCTCAAGTTCAAGAGGGACGAGCGGCCTCTATTTCCACAGGTGAGCCACATTTACCAGCACCACGAGGGTCCAGACCAGTTATATTTCAGGAAGAGAGGGTTGTTTTGCTAAGACTCATCATGCTGGCGTGGGCACGTCAAAGTTTGGAGTAGTGATGGTGGTGCATGTAGTAGTGCAGGCAAACACAATGGGCAGCTTGTTGATCTGATCACGTGCTACAGTATGTTTTGAACCAAAAACAGTTGACATTTTCTGTGCCACTGCTGTTGGCTCACAGAAGGTTGTAGATTAACTAGGGTTTTAACCTTTAGGGTTGCTCTGCCATGAAGCGTCTTTTGTTCAGTGGAAACTGTATCTCTTGATGTACGTGTCGTCTGTCGTCTGTAGATCCTGGTGGCCATCGAGCAGGTGCAGGACCTGTTGCCAAAAATCGAGAGGAGTGCCTCGGAGCCCTCCCTGCACCGGGCGGTGCACGCCGAGGACCTCAACCCGCTGCTGTTCCACACCACCAAGCTCATGCCCTTGTGAGGGCACCACGGCACAGTTTGGCCCCAGGGTGATGGAGAGAGTCAGAGAGAGATGCAGAAAGACAGAGAGAGACATGGAGAGAGAGAGAGAGAGAGAGAGAGAGAGAGAGAGAGAGAGAGAGAGAGAGAGAGAGAGAGAGAGAAAGGGGGAGAAAGAGAAAAAAGAAACTTTCTAAGCCCCATCACCTTCCTTCTGGAGCATGCTTGCTGCAGATCCCCTTTAAAACTGCACTGGGTGTTGGCCTCAACAAACACACACAGGCAAACGCATATGAACAGACGCACGTTTTTGGGCATATACATTCGCACACAATTATTGCAGTTGTCAAAGACACATCTGCTCCAGCTTCCTCGGTTTTAACAAAGGGGTTCCTCCATGCTGCAGTAGTGCGTCAGGCTTCTATGTGCTTCATTTTTGCAGATGAAAGCAGAGGGGTTGAGTTGGCTAGGGGCAAGCGATCTTGCTTGCTTGCTTCCTGGAACTCGATGGTGGTGTGCTGGCGTCCTGCTGGCCAAAGTTGTTTAAAGTTTCTTTACCCCCACCACCCCAACCCAATCTGTTGTTTTGGAAAGCAGTTCTTGAGAAAAGACAGAAATGTTTGTCTGGAAGCCCCACTAAAAAAAAATTCAGGGACAACTCGAGTGTTTTGGTATATGGTAATCATTTCATTGCTGTTCCTGGCTGGTTTGCTGATTTGGATGTTTGTTTTGTTTTTTGTTTTTTTGTCCTTTTTTGTTACTTTTATACAGCAGAATGTAAATATCAGTCAAGAGTTTTAATTAGTCCTTTAACATCAGCTAGGTTTTTAACATTGAGCAGTTTTTACATAATCATGTCATTGTGAGCTGCCGTGTTCTCTTCTTTGCTCAAATGCACATGCGTACGAATCCTTATTTTTATTTGGCCGGGTAGAACAGTTACTTTGAAACTCTGTATTCTTTTTTTCTCATTCTGTTTTGGGACCAATTCCAATCCCTGTTCTCCGTTGAGCAGTTGACCTCAAACGAGCACGTCACCCACATCTTGATCTTGTCATTCAGAAGTAACTGTGATTAAGAACTAATCTGGTTTGAGGCGTTATAGATTGTACCAGCCAGCCTCGGCTAATGACCGTGGCTAATGTCCTTTGTGATTGGACAACCTGAAACACATTTAAATGGTGGGCCCAGGGCCTGTGCAGATCATTCCCCCCACGGAGACAGAGACAGTAAGACTTCTGAACTGAACTGAACTGAACTGATGAACAGTTTAACATCATGTGATTTTTGTGAGTGCCTCCAGGAAGCAAAGTGCCCATTCTTGAAGTGAAATGCACATCCTTCAAGTGAAGGGCATATCTTTGCTGCAGACTACACATCCGAGGTGATCAGAATCAAGATAGCATCATGGCACATCTGTATGGTGTGACCTCATTTGGTCAGTGGAATTCATTTTAACATTCCAGCACATTATGCAAGAGAAATGTCTTGTTTTAGTCTTCTTTTCCATGTCTCACTTCTCCAGCCTTTGCAGTTACAAATGTGTATTCATCCTTTGTCTAACTTAGTGCAATATAGGCATGGCTTTTTGTCCGGCACAATAAGGGTAGTCCATCCTTTGTATTTGCCATGATGGCAAAAAAAACCTTCCTGGATGCCAGTAGTAACTCGAGGAGAGTATTGGGACATGTCGGATTCTATTCTCACGGTTATCTGTGTGGGCTTGTCAGGGTTGTGTCGTCAGGTTTTTCTGTTTTAGTTTTGTATGTCTACGACTTACTATTTAAGACTGCATGTGATGCAGACAAAGACGAGGTTTCGCCTCTGATCAGACTTTCTAGAGTAGAGTGGAACAACAGTTTGGGGGGAGGGGAAAGCGCAGCTGTTAGCAAGATGGGGCCCTGTACAGAGTGAGAGAGCCGTCTCTTTAAGACAAAAAAAGGCATTCCATTGACCATACTAGCAGCCATTTATTTTCTCTGTTTTGCTGCTTGCTTCTTTTAAAAGCTCAGTGATGAGATCTGTGCAGTGCGGGTGATATTGAGATTGGGGGAGAGACAGAATGAGACACTGTGAGCATAGCAGCTCTGACAGTCGCCTCTTCCCTCATCCTCTCCTCTGCAGTTGCTGCAAAGGCTGTGCACACAGACTTGCTAGTAGGGCAGACTTCAGATCTGGAGATGGGGCTTGTAGCTGACTGCTTTTGCATGTTGCTGTGTCTGGTTGTTTTTTTTTCTCTTAAATACATTGTACAGGCACTTTGCATAACACACATAAAGAATGACCACTTAGAAGGCACCTTCTTATCCTCAAGGATGCACAAATGTCCAGATAGACATTTTTTTAAGACGCTCTGTCTAAGTGGCATGGTGTCGATTATTGTAAATGAAAGCTGTAACATGATTTGCTGTAACATGGAGGTTTGTGGGTTTTCTGTTCGACTTGAGTCAGTGGGGTCTGAATTATTGAAAGTGCTTTCAGTTATTCCTTTTCATCGGTTGACTGTAATGACGACATGCTATTTTGGCTCGTCAGTGTGGGAAAGACAGAGAGAGAGAGCAGCTCCAAATGTCCTATGTGTTCACAGTGCTTCTCCTTTCCTAGCCTCTGTGTCTAGCAAACTGTCTGTTTCTCCAGCAGCACCATGTTGACACCTCAACCACTACATTATCAAAACAGCTGTGCTGGCCAGCGCAGCAGTTGTAGAGACCAACAACGTCACACATCCACGAAACCTGCTGTTGTTTAGGTCGTCCTAGCAACAGACCTGTTGCATGGTACCAGTGATCAAACTAAGAAGGCAGGTTTGTCATTCCTGGTGTTTATTAAGGGAATACAAAGGACACGGTCGCACTGTGCAACCGTAATGTTGATGTGCTACTATTTTTATCAGCAGTCCAACTGCGGAAACGGGCAACTTCAAGCCACAAGGGGGCACTGTTGCGAGCATGGCCTTCCCTTTTTAAGCCTTGATGTTGCATGAGATGGACCAAGTGTGTGCGTGTGGTGTGCGTATCTGAAACCTGTGGGGTCTAACCACACGCTCTGTGCATATATAAATTTAGATGCCAGCAGCAGAGCTGAGGTTGTGCTTTTTTGTGACAGCATTTTTGGCATCAGCCTCAAATGCAGAGGGAAGAAAAAAACTAAAAGGTTTGTTCTGTGCTTAATTTATTGGTCAGAATGTTACAGAACACACAACTGGCACTGCATTTATTGTAGAAATGTAGGTTGTAATCTATGGATTATGGATTAATGTAGGTTGTAATCTATGGATTATTTTGTCTTAGAGATGGTGCTGGGTACCCTCTTTAAAATGCTTCATTTTAAGAAGATGGCTACAGTCAATTATAAATAGCTTTTGATGGACATCGAAGCATGTTCAGAGACTATGAGTGAATCCCCTACTATTTATTGCCTGAAGTTAGGTGATTATAGATATGAATCCTTCCATGATGTCAGCTGGCTGGGGACAAACAGGCCCTGAGGGAATCAAAGTGTGTAGGCTGAGACTTTTGACACGAAGGCCTCCAGGGACTAGAGATGGGTTGTTGCTGTCTGCATGTGTCTCCCTTTCCTTAAACAAGGATGAACATTCCTCATCACCCTTTCCACGCATTCCAAAACTCCAAAAAAGAGAGTCCTGGATGGAATTGTCCACGTGGCTTGTAGAAAAGGGAAGGAAGCAGCATTTCTGCATGATGGCACCAAAACAAATCCATAGGCACAAAGTTGAACTCCCAATATCATACATCTTGCACGTGTAACTGTAGCGTACTGTATAGTGTTTTTATATTTAAGCATTGCATTAAGAGGCACAATAGGTCAGATGCGCGCAGACAAGATACAAAAAAATGGGAGTCAGATGATGGTGCACAACATTGTGTTCCTTTACAGGGTTGTTGTTTTCAGTGTTGAAAGCGTTGAGAAAGAAATACATCATGTACTTTCAGATCTGTGTTGAAGTGATGTATTCATTTGATTCTGCCATATGACCTTAATACCACCTATACTAGACTATTGAAGAGCTTCCAAATGAATGAAATTCCTCGTTGAAATATAACTGTACCAGGCATATACATCCAAGGATTTAGAGGGCAAATCCTGACTCGGTTGACACTTTATTTATCTTTCCTTTCCTTTCCTTTCATTTTGAGCAGAGAAGAGAGTGGTTGGTCAATTAATGTGTTGACATAGTAATTTTAGGCAAATTTCAGTAATTTTGTGTGTATAGTTTAAAAGAATTTTCTGGGGTGTTCTGTGTGGAATAGCGGTTGTACTCTGCTGTGTACAGTTACATTTTTTTTAATTACAAAATTGTACTTGTTTCTATTTTTTGTGTGACGGTTTAAGAAAAAAAGAACAAAATTATTTTAAAAATGTAAAGGAAATCTTAGTATTTTTTTAGGGGTTTTTTGTCTTAAAGATGGAGGAGACAGGATTTTATTCTTGAAATAAAACTGTGGACTGATGATGTAGCTTTGCCCTTTTTTGTGTACGGATGTGTGTGTGTGTGTGTCTGTGCATTTCAGACATATGACACCGTAGATGGTCAACAGTGAGTGGTTTGACACACACACTGCATGAAATAAGCATGGCTTGATGATGACTGGTGTTACAGACACAGCACTGACCTTTGTGTTCCATTTTACATCCTAAGTCAAATTAAGAGTGGTAGATATTATTACATTACACTTAGCAGATGTTTACCCAAAGCAACTTGCAATGAAGGGCACAAATTAGGATGTACCGTGAGTCCAGTAGTACCTTTTTCGTGATGAACATGTGACGCCATCTAAAGTTGAACTAACGAACAAGTGTTCCTAGTGGTATCTATGGATACAAGTCGGGACTTTCTCAGACAAAACATCCCCCACCCTCTCTGACATGCACTTCCTGTCAAAGCCGCAGTAGAGATGAAGTGAAACGATGTAGAGAGGTGAAAATGAAGAACTGAGCGCCCCACACGGGTGGAATGGGTGAACTGAATGAGACGGGAAGCTTTGAATGTCGTAATGCGTACTGGAGACACATTTGGATTTTGGGCGTTTGTGTTTTGGAGTCAAAGTATGTTTATTTTAATTTGTCAGATAAATGGCCGTGGCAATGTTAAGGCAATACTGGGAAATATACAGGTACATGCAAGACAAAGGCACAGATAATGTACAGAATCAGCAGTCCCAATAATGTATTTCAGGGCAGACCACAACCCCACCCCCATGCACCCTTCCTCTACTAGTTTCTATTTTCCTCTTAAACTAAGGCCTGTAAGTGTGATCCATTTAGGAACACACAGTGAACACTTGGCATGTGTGTGCGTTTTTCTGAAGAAACTCCCAAGACATTTTCTACCAGTATGCTATTAATGTGCACATGGTCTTTCCAACATAGCAAGCTTATTAAACAAAATGCCTCTGTAATGACTGGTTATTGACTGGGTAACAATATACTGTTATTCTGACGATTCTTATCTGGCACACAAGTCATAATACTCAAGGCAGTTGACATGAGGGTGACACAATTGATATTATCCTTAACAAAATAGATGAACTAATAGAAAGCACTGAATGAACTAATAGACCATCACCAGCAGTCATGTATTTTTCTTTGTAAACAAACAGGTAGCACACATTACTGGCTGAATAGGTAACTAGGTTAAAGATCCATCAAATGAAATATCTATCATTCAAACACTGAGGAGTGACACTCCATTTCTGGAGTTCCAACAAGATGGTACAAATTACCTACACAGTTTGAATTCCAAATTTCAGCACAGTTTTGGCCCAAGATACCAAATTAGTTCTAAATTTGCACACATCCCTTTTTATGCGACGCGTAGACTGCAGGTTGCAGTCTTTTCACATCTGTTCTGAACAGGTCTTCACATCTTGTACCCCAATCCAGAGCGGCTTATGTGGCAGAAGAGTGTCATTGAGAAGCACATGCCCAGGACCTAAACACAGAGACGCTGTCGTGAGAACCAGAATGAAAATGGCAGACATCTGAGTGCTTTTTCTTTGGACCGACCAAGTTTCATTGCAGGTTCATGTGACCTTTATTTTCAGTATGTTAAAATAGCCATGTTCTTGTGGGCTGCAGCCACATAAGAAATGTAAACTAATCATACGAAACACTAAGACCAAGGTCAAGGTAAGTCCCATTTATAATCTGTATGGTGTTCATAATGACAATAACAATACTTAATACATAGGGACAAAATGGTAATACTTAATATTATCCCACTGTGTTGAGAATAAAATACTTAATATTACTGTTTTAATACACAGCACTGGTTTGTCATCTGACCATACCTCGATACTGCAGACCACAATGACACCAATACCAGTGTTAAGCAGATTGTCTTCAAACCAGGTCCTCATCTTTTTGTAACAGCCCTGACATGAACAAGAAACAGTACTATTGGGATCTTTGAAAAATCAAGTTATCATAGTAAAACAATCTTAGCTTATTGGATCAATTTAGGTATGAACACAGGTAATGATCATTTGTGAAACTAGTAAGTAATTACTAGGCTATGAACTGCTAGGAAGCATGATGGGGGGCATTTTCATAATGTAAAAAAAAACCCTTGACAAAAACAAGTAGTTACTAAATGAGAAACAGAAACCCCCAAACATACACACACACACACACTCTCAGTAAGAGGGGAGGAAATAAAACTTATTCTAGCCAAATGATGCCATACCTCTGTCCAGTACTCTTTGCACTCGTCATTCTGGCAGCATGATTTAGGTACATCATTCTTCCAGTCTGTCGCATTCTCCACCCCACAGCAGTGAAACTGTGTGCCAATGAGCCGACAAGAACATCATCAGCACTCACAAACACACCTGTATTACACATGACAGACAGACACAGAATTGGACGAGGGAAAGAAAAACCTTACCGTGGTCTGGATGAAGTCCCAGTCACTGGCAATTACTTTGACAGTTTCATTTCGAGGTCCTCTAGCTTCATCCAAGCTTTGGTGTAGGTCCTTCACAATCAGGTTATCAATCTGAAGCCACAGTGAACAACCAAACAAAACAAACACACAAAACAAACATGGCTGACGTTAGTGGACAGTGTCATCACTGAAGGCTACTTCGGTTCAGGCACTAGGGTATTCCTAAACCCAGTTCATACTATCGGCACCAACGTTGAACTATAGGTAAAGTGTCAAATGCACAGACACTATTACTTAACATTCCTAGGCAAATATAAGCATATAAATAGCAGTGTGGCTCTGTGTTCTTTCAGGGCTTGTAAACACTGACCACTGTTGTCATTTTCAGATACGTACATATTTTGCCCATTTTGGCTGCTGGAGTACTTACATCTTTTTCATAGACAAGGAGGATACAGGCTCCAGCCAGTTCCACCAGCATCACAACAAATAACAAGATGAAAAACTACAAGAGAATAAATAAATCGTTATTCTACAGTCATCACAAACAGCATCAACACTGATATTGGTACAAATAACATTCTGCTGGACTATAAAGCCTGTAAATACACAACAATAAACCCTTCGCATCATGTGTGGGCACTTTAACAGCCCTCTTACCGATGTTCGCCCTTCAAAATGTCTGTATGTGTATAGGGGTGTCTGTAGATATCTGTACGTGTATGTTGGTGTCTGTACATGTACAGTATGTTGGTGTCTGTAGGTGTATGTAGGTGTCTGTAGGTGTATGCAGGTGTCTGTAGGTGTATGCAGGTGTCTGTAGGTGTATGCAGGTGTCTGTAGGTGTATGCGGGTGACTGTACATGTATGGATGTATCTGTACATATATATGGGTGTGTCTGCACTTGTATGGGTGTACATGTACATGTATGTTGGTGTCTGTACGTGTCTGTAAGTGTATGGGGGTGTCAGTAGGTGAATGGGTGTGTCTGTATGTGGGTGTGTCTGTACATGTATGTTTGGTGTCCGTACGTGTCTGTAAGTGTATGGGGGTGTTTGTATGTGTATGGGGGTGTCTGTAGGTGAATGGGTGTGTTTGTACATGTATGGAGGTATCTGTGGTGTATGGGTGTGTCTGTATGTGTTTGGGTGTGTCTGTACATGTATGTTTGGTGTCCGTACGTGTCTGTAAGTGTATGGGGGTATCTGTGGTTTATGGGTATGTCTGTATGTGTATGGATGTATCTGTGGTGTATGGGTGTGTTTGTATGTGTATGGAGGTATCTGTGGTGTATGGGTATGTCTGTTTGTGTTTGGAGGTGTCTGTAAGTGCATGGGCGTATTTTCTAGTCACCGTGATGAGGAGGCAGCGGTTCTCCTTGTAGGCACCCAGAAAGCCCAGGAAGGAGATGCATGTAATGGTGATGCCGGTGATGAAGAGGATGCTGGTGACGCTCATGAAGGGCAGAGAGGGGAGTAGTGATGACACCTTGGTCTGTGTCATCATGAATATCCCAAAGCCAAACAATGCTGCTCCACAAACCTAACACAACCAGGTTGCACATACTGGGATGTTACCAGCCATCACTTCACAACATTAATACGTCTAGAAGGGGTTATTATCGGAGAGCATTGATAACAATAAACACTAATGCTATTTCTATTTGTTTTTTTGTTTTTTTAATTCCTCACAGGTTGGTTGATAGGGTGATACTTTGATTTTTAATAGTTGAATAAAAATAAATGTAACATATGAAACTGTGTAAGAATAAGTATACAATTTAGTGCGAATAAAAACAGGCCTGGAAATACATACAAAAAATAAGAAGTTGGCGACACACATAGTGTACTTCAAACACTTGAGGCAAGACATCTTCGCTTGTTCAGTTCTGTATGGTGGAAAAAAAAAGCACATCAGATGTTGCCAAAGAGTCCAGTACATCCTGCCATGACATGTGCATGATTTAGTTGCAGATATTAACCGTCCACCCCCCTGTCCACCCCCCCCCCCCCCCACACACACACACACTCACACTGCATGCACATTGCATGCCATGCAAAAATAAGTTTGGGATTTTTATGAGTCAGACGTTTAGTTTCCCCTTTCTCTTGAAAAATGTTGAAGCTTGTATAACTTCCAAGCATAAGGCCCTCACCCTGTGCTTGTAGCTTCCTGTAAACATCTACAGAAGGAAATAGACCTGTCTACATTTGCACATACAACCAGATCAGCTTCTAAGAATAGAATCAATGGGTACATATTTTGATGGGGTTTTACACATTTTGGTTCACAGTTCTGTTTTCACCAAGTCAAGAATTAACTTGTGAAGAGAGAAAGAGCAAATATTTATCACAGATCTCTTTCCCTTTTTTAAAAAGTGTAACTAATCAAAACCTGGTTGGTAACATGTTAGATATATTGCTATTTACATTAAATACCATTACATTACATTCCAAAACAGGCCAAAACCACATTATCCTTAAAGAGTCACCTCAGGTGCAAGGTTTTTCCATTTCTGTGAGTTTTGTAAAACTTCCTGTAACCTTACAAAAGATCAATATGTAATTCAAATGACAAAAAAACAGAACACCTTGAAGAACAGAAAAAAGAAGCCCCACTATAGGTAAGGAAGGTAATTCATAAGCAAAACACAGTCTTACCTCCTTTCCTAAAACACGTTTGTTTTGGTAAACCACGCCAAAAAACACCCAAAGTAGTTAAAGTCCAAATGTGAAGACAACGGAAAATGGCACCCTTTGCGTTGCTGGTCACACTCAGTTTAGTCAACTTTTGGTGCGTCACTGTGCATCAGTTGACATGACTTCCTTCACCAGAGAACCGGATGTGAGCATAGCAGAAGTAGAAGGCAGAGCCGCACAAAGGTAACTGATAGCAGCAGAAAGTAGCTGGTGGTCTGCGAGGAGGATGCTTGTTGCATGTTGTTTTAAGGTTGTGTAAGTTCCTCTTCATATTTCATATAGGTACTTTGAGTCAAATGTCAAACAAACCAGGAAACAGCCCACACTTTGAGTAATTTTAAATGTTTTTAAATTGAAAATGTTCATCTGCCAAGCTTGTTATATCATCCCAAGAGAAAAGAAATCAGTGGCAATTTGATACATACATATATATAAATATGTATAAATTATACATACCACATCACAAAACGCATAAAAACATCAATTATATTTGTACTTACAGTTAAAGGGAATTTACTTAAAACCTGTAGAATCTTACATGAAGTTGTTAGAACTATTTCCTATTCCCTACGAATTACATTCAAACTCTGGGAAATACTGTCTGACACATTCTCACATCATCTCAGCCAAATGGCTCACTTTAGTTCATGGCATGTTTAATGCATGAAACAGAAACAAGGAACAGGAACAGTTATTACATACTTCTACTATACGTTAGTGTGACTCACATCACATACAGACTTCATCCCACACAAACTGAACTTGAGGTTTTGTGACGTCACATACAGTGTACAGACTTCATCCCACACAAACTGAACTTTAGGTTTTATGACGTCACATAGAGTGTACAGACTTCATCCCACACAAACTGGACTTGAGGTTTTCCATCACATATATCCCCGTCCAGTCCTTCGGAAGTGGCACATGATTGGGCACGAGATGAATATGCAAATTGTCTAAAAAGGTGGAAACACTGCACATTAACGCCTACTCTGTTCATTATTTATGGAATGCCTTATTGGTAAGAGAGAGGAGCACAGAGTAGGGCTACATTTAGCGTGCTTGACACATACCTGTAGAATGGCAATAGTCACAACTCCAGCACCGATGCTCAGGAAGTTCATTTTAAACCAGGCCCTGAGTTTCCCAAGACAGCCCTGGAAACGAGAGGAAGGGACAAGGCAGTGGGTAAGAGTCAAACTTTCCTCCATTTCAACTGCACTGAAAGAGCATTCTTGTTTTATCACTTTCTCATTTTACCTTTTCTTTTTATACCATGTTGTCTTAGCTTTGCTTGAACAGCATGTTGGTCAACAGTTGTTGTTTTTAAAAGTGCTTCATTAATGTACTTGACTTGCACTGTTGCACAAGTGTGACAGCAGAGCAGCATGCACAGAGTTGCCAACACGGGGGGAAACCTGGAATGATTGTGGCGGCCCAGTATTGACGGGTCCCCTCTTTGAGGAACACTGTTACTGGTAATATTATCATTAATAATAGGAGGGCCTAAAAAGGATGTTTTCTCATAGGTCCCAACTAGTGGTGTGTTCAAAATATCGATATGGCAATACATCGTTGTGGGCCTCTTCACAATACATGTATCGTTACGGAGGGGTCAGTATCGATATTTCACATTTATTCATCATTCATTCATCATTCAGAATTCATATTTATTTATTGTCACTCCTTTTTACATTTCTTTGTCCTACATTTACAGCTGAGAGAAGTGTTTTAAAACCAGATCATGTAGATCAACTGTTGTTGTTATTGCCACTGTTTATGAGTTCAAAGGCAGCATTACATTGTAACTGCACTGCAGTCTGGCATTTTTGCTATCCAGCATAATAAAAAAATCATTTGGGTATACATATGACTGGTTTCTTAAAAAATGCATGTAAAGTAATGTAAAATATTGGGATATGTATTGCCTTGAAGGTCATGTATTGGGATGCACATGTATCGCAATACGTGATACGTATTGTATCGTGAGGTTGTTGGCAATACCCTAGCCTGGGTGTGCCCATACTGCCTGTGACGCTGCATTTACATTTCGCGAGCAAGTCAGTCTGGCCAAGCTGCCTATCTAAACCATTTCTGCTCAGTCCTCAGATAGGGGGCCAATGAAAATCGAGCATTTCAAAAGGCAATGACGCGGTAGTTTGGCGACCGGAAATCTATCTCAGTCAGTCACAGTCAGTCAGTGTGTACATGGCGAACATGGAGCAGCAGATTTCAATGCATCTGTAGCTGCTGCTTAGGACGAATTCAAAGGGAAGTTCTATATGAAAAAGGAGCAAAGGGCAGCCCTTGAAGCATTTGTTGCGGGAAAGGGCGTTTTTGCAATGCTACCGACCGGCTTCAGTAAAAGTTTAATTTATCAGTTAGCTCCGCTGGTAGCCAAGTCCATTGAGCTTTGCGAGGACGCTGTTGTTGTGGTCATTTCGCCTTTGACCGCACTGATTCGTTTTTCGAATATCAATATTAAATGGCCAACACCAGCCACTCTCATGTTCACCTCACAAGTCCGACAAAAATCATTTAACGCCATTTCTATATGACTACAGGCTACTACTACTTTTTGTGTGGATCAAGCAGTTTCTTCTGCTGGGGTATACGTCAGAGGGCAGAGGGGTGTGATTGATTGAAGCTTCGTCCAGTAGCAAACAGAGGCATTTGAAAGAGGCGGGTTAAGCCCGCCTTCTGAGAAATGGGTTTACAACACAGCTTGGCCAGACCAATGCTTGCAGAGCATTGACAAGTCGCGATAGCCAGGCTAGCAATACCCAGCCCTAGTCCCAACATTTCTAGTAGCGCCCCTAAGAACAGCTATGCCAAATGGCACAAGAAAATGTCATGATAATGTAACTACTAGGTGCTCTACTTACCACCTCCCATGGGATGATGGGGAAAATATTGCAGGAGTCCTGAATGCAGCATGAGATGGGAAGGTGGCCATCCCAATCCGATGGCCCATACACCCCACAACACTCAAACTAGGGAAAGAAGAAAAGGGGAATTCCAAAGACATGCAAATACACATGCAAGTCAAGACAAGACAAAAGCTTACATGCACTCTCAACTTATCACCTTGAAATTACTCTGTAGTTCCTGTTTGCAGTAGCTTGTTTTTCTTTGTATGTATGTTTAGCTGTATGTCGCTTTCGATAAAGCATCTTCTTCTGCAAGTGTAATGTATGGTAACACTTTATTTTAAGGTTACTTTTATAGTGTATCTAATGTAACACAATGTAATATTATGTACTTACACTGTACATAACTAACACTAACTTTAAGGTACAGTGGAAGTACACAATGTTACATATTGTTACAAACTTTGTTACACTGTACTTCATTGTGTTACAGGGACCGTAAACTGAAGTTTAACCTAATGCAGTGTAAAACATCATGAATATGACTTGGCAATCTAAAGAGAGCATTTAAATAGCTGGAAGAGTGTGTGTGGCAGTGTGTGGCTAATGTACACTTACCCTTGCTTGGATGGAATGGAACTCATCTTTTAGTGTCTGATTTCCCCTGTCGGATGATTGTTTGTAGTTGTCGAGAGCACGTGCAAAATCAGCCTCAAAGTACCTGTCGATCTGGGAGAGCACAGAAAACAGCCATCTCATGGCAGCGTCTTGCAGCAGTGTAAAGTCAAAGACACGCACATCCTAGTCTAAAAGTCTGGGTGCTGGGCTACAGAACAGGCTCATACAGTGGAAAAGATGAAGTTTGCAACACCACGAATATGCTCCCAACAATTTTTTAATAGTAACGTATGTGACTTATATGCTATCAACAATCTGTTAATAGCAACGTATTATAACACTAGATAAAGTTGGTCTAGTAGGTTACAAACTTAAATGTGGTTGTGGGCAAGGAAAGATAGCTCAAAGAATCAGGAATATTTAATTACTTCCCTTTATTGAATTCAATCTCCCTATATGGAGCCGCCTTCCATCTACATATCCTTCCAGCCTTAAAGGAGAACTTTGGTGTAAAATGAAAATTGGCATGTTAAAACATCATACCGAGTTGGTATGTGTACGGAGGAGCAAAATTGATTTAGCCTGTTGCATTCAGAGTTTACCTATTTTTTATAGTTTGACCCAGAAGGCTAACAATAGAAGTGGTAGGTGCCCTTAGACGAAGCATGACGACTATGCTATTTTTAAACCATTAAAACAGCTCAAAGAAACTCCACATTCCATTGGTAGTACAACAAAGGCTCTGGCATTCAAAACGAACCACTGAGAATATTGTAAATGTACACAACGTTTATTTAAAAAGCTGTTCTTACATGTAGTCGTTTGCAGTTGTTTCTCGTTGCCGCCATGATGAAAGTCCAAACAAGTTGATTGTACTACCTCTCCTCCTATTCTATGGTTCGTGTTCGTCAATCGACCTGTGCAGACTTTCATCATGGCGGCAACGAGAAACTACAGCAAGGTACTGCTTGTCAAAACTGTTTTATTAATAAATGTTGTGTACACTTACAAAGTTCTCAGTGCCTCGTTTTTAATGTCAGGGCCTTTGTTGTACTACCGATGGAGTGTGGAGTTTCTTCGAGCTGTTTTAATGGTTTAAAAATAGCGTAGCCGTCATGCTTCGTCTAAGGGCACCTACCACTTCCATTGTTAGCCTTCTGGGACAAACGATAAAAAATAGTTAAACTCTGAATGCAACAGGCTATATCAATTTTGCTCCTCCGTACACATACCAACTCGGTATGATGTTTAAAAATGCCAATTTTTATTTTACACCGAAGTTCTCCTTTAAGTATATTTTCCTCACATTACTTAGCACAAATCATTCTTAATAACTAATCTAACATCAATAACAAACCTCCTCTTACAAGATATTATTAAGATGCTACAAACAATGTTTTAATGGTAACATATGTTACTACATTAATATACTTCCAACAAAATTTTAATAGTAAGGTATGTTACTAATATGCTCCCAAAAATCTTAATAGTAACATACATAACTATTAAAAGATCGTTGGGAGCATATTACTGCAACACCACAGGAGTGCATAAAATGTCACTGCCCCTAAACACTGTTTTGATTAAACCTGCAGTGGAATGACATAATTGTCTCACCTCTCGCTCAACCACCAGAAAGATGCATGCCATGGCCAGCTCCGTCAGCACCAAGAGGAACAATGCAATATAAAACTGTCATGGAAGCAAATGCGACATGAAAACACAGACAGTAGATGGGTTAAGTGCAATCAAAGCATTGTGTTACACTGTGCTTCTCTCAGCATTTATTTGGACTCAGAAGCATACACTCTATGCTGTATAAAGTGCTGCTTAGAAAAACTTTTGAAAAATTAAGGCAATGTGCTACATGAATCTTTTAAAGTTGGTTTATCTTTCACCATTTCTCTTGTATTCTTTTTTCAAGGATAATGAACATTCAATAGCACAAATTAAACCAATAAAAAATACATGCAGCATGTTACCTTAATGTTTCTATGTTTTTGTAAGTACTTTAAAGTATGTTAAAGTTGGTTCTAAACAGCCCTTTTTACATTGTAGAAATCACACAATATGTCTGTCACAGAGCATAGCCTAATGACTAAGTATATAAAAGTACATGGCAGAACACTATGTACAGATTTATTAAGATGCTTAAAAGTTACAAATTCTAAAATTACATTGACTGTGATCAAAACTGCACTTTTACAGGGCACATTTACATGGTTAAAAATGTGTAGGATTCTATGGTGTGAATTCGTCACTCAGAAGAAGGAGGCTGTGCATGCATAGCAAGCTGCAGGCCTGGTGTTAGTTTCAATTCTACATCATGCACATACAAATGGAAGCCACTTTCACCAACACCCTCTGCTTTCACCATGACAACTTGTAATGTCATGCCAAAGGTGTAGCTTGTCAAGGTGTAACACAGGCAACTGTTAGAGGTCCCCAGGCCAGTACGGGGCATTCGGTGCCTGAAAACCTTAAAAACAACATTAGTGGCGATATAGTTTTCAGTGTCGATTTTTTGGCTTGGGGCCCCTACAGACTCTAGAATTGTCTCTGTGGATTGCCACAGCAGTGACGGCACACTCAAAGACTAGCCATTAGGACCAATAAACACAAACCCATAGAGAAGCAATAGGGTCAGAAACTGTGCAGTGCTGTTGCTGATTACACGTCTGTAAAGATTCTCATTCATGCAGGTCAAAAGAGATAAATTGTATCCAAAGGGCTTCTTCTGTTCTGACCTGATGATGGAGAACCAGGAGAGATACCAGAGATACAGTGCATGGTTCTCCATCATCAGGTCAGAACTGAAGAAGCCTTTTGGATGAAAGGTGAAACGTCTTCAAGCTTTAAAAGAAGTGTTGTTGCATACAACTTAGTGCCTTTGCCTGTTGACTTTGACTGCTGGTGACAACTGCCACCAACAACAGCACTCAATGTTTTTTTGTTTGTTTTGTTCTGTCACTGAACTCAAAGGACCATCTGGGCCTGGTGGGACTCAGTGTTGGTGGACAGTAGAAAGTTGGCCTAGGGCAATGATGTGGTAAGTGGCATTGAACAGTAGTCCATTTTGCCAGGACAGTGATGTAGACAGTGGCATGGGACAGTAACCAACTGGCACGTGACAGTAGGGTGAGTGTGGCAAGTCAGAAGGCAAGAAGGGCGAGTGGGCACGTGGCATGTGCCACCACCAACAGCAGCACTGAATGTTTTTTTGTTTGTTTTGCCCCTTCTGGTACTGAAGTGGAAGAACCCTGTGGGCATGGCAGGACTCACGGTGATCAGCATGCAGTGGTTCTCCCTCAGGGAGCCCTGAATGCCCAGGTAGCACACGCAGCACACGATGGCGCCCGTCACTATCAGGCAGTTGGAGGCGTAATGAGGCTTGAAGGTGCTAATGACCGAGCCATACTGGGACTTGAACATCCCGAATATGCCAAACGCCTGGATAAATGCCCCACTGGTCTGTTGTAAACAAACACATAGAATTGCAGAGATTATGATGTAAACAGTTGTGACAATGTGCATAAAACATATAACACTTAAATGTTAAGTGATTGTCCGGTGCTGTAAGTTGTAAGTTAGTAACTGTACAGTCAGTAACTGACGTCACAGTCTGAAACGGCCCTTTAGTTGTGGCTGTGTTTTATCTGTATTCCTACAGTATACATTTGAGTTTCAGCTTTAACCCATATGGAACCAATGAAAGCGTTTAAACAATGTTAAATGAGCAAAATATTATATATTGTATTTATAATGAAAAGCTTTGCAGACAACAGAGGATTAGAAGTGACCTACCCAGCACAGTAAGTGCAGGAACACCATCCATCTCTTCAGGAAGGTGACACAGGAGTGATTCATCTTTCTCAAAAAAAAAACTGCTTATCCCTGAAATTAAATTTAATTTTAGTATTTTGTTGTCCACTGCTTGCCTATCAAGGGCAGTGCTTTCCTGCTCAAGTTATGGTCCTGCCAAAAGTAATGAAGTGACATGAAGTGACTTGGACTGCCTGGAAAAATCTATGTAAAAATAAAAAAAAAATCTATATAAAATCTGGAAAAAACTGAGCTGCAAAAAGTAGTTTAACCTACTTTCTTAAAAACAATAACAACAATAAATCATCACTACAACAAAATATAGATAAAAATGTGTTCAACAGAGATGTACTCCAAGGTATATCTGTTTTTTTTTTTTGCTTGTAAATTTGTGACTTTTTTCTTAGAATATTATCCCTTCTCCTTAAAAACACAGAAGATGGTTCAGTCATTGTACTTGACATTAAAATGATAACCTTTTGTTTACTTTGAGTGTTTAAATACATTTATTTTTAGTTTTTTTGAATGTAAACGACCAGCCACTTGCCCAAATACTAGACTTTGACAATCAATAATGACAACCTGAAAAAGCCAAGGGCTTCACCTAAAAAAATCGATATAAAATCTGGAAAAAACTGAGCTGCAAAAAGTAGTTTAACCTACTTTCTTAAAAACAATAACAACAATAAATCATCACTACAACAAAATATAATTAAAAATGTGTTCAACAGAGATTTGGGCCACTTGCCCAAATACTAGACTTTGACAATCAATAATGACAACCTGAATAAGCCAAGGGCTTCACCTAAAAAAATCTATATAAAATCTGGAAAAAACTGAGCTGCAAAAAGTAGTTTAACCTACTTTCTTAAAAACAATAACAACAATAAATCATCACTATAACAAAATATAGATAAAAATGTGTTCAACAGAGATGTACTCCAAGGTATATCTGTTTTTTTTTTTGCTTGTAAATTTGTGACTTTTTTCTTAGAATATTATCCCTTCTCCTTAAAAACACCGAAGATGGTTCAGTCATTGTACTTGACATTAAAATGATATTAACTGACCCAACTTGTTTCATGTAATGGGTTTGTTGACAGTGTGAGTGTCCTCTCTGCTGTGATGAAAGAGCTGGTGTTTAGAATACAGTGCAGTTTGATATGGAAACACAGGACCTAGTGGTGGAGTTTACTGAGTTAAACTGTTCAGCTAGTAAAATTAAGTAGTTAAGAGTGACTTAAAAAACAAATAATTCTATATAAAATGGAACACTATTTTATAGTTTTATTTTATATGCACTACATGCACACAAAAACTGAAAACCGTTTATATAGACTGCTCGGTGCTAAAATCTACTAAATCGTATTGCAGTCAATTGTTCCATCAATGTGTAAAATTAGGTCTACTTGTACTTCAGTACCTCAAATACCTAAGCAGAACACTGTGCATATTTTATATTATATCATATTATGTTAAAATTAAAACAACTTTATATTGACTTACTTTGTGTAGGACTTTCCTTCGTTACTTCTTGAGTTGGCTGGATTCCTTGAGTATTCTTTCTCAGAGATCATAGACCACACTAACTCCTGGATGTGTTTCACCTCACTGCAGATGTGCACTGACCGCAGACGGCTTCAGTCTGAACAAAAGGAGAAACACGCACACACACCCCACCTCCTTTCCACCTGCGAGCTATTATTGCTTGAAAGACTCCCTCAGAAAAACAAGTAGTTAGAAAACAAGCTGTCCATTCTTATTCATGAGCCTACCTGAATTCAGTAAGAATGAATCTGCTTAATGGTAAAACATACAGATGACATTTAATGTTTACAAAGACTACAAGCACATTCAGACTGCACACTCACACCCGAATAGGTCATTCACACACTAATTTATGGGAGTGTGGCAAGGGAGGAAAGGTAAGGAGAGTGAGCACATGGTCAACCTTTAAGCCATCTCTCAAACACTCTCAAAGTCTTTTAACATTTACATACAGTTGGCCTGTGAGAAACACCCTTGACACTTATACAAAGGAAGTACTGAGTTCACCGTTAGGAGTCTTGGAATACTTTGCAAGAACACAGGAGGAAAGAGGACTCCAAGGCATTTAATTACGGAAAATCACCTTTAAAATTTTTACTTAGAAGATTTGATAAAGAACAAATGAAACCCTACATCTTGTCATACACAAACACCAGTTGACATTAACATTTATTTCCAGACATTCCATTCTCAGGCGTCATTTTCTTTGATGCGATGGCTTCAACAACAAAAGTGAAACAAGTTGACAAAATACATTTTCACTTCTTAACCAAAGATTTGTACGAATCACAAAAATACTAATAATAAAAAACAAAAAACAAAAGAAAAACAAGAAAACCTCTTGGCACGGTCAGTGAATGAAGACAAAGATGTTGGATATGACAGGTTAATGCGTCTTCGACCACAGAAGTGATCTGAGCAGCATAAAGCACTGCTGTAGGCGGTGTAAAAACCCGGTGATGGCAAGAGCAAGAGGCTCCACACTGTTCTCCTCTGGCGGCAGGATGCAGAGTAACAACGTAAGGCATCTGACATTAGCGGCCATTAGTGGTTCAGTAACACAGAAATCTCTAAAACAAAAATCTCTCAAAAGAAAAATACAATGACATGTTCATGAGTACTCTGATTACCAGTAATAGTTTTGCTCAACTACAGTTATTACATGACATGGTTTGAATAACAACAACAGAACAGCGCCGTCATAGATTTGGTTTTGGCCAAGATTGCATCATATTGTTAATCGGACTGAATATAAACTTTTGTTTACTTTGAGTGTTTAAATACATTTATTTTTAGTTTGTTTTGAATGTAAACGACCAGCCACTTGCCCAAATACTAGACTTTGACAATCAATAATGACAACCTGAATAAGCCAAGGGCTTCACCTAAAAATCAAGTACAAAGACAGTTTAGCATTCTCACACACTTTAACACATGGGCCAATTCTCTGGATGACTGACCTGGCCACACTTTTACTTAAGTGCCCACACACAAAGACAGAAACGCAACTGGGACATCGAGACACAATTACTTGATTAATTGATAAATAAGACTGGAGCCCTCATCAAACACACATTTCTTCACATTAAAGTTGATTTCGTACAGGGATTGAACCGATGATGATGAGAATGATGCTGACATATCTTCATCAAACGCACATTCAACACACACACACACAAACATGCGCACGCATGGTGGAGATGCAGAGCAACGTGTTGCCACGAGCAGCCCGGGAAAGGTTTTGGGTTCATTAGTAGAAAAGGCTGATGGAATAAAAAAATATGTTTTGGTGAGCATCTTCATTTCACTCTTCTGACCTTCTGCTGTAAAGTACTGAACGTCAGTGCAAAAGAAATCAATACAGTGGCTCCCGGCGGACCACACGCAGTCCGAGTCCAGTGCATTAATACAGCATTTACGGGGCCACACTGAAAGGGAAAAACTTGGTAGAGGTCCAAAAATTGATCTGGTGTCTAGTCTCAGTTCAATACTCTTCACAAGTGAGGGGCAGAGGAAGGCTTGTCTGACGGTGTGTCTGATCATCCCAGTCCTTCGTGGCAAAATGTCCAGGCAATCACTGAGTGGCACCTTGAGGATGAGGTACTGTAGAGGATTTGAAGTTCTGGGATTGGATGGGGAGGTGGGGCCGGGGTGAGGCGTTGTCACAGTTGTCTCATCTCTTTCACTCGCTCGCTCACTCTCACCCCTTAGACTCATATCCTTGTCCGGTACGTCTCAGTAGAATCGCTTGCGGCTTCTCTCCTTCCAGCGGCCGTACAGCACGACGCCCACCACGGCCAGCACGCACAGGCCCATCACGGCGATCAGGAAGGCGAAGAAGCGTCCGACAGGACCCATGCCCTCCTCCTCCACCTCCACTGAAGACAAGGAGACACAAGTGCTGTACATTAGTGTGTGCTCTTTACAACCCCACTGCAAACTATTATTCTACTCTCCCCCACCTCACTATCTAGCCTGGTAAACCAGCCCCTCGTGCTTCATTTCATTTTGTACAGAGGGTCTGGAACAGACACCGTGACAATCAATTTGTTCCTGGAGGTGTGGACTCTGCTGAAGTTTAAATCAAGCCTCTGCCTTTACCCAATCACTAACGCCTGGTCATCACGTATGCAATTAGCCTACCTACGCACTACAATTGAAATGTAGCACACAAGGTCAATGTCACCGCTAACGAACACACACTCTGTTCGCTGATTGGACCGGCCCTGCTGGGGCCGACTAAATGACCCTCAAGAGATTCCGGTCCAGACCCTCTGTACAAAATGAAATGTACGAGGGGCAAGTTTACCAGGCTACTCACTATTCCCATCTCCAGTAAAAAGTATCTGTGTAAAATCAGAGCTACTGAATGAGGAGGCCTAAGGGACCATCCACACTGCCACGATTTCTTTTGGTGCCAGGTTCTCACATAGAATTGTTTTGTTATGGAATGATGGGGTGAAAAAGTTTGATCGTAGTGACATGCCTTGCCTATGCTTACACCACACTCAAAAAAAAAAAAAAAAAAAAACAAACAGCAAGGCTTCAGCTAAGTTAAAGTCTGAACTTTGGAAATTCAACAGTGGGTGATATTGCATAGCCACTGTGACTCCCTAACAGCAAAGTTACAAAGATCAACGAAAAAAACTGAGGATCATGCATGACAAAAAAACCTTTACAGCAAGCACATTTTGAAATGTTCAGATTTTGGAATACAAAGTCAGTGTTTTCCCCAGAAATAAAAAGAAGGGTTTACATTTTGATGTAAATACGATGACGCGGTGGCACGGTAGCTAGGAGGATTGGTGGGCATGCACTAATCCATTTTTTTTTTCTAGAGCTAAAATGGTGCATTCTAGGAAGATCTGAAGCTAAATTTTGGTCCCAGAAGGCTGGTGGAAACCTAACACTTTTAATAAAATGTTGCATTTTTTGGCACAAATAGAACAAAAAACTCGTTCCTACTATCAGCTAAATATCTCCCTGTATGGCCACATGAAAGCTGAATTGGTACCACAGATCTTAGATTCTGCAGATAAATATAATTCAGTGTAGTGTCGTATTATCTAGAATGATGTCTGATGACAACAAATTCTTATTTCAGTGTTCCTGTAACAAGCTAACGAACTAGCTCATTGAAATGATTGGTAATGTGGTAATGCTAACAGTCATCGACTCAACTTGAATTTAACACACTGCAATAACCTTACAACTTTATATTACTTTCTCCACTTCAGCTAATATCAGTATTAGTATCTAGGTGGGTGTTGGTGAGTAAAGTGGCAGCTTTCAGTTTAAAACATTATGTTAGCGTAGTTCGCTAGCGTTAGCGCGCTAACAACCCCATACAGGCTGCAGCCTGGTCTGAAATGAAGCTAATTTTCTGGAAATCCAAACAGTAACAACGTACACTATTAGGCTTGAAATAATCACAAATAATTGCGGATTGTGACACTTTGTTAAAAAGAACCATCAACAAATCCAGAAAGACGTAAGGACCAATTTATTAGTTAAATTCCACGAGTGTCCCATTCAATGAAACAGTCTTGACTCTGCTCTACATTTGCCTTTCACGCTCTCTCTCACTCTCTTTCAGCAGCTACATGATCCGATCGCATTCTGTACACTGTGGAGAAAGTTTTCTTGCTACATGAGCATGTCCCAAGGAGAGCGTTCTCCTTCCTTCTTGTGTAGCATTTACAGTCAAAGTCAGGCAGTTTTAGTAGCCCCCAAGTATTGCATTAAAGATCTTAGATTCTACAATACTCTCTGATACAGCTGACTGGCGGAAAAAAACAAACAAAGGAGCACTGTAATCGGCATGTGATTGGCCAGTTTCGCCAGTATGGTAGTTTACACACCCACCACGGAAGTTTCCTAAAAACGCAGCCTACATTTGACTACATTGGGGATTCTTGTTCGGGGAAAATCCCGGGGGGAATGTTTTTGTGCATGATTTTTAAGCGTATCGGCATTTTATGAAAGCGTCTCGGCAAAACTTGATGCGTATCGGCGAAAAAAGAAGCGTATCGGTGCCGATACGCTTAGACGCTTTGGGGAAAACACTGAAAGTTACGGGAAAAAAAAACGTGGCAGTCTAATCCAGTGATTCTTAAACTATGGGTCGCGACCTCCAGTGGGGTCCAGTTGGTGGGGTTGCAAATTATTTTTTTTCTGTCAGAAAATAACATGTAATTTCGCCACGAGAAACTAAGAACAAAATAACATGCAAATAAAATTAAACTCTGCTTTTTTCAAATGTATAGGTTGTTAATAGTGTTAATAGTGTTCAGCTTATAGACAGGGCTGGTTCCGACAGAAACAATGCTGTGGTGCAAAAGAAGGGTATGCAACATGCGGCGCGTAGAGAGACTGACTGACAGATAAATGGCTGTTTGTTTATAATACCTTTGTGTTTATTGGTGAAACATGTCTATGTCGTTAATCTGTGTGTATTGAAATTAGTTTAACTACTTTAGACAGCGAGTCACGGCTTCTTGTAAGCTACAGTTTTGGTTAGCGGTCTTGTTCCTTTTCAACATTCTATTTTGGAATGCTGAGACAGTGGGCTTTGGCACGCTGGCTGCCAAGCGTCTTGTTTTATGTAGTCTACTCTCGACTCTCGCAGTCACGATGGAGAAAACAACCATGGATAAACGTTCTGGGGCACACCCATGGTGTTAAAAAAAGACAAGAGAGAAAGAGAAAGTGGCAGGTAAGAATGAGGAAGAAGTTGTGCGCTTGGAAACACTGCAGGTAGGATGCATAACTTCTCTGACAGGTTGAGGGCAGCATTGGTTGACGTTGCTTCTCCATAAGGTTACAATTGAGTTTCTAAACTACTTTACGTTGCGTTTAAGTTTGCTAACTAACACTGACAGAAGTGTTTTTGTAGATATTGTTGCCAGTGGGCCTTATTTATAGGTAAGGCAGGTGGTCCAACCTGCTTAGCTTCATATTGAAGTTAGCACAGCTAGCAAAACTGCTATTGTGCTGTTGTTCAGTCTGTAGCATGCCATCCTAGTTCTCCTTCTCTCAGCGCTGGAGTGGCAGGAGTAGGTGGAGTTGAAATTACCTAGTTTTCGTAATGGTGTTGCATTGACATTTTAGTTTAACCAAATCACATGCTTTTAAAGTGGCAACCAATTAAGGCATTGAATTAAATGCTAAGCCTATTGCTATAGATGCAATTGCTAAAGCCATTTCTATAGATATAAGAGCCTGTAAAAATGCACAAGAATGCACAGAATCACATGTAATTTATAGCAAAAATTCTGGGTGAGGGCCCCCACACACCCCTGAAACAATGTAACTTGCTGCTCCCACAACGCAAACTGAACTTTTTCACACTTTGTTAATCAAAACAAAACATTATAGCCACATTTCTTGTGCTATTAGCCAGCCTAAAATTGGACAGGTTTAGCCTGCCCTGTGCAATTACAAGAGGTTTTGGGGCAAACGTGGGGTCGCCAGACATTATCAGTTTTTTTGTGGGGTCGCCAGTCAAAAAGTTTAAGAACCACTGGTTTAATTCACTCTTCTGGGCCAACTCCTCTGCCTTACCCTGGGGAGGCGCCATGTAGTCAACGCTGGGGAGGGTCACTTCCTCCTGGTCCTCCTCCTCTTCCTGGGAACTCCTCTGCACGGTCAGCTGGTAGAGCTTCATGGAGATCACGTCATGGTTATCTGCACAAAGAGTGGAGACTGTCTGTTAAACCGAAGCCCACATGGTGTTACGTGACATGCGTCAGGCAGCTTAAGGAGTTTTGCAGACGGTTCACTAAAGACCTGTCACTTACCCAACCGTCAGTGGCGAAGGTGTGAAGAAATCTAAAAAAAAATGCTGATTCGCCATCAGTGGCTCAGAAACTCATTAGGTCTATGCCTACAATAGCCTGAAACTGAGTCTTCCCACACCTCCTACACTTTACTAAAGTGAACAAAAATCTACTTCCATGTGTCATTTATTGGTGACATCACCAAGCACCACCAATATTATTCCACTTCTCCCACTCAGCCATCAACCCTACTCAAGCATCCATGACAAATGCTGGAACTTGTGTTTTTGTTTTCCTGGAAAAGTAGAAATGTGTGTATCTGTTGAGCTCTACAAACTTTACCCTTCTCATGGATGTGCGGACCCAAGAGAGTACCTCATGTGGGCGCTGCAATTAGCTAAGGTGCCCATATCATATTTCAGGGGACCCGGATTCAAATCTCAAAGTTATTTTCTGACCCCCCCATCTCACTCTCCCCCAGTCATTCTTCACTGTCCTGTCTGATTTAAGGATTTAAAAAACAAAAAAACAAAAATAAGAAAGAATAAAAAAAATAACCTACCTGATAAGTCTCCTGTTACCGAGGAGGCTCCAAAGTAGTAGCCCAATGGCATATGCACCCCTGGCACATCCAGGCATTCCCGCCACTCGCGCTTCCCATCAACGTCCATCATCACCTGCAGAAACACATACAACAGTACTGTTGAGCTCTCCAATTTGCCCGTTGTTACCCTACACGAGTACTGTTGGGTACACCGGGCAGAGATGTAGTGACACCTTGGATATACGTTGATTCCAAACTCTGAAAATCCTTCTGTTAGCCACCGGCCAAACTATATACAGGTATGGCTGTGCAACTCAACTGTCAGCGCATGGTGCCATAATTCGTTACAATTTAAAAGAATCCCTGGCTAGTTACATGTGGGCCTTATATGATTAAAGTTAGCGTCAGCTATATATACACGTCATATTAAAAAGTCAAATATGTTCGTTTTTATGACAAAACGTAGAAAATCCATTCAGTTTGTAGTCTGCCATTCTTGTTTAGGTTGCAATGCATTCTGGGTCGATGACATCAAATGGTTGTGACGAGAGTTCTCCTGTGCTGTGATACACAGGATATCTGTAAATAACCACAGCGTCATAGCGTTTTACTGTAAAGGCTATTCCCATACAGCACAGGCCTTCAGTAGTAATTATGAAATATACGTATGTTTTCATCACACAATGACGCTACTTTGACCCATTAGCTCGCCCTGAACTGTCCCCAACAGAAAACAGAGTTCCTTACAACACCCTCCCTCTCCGTTGTCATTGCCAAGCAGTTGCTGCACAGGCACCATTGATTTTGGCCCACTCGCACTGCTCTGATGGTCTTCATTTTCAGTATTGTCTCCTGAGTTGTCCTGCAGACTAGCAGTGCACTTTGATTCAAACTGAAAAGGCTGAACATAAGCTGTATTCATCTTGCTTATAGACAGTATCTTCGTCAACAGGGATCGCAAATCCTAGCAACCATTTGATGCCATCAATGCAGAATGCAATGTGACCTAACAAGAATGGTGAACTATGCGCTGAATAAATTTTCTACATTTTTTTTTATACATGATGTATATATAGATGACACCAATGTCTAACTAGCCTGGGATCCTTTTAAATTATATCTGACGTATTGTGGTTATTATTTGTATTCTTTGATAAAAGCATCCAGTCTGTGAACACATGTAAACGGCAAGAGTAAAAACAAATCCTCTGTGCGTCTTTGTTGCCTTACAGTCAGTCTGTTCTTCATGTATCGGATGAGGAGGAGGGTGTCGTGATTGACGTTGCGCACGAGGGCTGTGCATCCACCCAGCTCTGTTGGCCTGCCATCACGGTCGTGGTCGTAAGACAGAGTACCGTTTCCCACCATCACTGAAATGTATGGAAACACTCTCTGGGGGGAGCACAGAGACAGACAGAGAGAGACAGAGAGAGAGAGGGGGAGAGAGAAGGGGGGTGGAGGTCAGTAGGTGAGGGAGAAATAGTCTCAAATGATCTAAGCAACTACTACAACAAGTTAATATGTTAAAGTATTAAATGGACTACTAGCATTGGATTGGAGCTTACTGACAATAACGGTTTACTCAAGTTAAGAGAGCAACCAAGTACTCTAACCACAAAGACAGGAAGTGATGCAAAGACATCTACTAACAACTAGTATTACTAAACACAATTCAAGGACGCTCTCTGATTAACAAGCTAAAAAAACATCAAAGGATGCATGGCATAGAGGGACAAGGATGGGTGGGATCACAGTGAGGGAGAGTGAGACTGACTGAGATTCACTTATTAAAAAAAAAAAAAGAGAGAGACAGAGAACAAGTTATCATGTCAGCTATTCTTCTCAGTAGCTGTTCCAAGTTTTTCATACTGAAATTACTACCGTCAGCTGGGGGGTTATAACACTTCATTACTCTGCACTCTAAATACCAAACACAACACCGATCTATCTGCTACTGGTACTGACACATCACACTACACACCAACCTGACACACTTGTGCAAAAAAAAAAAACCTCTTCCCCTCATGTTGGGTCAGATAGTCCACAAACCTGCATAAGTTCCAATTTCAAGCTGGAAACATTTAAGGACAATTAGATAATTGCATGCATCTTTACCAATGCACAAAAAGGTTCAAAACAACCATAAACCATTCAAAATCATACCACCTGCTCTCTAAGGTGTACGGAGACAAAACTGTATGATAAAGGTAGTAGTGCATGTCTGTGTGGTGTACAAAAACCAATTCAGATGGCATGTCTAAAATTAAAAATAAATAAAAATAACATAATAGTAATAAAAAAAAAACACACACACCCTTCAGTAACACCTATATGTCTCTGTTTCCAAACTGCTTTGAGGTTGCAGTCAAGAGAAGTTTGGTGTATGAAACACAGCCCTTCTGTCCTGCATGCAATCACCAAGGGCTTTATACTTAGCTAAACAGCACTCTCCAGTGGTCTTTGCAGAGGTGTACCTAACGTGGTTCATGTGACAGGCCTTATCACTGGTCAGTGAGATCACTTCCTGCCCCTTCTGTTGAGAGGGCTGCTAAGTGAGGGTTCCCACATGGCCGAATATGTTCTGGGCAGAGAGACAAACCTAACATACCTCATGACTCTTGTCCTCGTTGGGGTAGGTGTCCACAAACACACCGAGCCCAGTAAACAGGTTCATGTTCCCAAAGACTGGACCTGCAGCAAGAGAGTTCCCTTTTAAGCTTTGCTTATCTGACACATGTCTTAATGGTAAATATGAAGAGTGCAACAACTTACACATAAAAACAAATGGCATTTGTAATTCATCATTAAATATTGCATACAAACCACCTCATATACAGACTGCTGAAAAAAAACCCTCTACACTTGGTTGACTTGGTTGAGTGGTGGTTGGGGTGTAGATTCCTTAGTTACCATTCTGCATTCTCTCTTTAGTCAGCCAGAGAGCCATCCCATCACCATTCAGGTTCTTCTTGCCCTGGCCATGAATCTTAAAATGGACATGCAGCTCCCAGTCACGAATAAAAAAGGGCTGAAGAAATGGACACAGTGGGAAAAATAATGTCAGTTCATTATAGACAATTTATTCCACCTGGTTAGGACACCAGGACACAAATGGAAAACATTCTGTCAGTACCTGCTGTCATCAGAATCCATGATCTTAGCAATACTGTGCTACATGGAAGTGCTAGACAGCTCACCATGTTAGTTTATCAGTAGCGATAAAGTCTGTCCAGCAACATCCCAAAAATCTTTGCTGGCAGGGCAGTGTGACATGCACACCAAGTGTAAAGTGAGGGGGTGAATGTGCCTGCCATTTGCTTGTAAAAACAAGTTTACTGACACTGCTATTTTATCACATAGTGGCATCACAAACCTTTATAGACTTGTATATATTATATATATATATATATATATATATATATATATATATATATATATATATATATATATATATATATACTAAGTGAGGAGGGGACATTTGTCTGTAAAATATGCACATACTGCTTCCAGAACCTGCAGAATGCACGAAAATCTCACTCAAAAAGCAAGCTGTTTTAGGTAATGTTGCAACAGAAACTATTTCAACATAACCTCTCAGTGCTGGTCACATGGGTTATCTGTGCCATTCCCGTAGGTGATGACAAGCGACAAAGCTGATGTTCTGGTTTGACTTGCACATTCCATTGCAAAACGCTAGTATAATGTAAAAAGTATCGTTTCAATTTCCTTTCCCTTCCAAATGATTTGTCTGTGCCATTGTTACTCACAATTCGGCTCCATACTGCTCCAACTCGGCTTTGAAGGTCTGGGGTGAGCCTGACATGTTCAGGTGTGACCATTGCAGTGCCCATCAGGTCCCAGTGGGACGAACTGAAGGACCCCACACCTGAATTAAGCAAGGAGGACGTGTTTAAAACTTGGAATGAATACATGAACAGTTAAAGTTACCACGTGAACTCACTACCTTTTCGGGCAGGGAAATAAACTGCCTTCAGAATTATTGTTAAGAGGTGATAAAGAATGGAAATGTGGGGGAAAATAGCGGACTACCACACACCACCATAATCCTCGGAGAGGCTGTACTTCACCAACAAAATAGCGTTGACGTATTACTAATGAGATGTCATATTGCCAAGTACCCTTTTGCTTTTGTCTTTCTGATCTGTAGGTCTTGCTGGTAAGCTATTAGAGCAGATCAGTAATTTAGTTAAATAATAACAGTGAGCACACTGACCGTGCCACCTGCCAGTTCATCAGCCTGGCCTGGCAGCTAGCACGTTAGCTAACCTAAACATGTCTAGCAAGCACTGATTTGGCTAGTTAGCTAGGTGACTATATTTCATGAAGTGAGGCAACTTGCTAACGTTACATTACTGTATGTCAGACTTTAATGTTAACAGTTTTGTTCATTACACACACTACAGCCTATTTCGCTACAGCTACACCTACATAGAAGTCTTCAGTTACAATGCCTGAACAATAGCAGGGTTACCTTTATGACTTGCTAAAGTTAGCTAGCAACGTATAACTAGCTCATGTTAGCTATCTAGGATAGCATCTAACTTACCTTGATAAGGTTTTGACAGTGAATATTCTCTCTTTAGAAATTCATCCAACTCCAAACCATCGTCACCATGACACTGACTCGTAAGAAAAAGTAAAAACGTAACTACAAAGAGTTTCATAGCAGCATTCCTCATATTAAAAACTATATTTGGCACAGGATAGCAACTCAGTTTGAACTTGCTCATTGACGCAGCCATGTTGCTCCACCCACAAAGCTTGGGCGTGTTCTCAAAGACATCAGGTACAGAGGAGTGAGCATCTGGTGTGTTAAAAGCACATCATAGCAGCTAGACAGCGATAAACCGCGAAAACAGAGCAAATGTTAGGGCAGCACTTTAGTGGACAATGCACTCAAACCCCAAAGAAGAAAACACATGTGAATGTGGGCAATGTTTTTATTTATTTATCTGCCAAAAATACAGAAAAGGCTTTAAAATGTAGTCTACATGACGCTCATTTTTTGTTACAAAGCAGACAACACAGCGCTTAAAATGAAAGTGCACCCCACATCTTGGCTTATAAGAAACTGTTACTCCTGAGGTATAAGGGAAATGATAGACCTACATTTCTACATGGGAAGCCTCTGTGTAGGCCGAGGTTGGCCACAGATTGTGAGTAGGCTTCAGAACACTGGGCAGGGAAACAGAATGAATAAAAATGTGACTAGTTTATGACTAGTGGGACAGTGTGTATATACTAAATATTACAGTAGACTACATTAATAAGTTTCTCTGAGGTGGCAATCAAGGATTTTATGCAGTTATGGCCACATTTAAATCTGTCATTGACAGTCCTTAGCACTCAAAGTAGAATTCTTTAACTATAGTTTAATTATGTATTGTAGGGTCTTGAGTTAGGACAGGTTGTTTCAATCTTTTTGCAGCATTTGGGTTGTTTATTTTAAAATAACAATAGTAGCAGACCTTTTTGATCATCTGAACACTTGATCTTTTGCCTTTGGGTCTTTTGTCTGGTCTCTGTGGCTAACCCTGACTGGATGCTCCAGCCTCTGAACCGTAGCGGGGTTGTGGTGGGAAGATGTGGGCGTTGAGCAAGAAGTCATCATAACTTACAACTCGGTACCTGTCATTATCTGCCTGCATAAGTTCAGCTTGTGCATTTAGCAGGCTGGCCTTTGCAACATATCTGTATCATGTGGAACATGTCCATATGACATGTGTCATAGGGGAAATACAGTATGGTATATCACTTGCAGTGGTGCTTGTTGGTATTGATGTTGTAAAGCATAATTTCTCAAAGCATCATATTTATGGAATAGGCCTACAGCTTGGATAGGAAAATATGCCTGTGGCTTAGTGTTTTGAAAGATTTGTCACAATATACAGCCCCGACACTTTAGGCGAGAAAACTCCCATCTGATAATCTCACCGTTCCTTTGTAATTATGGCGACTCACTGAATTACCCCGGGTGTTCGTGTAACTATCACGCTCCCCTGACAGCTCGCTGTAACTGTAGACAGTGGCATGACATGTCCCAGCCTCAGACGCTGTGTCTGACTGCAGTGTGGCATTGATTTTGATGGGCTCTGTAGGGCGATAATGATGTTCATCTGTTCACGCCCAAACTGTCACGGATGATTATGCCGTAGACAATGAATCTATTCACACTAGTTCAAGTTACCTTTCTACCTCGGTTTTCACTCCTTTTTCCCACACTCCACGCAGACAGAATTCACCACAGATTTTCTAAGCATTATGGTGATATTAAAATGTATGGCACATTACCAGTTGTTTTCTGTGTCTCTACAGCTCATTTGTATGTCATGGCAATAATGTCAAGGAGTCAGATTACCATGTCAGTACCCAAACATGGTCTGGTTCAACTTAATTACAACACTTCCCAGACATCTATTCATTCAATTATTTGTTAAGCTAACAAGCTACACTTGAACAAGCAACAACTGAAGTAATTACTGGAATTGTTTAGCAGGTAAAGTAGCTTTAGTTGAAGTTTTTTTCTCACATCACTTAGTGTGGTGTGAGGCTCAAACCTGCACAGTAATCTTAACAGTTAGTTCAACAGTACAGTCTATGGTTCTGAAATATGTGTTGTTGGATGAAATGACACTAGATCAGATAGATCAGATAAGGTTCATGGGGATAGTTCAAAAAAGTTATTTCATTACTGTCAAGACATCAACTCAGCCTGTATTGTTGGTTTTTGGGTTTTCAATAGAGGACATACAGTTTATACAAAGTACAAGAATACACAGTTCTTGCTCGGTTGTGATGTCAGGCCTATTTCTGATGTGATTTAATTAGCACACTAATATAATGTATTGTGAGAAAATCAGACTGATAAAAGAGTTGACGAGAGAGTAGCTATGCTTATGCCTTTAGGGTTTAACACATCAATGACCATTCACAGCACATGAACGAACATAAACACAAAGACACACTTACAACACAATGTTGGGTGTCATATTTAACAACGGTTCCACCTGTCTACATTGCTAACACAAACACGCACAGAGACTTATTATTGGAAACATTCTGTAACCTAAAACACATTTAAATGCAACTGACTGTAGAAAACACTCTGAAATTATTAATAGAGTAAAAAACAACTTGCATATCCCAATGACTCATAAGAGGAAATGACAACTTCAGTGATGACCATAGGCTGATTACAATATTTAAAACAGTATTTATTTTTTATATTTTAAATTACCGGGCTGCCTAAGATTCTGGCCTGATCATTAAAAAAGTAAAAAACTGATGTCTAAGAAATGATAACAAACTAAAACTACTTATTAGACTCTAATGTATGATGTTTTTAGATTAGGATAGTGCTTACAAACAAGATACAAACGATAATGATAAAAGTGACTCACACTTCAGAAAATGCTTCTCCGCATGCACCATGTGCAGACCCTGGCTGCATCTTCATCTTGCCTCAAGCTGCATTAAAGGGACGTGAATTGTGTGTAATTATTCAGACAGAACAAGACAAGCACTTCCTTCCCAATCTATACTCCTTCCTCCCCTCCTGCAGCCATCTAATCTCACAGAGAGGGTGACGCCGGAGCTCGGAGATAAATGAATGGGCCTATTGACTGCTAATGGGCGCCGGCAGGCTCCCACCGATACTACTGGGAGGGCTAACTACAAGTCCAGTTTACCCACCCTGGGCCCTTATTGCTCCCCACGGAGACAGGCTGAGGAGGGGGGCAGAGCGCAGCTAAGGAGGTGTTAAGCCCACCATAGATCATGTGTTTTGGATGGGGCAAGTTTTCGGTTTTGTCACCAGCGTTTCCGTCCGCTTGACAGATGTCCCGTGGGAAGGGATTACTTACATTGAGGGGCGGTGGGCCGGGGGGACTCTGACAGGACAGCTGAAATTCAAAACACCTCGTAGGGCACAGACTTCTGGGCACACTGTCTGCAGTGCCAGTGCACCCCCCTCCGTCTTCATTTACAGGAGGAGGAATCTGTTTAGCCAGTGAGAAAGTACAATTATTCTTCGCACTGTCCTTAACATCGTCTGCACCTGCTTTCTGTGTAATATATCTGTAATGCTCAACTGCAGTCCAGTGTCATCACCCTCTTTCCCCATTTGCACTCTTCCATTACAGCTGTTTTCTTCCATAATGTGGTGTGACAAAAGGTGATTTTATGGCATTACATATTTGATTGATGGCAGCATTCTGCAAGCCATTTAAGGCAAGTTTTAGACATTGAAAACAACCACTTTCAAACGTCGTTTTAAAGCACTTTAGTGTAAGCTTAACAATATCTGTTTGTAAGTTTAAAACGTTTCACCAAGCAATAACCAAACATGAACCAATGAATCAACATGAACAATGAACCAGTCAGGAGGAATTTGAGTTTTTAGTGTACACCCACCAACTCAATTTTAAATTAAAATGAATTACAGTATGCAGTTATATACAGTATATATACAGTACTATATATATATATATATATATATATATATATATATATATATATATATATATATATATATATATATATTTTTTTTTTTTTTTTTAACTGCATATTGTAATTAAATTCTTAGAATTAAAAACTTGCTTTAAACTACAACAGACAAACACAACGTGTATGTAAATAGCTGACAAGACAGCTGTGTTTTATTTCTGCATTTTCAGCAGTTTGCTGAGGCTCACTGCATGAAGAAAAAGCAGGGGTATGTCACGTCTTAGGGGCACGTCTTAATTCACACACCTCACACATCTATCTGTTATCCACCTGTAAATAATTAGATAATGAAGAGCCTCTAATGCTTTCCCTGGCAGATCAAGCCGCCTCAAATCCATAGCCTCTTACGGTGGCTATAACTGTCCTGTTTATCTTATGGGAGACAGCAGACATTAAGAACGGAGAAACACCTCTGGACATAAATATTCACACCGTTTTCATTGGGCAGGCATTGAGCGAGCGCGGCTGGGATAGTGAAAGGAGAAGACAGATAAGCGCTTCTTTGTGTAGCAGCATCTTTAATGTGTCTTCCCCTTCCGTTGCCTTTGTGCTGACAAAATTGTGAGGGTGCAAAAAAAAATACTCAGGAAGAGCACATCTTCTTAATTGAATAGGGTTTTCTTAACCAATCTCTATTAGTGCTGCTGTTATTTGAGCTCTTGAATCAATATTTCACACCAATACTTGTCCTTTTCCTAAATATATTTAATAGTGGTTTCTGCACTGTGCCACATTGCCACATATAATACTATAAAGGCTTTAGGGAGTTTTCTGCAGTGATTTTTTGTTTTGTGGTTTCTGTGCAATTCTCAAAATACAGATTCAATACCCATTCATATATTTGCACACAAACAGAATACAAACAGAATCACAAATAGTAGCTGTCTAGTCAGTTGTAAGAAACACCACATTTACTTTTGTTTTCTTCTCTCGAGTACTGCAGAAAAAAAGGACAAAACTTCAATAAATTCATATTAGGTTATTGTATATTACCTCAACAACATTATTGTCACACCACTGTCATGTTTTCTCACAGAAGAACAGAAAAGAGTACATGTAAAGTAGCATATAATCCAGGAGGCATACTATGCACATGAGGCTGAGCATAATTGAAGTAAATTATAACACTGACAGCAACACGTTTGCCAGGGAACATATGAACAGGACAGGCCGTGAATGTAAGTCATGTCTCTGCACTTCTGCTTGTGCATCATCCCCTAATAGAAAAGAACAAAAAAGGCCCTTATTCACTCCTGGCCTGATTTATTCTCCCCAAGGAAGCCTCCAGTCACCCATTAACCGCCTGTCGATATTTACGGCTGCCTGCAATCAATAGGTCTCATTAGCATTAAAGCTAATTTTGCTGGGTTTTGATTCTCTCCATGCAGATTATTTATTTGCCCCGTTTCCATCAGGGAGAGAGGAAGAGAGAGAGAGGGAGAGAGAGAAAAAGAGAGAGAGAGAGAGAGAGAGAGAGAGAGAGAGAGAGAGAGAGAGAGAGAGAGAGAGAGAGAGAGAGAGAGAGAGAGAAAGAAAGAGAGAAGGAGAGGAAGAAAGAGAGAGAGAGAGAGAGAGAGAGAGAAAGAAAGAGAGAAGGAGAGGAAGAAAGAGAGAGAGAGAGAGAGAGAGAAAGAAAGAGAGAAGGAGAGAGAAATGCAGAGTTTCTTGGCTGCTCTGACCAGGCCTCAGTTTATTCTAGTGGTTACCCACCTCTTTTCTACCTCCAGCCCAGCAGCAGAGTTCACTGAAGACTTTGCAGTGCATGCCTGTCATTTAGTGTTATAGTATCAAAAAGTAATGGGATTCCTAATTCAGATTTATTACCATGCTACATACAAGTCAAAACAATGAGTAATTTTAGGAGTAGTTTGATTATTTATACAAATATCTAACTGTCATGCAAAATTCAGCACATCTCTTTTACACAGTCGTTATACATGAGCAATGCTTCCTGTTACGATATGACTCACAAGAAAAAAAGGTTAAGTGTCATAAATTAAGATGTTGGGAAGCCCCTTTTGCAGGGACTGGAAAGTCCCATTATGTGATTCAATGGTCAAATAATGTACAAATGGCAATATCAATGCTATTATGTGCCTAACATATTCAAACAAAACACAGCCATTACATTTAAAATACATGTTAGTATGTTCACGCCTAGTTATCTAATTCCTATATCATAGCATGCTCCTGGTGTCCAAGCATGAAGCGCTGGCGAAAGATGAGAGTGTGTCTGTGTAGCGGTTATCAATACTGTGGATGGGGTCCAGGCATTGATCCGCAGGCCTGTTTATCTGTAAATCCGCTCTCAAAATAGGAGTGCCTTGACAACATTTGATTCCAGAAAGCCGTGGCCCTTGTGGACCCCGGTGGTGTGCCAAACAAAAGGGCTGAACAATCCCAGCATCAATTTTTCATCCTGTCTTGTAAGACATTAAATACCGCAAGTGTCTCACGTAAGGCGATACCCGGCCCTGTTTAGCGCCTGTGCTGCTTAAGCGTCTCCTCAGTGTTGACTGTTGTGGTGTGTGACTGCTCCCACACAGGCCTCCAATCCGCGAGGCGAGGCGAGGAGAGGCCAGGGCGCTGCGCCGCGCTCAGACACACAATCACCCACAACTTTTCTCCTCAAGTAACAGCTGACTCCTGAGCAGATCTGACCTTAGCGGAACAACAGATACTTTCACAGTGAAGTTCTGATGAGGGTATGTGCCGGCGTGCCACGGGCACACTGTTTTGAACAGGACATTATACCACTGGATGATGCACATATACACATTATTCATATTAACCATTTGTAAAATGGTGGTTCTGTAAGAAACAAAAATCTCTCCGAAGGTTTAAAAAAAAGGGTTGTGTGTTTCACAGAACAGGCCACCACTTCATCCCATCTACAGTGTGTGGTGGTCCAGAAACACAATATTGACATTTGTGTGCAGTGAAAATGTACTTGTCTAGATTGGGAGGCATGAGTCAGACTCAGTAAAGTGGGATGAAAAGCTCCAAGAGCACTCCTCTGAGTATTAAACACGAATAAAGGTAATTGACGCAGGGACTGAGGTAAATAAACAGGCTTTTGTTTAAATTAGACACCCTCTCAAAGTCTAAGTCAGAGCACAAGAAAATCTTTACACATTTTAACATATACACATGACTTTATTTCTTTTTTTCTTCTGCTTATTTCTACGATTGATTAGATATGTGACAGTAAGGCAGGTGAAGTTCACAGGTTTTATATGCTGTACATGTATTTGCTTGTTTGCTTTAATTGTTTTTTTTTTCAGTCAGGTGTTAATTAAAAATTTTAGATGTTAGAACTGTGTAATCATGACAAAATGACGTATAACACAGAATTGTAATAAAATGACTTGAATTGTCATGATTAGACAGGCAGAGCAGACTATTGCATTCTTAGTCTTCTCAGTTTCATAGTTGGCCTTGTAGCCCACACATAATAAAACGAGCTAAAAAGTACAACTTTGCACACAGACCCTCTTCTTCTATTTATTTATTTATTTATTTATTTATTTATTTATCTATTTATTTATTTATTTATTTATTTATTTATTTATTTATTTATTTATTTATAAAATCGGCTATGAAATTTTCATCTTCACATATTCACAGCCTGGAGTGTATCAGACACAAATGCATAACTGCAGAAAATATAACGGAGGAGACTGTGAAAACCAGTCCAGTTCTCCTCGTGCTTCCACTGTCTAATCTGTCATGAACGTCTCAATAAGCTAATAGTCCTAATGTGTGAAAATTGATTTTTAGGAATCCACAGTCCTCCTCCTCTTCCCCCTTTTTATTTGTTTTCTGTTTTTCCTGCTTCTTCTCGGCCCCTGTGTGATTTATGCTCATGTTGCTATTGATAAACTGAAATTGATTTGGCTGTGTAATAAAGCCTGTCGTTTATTTAAGCCATAAGAGGCCCTGACTTACCGGCTGTGGTATGAGCGTGCTGGAAGTATACTTCAACTATGGGAACCATAGCTAATGAATTCAGCCTTTTTTTTTGTTATGATTCCTGTTTAAACTATGACTGACTGTCTTTGCAAGAGGACTGCACCAAGCTGTCAGTGGAGGATGCTTTTACTGTACTGTACTGTAATTTGCATGATATAGTCTGAATTGTTACTGCAACACATCTATTGTTGTTAGCTTTATAATGTTTATTTTGCCTTCTACTAAAAAATCCTTGCTCTTTACATAAAAAGAACTCCTGTACCCAGACTGTTGTCCACACAGAATGGACAGCAGTGGGTCTGGGAGCAGCAGGTGGGAGGTGGGAGGTGGGTAGGTTTCCTGTTGGATTCAACTTGCCCCACCAGCACCTCTCACACCCCCACCCCAACACACACGCACCCAGCACGCATGCACACACACACACACACACACACACACACACACACACACACACACACACACACACACACACACACACACACACAAATTACAGATGGTCTTCTGTGGCTAGACAAACACTGTCTGAAAGACATATTCCTAAACCCATATCGCCTCTCCAACTTGAGTCAAGTCCTTCACAGTCCAACTTTTCGAACGTTCAAAAAAATCCAGTGCCCTTTCTAAAAATATTTGCTTATCAGAAAATACATTATAGGGGTCACAGAAACTGTAACAATAAAAACTGTAAATATACTGTATATTAGTGGCAACAATTACTATGGAGAAAGGCAGAAAAACTTTAAACTGACACTGAAATACAAATGTGTAGTTGTATGAGTACACTATGCACAGATAGAGATGTTCCTGACTGGCTGACAAACCAGAATGACTGACAGCTTTCAAACTTGTACAGTTGTCATATCTACTTACTGCGTGACCACAGAAACAGTGGTGTCTTCATAGTGTCTGGCACTGGTCTGTGCCCTCGCTGCCTCTGATATTGATGCTAGGATTAAAACTGCCATGAACACACTTTCACACATGCACTGATGCAAGCACATGTAACAGCCATAGAGCTGAGCAGATTAGTATCAACTTTTGCCCTTGTTTTATTTTTATTTTGTCAGGAGGCGAAATGATTCTGTGTGCCCGTGTGTGTGTGTGTGTGTGTGTGTGTGTGTGTGTCACCTAAAGAATGCTTTGGAGAAAATCACTGATGCTACAGTGTTGCTGTCAGGTTGCTGGTGGATCTAAGGCTTGGGTGAAATGTTTGGAATTTCTCATGTCTCCTTGTGAATGTGTTACCCAACCTGCAATGTCTTCCCAACACCCCATAACAGGATCTGTGCCAAGGGCGTCTCCTTAAGCCTGTTTCATACGGCTGGACAAACATACGTGAGAGTCTCTCGACGTCAGAAGGGTTCAGATAGCATTACTAGGGGTAGGGTAAGTGAATGAGTAAAGTTTGACTTATTTCACACGTGTTTGATGAAGTATGAAATAGCTGCAGCTTCACTTGTGCACGTAATACACTATATATAATATTCTTTAATTCATCAACCTAGTTTCTACTACTACTAAAAATAAAAAAAAATATATAAACAAATACAAATATATTACTACTACTACTACTACTACTACTACTACTACTACTATTACTAATAATAATAATAGTAATGATAATAATGTTTTTACACAAATATGAGAATATCATGCATCTTGAAGCACAGACACTGTGGGAAACTACTGGTGTGCTATGCAATGAATCCCTTCCTCCAGTACTCTCCTTGCCCTCTCCAGCAGTCTTGCAGCCTTCACACCCTCTGACCGCGGTTGTTTAACTACATTCCTCCCACCTCAGCAGTGCAAAGAGGTCCAGTCACACCGGCCTGTGAGTGGTGAACTATTCATCACTTCCCCAGTGTCTAAACACAGGAGGTGTCTGGGTTACTGCACTGGCAACTTGTCTCACTGGCTCTTTTCGAGGGGCACATCAGCATTATGCAGGATGGAAGACTCAGTCTGAATGTGATACTCATCCTTGGGACTCGTACCAGAATAACTGACAGATAAGCAAGGTTTGGGTTTACTCAGTGCTTGCTGTGTTGCAGTCCTGCCATATCCAATATCCAACAGATATAAACAAATGCATCTTTTTCCGCAGTCTTGTGAATGATACGATAAAACGCACAAGTTGTGGATAATAGCACGTGTAAGGCCCTCGTACCGCAAACGCTGGCATTGTTACAGGACGTATCCTTTCACCACTTATTCGGGGAAATGCAGGGATGGAGTGAAGAGGGAGAGACAGGGGGGTATCTGGCAGTGTACTCCTAGCACGGTGAGGATAAGGGCAGCAACACCTCTGTTCCACGGACCAGGTGACACCAAGTCAGGGGACACCAGCATCCTGACCACCAATCGCTCCCAAGGACAGGACAGGCTGTTTTCAGCCAGTGGCAGTAATCGCCGTGCTGTGCGGCACAGTTTTAAGCTCAACCATTCAGCTGTGGCAATAACTTTCACACGTAAAAGCCACTAAACAGCAGCCAGCCCTCCCGTTACACCCACCCCACCTTCTCTTGTGTCCGATTTGGGCCTGATGCTTTGAAGTTGCGCTGATTGACAGGCAGGGTTTCCCCCAACTATTCTGCCCGAATAAGACTGGGGCATCAATAATGATGCACATGGCATAACTACCCTAAGCCTTTTGTATGAAGCTCTCTTTACACAGGATTCCGTCAGATGGACAGCAGGCCACAGACCATAAATCTTTCCCCCACAGGCTATTTTGAACTTTCCCCCAGGATAATTGTAAAGTTCCCAATATTTTTATTTGGATTTTACAACAAAAATCCATCAGTCCAAATAAAATATTGCATTACCTAGATTGAAGCCTGCACGGTTACACCAAGCATACTAATGCTGTTATACTCAAATCAATCAGGGATGTTTGATAATAAACAAAATGAAGGTCTTTTCTGTAACTATTTGGCCACTGGGAAAAACAATCTGGCCACAGGAATTTCAGCTGTTGAAATACCATTGCAGGAATTCCAGCTGAAGGACTGCTCCCATAACAGTACCTTACAGTACGTCTCCATCATAACCCTAACCTGTCAAACAGAAAGAGTACATGTTTATTAACAGTGGTCTTATGCCGTGGGGAGGGTGGCAGAACGGGACGAGTGAACTGGGACTGAGTGTGTTGCTTTGACTGACATGTTCAGTGGGGAATGTAACTGAACACTTCCACACCACTTATGCAGTGTATTGAACAGAGTCATTCGCTGGCAGGCATTTTCGATTGTACTCCAGGAGGGGGGGTGGCGATGGGCAAACAAAGGTGTCGCCAGACATGGGAGTCACTTGAAAAGGAAAGAATGCTCATGAAGAATCATGTACCACAGATGACTCAAAGCGAGTCACAATCGAGAGAGACGCTAACCCCTGATAACCAGAATAATCACCATCATCACCATCATCATCATCATTTTTGTTACTTAAACTTGGAAACGTCCAGAAACTTTTGCCACCATCACTAACTCTTTTAGTCTTTTAATGTGCAC
Organism: Coilia nasus; assembly: GCA_027475355.1. Taxonomy (NCBI): domain Eukaryota; kingdom Metazoa; phylum Chordata; class Actinopteri; order Clupeiformes; family Engraulidae; genus Coilia; species Coilia nasus. The sequence continues at coordinate 22,084,029 of CM050217.1, forward strand.
ACACAAGTGATAAACTTCTCTTTCAGTGTGTCCATGCAAAATCAAATTTGACCTGTTTTATGGCTCGGGGTAAGCCAAGGCAGTCCTGTTCGCATGATGAAATGTGATGGCACGGCTTGAAAGCCAGAGGAGGAGTCTGGGTGCTGCGGCGAGCCTCCCATCTCGTCTCGTCCCCTGAACCTGCTGTTCTCACTCAGAGAGAGGGTTTTACAGTGACGTTCCCAGCCTGCCAAAAGACCACACTGCAGGGTGAGCCAAGCCCATCAGAACAGGCTAGTAAGTAACTAAATACACAACTTAATCCGTCCTGGACGACCGCTGGCATACTGCGGCGCTGTGGCACAGATTCCCCCCGCAGACAGTCGCCTGTGTCGGGCTCATGTCACCGGTCTGTCACAGTGGGAGCCCTGGGACAGTGAGGTTTTATGGGAGTGAGAGCTGAGAGGAGGAGGAGAGGAGGGGGATGAGTGCTTTATATCATCAGGACCCCCTCCATGGCATAGTTTATGCACAAGTTGAGTGAGGCTTTCCCAGATTACACTTGGTTATGATGGCAAACAATAAAATGTCTTTTCACAGGAAGAGTTTGATGCATTTCACTTCACTAAATTAATCTTTATGTATAAAAAATGAACATACAGTTGTTGATGATAGTTGTTGTTGTTGATAGATGAAGTAAATGGTTGTAAGGCCTTTTTTCATATCATGTATTGTAAGTTGTAATGCAGGTATAAAATGTCCTCTTTGAAAATAAAAATGCCTATTGCAAAAAACACAACATCAGAAAAACAAAGCAAGGAAAACAAGTTCAATTTTCTTATGATCTGATACATTGTTTGGTGGTAACATGTAACTGACATTTAAATGAACATTGATCAGTCACATGGTTTTTGAAGTGTAGTTACCTCTGCCAGTAATATTATGTCTTTACGTCTGTTCAGTTTTGTTCTGTTCACAGTATTTGCATAAACCCTTATGCGACTAACAGAAGGGGTGTCATAAAACTCAGTCATGGCATGGTCTAAACACTAGTCAAAGGGGCTAAGTTGTAAGAAACTGGACTTCTTTTGGAGCTTGAAGACATTTCACCTTTCATCCAAAAGACTTCTTCAGTTCTGGCCTGATGATGTGAAACCAGGAGCTATATCTCTGGATCTCTGGAGGTCTAAACACTAAGCATTTCAGCTCTGAAGTCGATCTGAGATCAGGACTGGAGCTCTGATCACCCTCCTAGTTTTCAATATCACAATATAAGCGAGTTATATATAACTGCAGCTCATAATCCATGTGTGCAGCTGACTATGAAGTCATGAAAGACTCCTTGGCAGGGTGTAGCTCCTATCTCTGAACCCTACACACAAGCAGTCTCTGGGAGCCCACTTGCTTTCTATACTTCTCATGCATATGACTTGGGGCCCTGGGTAGTCATTCCAACAGCCCCCCAAATAGACATACACACACACCACACACGTGCACGCGCGCGCGCGCGCACGCACGCACGCACGCACGCACGCACGCACACACACACACACACACACACACACACACACACACACACACACACACACACACACACACACACACTCCTTGGTCATCTCTATCCCAGTCCTATTGCAAAGACTTTACTTGATTGAGCATTAGGTGATTGACAGGGGAGTGAGTGTTGTGCTGGCATGAATGAGGGGAGGAGAGCGGGGAGGAGACGAGGAGGAGTAATTCCAGCTGAAGCTGAAGTGGAAACAGTAGAGAATTTATTCACACCACATTAAAATGCCCAAAGCTCCCGCAGCTTCTTTTCTCAAAAGTGTAAATAAAGACCTCCTCATTTACATACTGCGGCCAGCACTGTGTTATCGTAGTGGATGTATAAACTGGGCCTATACACACATTTGATAAGCAATTTATCAGATAGCTGTGGAAATATTCATTTTATCTGCTCTTACTTCTAAATGGTAAAAATGTCAGCATGCCCTTCAAATCAAAGTACCTTTCGGTAAACATGACTCAGACAGACAGTGGCTACTTCCTTGATCCTTTTAGCAGATTCAGGTTTGTGGCTCTTAAAAATGCTGACAGCACTTATTTTAGCACTTTGTCAACATTTAACCACGCCCAGGATGGTCCACAATTGGCCCCAACGCGTCAAACAGTCTATCAACTGCCACGGAAATCCGCGCCAACTATCCCACGCGTGCCACTGCCAAGTTGTCTGTCCGGTGAGGAGTACTTCAGGGTGAAAGACGTCTTCTTCGATGGATTTCGTATTTAGCAGTCGGTCTTATAATAATGAGCACTTTGGCATACGCGAAGATGAAAACGGTATAACAATTCATCCCTCACCTAAATCAATATCTGCGCGCTGGAACTGAACCGTCAAGTCAACATGTTTTGATAACATAGGTAAGGCCAGCGGACACGGTTGCGCAATCGAGTTGCCTTGCATATAAGAAGGACATCAAAGAGCAAAAGAAAAACTAAAGAAAGTGTGATATTGGGAATCTTATGAGGCACCGCAGTACGTCGAGACATGTTGGTCTCAACAACTTTTTCAAAACAGAATTTACGTTTGATGGATTTGGACACAACCCGTGTTTCCATGAATTGTGAAAAACTTTAACGGATTCTTTGGATACATGCTGAAGCAACGTCAGAAAAACGCGTTGACAAGGTTTGGCGAAACATTAAAAGGATGACTTACCATTCCCTGTCGGACCTTCCCATGAGTGCTGTCCTGGGGCAACAGTATCCGTTCGGCCCGGTTGTTGGCGCTTTTTCGTGCGTACCGGGGAAACTCACAGAGGACTGCATCGTGGGCAGCAGCCCACCGAGCGGCTTCCACTCCGCCTTCCGAGTGGGAAATGCTAAAGCTGCGCATCTCATGACACGGAGAGCACGTGAAGCAGAGACTGACGCCGAGGATGACCCAGTGGTTCACCTAGAAGCTAAAGATTTGTGGGAACAATTCCATGAATGTGGAACTGAAATGGTGATCACAAAATCCGGAAGGTATGATATTTGTTATTACCCAAATAGCCTAATATCAATAGTCTAACAAGTTAAACTTTATAACTGCAGAGGACAGGTCCACTGTATGTGCAATTGTTGTCAGTCATCATGGTCACTCATCATGTGGTAAGAGTGCGTATGTGTTTTATCTTTGTCACAGACGAATGTTTCCACCATTTAAAGTCAGTTGTTCTGGTTTTGACAAGCGAGCGAGCTATATTTTGTTGATGGATATTGTGGCATCAGACGACTGCAGATACAAATTCCACAGCTCTCGCTGGATGGTGGCTGGAAAAGCGGACCCAGAGATGCCTAAACGAATGTACATTCATCCAGATAGTCCAGCCACCGGAGAACACTGGATGTCAAAAACAGTTAGTTTTCATAAACTAAAGCTGACCAATAATATGTCCGACAAACATGGATTTGTAAGTATAGTTCAGATTTTTTTTGATAGTTGAGAAAAAAACTCACTTGACTTGCCAATGTCTGGATACTAGTCCAAACAGAAAATGTAGATAAAGATAGTCCTGAACTATGTTGTTAACGACACTGATCTATTATGAATAATGTTTCGAGATAAGTAATGTAAGTTATATAAGTTTTCATTCTCTTTAAAGTTTCTTTGCTTTTTACATAACGAGTAGTTTAATTATTAGGCTATATGTTTTTTTACATAACACAAATGAAAATATCATGAGGAAATGCATGTATTAATTACCATTTCTTTGATTTATTATACATTTAACAGACGATTCTAAACTCAATGCACAAGTATCAGCCAAGATTTCATGTCGTGCGAGCAAATGACATCCTCAAACTTCCATACAGTACCTTTAGAACATACGTTTTTCCAGAGACTGAATTTATTGCCGTGACGGCTTACCAAAACGACAAGGTACATGCATTATTCATCTGTACTTATATTTTATTATTTATGATTATTCAGGTAGATTTAAAAAAATAAATAGAAGTTGACCCTTATTTTACTTCTACGACGTGCCATCATGTAGTTGAAGACCAAATGCAAGAATAACTTCTTAAAATATTAAAATGAAATAATTGTGCACCAAAAGCAATGGTTTGTCCTAAGTTTGTTTTCAGGAAGAATCCTTGTTTTTTTATTTGGATTTCAGATAACCCAGCTGAAGATTGATAACAACCCATTTGCAAAAGGGTTTCGTGATACTGGAAATGGCAGAAGAGAGAAAAGGTGTGTATTGGCCAAATACATTTTCTTTTTCTGGGTGTGGTATTTTTTCCTCCCAATTGTAGGCTTGTATGGCACTAGTTTTATTAAATTACTGTTGTCCGAAGTGTGTTTTTTTTGTTTCTAGTTCTTGTTATTGTATTCCAGGAAACAATTATTTTTGAAGTCCGTACGCTCTAATGACCACAGTTCCGACAAAGACAACCACGTCTTAACTGCTGCTGATCAAACTTCGTCCACTTCACCCCAAACAAGGCCTGTCGTCACATCCACAATAAAAGGTTAGACATTGTGAATTGTTAAAAATGTATGCACAAATGTTGTTTAGTAATTACTTAACGGAGTTTATACATCTACTTCTGTGCATGAACGTTAAGAAACCCCGCTTTGTAAACTTTTATAACCTAAAATAACATATTTGCAGAGAGGTGGCTGCCACATTATGGTCTAATGTCGTTTTTCGATTACAGATTTTTAATTTCATATTATACAAATTATTAACAGAATATTACTACACTGTTTAATTTGTGTATGTCTGTTAAGTAATCTTTGCTTTATTTTATCATCACTATTTAAAAGAAACCAGTGACAGCGAAGCTGACAGCGATGAAGATGACAAACATCTTACTGTCGAGGATGGTGCAGACCCATTTGAAGTGTCCACAACCACAAGCATCTCACAGTTAAGCAATGCCTCCACTAAGGCAAAAAACGACTTCTGCACCCAACAGAGCCAGTTTGAGTCAAACTCTGAGAGACACGATGAGAACCCCCAGAGTAAAGCCAGTGAGGAGACGCAATGGCCATCTGACGAAAGGCGAGATTTCCAGACAAGTCAGCCACAACAAAACCATGTGGTTTTTACACCAGAGCGGATTGAACAGCACTTTCTGACTTCTCTAAATTCTAACAATTTGTTGATCCACCCAACTCCATTTTACTTTGGACGGAACTTTTCAAGTTTGATGTCTAAAGAAGGGGGCACACTGGACACCGGCAGACCATCGCTTTCATCCCAGGGAAGAAATGGGGTGTCAGGGTTACCTATTTATGTTCAGCAATCATCTTTGTCTTCACCACAGGCAAGAAAAGTCTGTTTCATCTTCTTTCCTGTATGTTCTTTGTGTGCAACCAGGCAGGATGTGTATTTTATGCATTTGGACATTTGGTGCGTATTTACGCACGGTTGTCCCTAGTGCATGCCTTCTTGTTGAAAAAACAAAAACAAAAAAACGTGGATTCTGTTTGTACAGTGCGTGTAGTTTGACACTCGTTTTGTATTGCTTTCTAATGACACTTACATTATTTTATCTGCTTTCTTTAGGTTTTCGGTCTCCCCCCATGTGGAAGTTTTCTACCCTATCCCTACATGACTACGGCTGCCGTCGCCTCATCCCTGGTGCAACGACTTCACTTTATGAATGCATGGGGACATCGTTCACGGAGCAATCCCTATTCTCCCCCAGTGAAAGTCCCCAACAGCGCTAATCCCACTGCGACATATAGAAAACATGACCTCAGTTTGGAAGGTTATACAAAGATCATGTTACCCACGCCAGTGGAAGAAGTGTCTAAAGTCCATATGACACCTGGAGCGGGATCTACAGACGTCAAATCTCAGTAAAGGTGTTTGTGGGACTGTAAAAGACTTGACCATAATATCCGCCTGAAGTCCTTTATTGACATTACAGTAGCTTTAATGTTTAAATGTTTTGTGTAACTTTTGTGTACCACATTCGCCAACATTTAAAAGTAACATCGTTTGCAAAATCGGCGAACATTGAAGTTGCATAAAGGAATGTTTGTAAGAAAATACAAAATAACCCTACCTCGTAACAGTAGGCTATGTATTCAAAATAATGAGCTTGGGGAAATGAACTTGCAACGATTCACGATTTTTGTTTAAAACGACACAGATTTATTCTGCATGATTTGCCTCAGAATTCTCTTGCAGGCATACTGCAAAATCTCCACTCTGTCTGGCACCCGAAACCGTTGTATTTTTTACAGTCGTACATAGGCTTACTGGTAATGAAAGAAAATCAAAACATATTTGGGGAACTGGAAATATTACAGTAGCCTGTATATAAGCAATATTGGATCCGCCGACCTGCAGACCTGCAATTGTAATCAATATTACATGAAAATTAGTCAGACTGTATTTCTTTCTTACCGGAGTTTACTGTATTACTCTAAATTAATGAAATGAGAATATGGGGAATATGTTTGTGTCATGTTACACTATGGTGCAGCAATCGCTGAAGCTTAGGGTGTCTGGACTCTGGAAATACATACCCTATATAAGAGCTACGAAAAGTGTAAAGAGAAAAAGTACGAGTCCTCAATAAATGACTTCTTGACTTTGAATCAGTTGATCAGCAGAATATAATGGCTAATAGCTGAATCTATTGCCTATGTGGTTTGTCCAGGGCACTATCTATCTATCTATCTATCTATCTATCTATCTATCTATCTATCTATCTATCTATCTATCTATCTGTCTGTCTGTCTGTCTGTCTGTCTGTCTGTCTGTCTGTCTGTCTGCCTGCCTGCCTGCTTGCGGAACTTTAAAGCTATATGGGCCTTAAATAAATCTTGACTCAAATCTCGCTTTGTTGCCGTAAGGAGAGGAGGAAAAATACCCCTCCATTTAACTTAAAGATTTGTATTTATTTATTAATTAATTAATTGTAATTGAATAAAATAAGCCCTGGAAATAAATCTGTTCATGCTGGCAAAAACTGAGCTAAACACAAGTGTATCGAACTGAAAACAGCCTGTCGTATAGCCTACAAACAGAGCAACAGGGCAAGCAGATGCAAAAGGTATAGGCCTACAACTCCGTGATTTGAACAATGCAATTAAGATACGTAGCCGCCTACTTCATTGCTTAATCTGAGGTAGGCTACTGAGTACCTTTGCGATAGCAGTGCAGGAATAACTTCAGTTCGAAGTAAATAAAAGTTGGAAGTCTGCGCACACAAAAGTTATTTCCCTGGGACGCAAACGAACGTGCCTCTGATGTAACGTCACCTCCGTACAGTGGCGTCATGAGGAAGCAATTTTGTCGGTAGGCTAATGGCAGCATTGTCGTTTTACAGGTTATGATACTTCTATTCGCCATCAATTGAAGCCCATGTCTGTAGATTTTACAGCTAGAAACATGTGTTGAAATAATATAATTTTCAACAGTCAATGCAGCGTTTTCCAGAAGCCACTGGCAGAGGAGCCAGACATTGCGTTTTAAAGCGTTAGCATCAGTAGCTAGCAAGCTAGCCCTGGGTGATTTGCCTTTCTCCATCATGTATCAGTAATTTTTTGAACAGAATGTTTCGAATATCAGTCAGCTACATACTACTTTGCGGGCAGTTTTTATTACTGATAACTGTCCTGTTATTGCAATGTCTGGAGGGAATCCATTCTCAGAATTCATCGGATACTCCTAGTAACGGAGTTACGTTATCACCAACAACAGCTACATTTGTGGACCAAGCTGACAACATCACCAATGCCACAGAAGACCCCCCTGAACCATATGAACACAACGGGGAATCACCAGTTGTTTTGTGCAGTTATCTGTAAGTACATTGTGATTCAGAACGACCTTGATCACGGCGACTACGACCTCATTGTGTTAAAATGGTTAGCTAGTTAGTCGCTCCACCTTTCAGAAGGTTACCTATTCCCAATCGTGTGCATGTGTGTATTGCAGACCTGAAGAGTTTGTGTTTTGTCAAGAACCTGTCGACCACGCAGGTAACTACACAGCATTTCAGGAACTGGGGCACGGATGCGTCAAGGTTAGTAACTTAACATGGCTAATCATCTTGAAAGCCTCCAGTTTGGGTCGTGTGTTCATTGATGGATGTAGTTTGATCACTACAGAAATGGATGAAATTACTCACTTTATTTTTTTTTTGTGAAGTTCGGTGGACAGGTGTACAAAGATGTCAATCACACTCCAGTTTTGTGCACCGCCTTGGATGACATTGAATGTGCCGGACCAAGAGAGTTTCTGAGAGGAAACGAGCCATGTATCAAGTAAGGCTGTTTGCAGATAAATCATATGTAGACACATTCATATTCAAAAGCCACCAGCTGTTGTACGTACCATGCCTAATGGTTGGGGGTTTTGCGACTATCGCACATATTCGTGGTGGTGACAAATTGAGACTACTGTTACAAAGAGAAAAAAAAAACTATATTTACAGCCCGCAAGCCACAGTATCCAGGGCTAAATTAAGATATTGATTTTAGTCTGATTCTGTAAATCATTTCACAGTCATTTACTTTTGGAAATTTGTTTACTCCTGAACGTACTAGGTAGCCTGCAGCCATCTAGTGGTCAGTTCTGTACATGTAATTTCTGTGTTAGTCCTACCTGTATCAGGTGTTTGTAATATTTTGGGTCTACCTTAAGAAAAAAGGGCAACATGGTTGTTTGAGAAGCATGCCCTAAAGCCAGTCTGTGCCACTATGCGATAGTTGCTTCTCAGGCCATTTGAAATGCACAACGTACATATTGAAAAGTTTTAAACATTAAGTATCCTAAATCTAAATGTATTTATTTTAAAAAGGGGGCCCTAGACCTCAAGCTGTTGTAGTCCTAACCCCCAAAGACCACTATATTCCGTTGAACTTCCTGAGCCCTGAAGACAAAAAAAAGTTAAAGTTGGTTCTGGAGAAGAAATAGCGGTTGCATTTGAAGAGACATTTACAGAGCGTAGGGATGAACCAAAGAACCAAAAAGAAAGGACAAAAGAACATACCAGAAAAGAAGGTGGTACTCCAAAGGTATCCACTGTCACAGCTGTAGGTGGAAGGCTGAAAGGAAGCGGAAATGGAGTCGTGCAGCTCATCACAATGACATGCTGATAATGCCAGCACCTTAGGCACATTGTACAGTAATTCAATACTACAAAAACACTGGCGTAGAAACATTATAACAACCTGTAATCCAGTTCATAAATAAATGTAAAGGTCCATCCCTCTCTGAAAGGCAACATTCTTGCCAATCTACCCTCTAAAAGCTTAGAGAAAGGACCACATCCCACTCTCTCTGAATGTTTTTATAACAGCTATAAAAAGAATGCAATTACTTTATCTAAACCATAATGGTATGATGTTTTCCTATACAGTTGTTTTGTGAAATGCAATAACCTTCTCCTTTGTTTTGCAAAAACTACTCACAAACAATAGAAACGAAGCCCTTACTCGAGAAATAACGACTAAACATTCTCAAACCAAAGTAGCAGGAGGACCATTGCTTTATATTGTTGCTATTACACTCGTTCACACACATTTACTCTGTTATATTATAACCATACTGTCAACGGGGTGACTGCTAGCAATGCAATGAGTGAAACTGCTGAAGTACTGTAGTGATGCCACAAGGTGGCACTGTATATCTATCTTGAAAGAGAAGTCTTACTTTTGATTACATATTGGCTTCAATGCAGTGAAAGATTCTGAACGCAAACACTGAGTATCTGGTATTCATGTGCTTACATGTATTTCTAATTGCACAACATAATTCCCCTATAGAAATGATGCAAAATTGTACAAATGTATGTTCACAGAGCAGTATAGCCATCAAACATTTGGCCATTTTTTGACTCTGGGATTGTGCATTGAACCCATTGGTCTGTCCCTCCGTGCGCAGGTACACAGGACACTACTTCATCACCACGCTGCTCTACTCCTTCTTCTTGGGCTGTTTTGGGGTCGACCGCTTCTGCCTCGGTCACACGGGCACGGCGGTTGGCAAGCTGCTCACCTTGGGCGGCCTTGGCATCTGGTGGTTTGTCGACCTGATTCTGCTGATCACGGGAGGTCTGATGCCAAGTGATAGCAGCAACTGGTGCACCTTCTACTGACATTGGGATCGTGGCCCAGCCCCAGGGGTGGAGGTGGAGAGGGGGGGAGAGGGAGGAGGAAGTTGTGTGGGTGGGGATGGGTGGCAGAGGCACTGTAAAGAAAAAAAAAAAACAGATGCTGCTTCCGATGCGCAGAGAGGAGGGTTTTTTTTTCCTTTGCACATCTGCATGCATCAAAGCTGCTTTAGGATGTGTGGTTCTGTTGTGTCTTGTAGTGACAGCTTAACATGTGCACCACGGTTCCTAAAAGAAACTGGTGAGGGAGACAGTTTGTCCGGACAGGCTGATGTTTCCCCCCAAAAAACAAAAATCAGAGACAATTGATGGTGGCCTCCTAAACAAACTGTATATATTCTTGGTCTTATGTAATGTCCATTGTATGTCTGCCAAGCCTCCTGACATTGCATCTTGGGCTGTTTTTTTTCCCGTCGTGTTTACTGCCAATTTGATTGTCAATCTCCCCCTCATTGCTTTTAAACCTGTGACACATTTTCAATCAGCCTTGGCTTTTGGGTATTGTCACCCTTCAACGGCGTCTAAATGGATAAATTTACCTCAGGTATTTGAATAAAATTCTCTTGCCAAATATTTGCATAAAACGCTGAAAGGCCTCTAAAGTAAACACTGCCTTGCTTAGCGTAACTGTTGTGTTTGTTCATGAAGGACGACTGAAGCTTTCAGACAATACCGCTGAATATCCACCAGCAGTCGGCAAGTCAAAACCAGTGCTGTTTGAGTGTGCTACGTCTTTTGAGTTTACTTCAGAATTTGTGAGTCATGCTGTTTGGTAAGGAATGTGGTTTCAATGGACTTGTGGAGTTACTCACCAATGTTATTCACTTTCCAGGAGAAGAATTTCATTGTTATTGTACTTGCAGCAGAATGTTACTTCATTCTTGCAGCGTCAGTCTGCATTTAGAAACCCAAGTTGATCTAGGAAAGAGTCATGGCACAAGTCCCCACAGTTAACCGTTCAATAAAGTGAAGGTGTTTGTCATAATCAGTTGCATTTGTTATTTATTTTGTGCAAATTGGTTGCTGTACTTTTGTTGAGAGTTACTGTATTTTGTTGAAAGATGCAACAAACAGACTTTTAAGATGGTTATCTCTAGAATATTAGATTGACCTTGTCTTTCACATAAATTTGTCAGTGTTAAAGACACGAGAAACCTTTAACTGTAAGTTATGTTCAGGCTTTCAGGATTGGCTTTGCGTGTGGTTTTCCTTTGTGACCCATAAAGTAGCAAACAGTCTGCTTAATGCATTTGGTATTCCGTTTTTTGTATTGTGTGTTATGAATGTGTTTGTAGTGGCCTATAAGTTATACTGGTCTGTATGATTGAAAAACCTGCAGTGTGCTAAAATAATCTAATATCATATAGATAAACTTGTTAAACTAAGTAAGTGCTGATTGCTCTTAAGTCGCTTGCTTATCTGAACCAGTGTTTGCAGTATACAAAGTTAACACATAAAAGCCAGATTTAAGACCAAGCCCATTTTGCCAATCTGAATGATGATATTACAGGTTGCACACAGCATGGTCACAGGAATAAAAAAACACTGCTTCCTTCATAGAGAGGAATGGCTTTATTTCTGTGGAGGGCTTTTGTTCATACACTACAAAGAAGGTTTATGAAAGAATCACTATTGCTTTGTTATTTTCATGTATTCCTCAATGCATAAAAAGTGAGCGAAAATATCCAAGATTCAAACTAACCCCTTGTTTGTTATCCATATGTTATTTTATTTGCATGTAAGGACACAGTTTGTGACATTTATGCTAAAATGAGATATTCTTCCTCCTTCTTTCAGACGTTTTTATCGCTTGCAAATTTGTTTCCAGATCTGCTGTTTTGAAAGCATCTGGCAGAATTACCTGACCTTTGTGCAAATCTTTTCATAACTTGTTTTTGTGGGTATGTGCAGTCAGATGACTCGTAAATAATTCATGAACTGATATCTCATTGGGATTGATAGACACTTTCGCAGTGCGATAGTTTTGCCGGGGCCCAGACAGACTTGTTTTGGTCAGAGTTACATCTTGACAATTTAATATTTTCCAAAGTATACCTTTCAGTGAATCAAAAAAGTGTCCCTCAAGCTACTATTATGGCTATTGTCCCTCGCAGTTTGATTGAGGGAAATGAATAACAAGATGTGAGTGAGATGGCCAGCTCCCCGGGACCTCATGAGTGGATTCGATCACTGTTCTGTATAGCAGCTGCTTTTTGATAGAACACCTGTTTGAACATACCTGAAAATGGTTATAAAATAACATTCTGTAAGCAAATGTATAACGTCACCCAATTAAATGGCACAGGAAGCAGTGTGCAAAAGCATAATGTAGAGTCTAGTGTCAAACCAAGGAGATGAAATTGTGAAGCCATTGGGAAGTATAGGTCTATATCGGCCATGCTGAGTAGAATAGCAATGCCAGAATAGGGTGATGCAATTATGTCTTGGTGAATTATAAAATATGCCAGCCTGGGCTGAAAAGCAACATGGCACTAGCTAAGAGAGGTTTCATGAGCAATTCAGGCCAGGTTGAATATTATGAATGTGTTACACAGTTATCTGTTTCAAGTTAAAACTATTCTGTACTTACACACTGTACAAACCAATACAGAAGCAATACATGTGACATTCTCATCATTGGGGGGTGATGTCTACTATATGCAATATTAACCACTCCTTGAGGTCATGCTAAAAATCTTCTAGCAGTGCCACACTACATCACACTAAACTAATATCTTCATGTGCAAAGCTGTGGAAACCATCCCTAAACCTTGTGTAAAGACTCGATGTGATTCTTGAAAGTAGAAAGTATAATTGACCTCAATACCCATCATTAAACCGTTATGTCTTGGATAGGGAAATAAAGGCAAATCAGAGCAAGGCAGCAGAAAGCTACATATCACATGTATCAAAAGGAGAAAAGGGTGTTGCTGGAAAGATCTGGAAACAGTGCACTGTATACTGGAGGTGGGGGCAGTGTGGCCTTATTTTTTTCTCTTTGATTCCTAATTTACATATAACTTTTCCACAGTCTGGAACTTCCCCATCCTCTAACAAGCCCTAACACACCCAAGCAATGTGTGAATACATGCACCCAGGAGTTAATTGTCTTGAGCATGGCACAAACACCTTGTTTTGTCCATCCTTCTAGTTTGATCCAGCCTTCTAGCCTTCACACTTCTGTTAGGATTGGGTCCCCGGATTTCTCAGAGCTATTCAGTCAACTGTTGGGCTAGGAGTATGTAGTTGATTTATACAGACTAGTATTTTATAAAATTCATATTATTGATACTTAACAATCTGACAATCATAATCTGATGAGATTCTTGGCAGTATGTTTCTTTACTGTGACACCAATCCTATACATTTGTCTGGATTCGGTGTGCTATATGTGTGTCTTATGATCCAATGAGGGAGAAATGGCTAAAATTAGTCTGAATGTATTCTTTTCTGTTTAATTACAATTGCTCATTAAATCCATACATTTCATTCGTCACCAAAATAAAATACAACCACATCCACACAACACCATCTTGCCCACAGTATCTTTGTAAACTAAACATTCAGTAAAATAATGCCCGAGCAACACCCCAAAAACACTGCTTTTGAAGTAAACTGTATACCAGATAAGGTCTGGAATGTACCACTTAAGGCATAGATGTTGAGGCCATACCTTGGTAACATAACCAATGCTACAGCAGATTCCACGAAAACTCAAATGCACACCCATACAATACCAGCAAACATACACAAAAAAATCTTACACATACATGTTGATGCGCACCGGTGGTTTATGCGTGAAGCTTGTCACTGGGCTGCTTTGAAATTGTCTGGCTGGCTAGTAGCTGGCTTAAAGCTATGTATTCTGGAGTTGAAATGGCGATTTTGTTCTACAATCTCGCCCAAACGTGGGTGGGTACAGTGTGGAACGGTCCAGAATGCGTTGCTTTATGCCGGCCATTAGCCAGCCAGACCATTTCAGATAAGCCCAGCATCAGTCACTTATTCCACCTCATTAGGAACTACAGTTAGGATGACATCTTTGTTTTCTCGACGCACCACCAGTGACAAAGGTTGTCCTGACTGCACAGCGTCGCTCACGTCATCTGTGCTCTCGACAGGATGGCCATTGATGCCTGTGATTATGTCGTGGTTCTTCAGGCCGGCGCTGCAAGGTTGACATGACATGTTTAGTTACAATAGGTTGAGAAGTTGGTTGACAAAACATGACAAGAAGCATTGGTGAGTATAGCTCACTACATTGCTCTGTGGGAATTTAGAGAGACGGTGATTGTTTCTCAGAGAATCAATAACTTATTCAACCTGAAACAAGTAAATACTGTTTGCACTCACAAGAAGCATGTTTTAACGACAAACTATACTGCACTCAACCAAAACACAACAATGACTTAAAGGAGGACTTCGGTGTAAAATGAAAATTGGCATATTAAAACATCATACCGAGTTGATATGTGTACTGGGGAGCAAATTTGATTTAGCCTGTTGCATTCAGAGTTTAACTATTTTTTATCCTTTGTCCCAGAAGGCTAACAATGGAAGTGGTAGGTGCCCTCAGACAAAGCATGACGACTACTCTATTTTTAAACCATTAAAACAGCTCGAAGAAACTCCACACTCCATCGGTAGTACAACACAGGTCCTGACATTAAAAACGAGGCACTGAGAACTTTGTAAGTGTACACAACATTTATTAATAAAATAGTTTTGACAGGCAGTACCTTGCTGTAGTTTGTCGTCGCCGCCATGATGAAAGTCCAAACAAGTCGATTGCACTACCTCTTCTCCTGTTCTTCCTGTTGGTTCGTGTTCCTCAATCAACTTGTGCGGACTTTCATCATGGTGGCGACGAAAAACTACAGCAGTGCCTCGTTTTTAATGTCAGGACCTGTGTTGTACTACCGATGGAGTGTGGAGTTTCTTCAAGCTGTTTTAATGGTTTAAAAATATCGTAGTCGTCATGCTTCGTCTGAGGGCACCTACCACTTCCATTGTTAGCCTTCTGGGACAAACGATAAAAAATAGTTAAACTCTGAATGCAACAGGCTAAATCGATTTTGCTCCTCAGTACACATACCAACTCGGTATGATGTTTTAACATGCCAATTTTCATTTTACACCGAAGTTCTCCTTTAAGCCTGGACCGAAACAGTAAAGTTTTTTCCTTAAACCCCAGTTGTAAGATCGATCTCCAAGCCCATCAGTACATAATTTATGTTGATAAATTCATGAAACATAAACCTTAGTTATCAGAGGAGACAATTTCACCAGTCTGTATTGACAGTATGAATTTAGTATTAGACAGCACCCCTTGGCTGAATGTTACAGTATGCATTTTCCACCTGTGGGATAATTGCATGGAAGTCGTCTGGCTCTGGGTGGATTGAGCACTGTAGACATTAGCGTACATTTCATGCTGTGGCCTTCAAGACTGATAGAGTGTTCTGCTCCAGTCCCTTTGAAAGTGTCAGGTTGCATCCCAGAACCTCTCTGAGCTGGGCACAGAAGCTGCCAATCCATTAGGCAGTGGCAGATGTGTGTGCGTGTGTGTGTGTGTGTGTGTGTGTGTGTGTGGGGACCTCCCACAGTGCAGCCAGATGTGTCTCAGGTTGTGTCTTCAGGAGGCTTTCATCTCATGCCTGATGTAAGCATGAGCCTTGACTATCTCTGCTTGAGCAGCAAAGCTCAGATCCGTAATGAATTTCAGGCATGTTGTATTCGCAAACTCTGAACTAGGATTAGCATTTTAATTGATTTAAAGGTATGTGCATACCAAGGCACATGACTGTCTCCTGTCTACACATAGTCTCCACATCATGGTGATGTTATCGTCAAGTATCAATCAATAAATAGATCAGTCGACTTCCATTTCATTATGCCTCTTCATAGAAGTGGGTTTACTTTCCACTGAGCATGCTGTACATAATTGATTGACTTGCTCACAAATAACAAGAAATGCTGCATTTGATAATCGGAACAACTGTATTAGTAGTACAACCTCAAGGAAAGCCTAGGGCCATTCTTTACCTGTCGGCAGCCGTTCCAGGAATGACCTCGTAAACGTAGACCCCGGATGTCACATCTTGGAAATCTTTCTCACGTTCTTTCAGCTCTCTGATCAAACTGCCAGACGAGAGGCAATTTAGATGTTATCAAGACGCTCTCATGTGCCATGTTGTGACGACTCTGATCTCAATCAGCGGCTAAGAGAGTGGCCGTCATATCGCTTATTATGATCGATAGCGGCAGAGCAAATGATTTGTAATCAGTTGTATCTGAGAGTCATTCAGTAGAGTCTGAGTAAAAATGGAACGTTTAAAAAGCGTTATGCACCAAATACAAACAATGTGCTAAGAGATAACAGCAGATATATGTGATGTTAAGGCAACCTCACACCAGAGGATAAATATGACTTACGAGGGTGATAACTGAAGCATTCGTACCCCCATATATCTCTTCTTTGGCATCGTCTTTCCTGAAATTGAAAGCTCTGTTTAGTCAGATTGTAAAGGCTTGCTTTGGCAATAAACTACAAATGCATTTAAAATGTTTTTTTTTTTCTTTGTAACACACTGCTGCCAAAATGTATTACACAACATACTACAGTCACATTTGTACCTCCTGCTGTAAGTGCCAAAGTAAATGCTCCGTAATGTGATTTAAACGCCCTGTTCATGGTTGTCCAATTTTGGTAAATGTAAAACAATGGCATCTTCAATATGCCCCATCTATGGGTGGTCTAAGAGTGCTACCATGGTATACATTTGCAGTGGGCACCTAGCATGATGTGATCAGCTTTGAAGCACATCTGCTCCTGGCACACACTCAAATGGACCAGAAATGATCAAAGTGTTTATGGTCACAGACAAGCGCAGGGGCTGCCTACAGTACAGTGCTAGGATGAAATATGTTCATTGGCACCTCTTCTTTGCCTGTCGTAAGACTCTGTGAGAAACTGTCGTATTCTGTCGGAGGGGATCGCAAATGAAATTCCGGCTGTGACCTTTAAAGTGTTTATGCCAATGACATCGCCATCCTGGAAGAAAAAAAAAAACAAAAACAATAAGTGAAGAAACACTGACAGGTCGTTCTGAGCCATATCACAAACATCTTAGCAAAGATAAAGCCATTAGGGACATAATTGGGCCATAATTGCAAGAAACATAAGTACAAACAAACACTGATTGTGTCTGGGTTATTGCCTCATGCATCTGCGGTGCATTACAAATGATAATGTTCTAATTTTGGCACCAAGCAGAAACAATTAAGCATTGAAAGGATGACCTTAAAAGAGGGAATCTGAATAAATAATACCAGAAATATAACAGCCATCAAACAGCATTTCATTAAATCAACAGAGAGCTTTTAAGGAGCCAGGCAGAATGCGTATGTATCATCTAACAGTCTAATGGCCTTTCTAAAGAGCACAGTAGGGGGTTGTACATATTTTTTTGTTACTTCCATCTCCTTTCTCCAATAAAGTGCTACTGTTATGGATGGAAATAATCAGACACAAGGGTGAAAGTCTTTCAAGGGCGAGGGTTGAATTTTTCTATTTCAAGATCAATAGCAGGAGTATAAGAGGTTGTGGAGCATCTATCTGCGGGATGGTAAGTTTCCACACATAGGCTGATGTAAAACCTTAGAGACAGAAAAAAATGTGAAATCAAAATACCTTGAGTAAACAAATACAATACGAAAACAGACGAATAAATAGAAGAATAACAAAGGGCTGTATTGTCAGTGACAGGGACTGCATTGCCTGCACTGGCTTCTGTTCTATGGCAATGCCGTCTCATACTAAAGACATTTAGTAAGATGTATTTGTATGCCGATTTCCACAGACACTGGTCACAAAGTGCTTTACATAGCAGGAAAAACATAACACAAGGGTCTGGGCAAAACATAAGATGAAGTGGTAGCACTTAAACAAGCATGAATAGAGACAGAGAGCCTAGGGAGATTCATTAGAGATGAGAGTGGTCTACTCAAAAGCTTGTCTGTGTAGGTGGGTCGGTAACATTTAATTTGGATAGTCCACCCACAGAGACTCGGCAAATGAGCTGTTGAAATTCAGTTTAATTTTCGTCATTGTTAACTGACTATAACCTTTAGCAAACCCAACTCCTAGCCTTCGCCTTAACACAACACAGAATTAAAACAGATGGTTTATTAATTGTCATAAAGTCTGACTGGGTGGGTCTGGCAACAGAAACAGCAAACCTGATTTGGGTGGAAAGGGGGGCGGGGGTGGGCATGGACTCAAAAGCTCAGTGACTACAGGTCTTGACTCAAGTGCATGGGACAAGCAGCAAATTTTGGTTGTTAGATCTGAGGGAGCATATGGGTGTCTGAGGGTAGATAAGATCAAATAAGTAAGCAGGTGCTTGGCCATAGAGTGCCCTACATGTAATGATGAGCAGAGGTGGACAAAGTACACAATTCCTTTACTTAAGTCAAAGTATAGATATTCCTAGTCAAATATTACTCCACTACAAGTGAAAGTTGCTATGCCAATATTCTACTTAAGTACAACTACAAAAGCAATTGTTTTTACATTACACTTAGCTGACGCTCTTATCCGGAGCAACGTACAGATATTGAATAGGTTTCAGTTATGACCCTCTGGAACGTGGTGCTGCTTTCTGATTGGTTGCTAGGCATGCAGTAAAATCGTATATCATGCACGCCTTGAAAGTAGTTCTGGCAAAAAAGTTTAAAACTTCAGCACCGTTCCATATCAATACCCAATAGAATGTACGTACCTACTGTAACCGTTTCTATCAAACTTCACAATTAATGGCAATGTCGAGTTCAATTTCCATGAACTTAAAAAAAATAGTAAACAGAAAATAACAACTAAATCAACGTTTTGGAATAAGTATTGCATGTGTCGCGTTGCTCAATCCAAGCTAGCTAACATAGCAGTAGTAGAGCAGTAGCAATCACCTTACCAAATGAAAGGTAACCTTGACAACCAATTTGGCTAGTGACTGAGGGCTGCGTAGCGCTCTACTTAACGTTACAAATATTAGGCTACATTGTAGGCCACATTGTAGCGAAACTGAGTCTAAGTCAACCCTCTAAGTTAATTGAGAATTATTTTAAATACATTCTACATAATTGAGTGGCATTAACCGGGTCATAAGCGGGGTAACATCCTCCGAGGCGTGCATTATACAGTTTTAAGTCAACTTGGCGGAGCAAACTTCCCTCCACTTCGTGTCGGGAAGTTCTTAGGCTCCACCTCGTTGACTTAAAAATGTATAATGCACGCCTCGTCGGATGTTACCCCTTACTTACAGTCCTTGGAGCAGTGTGGGGTTAGATGCCTTGCTCAAGGGCATCTCAACCATGGGTATGGCAGGATTCGAACCGACAACCTTGCAATTTTAAGACCAACTCCCTAACCACTAGGCCACAGTGTTTATTAAAAATGCTTTATTTTTAAAAAAGTATTAAAAGTACAAGTATCTTTTTTCTTTCTTTTTTGATAATGTGAGGCCACAGACAGGTCACTATACTTGACCTGACCTTACGTTCACAACATCACTATTTTCTTATTTTTGGGCCTACCTGACAATTTGTTTAACTACTGTATACAATATTTTTCCTTTTACCATAATATAAAATAATTTAGATGCAAATAAACTTCCAATAAGGATACTTGAAGTCAATATAGCCTAGTTAGTTGAAAATGATCATTGCTGGTTTCTATCCTTTGTCTTCTAAGAGAGTCCATGTATAGTTGCTGGAATTTAAGATAATGGTGTAAATTACAAAACAATATGTACTTGGGGAAGCTAGTTTTAAAAGTTCTTTGGGAGAGTGTAATTCCCAGTCCATGTTTAAAACCATCAATGGAATTACTGTTGTTATTCATTCTGTAGTAACAAATCTAAACCACCTGAACACAAACAATAATTCAATTGGAGTGGTAAATGTAATGTTTAGTTGTAAAGATGTGTGCTGAACGTTAAGTAATTGTCTTTTTTCATTCCAACTTTATCATAGTCACAAATGTTTTGATAAAGAATTGTCATTATCTGTAATTGCCATCATGATCATTGCCAAGTTCAAATTCAGTGACTGAAAGTAAAGACACTTCAGACTTCGATATGATCTATCACATTATTGCAAAATCACTTCAAAGCCATATTTCAATGTAACTTGTACTGGAACTGTACTGATCATACTTTTTAAACAGGAGTTGAGTGCATGCACCTCTCATCAATGTAATGAGTACTTCATGCACATTTCAAATGTAGTGGAGTACAAAGTACAGTATTTGTCTTGAAAATGTAGTGAAGTGAAAGTCAGAAGTTGCCAAAATGTTTAATACTCAAGTAAACTACAGATACTTCAAAATTGTACTTAAGTACAGTACTTGAGTACATTTACTTAGTTACTGTCCACCTCTGATGATGAGAATCTGAGCTGTATCCTGTAGCATGCAAGAAGCCATTGTAGGGAGCCATGCAGAGAAGTATGAAAACAACGCTTACCAGGTTAACAAGTGGTCCTCCAGAGTTGCCGTACTACAAAAAAAGAAAGCACAGTTAAAAAAATTGCAAATGGCATATGATATCAAATTATTACAGAGCATTGTGGCACACAAAACCTTACGACAACAAAGATGTGCCAAAAACATGCTGAAGGATGTGTGAAAGTACATTGATAATAGCATCAGTCTGAATGTATTCCATGTCTGAGTCCTTGAGTCCAAGCTCGTGTCCTCCACGCTGTGTGGTGCTGATGATGCCGGTGGTCACGGTGTTCTGGAGGGAGAAAGGGCTGCCGACCGCCACCACAAACTCGCCGGGTCGGAGGTCGGAGGATCGACCCAGCATAAGCACAGACAGGGGTCTCTAAACAGTCAAACAAAAAACAAACACAGTGTTAAAACATTGTCGCAGAGTCCACCTCAGACACCACCACCACCACCTCCTCCACATAAATTACTTATCTCGCTCCTGTGGATGAAACCTTAAACTCAGCAATTTCTTTCTGTTGGCCTTGTTCATAAAGAATAATCCCTGGCGGTCCTCTGGCCTGACTCACCAGAGAAGCCCGCTGCTCCTACCAGGGGGCCTTCGCGATCGATCACGTCTCAACCTGTCACGGCCTGTTTCCCTCCTACCTGCCCGCCCAAGGTAGGGTGCATTTTTATTGCATGGTTTATTGCCACCCCTTCAAGGGCATGAAGCGGACTGCCATTAAAGAATGGAGTCGGCACACAGCAACTGGGCTCGGATAGTCGGCACAGCGTGTAGGACTTCCATTTGCAGTCACCGATCATTTCACTCTGCATTATCTGCCACGATTTAAAAAAAAAAAAGTCTTTCTCAAACTAATGTGATTACCAGTCACCAAAAAAAAATGTTACGTCTTTGGACAGGCCCATGGCAGTTTTCTTAGAAATGCTCCAATAATACACACTGGCCCTGTGTGTGTACTGCCAATGAGGCTGTCAGAGCTGTAACAGATGTAGTGTTTTGCAGATGCTGAGACAAACTGAAATTTTGAATTTATATGACCAGAACCAATAGCTCTAGAGAAAAATCAAATGACAAATTGACTGTGTCAAGAGGTGGAATCTAATTTTGGTCAGCAAAAGCCCTCCCTGCCATTCCCCAGGAACATCTGCTGGACTGCCTCCGAAGGATTAATTCATTCACTGCCAGTTTGACGTTAGTCACTGATGACAGGCCAACAGTGTAAGGACACAGGCATAAATTTGAGTGATGCACAGGATAATGGCCAATATACTGGAGGTCTTTCTTTATATGAAAGCTGAGAGACTCACCTCAGCTTCTATTTTGATCAGGGCAATATCTATTTTTGGGTCCACGTCCTTAACTGTGGCTTCATACTGGATGCCATTTTGGAGCTCAACTTTAATACGCTGTTTGTTGGATAACACATGGGCGTTGGTGACTATGTAACCGTCCTCTGACACCACGAATCCGGAGCCACTTGACACAGGCACCTCCTGGTTGGAGTATGGCATCCTAAGAGGAGAAACATGAAAGACTGTGGTTTTCTTGGGTTTTAACAAGCTAAATAACATAGAACATGGTCAAGGGTATACACTAACTGACTGGACTAAGAAAGTTTCCATCTCACCCTAAAATAGGTTGTCATATAGGGACTTGACCTTTGGCCCCTAATAACTAAATTCAACCCATCAGTTCTTGCAGAAGTATGAAGTAATACATGACCTTTTTTCGGCCTCTAACAATTATTCATTTTCATGCCCATATGGTCGGGTCTGTTTTTGCCTTGGTGTGAAGCGCGGGGCAGCATGTGGTGAATAGAAATGTGCCACCCACCTAACAGTCATCATCTTGACTTAACTCGCAGACACAAAGGTCCCTTAAGTGCTCAAATGATCTTCTACACACAAGACTACAGTACCACGGCATACATGGTGTATGCTTTTGCTGTCTTGTGTGTGCGTTTTCCCGAAGTCACAATCAGTTGAGTGATTCAGTTTATGACACACTGAACTGTTGAAAAATCATGAGAAGAACTTCGAAGTGTGTGATCCAGAAGGCAATTCTTTTTTTCATGCAACCAAATGTGAAATCTCATCAAAAGTGCAATATATGTAGATCAATGTAAAATTTAAAAAATGTGCATAGCTAACAAGCTATTTTCAGCTTCCTGGACACATCAGGGTTGCGCTTGAAATTTTTTAAAAGTATTTTTTTGCCAGTTTAGTGGCTTTATTTACACAGGATAGTGAAGGTTGTAAGTGGGATACAGCAAGCTGGGGAAGGGTTGTGAAATGAGCACAGGCCAGATTCAAACCTGGGTCCCCACGGGCACGTGCCTATTCATGGTCGGGTGCTCTACCCACCGCACCAGTTCACCCTCTGTTTTTTACATCCATTCATTCTCCCCAGCTTTCTGCCGTTGGAGGTGCCTCTCAGCGTATCATAGTTACCAGCACTAGATGACCCTCAGTTGTGTGTTTGGCAGGTAAGTGGACCCCTGTGGGTCTTCATATTACCTGCGGAACAGCTCGAGATGGACCACCGCTGGGGCTATCTTGTCTACCACATCTGCAATAAAGTTGAACTTGTAGCGCATGCTGCTTGGATTCTGGGAACCTGGAAATGAAGGTTTGAAGATGCCTTAATTTGAGTCCAAAAAAAAAAACACACATATGCCAAAAAACAGCCATGCTGCCAATCAGTTCTCACACTACGAGACAGATCGACATAGGGAATATAACCTGTACGACTACTGGGGCGTAAATGATACATCAGAAATCAGTCGGAAAATGAAATGATTGTTGTCATTAAACTGTGAGTTGACATTGCAGGGCTACACAGGGAAAGATCTTGCTTGTTTCCATCCAAGGCCCTGCTCCAATTTGAGTAGGTGCACAGAATGTTAACTTGCATTCTTTGAAAGACTGTCATAATAAAACAACTGCAATGTTTCATCAGCAACAGCAGTGTGTTCTTTGGTTACTTGCTGTCTCTAGGGCTATCACCCTGTGCCAGAGATATCTTGACTGCCGAGGGACAAACTGACAGGACCTTTTTCCCCCTTCCTGTTTTACATTGATGTGAGGTGTTTATCACCCCGCCTGTGCCAGCTGTGTGGAGGTTTGTTCCTCCAAGAGGTAATCGGGACATGGATACCTAAAGCCTGACTCTCCCTGAGGTGAGCAGTGTGGCAGCTAACTTCAGCAGGGTAATTTCTCTCTGTACTCCTCCAGGGGCCATTCCTCCAGAACTCAGCACAAATATCCCCCTAAAGTATTTCTGTGCTACAGCTCTGAGAGTTGTTTTGGACAGTAGTTTATGTCTTACCACAATACGTTCAGGCTACTCTAGGACACATTTACTTTCTGCAAACCAGTGAGAAGCTTAGCCAGTTAGCACCTCTATTTGTAGGGCTATGTATGTGTGAAAATCATTGGCAGGTCAGTTTGGAAGAGGTTTGATGGGTTAATTACCTTGGCAAAGTTGAAATTTTCAGCCAAACAAACTTAAGCTTAAGTATTAAGAACTATTGCTAGCCGTGGCCTTAAGGACACAATTTCAGTGTTATGCAACCACTAACAATGAAGGTAATTTGCATAAAAAAGTGCATGATTTGCCTATTGTGCTGTGATGTCTTGTACATGTTCTGACAGACTGCTACTACAGAATGCCTTGGCTCGATACACCAACGACATTCCACAGCAGACTCCCCCTCTATGTCTCTCAAATATATTTTTTTTAATTCTGCATGTGAACTGACAAGGGCCATGGATGCACGTCCATTCAACACCTAAATTACACACCCCACCTCACACATATGCAAAGCAGCAGTTTGGCAATGAACACGGGCGGGGAAGGAACATGAGCCTGTAGGGATCCCTGATCGGCATGGAATGGGTTTGCGCTATATGCTGTTTTGCTTCTTTTCAGGCATAGTATCCCCCACGGCACACCTGTCAGAGACAGATGGATGTGCGCAGCTTGGAAAGAAGCCAAAATACTGGAATCAGGGAGCACTGAAAGACAGGGGACATGGAGACAAGGCCCCTCTTTTAAAACGGGTTATAGCCCTATATCATTGGTTAGGGCTTGGATTAGTGTTTTAACTGCTCTGTGCTGATTAAAGTACACCATTTCATTTGAATAATTTTGTTTGATGTATAGAAAGCTATAAAAGTAGACTAGGTTGACTAGCCTGGCTTAACAGTCAAATGGGAAATTTCTGGCCTGACTTGTGATAGTCTAGTCATTTTTTTTTTTCGTCAGATTTTGACATGCTTGAACAAGCTTTCTAATCAAGGACTGATGATTACTACGTGTTCCTGTGGTGACAGTTCCCTGTATTTTTCTCTCGCACTGGCAATTTTAGAATTTGGAAGGCTCTGGCGTCACTGTGAGGTAATGAAATACAATCCCATGTAGAGATGCCCTACCATGCACTGCAAATTCTCTCTTCTAATTACACGCTTTCCTCTTTCGGCGAGCTACTCACTACGCGAGCTAAACTTCAGGACTCGGGTGATTAATCTTTCTAATTACCGCATTCTTTTATTGGTGTGCTACCCTTCCTGCGACATCATGCAGAGCTTTGAGCAAAAAGCCGAAAGGAGGCGTGAGGTGGGAGCAGACAGGCATGTTACTGCCTGCTCTGGCTTCTTACAGATAAGACTGCTTTTTTTCCTGAGGTAAACATGCTTCTATGCACTAATTCAGCTGCAGTGGCAACAACTGCATTGCTGTGGCCATATTATCCTGCCTAAGTTCTGAAATGCAAAATACTCAGTTGCAGGATGTATGGTCTAATGGTTGAGGTAATAGCTCTCTCTCACTCTCTCTCTCTCACACACACTGCTTTTTCTACCAAATCTATTATCTTAACAAATCCGGCCCAGATATTGTTGTGAAAATATGTCAGTCCTCCAGGAATGGATCTGCATGCACATGGAGACATGTACATGGTAAGAATTTAACTGACAGGAAAACACTTATGGATCTGGTATGCTGTCATTTTGCTCAAATAGTCCTCAGGTAGAAATTCATTCCAATATGTCTTCACACATCATATAGCCTAAATAGCGTATTGAACTCATGGGATCTATCCAACTCATTTCCATTTGATAATATTATGCAAATACAGACTCACTCTGTTGTTTTCCCAGAGAGAGCTGCCTCAAAGTTACGGTGCAATAGAGGAAGGTCCACCACTGTATATATGGCATTTCTTAAGCATCCTAAAGAAGCAGGCTTTTGTATAAGGGGGAGATAATTCTGAATAACTTTGAATGTAAGCCTAATAAATGATATAACCAACGTCAGCAGCAGATGGGTAGAAAAACAATGGTGAAGTATTTTCACACACCTGTTTCGCACGGGCCCTTCTGAATCAAAATCACCGAGGGAGTACCACTGAGTTCAGCTCGTCGGTTTTCAGCTCTTAAACGACAGAGGCTTGGATAGGTTCTTCCATCGCTACCGCACACTGATTCTGCGGTGCTGCACACGCAGTAGCCTCGAGATTTGCGCTTCCCAGGTGAGTATTCACAAGTCAGTCCATCGCCGCAAACACCACGGCCTCTGTCTTCGCAGAGGTCTCCTTCTCCAGCACCGCAAACTGTGCAGCAGCCGCAGTAATCCTTCACAACACCATAGTAGCATGACCCTGGTAGCGGCTGGCAGAGGGATTGATCGCACACTTCTGGACATACCGTTTGCCTCTTCTTCAAAGACCGAGAATGTCCAAAAGTGGAAAGATAAATCAAAACTAGAACTTTAAACATCGCTAATGTTTACGATATTGAAATGAAATGAAGGAATCCAACAGTGCTGTTATCAAAGTAATTCTTATCTGAACGTAGACTATTCAGGTCAGTTTTCATCCCACTTAGTGTTGCATTTTAAAATCCAAAAAATATTTGAAACATTCAAAAGAGCAATAAGAACTGGGAAAAAAATGTAAACAATCGCTTCTGGCGAACATTTAAGAGTAATGTAAGTGTAGACGGCGCCTCAGGAAAAAAGGAGCATATTCCCCGAATGTCATTTTTAATTAGTCACACTCTGAACGCTCTGTAGTGAATGAGGGAGCAAGTTTGGGGATCGTCGAATGGCTGAGGTAGACCATCCACTTACTTACCGACAAACTTTAGGAGGGGCACAACATTCCTGTCCAGTTTAAGCCAGCAGTTGAAGTTTGCGTGACTGAAATGCAGCAGCTTCAAGTATGTTCTACACTTTGGATAAATTGATAGCATGTCAGATTTATCATGTGCTTTTTATGCATTTTATCAACCCCGCATTACAATATTGTAATATAGCCTATATTATATGTAAGCATTACATAGCCATGGCCAGGGATGTAGTGGCAAAATAGGTGAATAAAGTATACATTCGGTAAACACGGTGAGGTAGAACCTCTGTACGTCATCAGATGTTTTAACAACACCAAATGGTCTCTAGTGCACATATTATACGTGATTTTTAGTTTTAGAAGTTGTATTTCATGCTTTCACTCAATTGTAAAGATTATAAAATCTGTGGATATGTGGATAAACACCGTTGAGAGGTGGATAAACTCCATTTGTTTATCCACCTCTCTGAATTTCTGAAAATTGAGAAGTGAATAAACTCTATTTGCTTGTGTCTACCCTCCACTAAAACCTTGACCATGTCCACATCATTCAGTGTATCTATACTGCATAGTTAATCATCTCTGCTCATATATTATTTGAATTCAACCCTATCTTCCTTCACACCTGTCACTAATGTATGGCATTGCGCTGATTTTTTTAGTGGACTTTTGACTGGAGACTTTAGGCACCCCATCTCATCCCATCCCAGTCTGCCTCATATTGCTTGTGTAGCTTATTGACAGGTCTCCATGAATGTAACAGGGTACAGGATTCCTCTTCAAACCAATATTGCACTGTAGTCCTTTCTGAATTCAGCAGCACAGCCTTTTATCCACTCCTGTTAATTCCCAGAGCCTTTCCACATCAGGAACAGTTGACATTATTATGACAAGAGGTTTGAGTGCATAACAAGATTTTCCCACTTTATGTCGCCATAGTTATATTTACTAATTGGATGTAGCAGAGAAGAGGTTAAAGCAAAGCGAAACCAACTGCCGAACACTGAGCATGCAATTAGCAAAACAGATGGACATGGAAAACAAGTTTTAAAAGGAGTGTTTAATAAGCATGGTCTATGAAAGTCACACTGACTTCATGGCTGTTAATGAGAAATGCAGAATGGAAAAAGAGAGAGTGAGTGAGTGGGAGAGAAAGATTTTCTTGTTAAGGACCTCCTTGCAATTTGACTGTAGTCAGGAGCCCAATTTATGGCAACCTTCCAGTTTTTGACACTCTTATTTCTTTTTAACCACAACCTATGGTTCTGAAGCACTTTTCTGATGCAGCAATTACATGCAGTCTGACTTTCCGTTCATGCAGCAGTCTTTATCTGCCGATTAAGCACGTCAAGTCAGTTCAGCAATAGTTGTTTTGTTTGGAAATACTGGGGAAGAAAGTTGATAACAGGTTGTATTTTTATAATATATGAGATGAAAAGACAGAAAGATGTATTTCAGAAACATATCAACTGTTAAAAACACGTTTCATTTCTGTTCTTTTATCTCTTGCGAAAGAGGTGAATAAGTTGGTGCGCAGCAAATCTCAGTTTCAGACATCTGGATCTGGCATAAAGCCACCGGTGAAGTATTGTTGTTATTTAAAAGCTTTTAAGAACATCCAAACCAGACTAAGCAGGAGGGTATTATACAGAGAGCAAGGTCAGCAGTTTATTATTTCACTATCCATAAAGAAGTTAGGCGAGCATACGGAAATTAGTTGAGGACTGCTGCTGAACGGGGGAGGGGAAGGAATTATACCTGTGGTTTGTCATCCATGTAAGATCTGTTTTCCATCCGTCCTAACAGCTGCGTGAATTACTAGAAGTCCTGTGCGAATAGCCCAACAGGGAACAGTGCGGCTAAGCCAGGGTTGTTTACCAGGGTATGATGTTTTTCCCATTTCCATTAATCACAATGCAAGCAGGCTGAGTGTAGGCATAGATGAGAAGACATCTGAGGCGTGTATTTCATTCAAACACTGACAAATTGCGGTGTACACATATACATCACTTGTATAGCTTTCCCCCAGCTCGGTTGAGTCACAGCAAGCCGTAGATGAGTTTATTTAAGCCATAATTAATGGTTGTAAATAGATCGGATCTGTTTGAATCCAAACATAGTAGGCTTGTTTAGATACAAGCATAACACCGTGTATTACAAATATACCGAAGGTACAATTTGAAAAACATCTGTCGTGATTGTTCAGATTAGTAAAGGGCATGAGTCAAGGTCAGCTACGACCTTTATGATTCATATCCTCACAGGAGCTTCCCTTTTGATGATGCGACAGAGTCAGAAGGACCACAGACATCCACAGACTATTGGCTCTACTTCAGGGCATTCCTTTGAGCTGTTTTGTTCTTGTATGGAACAGGGGCTTGTAAGATAAGCTCGTAAGTGTCCACACTCGCACAGCAATCGCATTGGCTCACCTGACCGACGCTGGCAATGGTTCTGGTGCAGAAGCAGTTTTGTTTTTTTCAGCCTGCTTTCTCTATCTGTTCTGTTGGTCATGAGACAAATGGCCGTCATTAGGCTGGAAAATTAAGTACTGGAATGGGTATATCAACTTGGTTTCAAAGGACGTTTAAAAAGTTAGAGTAATCTACTGGTCATAATGATCACGAGACCTCACCACTTTTATTGCTTGCCATTAAACCATTGCCTAAAAAGCAATGTGAATTGTGACTCTATGACTACAATTTGATTTTAGCGGCCTGATTTGACTGCCAGTCTGACAGATGATATGGCAGTGATACAAAAGAATAATAATTACGCATAGTACATGCGTTAAATGTTTAAATTTACATAGGATTAGGAGGGGTTTCCCTGCATACCATCATATATAGCCTGTAAATGGCATAAACATATTGCCTAATTTATCGATTAAATCAGAATATCATGACATCTTGAAATAGTAGGGAGATAAGCTAAAAACAATCGCCTGGACACTTTGTTTTACAGGGTGTTTACATGATTCATGTTTTACAAACCGTGCAATATGCAAATGATGCACAAAAGAGAGAATGACTTTTTGTGCGATATACAGAGAGCAAGAAAGAAGCAATGATAAGGCTCTAGTCTAAAACTGCTTTCAGATTCGCCTGGAAGTGTCACAGCTTTTTCTTTCAGAGGTGCTGCATGCGTGAAAGGGAACCTCTGTAAAAGTTGTTCCTGACTTTTCGCAGAGTTTGCCTTGTCACAGCCCTTGTTAAAACTCTAAGGGCTCTGCAGACTCGTATGTGAACCCATCCAGAAAAAAAATGCCAGGTGGGCCTGTCGATGACGTATCTGAACATGCCCCTGGCAATGACATTATGCAACCAGGGTAGCAGGCACTGAAATCGCCAAGCAAGCAGAACAGACAGGCAGAGGCCTTTAAGCCAGCCAAGTGAACTTTGCCCTGTGAGAGCTAGGTAGATAAACATGTGACATGTGTCTAGCTCTGCATGAGCTAAAGAGAGCTTCCAACTCTGGCTTCCACAAGATTTAAAAAAAAAGGGGCTCTGGTACTTACATGGAGCAAAGAAGGAGGTGGGGTGATGGGGGATAAAGATGATGTGACGATCAGTCAACAATAGGGAAAACCAATCAGATGTAACAGGAAGTGTTCTTAGACGGGGACACCATAGTCAACACTGAAAAAGCCTAAACTCTGCTCTTATTCTAAGCCTCAAATGAGATTTATGTTGTGTCAATCAGGGCCTGAGGGGGTCAGAGTTGCTGACTTCTGCTTAGTTAGGGTATCTGCTGTCTTCAACACAAATAGCCAAACATCTAGTGTAGAATCAGGTATCCCATGAGGAAACATTGGCAGCAACTACCTTAGTAATGGTGAACAGTATCTTTGGTTCTCCCAAATCTATAATGGAGGAAAAAGGGGAATACTAACAAGAAGATATTTTCTTGTGTGTTTTTTTAATAACAGTTTTGTGCCACACTTTTACCCAACCGAGCCTACCGGTCGTCTTCTTCTAATGGGATTCTTGTTCTCTCTTGTTGGGCACATTCACAAAACAAAACACTTATGCACAAAGCACAAAACCACAGTAGCTATCAGACTAGAGAGAAGGAAAAAATAAAAGAAGAAGCGGAACAAATACATGGGCTTAAAACTGAACAAAATTTCCTAGAACTTTGTCAGTGGTGGTCCAAATGTCAAGAAGGCAATCTGAAAAATCTTCCTTTTGGAGTCCGCTTTATATCACAGTGCTTATGCAGGTGCACTCTCTGTGTCTCTGCCACTTTAGAGATGGCTGGATTTCAATGTCACATAGTTTCTGGGGGAAGGACCAAAATGAAAAAATAAAAAGGCCATGCTCCACATGCATGAAGGTGAACTTCAGCTGCATAACTGCATATTTTTCCAACTTTACCATCTGTGCTCATCCTACTTCAACTGTATTACGCTGCTCTCCGAGTGCTCATAATTCATAAGCTCACCGTAAAGTTGGTGAAATAATAAGCTCTAAGCCGCCTTGGTGCAATTTTCTGATCAGAGGCAACCTACTTCTGAAAGTCCAGAGTCGTTTGAAATGAACTTTCCCTTTCTGAGGTAATTGCATCGTGCAGTCTTCTGAAGAAAATTGTGGGGCCTCACCCAGCAGCCAGTGGGCCAAGGAGCTTGGTAGGGGGGATCGTCTTCTAAGGCAAACGCACACACAAAACTCGCTGCTAATACAATGCAACCACGCCACCACACACTGTGCCAATAGATCTGAAACTGATTTACATGAAATTAATGGACTCCAGGAGTGAGGAGTGGGCCAAGGGAAGAAAATGTGTGACATGATGCATACAGTAGGCTCTGTTGCTTTTGCCTCCTGTATACATCGGGTGAAAATGGATATTTACGCATTTATACATTATTATTGCTATTGTTATTATTCTAGCAGTGTTTGTCACCTACGATCTGGGACCTCTGTGATTTCATCAGTCTGTACAAGGCATACATCATTTTCTTTAATAAAATGAAGCTGATGTGGGGAAGATGTGAAGAAAAGCAGTCATGTGAAAATGCAATATCACACAGTTATGTGTGTCTGACAATGAAACAGCCAGTGTATTTCATCAAAAAATTGCAATAGCAGAGCAGTCATTTCAGTGTAGCAGACATCTTTCCTATCTTCCTCCCTGACCATCTGCACTCACCTGTGAGATAATAGAAGCCTGGGACTCCAATGTGTCCAAGAGTTTTTCAACCATGACAGTGAGGTGACGCATGGTGGCATTTTAAATAGGTCATTCCAGTGGTACGACTTCGCCAGTCACTCATTTAATTTCTAATGATTTTTTTTACAGCGTTGTTTTATAAGTTACCGGGACAGCTGCCAGTATCTGTATCTGGCAAATAAGTAATATCATCACGTTCTGTAATATCATCATGTTCAAGTTGCTGAGGAATCTTTCCCGTAAAGAGAGTTGGGTGCTAGTTTTGAGTGCTTGCTGTGACATTGGTTGTCACAGACGCCTTGAGCAGGC
Organism: Coilia nasus; assembly: GCA_027475355.1. Taxonomy (NCBI): domain Eukaryota; kingdom Metazoa; phylum Chordata; class Actinopteri; order Clupeiformes; family Engraulidae; genus Coilia; species Coilia nasus. The sequence continues at coordinate 22,116,261 of CM050217.1, forward strand.
TGTGAGAGTTGGATCAGAAGAGGCCTTTCCACTTATATCCTTGACGTACAACGTGACACTCAGCCCACAGCAGCCGAACAGCTGCGTTTACATTCAGATTGAGGACGTTTCTGTCCAGAGGGATGTGCAGTATGAAGATCAACATTTTGCTTCACTGGGAATTCCACCCTTGACCTTGTAAGTGCTTTCTCTTGTGTGCTGGACGAGTTGAGCGTTTCCGGACTAAGTTTCCTTCAGAGCCACTGTAAGACATTATTACTGAGGGAGGCTTTTATGCTTTCCCTCTGCTTTAATGCTCACTCTCTGGCTGCATTTTCACCCTTAAACCTGCACATTTTCTTACTTAGATACCATGTGTCACACACGCATGCATGCATACACGCATACACACACACACACACAAAGGTGTATATATATATATTACTTTTATGGACCATGCAAGAGGTATATAACCTACCTACTCTTACTGATGAAAGGACTCGGGCAGGTACTCCTGCTCCGACACCTCCCCTCTTTGTCCTGTGCCTGAGTGTATGAGTGGATTACATTTCCGTTTGATTACCATCTGCTTTTAGAGGATGGCACAATATGACACTGCCTGTGTAATTCTGGCCTGCCACCCACACTCTGCATCGACTCTGCAGCCACTGATGACTTTTCAAGGTGAGACCCCCTCTCTGCTGTCACACTAGATAGCTTTCACAGTACATATCTTTCATCTTTGAGGATAGATTTCTCAGATACCTTTTTGCCATGGGGTTCGTCCATGCTTTTGTTGCACCCATTTACATCCCTGGCTGAAGATACTTCCTCCAGGAGAACGGAACGGAACTGTGCGGTGGCATCCTCCTTCTCCGTCATGAATCACCAGGCCTGATGATTAACCAGTAGGGGGCGTTGGTATTCCATGATTTTTTTTTTTCCTTTTTCTTTTTTCCTTTTTCTTTTTTTCTTTTTCTTTTTTTTCTGGGCCAGGCTGGAGCGTCGGAAGATTCAGACACACAGACCAAGTGCAGGTGCCTTGACTAGGGTTGGCTGCACCTGTGCAAACAAATACCCCCCCAAAGAGAAGAACACCAAACCCCCCAGGGGGATCCTCTCCCTCTCTCATTTGATGCCCGTACTGAGGCCCTCACCGACAGATTGGTGCTGCGACACCCACAAAGCACAACCTGTGGACGTAATTAGAAATGACAGCTCACTATTGCCTCTTCGACTCCGCTGAGGCTTCTGTTGTTTAGTGGGGGTTGAGGGGGGGGGGGGGGGGACTTCATATTTGCAAATCCCTAAAATCAACATTGAAAATCAGCAAATATGAGGCTGGAGCGAGGCTTTTATATCCGAGGCCGTGGTGCCTTCCCAAGGGACTCTGAGGGTTTATATGGGGTTAGGGTGTGGTAGAAGCTTCACTTTGCTCTCAAGGTTGTTTTGAAAAATGGCATTGATTTCTTGTGTTCATGTTTATCTCCTCCATGTATTCCACATATAAGGCAGTTGCAAGCCATCCATGTATTGTTCGTGATACATGCTAAATTGACAGAGGAAACAAAGCAACAACGCCCCAGAGAGACAGAGGGGCAATGAAATGTTCAACAACATTACATATTACATATTAAAAGTCACATTTTACCCTGGAATCTTTCAGCTTCATGCACCTGTGTCATCTTGACACTGCTGCAATTGTCATGTAATATGCCGGTCGGGCTGTCTAGCAGGGAAGGAGTATGATGAGGAGTTAAAGGCCCAGCAAAATCTAAATAATATCCTTTCTAAATGTATCATACCAGAGACAGAGTTTTTACCAGGGGTGGCGGGGTGGAGGTTAGGATTGGGATGGTTAGCTTCAGCCAATTGTCAAGGCACGTCATTGTCACCATCTTTTAGAGTATGACTAGTTTCCTGCTGGGACAACTTCCCTCACACTGAGTGGTGGTTGCTGCCAGAGCCTGTGTTTTCAGCCCATGCACACGTTTAGAATATTATTAGCAAAAGACAATGTTGTTCAAATAAGCCCTGTGAAGCACCATTTTGAAAAAAAAAATGCTTTTATTTTTGGTTGAATTACCCTAGCCTAGCATGGCCTATTGAAATGAATTGAAACGAAACCTGTAGTTTACTGTAGTTCTACTAGAGGACCCTGTAGTTCTACTACCACCAGGGTTGTCACTAACCACCTTGTAAATTTGAGATAATATGAAAATATATATGCTACAAGGAACAATGATCCTTTTTCTGATACATTTCCAACGTTACCAAACCAAACACACTTTTGACTTTTCTTGGCCTTTAAATAGGCTACTTGCGAGTCTACGCCCAAATAAATGTCCTTGATATTAGACTTAAATGGCATCTTTTAACATTTTTCTGACGTACTGTGGCTCCTGATTTATATCGGCTGCTGTTGGTGGGATTTAATTTCATTACCCGTGAAAAGGTTGTGTCGCAGTGATGAGCTGCTGTCTCCCCTGCTGCCTTCAGGACATTGTTAGCAGTCTAAAATGACTCAACAGTGGTGATCTAAAGGTGCCACTGAAAATTTGACTACTGACACCGCTGCAAGCTGTTGAAAGCTGAGAGCGTCACACTCCAGAACAACTATCTTTAATGAACAAAGGTGTCACAAAATGTGTTAAATTTGAGCAACGTTTTTGTAAAGATTGTTATTTAAGTACAAATGGGAACCTGTTTTCTTCCTGAACTACAAGGCTGTCATAGTTACCTTTTGAAAGGGTTAATTGGCATTGAAAAACTAATTAAAACTTTCCACACCTACACATTGAACTCATCTTCTCTTTTTTTAATTGCCTTGCATTTTCAACTGACATCTCATCCATATTAATGAGCATGTTTACAGGAATATTTACAAAAAAGTAAGTGTTTGCAGTGTATGTGCAACATCTGCAGGAGTCAGGGGGAGAAAGTGGCTGCCACTGTGGGTCTGGTGCGGGGAGTCTGGGCGAGCGTCTGCAGAGCTTTGTCTTCTTTCACTCTGACCCCCGCATGGGCGCTCCAATCTGCCTGTTTTCCTCCGTCTGTTCTGTCAAGCGTCTGTGGGTTTTTAATTCGCTCGCCGCATTCACGACGAGGGGGCGGCGAGGGCAGAGGGGTGATGGTGTTTATGTATATTTCTTTCTCCTTTTTTTTCTCTCTCTCACCCTCCCAAGCCTTAGTGGCTGCACAGCTCCTATGAGTGTGTGTATGTGTGTGTGCGTGTGCGTGTGTGTGTGCGTGTGTGTGCGTGTGGCTGTTTAAAATGTGAAGAGTGAGTTGTGTGGAGGGGCCTAGGGGGTAGTGGTGGGGGGAATCAAGGAGAAGACGACTCTCCCAAGGCTTTTCTAAAAGCGAGTCCCTGGGACGCTGGCATGCTACTTAAACCAAAGCACAACAGGCTGCTCTAGAGCAGGCGGCACAGGCAGCTCCGTATGCGGCCCATGAATATTTCATGGCTCTCTGGCGAGTGACGGGTCTCAGTTGGCGAGACCTGTTACCTGTCTCAGCAAAGCTATATTGGGGCCAGGCTAAGTGTGGGTGTAATGCGGAGAGGCTCCTAGGTGTCAGAGAAAGTAAGTATGCAAGAGGGAGCACCTTTCTTTGCCAGTTTATCTTGTTTCTTCCGCCGCTGGGACATAAAGCGGAAGCAGCCTGTAGCTTTAAATTCCATCTCTTTTGCGGCAGTGTTGTGACATTTTGCCTTTGCAATGAACTGTGTCTTTTTTTCAATCAAAGTCTCAGTATGCAAT
>CM050217.1:22122500-22205000 GCA_027475355.1 Coilia nasus
AATGGCTGAGTTTAGCTAACTTAACTTTGATAACAGATTGGAGCACTTTATCACTAGATTCACACTCCATCCTCAAGATAGAAGACAATTTTTGCTGTTGTTATCAACATCTCTTTAAGATGATGACAAGCTGTTGAAATTTGCATTCAGCAACCAGTCAAATTATAGCACTGCACCCTGTGCTCCTATACCAACATGCTATTTTACTGGAGCTGTTTATGGCTTCTGCTGAGCCACAATGTTTGTTTTCTATCTAACCAGTAAAAAACACAGAACTGTTCACACCAAACAGACAACTAAAGACCCACCCATGGCAACTCATAGCAGTTTTGACCAAAAAAAAAAAAAAGATGGAACACTGGCTGGACGCCTAAGTCATTCTCTTTTATGGGTAGTAAATTGAGATTTCATCTCTGCAAGCTTGAATAGATTGTGTTAAATAGATCCAAAGCGCTTTTAAAAAACGACATTCATTCTTTGTCACCTTTGGAGGATGTGAATGCAACACCTGCTCCCAAAAGACTCCAAAGCTGAAATAAAATGTGACTGTCTCTGACTGTGACTAAATCTGTTTAAAGCCTAATAAGAATGATGACAGTAGATCTACTGTATCATTTGATATTACAAATAGACAAATGACCGCAGGTAGCCTACACAAGTTTCATAATCTGTGACAACCAAAATTATACTGTACTGGCATACTGCTAATAACAGGCCCTAACTGTAGTCATTGTGCCTGAGATTAATTTGGCATAAGTAGCTTGATACAGCGAGTCATCCCCCTTCACTATTCACAAATGTACGCAGCTTTGACTCTGCATTCAGGCATACACATAGTATATTAGTACATATGTGGCTTCATCATCAATCTTCCATATTAGCATTGCTTGCCTCCAATCCTAGACAATGACTCATGACAGATTTGATTTAGCCTTTCATTGAACTGCAATTTACTCTTCTATAGTCTCTCTCTCTTTCTCACTCTCTCTCTCTCTCTCTCTATATATATATATATATATATATATATATATATCTTTCTATCTCCCTCTTTCTCTGTCTCTTTCTCAAATAGTTGAATAAACTCCAGTGCACCCGAAACTATGCTGCCTGGTTACACACATGTACAAGAAGATCTGCTTTCTGCTCCCTTGTTTTTATTCAATTCCATTGGCTTTCCGTCACTACCTGTAGACATCTCATCACCTAAAAAGCTTTCCCCACTGCCTGTTTTTCCTCCCTATGCCTGCTTACCATACACATACACTTATAGCTCTACTAGAGGTGTCAGATCATCACTTCACAGTATGGGGCTTAACTTAACTTCAAAAGCAAAATAAAAAAAGAGATACATATCCTTTTAGCCCAGTTTTCAATGCCTCTCCAGAGTGTCATGATTGTCTTTCTTGCTGTTGTATAGCAGTTGAGACATACACTCGCTCCTAGACAGCTCAAGAAGTCATTTGGAGGACCAAGAATCTGCAGAGTTGTTGAGATTCAGGGTGTTGCCTCTGTGTGTGCATCTCCTTCGTGTCGTTTGGGTTTCGCACAGTCATCCAGCTGTGTTTTAGGTGGTGTATGAAATATGGCTTCACACTTGAGGAGCTTTAGATGTGGACGGGAAGAACAGAGAGCTACTTCAAAGTCAAGAGGCAGGCATGCAGCCACTCTTTCCTCCCCTCTCCTTCGCAGATTTTTTTTCCTCCCGCAGGTTTGAGGAGTATGACAGGAAATAATCAGACAGGGTGAGGATACTGGCGAGTAAGTTGCTTTCAAAGATGGGGGTATTGCTTGGAGACAATTTTTACTGAACATTTAGGCCTGGAACAGTCATATGTGGGCTTTGTTTCTGATTTATTTTATCTGGGTGTGTGTGTGTGTGTGTGTGCGTGTGTGTGTGCGTGTGTGTGTGTGTGTGTCGGGGGGGGGGGGGGGGTGTTAGAGGAGATAGGGTGGGCAGATGGTATTTGAGCAGCATAACCCTTAAACCCCTGTGCATGTGCCCCTTTGCCAAAAGTCTCTCTCTCTCTCTCTCTCCCTCTCTCACTCTGTCTCCCTCTCTCTCTTTCTCTCCCTCTCTCTCTCTCTCTCTCTCTCTCTCTCTCTTCTCTCTCTCTCTCTCTCATCTTCTCTCCTCTCCTCTCAGGTGCCTGTGTATGATGGCAGGTGCCCCCTTTCCCTGTCAGCGGGCCTGCTCACCACGTCAACCTTCCTCTCTTCTCCCTCAACAAGCAGTTCACGCACACTAATCAAGCACACTGCAGAGCCCTTTCTACCTCCCGCTGATCTCACCTTCGCTGGAGACAGCCAGGTAGCGATCCCATGCCCGAGGATTAAGGCATTGTCCGTCACTGTTCAGAAATGAAACCGCTATTCAAACTGTGGCTTATTTACACAATATTTGACCATTAATCCGAACAACAAGCAAGAGGGGTCTGCTTGAAAATCAGCCGTTAAGCCTTGTCTGTCAAAATGGCCGAACAGGTGGCACTTATAAAAGACTTACTGGCATGCTAAAACATGCTAAACAAGCAAGGTTTTAATCATGCACAGGATCTAAAAAAGTAAAATTGACAAATAAAAAAATGCTGACACGATGTGTCCTCTGGCAATTGTAGCTGCTGGTGATGTGCTATAGATTTTGTTTTCTTTAAAGGTCTCATTTAGCGAGAAACCGTTTAGTAATTGCTCTTTTTGAAGTACTACAGGTCACTCAGAGTTGCATATGCATACTGCACATGAAAATGTCCTTCTACCCCAAATACCTCCATTAATGAAAGAAAATAGGCATAAAAACGAGCGAATAAGGAAAAGGCAAACAAAGTGACATAAGTTTGTTGTGCCATGCCACAGTTGTGATTACCGGCGGAGTCTCGTTGCAGCACACATTCACTTAGTGATTCACTGTGTTTGTTTAGAACGTTTAAATCTTCTGTTTGGTGTACTATGAACGAATGGGCTGTGAATGATCGTAGTCTGTGACTGAACCTGTCATTCTCCCCGCTCCATCTCCTCCACCAAACTAGAACAGCCTGTAACAGGAGCACTAAAGCATTTTTTTTTCACTAAAACTGACTCACAGGGCATTCATTAATACTAGAGACCACTGCAAAATTAGACCTTTAAGACCTTTAAATTAACAGTCTTGCAGAGTGATCAGACCTGTATTCACAAGGCTGCATAGTGCTCAAACTGCATCTCAAAATAAGCTTTTTCTTGAGCTATCAACTAAGTGATATGGCAGATATGTATAGAAGCACACAATTAATGGTGTTAATGTCTGCAAAATTGTGTGTAAAGCTGAAAACAACATTTTGGTGCATTTCAGAGCTTAAAAATAGCTGTGTCTGCCCTGTAGTCTAGTTAAAGCTTGTTACAATAAAATACAAGAATTTTTCTAAACCAGATAAATGTCTCCAGGATCATAGCGGTATGGTGGCATTCACTTAAAATTAAAGCTAAGGCACAAGACAGAACATTTGGGGTGTATATGCCGTATTTTAGCCCCTATTTATACATAGATGGTGTTATGTGTAGAGTTAATCTCCAGGGTTACATAGGTCAAACTCCAGGTAAACCTTATCTCCAGGCAAAATGTATGTCTAGGTAAAACCTATCTCCAGGTAAAACTTATCTCTTGTTATCCTCGCAAATGACTATTTTTATTTCATTTTTCTTGAAAGAAAAAAGAAACTACAGCTTATTTGTTGGGGAGCCATCGGCAACAAGGCCTAAGGCTTACTTTTGAAGCATGCTGACATGAACACATGACCAGGAGCATGTAAATGAGCAGCAACAACACGACTAGGCAACGTATCTTAGCTGGGTCGGTGTTTTCATTCACTCTCTCTGCTTGATTAAATCGCACATGCAACTACACACACAAGCACATACACCACACACACACACATTCACACATACACAAATGCACGCACACCACACACACATACACACACACACCACACACACACCACACACACACACACACACCACGCATACACACACACACACCACACACACACACACAACTGTCCATGGATTTTAAAGCAGAAGTTGTCTGATATGCCACCTCTGCAGGAGGGTTAAGCTGGGATGAGGGTTATCACTAGGTCAGGCGCCACAGAGCAATATCCCCCTGGTCTCCTTGGTTTCGGATTAAGACGGGAGGTCACCCATGTTATTTCTGAGCAAGTCGATGCTTGGCGGCATTAGCAGTCCTAATGAGGGCTAACAGGCCAGTGTCTTAATCCTTGAGAGGACCCTTAGCATCCTTATCCAAGTGCACTTAAGTGATGACTTACCGGCGGAGGAGAGGCTGTGTCCTCACACTTTTTGTCCTTGACGACGTGTGTGCACTAGTCCTGATACATAATGTTGCGATGAGTGAGCACATTAACCTTCTGACCGACAACAAACACTAATAGGACATGTAACATTTGGACTTTGTCGAAGTTGAAGGTCAACTTGGTTGTCACTGAGGCCTAATGGCTGAACGTGTCAAAAGCCCATGGCAGCCGGCAGTAGTTTTACACAGGCTGATTGAGCCATAGCAGGCATACTCATACTCAGTACCACATAATACCTTTATGCCATGTATAAGTGAGAAGTTTATTCCCCTGTGCTGGCACACTGTCAAGTGGGGCAGAGACTCATTATTAAGCATGCTTAACAGAAATGGATGATATAATTTTCCCCTCCCCACATCAACACCCAGCTTTTTTTTGCCTTTAAAATTTGAAGCTTTGTGTACACACATTCATAAAACTGTGTGTTGTCAAAAACGTGCTCTTTTTTTTGTTCTCGAGGGAGGGTGGGGGGAGAGACGCACCTTTTGAATAATAATTGGCGGATCCAATACATTATTGATGCAGTTGAATTTATTACTTTGTGCTGCTCGCTCGGCTGTCAGGCATATGGCACTGCTTTCCTTCATATTCCCCAGCCGGTCTTGGCTTGTAGAAAGTATCAGATGTTTCCATCTCTATCACACGCTGTTTACTGGATTGTGAGTCTGCTTGGCGTCCTTGCTTCACTGTGAAGCCACCAGGATGCGCGAGCATCAGGCAGCTTTCTAACAGCTATAGTGCTGCTGCTGTTTTCATTCTCAGACAAAAACAATAAATGTGAAATGACTTGAAAAAAAACTGCAGATCAGTATGTTTTTTTTTCCATGTTGTGGAATTTAACTGACACGCTGGAGCTATACAGACAAAAAAATCTACATTAAATTTACCCTACACAGTTGAATATATTTCAAAGGTCTTCCTGTTTGGTTTGTTATTAATTAAAACAGGAAGCCTAAGGACTTTCTTGCTGTTGTTCTATATAACATCAGCCTAGTGTGGACTCTGAGCCCAAGGACAGGCTTCTACCTCGTAATTTAATTTTTTCTCATTTGCATATTTTTCATTCTGCCGGCGAAGTTAAACGCACTCGCTTTGGTTCTTGTCTCCCCTCTTCTTTTGTTCTCTGCCGCTCACTGTAAAATGGCTTAATTGTTTGTGATTTGCAATCCGAGATGATTTCGCTCCTGTTTCCGCACTCAGATATCGTCATGGGAACTCATTGAAAATTAAGATGAGTGTTCTGCGCCGTATCACCCACCTTTACTAGTGAAGACACAATGTCCTCAAAGACAAAGATGTTGTTTGCTGTGCTTTTAAGAGAAACTACGCATACAAAAGGTGTTTTGTCTTTAGCCATAAAAGAGACGCCTCAGCATTTCATCAATGCATGCCGTCTTGAAAAACAAAATCCAAACAACTCTTCCCATTCCTAACATCCTGTTTTCTCTCTTCCATCCCTCTCTGCCCATCTCTTTTTCTCTTTTGGTTGTTGTTTAGTTTGTGTAATCAGAATGTTCCCCCTGTCCTGCTAGGTTCACGGGCCTTCTCTGTGCTGTCCTGATGTCTCCTGATGGAGAGAATGATATTCTTGGGCACAAGCCCAGGCTGTGGATCAATACAGGCAGCCACTGAATCTTCTCAGGTGAATCAGCTTCGCTTACGGATGTATTACCCGCTTCAGCATGGTGGCCCGTTGCCTCTATTGAAGACGTTGCACGGACAGGAGGTGCTCTTTTTTTGGAGGCCGTGGACGAGACAGCGGCTCGTGTCCTCAGGGAGAAGCAGTGGTATCAGTAACCTGATGTGCACTATGAATTATCAGCCTAAGGACATGAAAAGGTCTTCAAATCATGGGGGCCAAAGTTGAGCAGTCGTATCTTTCATCTCTGCGATTTGCAGCTTAAAACACAACACAGGCATCATCATAACATCATAAAATAGCCAGGCAGCATTTTAGATACTTCTCAGTAAGTGGATTTTCTTCAGTGGTAATCTTATATATCTGAACACTCATTAATCAGTGTGGTGCACATTCAATTATGTGCGTAACCCAAGCATGCATATGGGAGTTGAAAAAAATAGTGTTTGCTTTAAAAAAAAAAAAAAAAAAAAAAAAAAAACAAATTTGTACGCATTAAAGCATGTGTTTGACTGTGTATGCAAAGGAGAGTGGAAAAACTCACAATGTATGAAAGCGGCTGTCTGTGTACAGTGTTTGTCTGAATCTTCTATGTGATTTGAGATGAATTAGTATTTGTATATTCCCAAGTGCACAGCTTGATCAAGCACCACAGAAAGCAACAGCAAAGAAGACATCATTCAGGGATTCAACTCTCTGTTTAGCTGCAGTTTTGTGGGTTAGCATGGCTTTTGATGAATTACTGCTTAGACTCAAAGATAGATAAATATAAATGTAACAAAAGAGTGGGCCTTACTTTAATCACATGCTTACTTTCCAGTATAAGCTAGCTGAAGAACTAACCAAATGTCTTGAATTTGACCCCAATGGAATGCTTAGCCACAAAACAGATCAGTTCCTCCGCTTGATGCTGGCATCTGCTGACTTTGCTTGATGTGCCTATGAAAGGCTGTGATTAAGCGCCACAAAAATAGCACGCTTCATTGGTGTCATTAAATGTCTCAAATAGCTTGTCCTAGCACTGTCATTAAATGCCACAAAGAGCTTATATTTGCAGTTCCAAGATGTCAGGTTTTAAGGGCATTCAAAGATGCTCCCCTCATTGTCTTCAGTATTTCCAGTTATCAGACAGCTCAGTGGCAGAGGAAAGAAAAATCCCTCTGAATATTTGGATAGCTTTAGATGAGGCGGTCTCTTTCACCCTCGTTCTGCCAAAAATTTTTGGGAGCTCCAGAGCATTGTCACGCCCTTTCAGTTAAATGATGTTTCACAGTGGCCTTGACAGCTTGCATCAGAAGCAGCATCAATTTCCCAGTTTCCCCCTCCCCAGCGAGCAGGATCAAAATAGTAAACAACGTGTAACATTATTTGCCTACTCAGACACGTCGGCCCCACAATGGCTGCGCTCCACTAAACCAGAGTGAGACGGGGCTAAACAACATCCTCCAGATTTCACTCTTTCAAGTTCTCGTGCACCTCCGCCTCATTACAAATGCTCAACAAAACCTCAAATTGAGCCCCGGTGTCTAACGGCAGCTGCTTAATCCTACGGCAGATCATTCTCAATCCCATCCGTTTGCTGAGTGTTGACAGATATTCCCTGGTTATGCTGTATTGATTGCTGTTTTAACATCTAAAGGACTGACTTCTCTCCCCTGTCCTGCACGCTCAATATTTTGTTTCTGGCTTACAATTCACATTTAATTAACCTGCTCACCCCAGACATAAATCAATATGTAAATGGGGAAAACTGCTCGTGTTTGGCAGAGGACAAGGAAAACACGCCACAACAGGCCCAATTTTAAAAAGGTTAAGTTGACATTGCAGCATTTAAGATCGGACAAGTATTCATCAGAATATATTTGCGGCTTCACGCTCACTTGTTATTCCCTTAGTGTGTGTCAAAAAAATGCAATTTAGATGAAAGGTGAACATAGATTTGGCAAATAAGAGGCTGTCAAGCTAGCACATGGTAATTTGTGGTTTGACCACTCTCTTCTTTGACAGCAAAGAATAAATTCCATTATATTTTTATGAAGGGGCACAGTGGCATAGCTGGAAACACTGTGCATGACACAAGCCTATCCCCTGGCTCCCGTAGAACAGATACGAAGCAACCTAGAATGTTGATGAAACCTAGAGGTCTCATTAAGAGCAGGAGGTTATGTAAAGAATGATGGTATTTCATTATAGCGCTGCCAACATTATTATTTGCTGTTGTGATCGAGCATAGCTCTCTTTCCCCATTGACAGCTGACCTACTTACCTCAGGTCTTTAACTTAGGTAATAAAGAACCTTTTAGATGGGGACAGTTGGCCTAAAAACAGAGTAGTTTGGCTTTAACCCATATTTGGAGGTGTTGTGTTTGTTGTTGTGGTGGCAGTGAGCCATTGTTGATGCTTTTAGAACTGCTATGCACATTCAGTGAGAGCTGGAACCAGTGGTTTTGAATGAATTCAGATAAATTGCCTGTAAAAAGATGATCTGTCTTCCCATGCAAGGTCCTTATAAACAAACAGATGCCTTAGAAATGGAACCACAATAAGAACTATTTTACTCTAATATTGTAGTACTCCACTAGTGTGGAAGGTTTTATCATGCTTGGTCCTTCAATAGACATGCATCTTAATGGATAACAAGCAAAAACACACCCTGCCTTACTTCATTTATAATCACTGTTACATTGGCTGAAAATCTTCTGGACTACTTTCAGATGGGATCGTGAGGCTCCATTTTTACTGTACTGTTAAATGTGTGCACATGTCACACACCCTACATTTTGGTTTATTTTAGTGTATGATTGAGTGATCCAGCTATAAGGCATGTCAATCAAGCTCTGTGAAATTCTCCACAACTTTTGATGTCCCATCACCACAAAAATATTTTCATCTAAATATTTCAGATGTTCAGTGGATGGGGGTGTCAGCCCTAATGCTAATATTTAACAATAATAGCATTATGAAAATTGACATTTTCTTGAGGAAGAGCTCAGAGCGGCATATCTGTAATGAGGTAGATACATTCATGTCACATCCAACCTTGGACACTGATTCAACAAGACAAAATCCAGCAGAAGGAAACATCGAGGGTGGTCATGGTCGAAAGGCACTGTCAGCACACTCAGTCATCTAGCAAATATGGATCAAAGCCTAATCTCATTTCTGAGAAGTTCCCGTCGACCTTGTAGCCAGGCTTCGTTTCTCCTACCATTGCTGGAGGTGTCTATTTCCATACACCATAGTGACATTCAGTCTGGCGTGCCTTGACATCTCCAAGCATGAAGACACTAAAATGTGTGGTGTATGTTGTGTGTTGTTGAATGTTGTTGCTAATCTGACAGGCTGCGCTTAAGGCTAACCAACTAATTTATTCATTCAAGAGGCAAACTTTTCTCCCTCCTTGAAGTGCTAGATTGAAGAGATATCTCACAAGTTTTATTCCTTTTTAGAGGGTGCCAAAACACTTCTGGAGATGTTACCCTTTCAAGGCCAAAGGCGTTGCCAAGCAGAGTGAAAGGTGCTTGGTCAGCATAAACGCTAAAGCTCATCATCAGCAAAAAAAGCTTCATTGACCTGTTTTATGTTTTCAGCATACTGTATGTTGGCACTTACTTAGATCCATGTGATCCATATTCTTGTCATAACTAGAATAGCAGATACATAATGCATGTTGACCACAAACATGTCAGAAGCTGTCAGCTGTGAATAAAGAAATGAAGCCTGTAAATGTGTGTAACTGCATACATCTGGTTTGCAGGAAAACAAAAGCCTTAGTAATGTAGTGTAAAATGTTAAGAAACTATGTAAGTGGGGTAGGAATGATACAGTATTCAGATTTATGAATATTATAACTGTAGTTACATCATTTGGAATAGTGCTTTTCTGCCAGATACTTTTTAGTACTCTAAAGGCTTCTAAACTTTGCTCAAGTTTTTGTGCGTAAAAAGAGGATTACAAAGCAATATGTAGGATTGGGCTCTCTGTCATTTAACAAGGGAGATAGCGGAGACTCCTTCATGCACCACTTATCCAGTAGGACAAGGACAAGATAACAGTTCATGCTCCTGATTCTGTGAAACAAAATATTAAACAGGTTGGAAGATGTAACAGCATTTCTAACAAGTGCAGAGAATTACGCTCATATTTTGAAGCTCTACTTTGTGTAATTTGCCATGATATTTGCCATACAGGACCTGCAGCTTAAAATGCATCTGCAACCTTTTGCTTCTGGCTGACATACTACAATCGAAATGACTCACCTCAAACAGTGAAATATTATCAGAGGCCAAGTACATTTACAGACAGTGACAAACTGTATCTGCAGTGCAGCACAACACGCCAATCAGTATTCATGATGTATTTGAGGAAATGTGAATGTGCCCCTTAGCATCCGAGCAATGCTATATATCAACCAATCACGTGCAACCTTCCACTGGCCCCAGCCTGTCTATTTGCAGTCGCTCACTGTTCTGATGTCTCAATAAATAGACTTTATCTTCTCCAGTGCTGTCCCGCCTTCTTTGCTTTCCCGCTATTCTCTTCTCCTGTTGAGCATCCCTGGTTTCTTGTTGAGTGTCCCCGGAGTTGACTTCTGCACAAAGGTGTCTTCCCCAATCAAGAGGTTGCTGCACCATTTGACACCGTTTGCTCTGGAAAGTGATGATCACGCCTGATTCTTGCTTCATGCTTCATGTTCCCACAGGTACACAGGGCGCCTGACAAGGCGAGGCTTTGGCCTAAGATGTTCTGCTGATGTAACAGCGTATGTGAAAGGAATGGAAGCAACAGCCTCATGATTGGTACAGATCACTGGCCCACTGAAAAAGGGACACACAACTCAGACTCTCTGTCGTATCACTCTAATGGATAACTTGATAGGATGGGTATTTCCCTCTCACACACTTTAAACATTGATAGCAGTAGAAGTATCCTTTCATCTCCAAGGGCTGTCATCTTCACAGAGTCCTGTTATGTTTTTTGCTGATATAGTGTTTCCAATAAAATGTGTTCTTTTGAAGTTTAATATCAGTGATGATGTTAACTTTACTGTGCTCATAAATGTACGATGGCGGCTCAGTCAACTGGTAATGAAATCCCTGAACACGGCAAGTGTATTCATTCTTCTTGTGCCCTTAGTGGAAACTTTCGTAGTTGTTCTCTGTCATGAATAGTCTCACATGGTAAAGTATTGTTCTTACACTTTAGTTGTAGTAGTAGCAAATATTACTTATTACTTATTTTGAAGCATTTATCCTCCTCCTCAGCAATTAGTTACATGCCTTTGGCAAACTAATATTCACTTCCAATTTAATGTTATTGATTTGTTTGTTCCATTGTATTCATCTCATTTCTGCTAATAAACAAAACAGGAGTTTTTTTTTCTAAAAAAGTAGGAGACATCTACTTTTTGTGAACTCAAGTAAAAAGTATGCCCTCTTCTCCTTCTCCTCCCACAATGCACTTTACCCAGTCTACCTCCTGAGCTAACCACTTGTACGGGGAGCAACAGCTTCTGCATGCCATAATGCGGAGAGAGAAGAATGCCCTTGGGGTCACAAAACCTGATGTATTCACCCCATTTAATCTGTTTGAAGCCGAACCAATTATTTTTAAGAGCTACTCTTCCATACAGTCTCTGCAAAACAGGTATTAGAAGCCTGTTTGTGGTGATGCATAGCTGTTGGAAGATTACTGGAGGAAAATTGCATTGCTAAATAAGTCCTTATAGTTCATAATTCAATCTTATCTCAACACATCCTCATAACAGATGATCTCTGTCAAGCATTTAAGTGGCACATTTTTTTAGTTAAAAATAAAACAACAACAACACAAAAAAGAAAACAAAGTGGGGAAAATAAATAAATAAATTTGGGCACATCACCTTTGTGTACTCTGCTATGCTCTGCTGGGCCATATTTCAGAATGCAATCTGTAAAGCAAACAGCGTGGAACATTTTCATGTTTTTTTACTTGTTTTTCTTTTTCTTTTCTTTTTTTTATTAAAGAAGGCCACAACCATTGCCGTGGGCGCCTTTACCAGGACCCTGAGTTATGCATGGATGTGTTTTTTACTTTGACCGCTATTCATAAATGTGATCTGTGTAGCAGGTTTCCCCAGGGGGTTAAATAAATAAAGAAACCAGAAATGCATTACTTTTGTGTGTTAAAGTGGTCTGGCTTGGAAAAAGTGAGTGAGAGAGAGAAAGAGAGAGAGAGAAAGAGAGGGAGAGAGAGTAGGAGCAGAAGAAGAAAATGGCTTCAGGACAACTGAAGACCAGTAGAGAGCCAACCTGATTAAAATGCTTTGGTGAATGGACTCCGTGTTCTTCATGTTGATGCCATCAGTGTCCTACGTGGAAATTTCCCTGACACCCAGGGAAGCATAAAACATACAATACGAGGATTCCTTCACGGAGCTGTCTACCTCACCGTCGGCAGGGTAGGCTATAACAGGCCCCACTCCCGGGTGGTCTGCTTGCAAAACTACATCCATGAATTCAGCCTCCTTTCAATGGTTTTCCACGCTCCCAGCAGTATAACAACACAACAAATAATACTCTATAATTTGTAATTTAGAGTCAATGGAATCATTTTCATTTTTCACTCAGGGAGCCATAGGAGCTCCTGGGAAAATAGCAGCTTTCTCCATCCGCCCATTCCCTTTATTATGGGTTTCTGAATTCGGTTTAACATGTTTTTAAAAAGAGGGTGATTTACAGCTGGTAAATATTCCTTCACCGTGCTTGAATTGGGTGTGGTAATGTGCTCGAGAGAAACTGTTGACAACACTGTAAGGATAAAACTCAATCATTAAAATGCATTGAGCAAAAGGCACACATGTTGCTGAAGTGTATTACCGAGGTTTTATTGACTGCTGTTATAAAGTTCAAAACAGTTTGAGGTGAACTGCAGTAAAATTTAGAAGCTGTCTTATTGTTTGCTGAAGACAAGAAGAGCATGATAACCCCAAAGGAGCATAAAGATAGGTGTACACAGGTCTTACTGAGAAAACTAGGTGACATTTCCAACAAATTGTCAGGCGGACTCGCAGTATAAGGGCAATGCTTGATAGCTGAACTTAGAACTGTGGGGGAGATAGCTTTTGAAATGTCACTCGCTGTGACAATTACAGTTTCCACATTAAATAATACTTATAAAAAAAAGCTATAACCCTTTGTTCCAAGGGCATATGCTCACAGTAAACGTGGCTTGGGTTATTGCGGGTGTTTTATTGATAAAATATTTCTAACTTTAGATTGAAGCATGGACAGGAAGCCAAGAAAGCATCCCAAGGTGTTGAATTAGAGGTTTGACAAAAGTGTGATTTTAAACAACATGCTTACACAAAAGCTGCATTGTCTAACATTTATTTGCTTTTGCAACTGAGGTCAGAGTTGTGTATTGGTAAGCTCCCTTTAGCAATAAAAATTAGTTGTGCCAAAAAATAAGCTTTTACCTTGAATGTCAGAAAGCGTAAATGTTGCAGACTCCCCGCTGCTGCAATGTGTGCCAACCATGGCCGACAAATGTGTTTCATTAACTATCATGTCTAGTTGAAAGAGCAATTACATTCTTGCCCATGTTTGAATCCAGAAACAGCTAGCTCAAGCAGTTCACTCATGTGCTATGCACATCTAAATTGCCTGTATCTACGGCTCTTCTCCACAGTAAGTCAAAGGATAGCAGAAAAAAGAAAAACACCTCACAAGCATCAACACAAAAAAAATGGTCGGTGTTCAGAGGGACTTGCTGTAGAATGCTCTACACATTTCAGCAGATCTCAGGCCTTTGTGCAAGTCAGCTAACCTCATCACAATCCTGTAGTCCTTCAGAAGCTGCATACGTATGTGCATACCTGGGTTATGAAGTGTAGGGTATTTTATTCCTTTATGCAAGCAGCCTTTCACAGACGGTGGCAATATTTTGCCTCCAACGCATACCTGAGAATCTCTTGGCCCACAGCACATGTCGACAAGTGCCCCCTGACAATTCGAGTAACACGGCAAATGGCTCCACTCATGGACTTGCAGAGCATTATCTGAATTGTTTATTGCTTAAGACACATATTTGGTTACTAGTTACATCTACACAAAAAAGACAACAAATATTGCCCAGGGAGGTGGTGTGTGTGTGTGTGTGTGTGTGTGTATGGGCAAACTTTGATTCACGTTGACAATTACACTAAATGAAGAGATTTGTCAGTCCACCGTGTGTTTCCTGATGAGATGCTTGGCGATGCGTGTTACCTTTCCATGTGGGCTGCCTCGTCACCACCCAGCTCCTGTCGCCCCAGTCTGTCAACAGCTTCCCGCTGCTCAGTCATCCTATCAGCATGTCACCTCAAATCACCTGTTGGGGGCACTCGATGGGAGCAGATTTGCCTGTCATGTACAACAGCACTGCCAAGCCCACTCCCTTCTGCAAAGACACACTTCTTTTTTTTTCAGTTTTCCCTCCATCTTCTTATACCTTTAGGGCGACAGGGGGATGATTTAGGAAGTGCCACAGATGATTGGCTTCCCTGGCTGTTTAGCATATCACAGTAGGTGTTTCATGCATTCCATTACGACGCAAAACAAAGCTCATAAAAAGACAGAAGCGTTGAAACACTTTCACATGACACAGGGGTTGCTGGTGAAGAGGAGGAGGTTAGCGCTTGCCTGAGGGCGTGCGAAGCTGGTCTCTCTCTTTGTGATGGAAATTGTGTCCTCTTGTTGTTCAAAAGAAATGAGCTGCACGACAAAAAAAAAAAAAAAACTATTTTATTTAAGACTCTAGGTTGTTTGTATTCCGTTGCCCAAATACCGCCGCTTAAACGGATGTGGTTGCATCAGAGCAAAGCGGAACGTGGTAGGGGTTCACAATGAAACAGCAGGTATTATAAAATTATACAGCATCCAAATGCTGTAAATAGTTTTACTAATGTGCTGAGGTGTTGTAATAGTTGATGAAGACGTTGCCACTGGGTAGTGTTTCCCCGCCTTCTCGTGTTTAAACACTTTAACGTGACTAATAAACGGGATTGTTTGAGAGCAGAGGCTTGTATCTACAACATCTATCTGAGGTGCTACCATGCTCTACAGACAGATCATTAAGCCTTTTGTGAGACATGTAGGCCTAAGTGTTACCAACCTTGCACTAAGGTTGTGCATCAAATGGAGACACCCTCTCACACAGACACACACACAAACACACACACACATACCCTCTCTCTCACACACACACCCTCACACACACACACACACACACACACACACATACACACCCTCTCTCTCACACACACACACACCCACACATATCTTTTTTTTGTAAGACAAAGTCTACGTTATCCCTGCAGCCCTTATTTGTTGGCTGGAACATGAGGATGTGGTTTTTAAACAGTATTTTGCCACCCCGGGGCTGTTTGTATTTCCCCTGGGGGGGATGGGGAGGAGGGTGGATATATTGTGTTCTGTTATCTTCATGCCAGCATGTGACTCTCTCCCTATTGCCCTGCTGGGTTTCGGTTTACTTGCAGAGTCATATTGCAATTTCGCTAGTGTGTGTGTGTGTGTGTGCGTTTGTGAGTGTATGCATGTGTGTTTTTTTAAACACACAAACAAAAAAAACATTTTCATATGAAGGTCCAGAGTTATATGCTAAAGTAGCAGTTTTATTGTTGTTTTTGGTCACGGAATGAGAGGTTCAATGCACTGTCATTTGCATTATTGAACCGTGCAATATGTTACACTGAGTGGAAGTGACCCTACGTGACACACTTTCCTGTGAAGGGCACAAATACTGTAAGACACAGCAGTACAATCCTCTATGCCTTGCTTGCACACAAGACTCTGACTTAAGAGGGATCCGTTTTGGTTGTGTTGCTTTCACATGCTTGTTGCTACAGTGATGCTCTAAATGTTTAAAGGCTTTGTGCTCTAAATGGGTTGACAAACATAGCAACATGCACCTCAGCGACCACAAACACATCAACATTAGCATACAAAACACCACACCATGTATGGAAACCATACACAAGGCTCATAAAGCATAACGTTCACTGTAGGCTATGTAGAGTTTATACTACACATGCTTAAGATGTACTATAATTTGTGTTTTGTCTTTGGTTTATAAAATGTATTTAAATACCTTCACATTCATTAGCTTAGGGCCCAGGAATTAACCTTGCAAAGAAATACGTTCTTACTTAAGTGACTACCCTGACTATTTATTATGGCTATTAACAGTATAAAAAGCTGTTAGAGAAGTTGTGCATTGTTTTGTTTTATCTTACTTATCTGCCTGCAGTACATCTCTGCAGTTGAGCTAGTTATCTATTCCAGCATCACCCTTGATGTTTCATAACAGACATTTGAATGCTGCTATTATCTTTGCCGTGTCTGGAGACAGACAAAAGCAATAGAAAATGTATTTCAGTGTTTCTGTGGAATCAGTGCGCATGTGAATTGAAAGCAAAGCAAGCGGCCTAAATCAGCCACGGTGTAATGCCGGTAGTCTGTGGATTTATCATGGGGCTTTAGGATAATGCACTCCAATAGTTGGGTGGCATTGAAGAAAACAAGGTCTTTGCCGTTAAAAGCAAGAACAAAATCCCCCTCCAGATGTGGTCCTTCCTGCCCTCAACTCTAACTGACATCCTTTTCACTGAGGGAAGAGGCTCCAGGCATCGCCAGAAGGAAGAAAACCACCATTGATTCTCATCCAATTTGGAACGGCTTGGCAGGTTGCAGACTCAAGCAGCCATTGAACAAGACAAGAGCCTTGCATTAGTAATTAGCAGTCTAAACCATGCTTGAATCGGGCATGGCAGCAGCACTGTGCATTGCGATTGGGCAGAGATTAGCTTCGTGGATCAAAGTTGGGCACATGCATGACATTTTGCACCACTGTCGGAGTTGATGCTGGGGGCCATGGAGCACAGAAAATGGAAGGGTTGTAAGCCAGACGTCCCCGGAGATGGATTCCACAGAGTGAAGGGGAATTGACTTTCAGACATTACCACCGCCGCCCTCTGGATAGCAGAAATGCAGAGAGGAGATGTTTTATAAAAAACGAATGTGTCCAGGGGATGAACCTGGCAGTACATGAAACGAGTACATTTTGACTGTACTGCTATATAGGTTTGATAAAAATGTATTGATATGAACACTGACACATAAGTCAAATTAGATATAATGTGGCGTCAGAATGAAAATGACAAAAAACACAAAAATCGATGCAAGTCAGGAAGTCAGTATTCAAAGAGATAATTAGACACTGCGGGGAATACACAAACAGAACAGACGAAGCAATATGATATCTGTCACTTGACAACTGTTAATACATACGTAGGCCTGTGTAAAATGGGATTGTGCTTAAAGTATGAAAAAGATAGGAAAAAAACACATTAAACCCAAGTGCAGAACATGTGTCTTGGTTTTGTTCCCTGCTTGGTAATGCCAGCTTCGCAGAACCTGCAGCCTGGCGACCAGAATTTGTTCAGGAGCAGATCCGCTCAAAACAAATCATTTGTAAACTGCGACACAGTTGGCCGAAACTGCTGCTCCAAAAATGTTTTTTGCATATGCCGGGCTAGCATCTCAAACTCAACACACACTCTGCTTTAAACATGTGGTTGTTGGCATGTTTATGTGACAGTGGACGCAGTGCGGAAATTCACGATAAGCTCCAGTACCTCTGATGTGTCAACATCCATTTCAGCTGTCTGTCAAACCTGTCAGTCAAGCACAGCACTCTAAAGATGCATTTGTCGCAGTAACCCAACTTTGTAATTGAGTGTCAAACAGAAAATGGCGATAGCATCTCCACTTCCATTGCCTAGGCTTCTCACAAAGGGCTATCTGATGCCTTTGAGTGGCCCTGAACCATCTTGCATCATTTAATTTTGTCAATTAGCCATCTGATGTCAGTCAATAAAGGATGCTATGGGTTTTTCATGCAGTCCTCTATCTCACTGTCTCTCCTTGTCCCCTCCCTAATTTCTCTCTCCCTGGTTATGATGCCTCTCCTTCTCTTCCAGCACAGTTGAATTCTGCAGCTCCTGACTGAGCGATAGTCTGTCAGGTGTCGGCAAATGATGCCATCAGACAGGGGAGGCAGAGTGATCCTGGTGCAGGGGGGGACATATGCCGGCTGTTTGATCCCCGCACCGCGTCTCTCCTTACAGGTTCGCCTGTGATTGATGCTGCCTGCCGTCTGCTAAGCAGATCTGTTTTTCTCATACGGCACAGCGCCATATGCCTAAAAGAGAAAGACATGAGGGGGTGGGGGGGTTGTTGTTGGGTTACAGAGTGTAGGTAAATATGATGTTTAGCTGTGCGCAAAATCACTGCCTCTCCTCCTCTGTCCCTAGTCTTGATCATCCTCCGGCGCGGCCTGTTTGAAGGCAAGTCATGCGACATTCAGACAAATGGTAATGCTGCTTTTACTGGGAGCAAGGGTGACTCCGCTGTCAGCATTTTTATGTTTGCACTGCATACATTAGCACAACAGTAAACACCGCCAAGTGAGGGGCACATAGTCGGGCTCACGGCTTGCCAACGTCTCTACAGTCCTGAGGCAACAAACGTGTGAAAAAAAAAAAAAAAATCTGTACATTACAGCCAAGATGGCAAATCCACTTTTAGCAACGGAAAAATAAAAAGCATCAGAGGAATATAAGCTTTGCAGAATGTTTGTCTCCCAGCCTGGTGTCGCAATCTGGGGCTTTATTTATTTGTCACTGCTGGTTAATCCTCTCTGTTGTCTGACTGCTCCCATACTGTGTAATTCATCACTGCATCAGCGCCTTATTGCTTTAGTGACTGCAGGGCTCCATGCTCAGCCGTTTCGTAGCTGTGAAAGAGTAGGTAACATGGTCCTACTTCTGCTAGCTCCATGCTTTGACCTAGGTCATGTTGTTAGCAGTTGCGCAAGCCCCTAAGAATAGCATGGTATACATTGTATACACAACATCGTGCTGGAAGCGGTCTAACACACAGTGCTGCTTTGATTCATTGAGTGATATTTACAGCAGCAGCAAGCTACGCTTTCTAGTGAACCAGTTTACCAGTGAACCACTTCAGGCGTACAGGCCTATGTTCTGTATTTGTGTCTCTCTGTTAATTATAGCGTTTCCTGTAGCTTTCATAGCTTTCCACCCCATGAGCACACGTGGAACTCCCTCGGGCTAAGCACAATAATGTTGATGATAGTTTAATGATAGATGACAACCCAGCTAATAATTTCACCACTTGATATTCAGACTATACTGCATAAATACTAGTTGTTGTGCCCAGAGGGGATTTATTTGGATTCATTCAATCCATAAAGCAACGTAGCCAACAGGAAAGAAATATGACAATGAATTATTGTTTCATTATTGCTCTCACTCTATAGTATTCACACCTTGCTAAATGTTTGTAAAGCCTTAATAAAACAATTTCAACTTATTAAAACAAAAATAAAAAATAAACTTTTTCAGTTTTTGTGCCTATGCAGCTCCTATTGGTTGAATGCCCTAGGTGACACAATTTTCTCCTTTAACCTCATTCACACATTGAGCATATAGGCATACACACTCACACACAGTAGAAGGAATTCTATTTTATTATCATTTCAAGACGTTATATCTGCTTAGAATTACAATTTGACTAAACCCACAAACAGAACAGAGAAACTTCACATCATTAAATTAAATGAAGAATTGTCCTCATTCGTATTCTCCTAATTCAGCGGCCAATGCAGTCAATGATATTTTAATGGATTTTGCGTCTTGCAAGACCCATCCATCATGGCAACATTACACAAGTGCAAAATGCCATTACACTGGCAGTCACCCTATGAATGGGACCTGGAAATCTTTCACAGAATATGTGCATGTAACTCACAAGACAATAAATACAGCTGTCTGCGAGAGAAAATGTGCATGGGCAGGATGCAGAAATAGTGTTGGGACAAACATTTCATTCATTTCTCCTCTGCAAGAGAGGGATCTGTGGATAATCAATTACAGCAGCTGTACATTAACCAGATTTTAATTGCATCATCACAGATAAATAGACTCCATTCAAAAGCACAGCTCAATCAAAGCAACTATGCCAGCGTCTAATCTAGCACCAGCAATAGCTATAGTTAATCACTCCCAAAGACATAATGCCTTGTTAGGAGACACAAGACAAAAGGGGTAGAGGGTAGGATTGAAACAGAGCAGGCGAGAAAAGAGAGTTGCTGTGGAGTTTGTGCAGTGAATTATGGGACTTTGGCATTTTTGTTTTTCTTTCCTGTTTGTGGTCCTGTTTGTTAGATGGGTGCCAGAAATTAGTTTGTAGAGGTGTTAACGCATTTAGCGTAAGCTTTTGCTTAGTCTTCTTCTCTGGGAGACTCTTCTTCTTCTTCACTCAGCTTGCGCCAACAGATTAGGAAGGCAAAGTCAAGCATGCAATCCAGCAGCAAACGTAGATAGATTTTACTCCATGAGCAGGTGCTGCAGGCCTCAAGTTTCAAGTTTCATGTACTTCAAACACTTGCTGTGGTCTCCATAGTTTATTACAGTCAGTGACCAGGTGTTGAGAGGATAGTAATGTTGCTTCTACCAGCTGTTTACAAAATAATGTCATTTTCTGTGTCATCATAATGTCATAAAATAATATAATATCTTATTACCTTCAGTGTAGTTGATCAGGAATCGCCATGATCAAGTTATTAGCTGCTGATTGCATCCTTTCCAGAGAAAAGCACTAGTTTAAAAATAGGGGAAATTTTTCAGTTTTTCTTCAACACAAACAAAATGTGTTTCTTCACTAAAACCAACTGAAAGGTTACATTAGGTAAGTACTGTAGCTACCTTAGGGCCAACTCAAATTCAGACCACACATACATTTAGGCAAAATAAATAAAATAAATATTACTGAACACACTAAATTATAGACATTGATAAATAAAATAGACTTGTAGAAGAGTGATGTAATGCTGTCCATGGTGAACATATTTTATGTTGTGGATCACAACAAATCCATACCTTTGTATGGAAAATCCTCAGTTGTTTGGTCTGAGCTGAGGTTATTGACTGGCAAGATCAATTTTCCCAGGCACAGTATACAGATGTATGTAATATAAAACAGCATCAGATTTTTGATTCTATGACGTTAGCAACAGTTGTCATCTGATACAACTAAGCAGTGGAGAGCTGCAGTGAGCCCCATTGCTATTGACCGCCATTATTACTAACTGCATTCATCTGACTTCAAATGACCTAGGTAAAAGAAGGCAGGGCTAGTAGAAGGTTGCATTCCTCAGTAACACCTCACATGTATCTCTGAAAGAACATATATACAGTATTCATCGTTTATCCAGCAACGTTTGTAAAGGCACTGCAGATTAGTGACAACAACATCCATATCATATCATATGCAGGAGTGTGTTGTTGTTGTTGTTGTTGTTTGCTCATTCACTCTGGAAGAAGCAGACCCTCCTCCATGTCTGCCAGACCTGAAAAGCATTAAGTGCTGTTATCTCCTGTCTTAATCCAGTACTTTGAATTAAGCCTCTGTTGATTAAACATTCAGTGGTAATCTTGGTGTGTGTGTGGGTGTGTGTGTGTGTGGGGGGGAGTGCGTGCAGTGGGCGGCGGAGTGGAGACACACCGAGGTGCTGGAATGGAGGCATCACCTCAGGGACCTCTCCGCCAGCACTGCCCCCTCAGTGTGATGAGGGAGTGGAGGTGGGAGGGGGTGGAAGACAGAAAAAAGAAATATCCATTCAAGGCGATTCTGAGCTTTGGGGCGACAAAAATGACTTTGCCATTAGTGCGGCACGATGCACTTCAAACAGAACTCCGAGATTGAACTGCCAGAGCAGATAAGATGTGGAGGAGATCGAGCCATCTTGATTAGCCTTATCATTGGCTTTGCTCCATCCTGTAATTACTTGTGTGTGTCAGGCAGCCTGCCTCCTTGTTCTTGGGGACAGCTGTGGAGGTGAAAACAGAGCGACAAGTAGGCTCCCTCTGCTGCTCAAACGCCTCAGCTAAGTGCACAAAAATTCAGGTTAGATCACCACTTGATCTGCTCTTCTCCTGGGTTTTAGGTGGGAGGCAACCTTTGTAGAAAACCTGGGACATTCAGAAACTGAAATGGCTAAAATACAGTACAGAGCGTTGTAAAGCAAATATTTCTATAAACTTTGAGATCTATGCGTGGGTATCACCACATCTTGAATGCATATGCAAAGTTAAAGTTGAATGTCACTGACTGCAGCATTGCGTCCGTGGATATTTACGGCATCATCTGAAAGCCATCAAACCCCTGTGAGGAAACTAATTTGAAGAGGCCTCTTCACATAATAAAGTACGTGCTTATGTGGTTAATAGGCCCGGGCACCTCATGACAACCCACAACAGCAAATGTCCCTGTAAACACTGGGACATGGAGGCTCAATCTTCTGTCATATTAACAGGCTATATATCCATTTTAAACAGGCAGACCAATAGACAGACAGACAGACAGACAGACAGACATACAGACAGACAGACAGACAGAATTTCCGTCTGACCAGAGGAACAATTGTCGACACAAAAAGGTTTGTCACTGAATAGAGCCAGTAAATTGGCAATGAGTGCATTTTTACCTAATTCCAATATGCTTGAAAAAACATGGAAATGTCCCAAATCTGTCTCAGAGCTAAGCACAACATTTCCATGGATGGCCTATACAAAGTAAACATATTCATGTGTTTTATTTAGCCCCGAACTGGAGCCTTGTATCTCTGGCCCTTCTACAGGCAGTGATCTTTGTTTGTTTGTTTGTGTGTTTGTTTGTTTGTGTGAGACAGCTATGGCCTCCCGCTGCTTGCAATACTGCTGGAGTGATTCGGTCCTTTGAGTAGAATCCTGTCTGACATTATGTATTCCCTTGCAAGACAAGAGGGCGGGAACAAAAACATGCATTATTCCCAAAGCATGCTGGGGTTGTGGCTTTGGCTGGGTCTGCCCTGGCTTTGGGGGGGACTGGGTGAATCCTGAGAAGGCTTTCATGCTCCATTGTCCTGCAATAGAAACATCTTCCATGTTCAGTTATGTGGAGGATTTGAATGACAGGTTCCGCTGTGTGCGTCAACTTCCATAACAGAACATTTTGTTAGAGCTACATTTCAAAGCTGATGACAGTGCTACATTATATGCATATTTGAAAACCATCAGTGATGTTATTGAAATGGTAAAACATTTACTTTACTGTAAATGTGTTTAGGTACTGTATGTACATGTTTTTACACATGTATGCATGTATGCATGAATGTATGCATGTGTGGTATATGTACTTGTATTGATTTGAGCCACATAAATGACTCTCATTCACATCCATACCAAATGTAGACCCTGTTTAATGGTATTTCCACACCCTCTTAACTCCCATTACCATTAGGTGTGACAAACAATGAAAGTCCAGTAGATCAAAAAGGCGCATAGACATCCATAGTTGGAACTACAGAGGGGTTGGGGGGGGGGGGGGGGGGGGGGGGGGGTGTTGAGGCCACAACAGTAGTTCCCCATGGGGGAAAGCACATTGAGCAGGCAGTGATTTATGGGTTTGCCAGTGTGGGGATGGTCTTGCTGATGGTTAATTCAGGGGAGGGGGGCCTTTACACTGAGCGGTCCGAATGAAGGCCTGTTTGAAGCCAGGTCCCCTGGGGGACGATGTGACATGTAAAGATGAGTACACTAAGGCGAAGAATTTAATCAGCCCTACCAAACATCGTTGAGTTCCGCAGGGATTTTTTGACAGCAAAATCTTCTGATACGGGCAAGCCTGTGTGACTGACATGCGACAGATGGATGTAATACTTGGTACATAATTTAGGCTCACAGTCAGACACAGACACACACACACAAACTGTGAGAGAAGAGTGTGTCCAGAGGGTGGGTGACCGTCGAGTGGCTCTACCCAGTCTTTGTTTCATTCGCCCTCTGCCATGATGTTTAAAACAATCTATCACATTTCAAACACTTTCCTCAAATGTAGATTTGTTTTTTTGTCACTGATTCACACTTACATCAGTGCAAATAAATACACACAAAGGTAGACAAAATACCAATAAGAATGTTCTGTACATTTGCTACTGTTATTAATCCTGCTGTTCACAATGCAACACCTTAGACAGTTACAGTCTTAGCGATTGTAAAGATATTTTAAATAAGGGCTTAATTAAGACTTCCTCCTTAGACATTTACACTCACAACGATTGCAAAGAAATTTAAATAAGGGCTACCACCTTCCCCCTGTGGCCTCTCTGTGTAAATGAATTAGCTGCAAAACAAAAGAAATTATGATGGGTTAGAGGTAAAAATGTGGGTTATCATTAAACATGTGATTATTTAGAATGCTGTAACACCTGCTCTTGGTTAATGGAACTTCTTTACAACTCAACACACCTTTAACTTATCTGGTATAATTTTGCTCGGAAATAGGGTATGTGTTATTTATTTGCCTTTGGGGAAAAAAGGATTGTTGTTTATTAGTCCAATGGTGCTGAATGACACCGGCTTACTACTTGATTTCACTGAATTCGGGCTTAGTATTCCTCTCTGAAAACTATGCTACATGAGAAAAATAAATAAAAAAAACAATCTGCTCTGAATTCCAGTGGGTGCTGTTTGGTGGCAGGTAAGACTAATTGTTAAACTAATGTTCTATTCAAACCCCAGTCTTATCTGCTCAGAATGAAATGCATTCTGATATGCTCCTGTGTTGCATTCCATCTCAAGTGATTTGCCTGCCTACGTTTCTGAATAGAAAGTAATGATGTGACGGAGGGTCATGCTGGGGCAAATCAAAAGAGAAAATCTGGTTTCCGTGTTGGTCTGGCCAGTGCTCACCACATATGGCTGGAACTTTGCATACAATAATGAGAACACAATGAACAGTCAGTCCCATTGCACTTGGCAAGTTCAGCTGCAAGCTGTCATGCTAGATTGTGAAAGGGAAATTGCAGTTATAACCCTCACTAAGCTCCTGTCTCCGCAACCATTTGACCAGTTAGACTTGAAGTGGAACTGGAATGGAACAAGGGGTGGACGAATACAATAAGTGTATTCGTAAGTGATGCTTTCAGTTGCTGAGGATTTATAATGTTATAATTTTATTTTATTTTTATTGTAAAGAGCCTCAGAGAAGAACAAGGTACCAATATACTGCCTCTCTGATTGAACTCCCAAACAAATAAAACAAATTGGACTACATTTCAATTCTATCATACAGTATTTTGGTAACATTAAGATCTTCACATGTAGGTCATACGGTGATATTTCTATAAAGTAAACACAGACAACACAATATAAAGAGAACAGCTTAGAAGTGGATTACACTTTCTGAGTAGTACACTTAGTGTACTCCAGCGTTACTGCCTCCAAGTTCACACTTCTTATAGTTATGACAAGTGGCCACGAGGGATTTTTAGCCACTTGTTTCTCTCTCCACCAGTGTCTACAGGCTGCCTATAGTTTGCCAACAACACAGCAGGTCTTACTCACCAGCTTGTTAGCGCCCTTGGCCTCTCTATTCTTAATGCTGCTTCCTCAGCAAACCGCAGCAAAGAATAGTGTACTAGCTACATTACTAATGAGTGATGGAACATCTGCAACAGCCTGCTGCACATGCTGAGGGCCCAGAGCCTCCTCAGATACTGCTCTTTTCTTCGCTAATGATGGCCTTAGTGTTGTTGAACTGTGAGCCCAGAGTGGGAATTACCCAGGGGTGCAAATCCCTGGGGGGGCGTGGGGTGGGGGTGGGGGTGGGGGAGCATGTCCCCTCCCAATTTCTGAAAAACATGAATTGCCCCCCTCCTCCCATTCAAAATACAGAAGAGTATGTCTCTGCCATGCACCTTTAGTGGGTGGAGGCATACAAAAATTACTTTTGTGACCCCCCCCCCCAATCCTGACATCGGATTTGCACTGCTGGAATTACCCCTTCATAATTGGGGGGTGCTATCTTTTACGGAGGCAAGTACTGGTTACGTTTAGCATTAACTACATTAATATGTTATGTACTCCCCAACCCTATTATTTATTTTGGTCTCTTTAGGGTGTACTGTGTCTGGATGTGTACGGAACCCCCCATTCCCTCCTGTAATTCGAGCTACTGTATGTGTGAGCCTTAATGCTGTATGAATCCCACCACCTACTGTACTTCTCCTTCGCTTGGACAGGCTAGCTTCTTGCTCGTCCTTCCACAGTTCAGTTAGCAGTGTTTGACCCCACACACACAGTTCTCTACCTGCCTGCTACCTACATGTACCACTCCTCTGTATGTTATGTTTTTAGGCTCACTCTTGATGATGCTCCCTGTGGTGGTCTGCAGAGAACAAGTAGAGGTGGAATGTTGCAGTTTTTTTTAGCTGAAGTTTAAGCTGCAGATAGCAAAAAATAAGCAACAAAAGAAACAAAAAGAAAAACACAGGTGCCTGAAATGTAGCGGCGTTGGCAATCACTGCATCTATGAGGCAGTCGTTCCAGCTGCAGAATTGCAAGGATATATTGTTTTTTTATAGAAGTAGAAGAAAGTGTATCTTCTTGTACAAAACTGAGAAACTTTTGCCCCTCTCCAGTTGCTCCCTGGAATTGTAAAGAAATGGAAATAAATAATATATTTTACTACAATTTGCTATCCCTGGAAAAGGCCATGGCGAAATATATATATATGATGTAACTGAT
This sequence comes from Coilia nasus, assembly GCA_027475355.1. Lineage (NCBI taxonomy): Eukaryota > Metazoa > Chordata > Actinopteri > Clupeiformes > Engraulidae > Coilia > Coilia nasus. The sequence goes on from CM050217.1 coordinate 22,149,169, forward strand.
GTAGTAACATGCCTGCATGATTCAAACATGTACAGTACATACTCTTTCAAGTTTTGCTGAACTCTGACTTTCAACCTCTGTCTAAAAAATATATGCACTTCAAAAAGATGCAGATACAAATGGTGTAATTTTTGAAGCCACTTTCCTCTTGGAGTGGGGTTGTGTATCAAATGTCAGTTGTCTGTGTCTGCATAGGTGGTTTTTGCATTGGGCAAACATGGGCATTTGCCCGAGGCCTCGTCCAATCAGGGGCCTCGTCGTCACTGCAATAAACACAGTACACTGCACAGTAATGAAAGCAATATTAATATTAAGCATCATTCGGGTTGAGAGCAGGCATATTATATTATATTCTCAATGCGTGTACTCTCAGTGAAAAAACAGTCTGTGACGTGACATCACACACGACTGTCTGGCTTCGCTCTGGCTCTGGCGTCTGAGGTAGCCTAGGCAACGACTTGAGCAAACTCGGCGGCAACACCAGATAGTTTAGAGTCGTTTTTTTTTTTTTTTTTTCAAAACAGCGACAAAAACATATTCATACAGAATGAAACGATTTCTAAGCAGCGGGGAGAAAAAGAAGAGAAAGAAGGAAAATGAAAGATTTGTTCAAAAGCTTCCCAAATTAACCACCTTCTTCACAAGTTCACCCGAAGCCACAGCCAGTGGTTAAATAATAAAAAAAGTTTTTCCATGCATATGATCGATTTTGTCATTATTAACGGATGTATGGATTTGAGTTGGGGGGGGGGGGGGGCTCAAAACTGTTCTTTGCCCAGGGCCTCAGAATCCTTAAAACCGCCCCTGTGTGTCTGCAACAGGGCCTAAGACTTTCTGAAGACATCTGAATGCAAGGTACAAAGGCAACACAACATCAAAAATCTTTTTACCATCTGCCGAGTTGCACAAAGATGCATGTTAGAAAAGAAGCTTGTTAAAATGATCACAGGGTCTTGGCTTGGGGCTAACTGCTCTGGCATCAGTATGTCACTGTTCTTAACCTCAGAATAATATGTGGAAGTAAGATGAACGATTGCATCAGATACTCGAAATTCGACCTGAGGTGATGCGCATCTTGCCTTGAAGTGTCGAAATGAAAGCTTTCAGACTGTAGGCAGTTTGATTAGCTCTTCACCGTGCTGACCCAGAATGCTTTCGAGTCCGACAGAAGGGTCTGGGATGCAATGCCCAGAGCCGAATGAATATATATATATATATACACACACTTCAAAGGGGAATCTCACCTCCTGTAGCCATAGAGCGAACAACAGAAGAAGAAAACATTTTGGAGGTACAAGGCTATTTACATGTAATTGAAACAATAATAATAGAACAGAAGAGAGACAGCTGTGTGCTAAAATTGCAATCACGTTTGACCTATCCTCCTGAGTGGTGTTCGTGTCTGTCGGCACAAACTTTCTTTGTTCCCTTTGCTTTGTTATTTGAAATCGCTGTTAGGTGCTGAGGGAATGTTGAATACCGGATAAAATCAATTGCCCTTCAGTGTCTTCCAAACATCTACAAGCATCACTTTAAGCAAATGAAACAAGAGTACAAGAGAATTGGTCGTAAAAGAAAGGTGGATCCAATTGGGCAATATGATTTTATTGTCTTTTTCAACACCCTCTTTAGAGTGCCAAAGCACTTCATTGGGATTTTAATAATAGGCACTTCCCAGTAATTTTTTGCCCTATATCTCTTAATCAATTTTGCGTGACCCTCCTTGAATTGTAAGTAATCCAGGGTAATATGCATATAATATATAAATATAATGGATATATAATAATAAAAAGTGTATTAATTCATTGATTAGAAATGCATGTTAAATGTGTAATTAAGCGCAGGCTTCCTTTTAGGGTTAAAATGAGTAATGTAACAAAAGCAGAGTGCAAAAATAAATTGGAATTTTATGACAATGAACCCAGTGCCTAACTTTTATGTGAGTATACCGCTATACAGCTATTTCTATGCCACTACAGCAATAGCCTCATTTCACACTTACCCTTCTCCTTATGGATTACATTGCTCTTGCAACTGCTAATGGCTAATTGACGTTCTGAACCTGACCTTGTTGCTTCTAAAGCAGTGATTACTATGGCCTAATGTAAATAGTGCTTAGAATATCGTGGCTAACAAACTCACCTGGTTGTGCCGTGGAGGACGATAACAGCAGCGGCAGTGGCGGCAGAGGCGCTGGCATGAGAAGCCCATTCTGGAGGTCAGCGAGTGGGTACGTGGTGGAATAACCACCGTTTCCAGGTCATCATCCACCGAAGCGCAAATTCTAATTAGAAAGTGAGACAGCACACATGAATGCACTCGAGCTCTTCCTCTCGCATGGTTATCATCTTATTATGGGCAGGGGTATAATGAGCAAGACTTGTAACCTGTTTTTTTTGGGCTTGTTTTGTTCGGCTGTAGGTTTTGAAATGAGGCTTCCTGGCCCCATCACATGCTTAATTCTAGTTTATGAGGATCCAGAGATGAAAGCACTATAAAATTTCAACAGAGGTCCTTCAATAAAGGCTATATGAATCCTCAGGTACTCACACACACACAAACACACACACACACACACACAGACACACACACACACATGCGCACACAGACACACACACACACACATAGACACAGACAACCACACGCACAAACACATCCATGTAGACACAGACAAAGACACACGCACACACACACACGCACGCACACACACACACACACACACAAACACCCATGTACAGTATACAGACAGAGACAGAGAGAGCAAGAGGGAGAGGAAATAGAAAGTCAGCATAAGTATGATATAAGTATGCTGGAGTGAAGAGACGGACTACAGTGAACTGACTTAAGAGCATGATGAATGTGACTGTATTTTGATCTTGATGGTATCAAATCCAGAATAAGCAACACACTCTTATCTCTTATCCTTGCAGCCAAGCGGATCTCTCTGTAGAAGACAGAGGCATGGGATTATTCACAGACACTCTCTTCAATCCATCAAAATGCAACTCGATGTCATTAATTCATAGGCTGAGAAAATACTGCACTAAGCTGCCACATCAGGTTGTGGCGTATTTCAGTCACGGCTCGTGCCCCCCCCCCCCCCAAAAACAAAAAAGCCACGCTTAGAAGGCGAAACAGGCCATTAATTGCGCTGGGCTGTGATTATTTACCAGGGTTTATAATTAGGGAGGCACAAGTGGTTTACCCAGCGTAATTGCAGGCATCTTGGCTCCATGTTCACCACTGTTTTCTGCCCTCTATTGTCAAATCGCTGGGAGTGGGTCTGGCCCTTGTTACGTGAAAATTAATTCTCAAGAGTGCCTGTTCAAAAGTATCACTCATGGCCTATTTTTTTATCAATTTACATTGTTTGTGGAACGAATGACTCATCTGTAGGCTATTTTGGGGGCTTTTCTAAATCTCACGTGATGTGCTGGGTGAGCAGTGTCACACAGTATGTTTCATATTCTCTTATGACTGAGCCATAGGCTGACAGTGTGTGTGTGTGTGTGTGTCTTGATGCTGATGGAATTAACAGGTCTTCTTAAACATTGCAAACAACAGAATATGGCAGTGCACTAATGATCTGTACTCCATGTGGATAATCGTATAACATTAAATGGCATTAATTGCATGGGGGCAACAGTGTGTGTAAAAATATAAACATTTTTGTAAGGACAGTGTTGTAGGTGCATGCAGAAACAGGTTTGCTGCTGGCATGGCAGTGCATACCAGTGAATGGAAAATTATATCAACAAAATCCTACCCAAGAAACCTATACAATATGTCCCCTGAAGTGGAGAACTGCCCGCCCCCACCACCCACCCACCCACCCACCGCCCCCAACCGTTCTCTTGATATTGCTTGTTTTTTTTTCTTTACCTCTACTTATGCTTTACGTTTATGAAGCCACGGAAGTGATATATTGTCATGGAATTTACAGAGCTTAAAGAAGGCCCAGCCTGGCTTACAGCAACACAATAAAATACCAAAGTTTGTAGACCTTTGGAATTAGAGGTGACATAAAAATGGTTTCTGGGGATTAGTCAGCCATGTCAAATATGTCGTGAGGTGAGAAGCCACAACAGTGAGCAATCACTGCGGTAAAACCAGCTCCTGGGAGAATCAAATCATGGGTATAAAATGTCCCTGATAGATTTTTATCGTCATCGAGGCTTCAGGATTGTTAATGCTGCTTTGCCACTCATCTGCGGGCGAAAAAAAAAGTGTGGTGTCTGAGGCCAGAGCTTTGATGTGAGTTTTATATTTCTTTATCCTCTGGCTTTCAAGTTGTCTTTACTCCCACTCTGTCATTCACTCCTCAAGTTCAGGGGCTTAGACAGAGTACTGGATATACTGCAGTCTTTTGTGTTGGCAAATTAAATCAAACAATTAGGCCTCGTCTCTGTACAGGTTGCTGAAAAAAATAGCTGAAACCCTCAGCAATCCTTTCACTTGATTTAATTAAGAAACATCTCATTCTCGCAATGCATCACTGCTAATACAACATAATTATACTTCTTGTGCTTTATTTCTGTTGGTGTCCTTGTTGAAAATATCATCTTGGCTGAATCTGTGTGGTTCAGCATATGGTGCCATGTGGTGTTTTTGAGGGGTCCCTTCAAAGTGCAACGCATTCACAATCTTTTTTTTTGTATGCATCTATTTGGATTTGCATGAAGTGACACCTAGGCCACATGGACATATTGCAAAGGAGCCTGCTCTTGAGCTTCAGAATGATTTCAGCATCTGTTTTTCCCTGTACTTGGTGCATAGGTAATTTTCTTTCAAACTTCACGAAAAGGAACACCTTGTACCATGCTAGGTTATTTTCGGCAGATGCTTTGATCCCATCTGAGAAAAAGATTTAGTCTATAATTATTAGAAAAGTTTTAAAAGGATTTAACACTGATCAACATCCATGGACTGTACAGTATAAGTCAACAAAACATCCTCCCACTCATCTCTGCTTAGCATCTCCATGGAGGTTCAATATTGTGTCAGCTATACATACTGCATTATATATTAAGGGGCCTAAAATAGATGAACGCCCCTCTTTCCTATGGTTATGGTTATGGGAAAAAAAGAAATTCAATGATGAATTGCTCAATTTGTCACAAGCGAGATGTTTTTGGGGTGGGTCATATTAGATTTGTTTCCATTTGTATTGATTTCCACCTAGTTTTTCATACCATTAATTTCATATGTGTTTTGTGGCTATATAGAGAACAGAGAGATGGTGAACAGGGATAGTCTGTCTTGTACCCCTCTGCTCTGGTCTGTTTTATGTCAGTTTATCCACCAGCAGGCATTTTAATGTAGGTATGTTAGCACTGCTATTGCATCAAAGCAAATGCATAAACCTCACAGTGAATGTTATAGTAATTTATTTATGTACATAGTTAGACAGTCTAACACATTATTTGAATATATATCATGGATACATTTGTGTGTAAATCATGCTCTTCACCTTCGATGATTTAATCAGAGAGAAAGGAATGGGTACAGGCGATTTAAAAGTCTCGGTTATAGCCTTCCTCTAAAGCAGCCTAGCAGCTCTCAAACTAAAGATGCTTTTGCCACTGGCTGTGTACGAGCCCATAACTGAAAAAAAAGGTTGCCAGCCGTAAGACCCTTTGATGTTTTGATGCTGAAAACACCATTTTCACATCAAGTGATGTCGGAGACGGGAGGCACCAGTAAAGGCTCAGTTCCCCTCCAGTGGTGGCAACCAGCAATCCATCCCCCTGAGGGTGCGACCAAGAAGCTGCCTCTAAGTCACCGGTCAGCAAAGTACAGTAGGCTTGTAAACTAGGGACTCCAAAGTGGCAATTTAAAAATAAATATGATAATGAATGCGGAGAAACATGCTTATATAGGACTGTGGCCAAGTGCATTACCATTCAGCTTCAGGTATTTTTTTTCTTGCTTCACTCTACCGTCTTCATTGGTAAGGGACCAGGCGCCATTGGCTATTACTGAAAAATCAGCCCAAATATTTGGCACATGGACACCAGGTTCCAGAAAGTTAATTTTCGTGTTTAAAGCCTGCTAGCTCACTAGTTCAGTCACATGCTGAGACAGATGAATTCTCCTAATGAGGAACATGGCAAGCATGTTCACCAGGAAAAAAAAATAAAGAAAAAAAAATCTAAGTCTCAAAAAATGCTCTGAAGTGCAAAAGTAGGATATTGAAAAGCCTTACATGAACAGACATTTACTGGGCTTAATCACGTTCAACCCTGATTACAAACAGCTATCGGACTTACTCGGTGGTAGAAATACGCTGGTGCCATCAGAGGCAGAGTTTCCACTGGGGGGTGGATGTGGTTGTTCTATTCTAAGCTCCCAGGACTGACTGGTGCCTCTTTGAAGACACTAATAACACTATTGTTAATAATCTGGAGACCACATTAGGACATCATGCTATTAGAAACCCGTGTCCAGTTGTTTGAAAAACAATGATGTGTAATGAAACAACAGAATACAAGAAACACCTGAATGGTATACAGGTCTAGCTGCCCACTGCCCCAGGTCGAAAAGACTGTTTGAAAATTAGCATGCTTAAACCCACTTCATGCCCCTGATATGCTTTTGCCTGCTACCTTATAATAGTAATCTGTGAGCAAATATGTATTTAACATAATGGCCTGGCATAAATAATGCACTCACAGAGAAGCTATTACATTTAGGTGAGAAAGCATCTCACAGCAGCAACGTTATTTTATTATAGCTCCCCACGCAGACACCACATGATAAAGGGAGCTCATTCCATCCTGCAGGGGTGCCAGGACAAAGAGAAATCATGGATATGTAAATAATAGACCCTCTGTTTGATTACAGCAATTTATCACCGTCCGAGTAGTTGTTACGCACTCTCTCTGTCCCTCTCTCCCTCTCTCTCTCTCTTTTTTCGCTCTCACCCACTCACGCTCAAACAAACACACGCATACTCATACACACATGGGCAGGAGTGCATACAAACATGCATGCATCCATACACACAGACACAGAGAGAGAGAAAGAAAGACAGACAGGTACAGAGTTTACCAGATACTACCTATCTTATGCCAAAGATATTTGTAAGTCATGATAATACAATGCAGACATATTGTGTTTGTGTCTGTGAACAGTAAGGCCGCCTGAAATAATCGACTTATATTATTTTATTTATCTAATACTGCACACTCATAGTGTCACTTGGAGCAGTGAATTACCACCCACTACAAAGATCTCCTTGAGGTAGTCGATTGACAAGAACATCCTAGCTCTCTAGACAATATTTTTTATGATTTATTTATATATTTACATATATTATTTATCTTTGTTATTTATCCTCCTATCTCCTAGTTACAAATGCCTAGACCCATGTCCAGTAGGAGCATTACCATCTCTCTTAACTACAATGATCAAAGCAGCATTTGCAGTAGGCTACCTGCGGCGTCTGTTTCACTGTCTGCAGACTTTGATGTGCAAAGGCCAAAGTATTCCACTGACCTGGCTGCCCCACATACAAACATAATTTGTGCCTTTATTGATAAAGTATCTTTCTCACATAACAGTTGGTCTCCTGGGGCAGCGTGACTTTGTGCAGAGCTCACACAGTCTAGACAGAGATTGTTTTTGTGGTTTAGAGTTGTATTGGAAAAGAACATTGAATAGGTATGCTGACAGAGGTGCCTTGTCTCTTGTTCAGGTGATGCCATTAGTGAAATTTGTCTAAGTATAGCTTTCCTAAGGAGAGGTATTTGTAAGTAGCTCGGGCACGCCCATACTGCCTGTGATGCTGCATAGGATTTTGACTTAAGTCAGTCTGGCCAACCTGCCTATTCTCTACTGTTCCTTTGCCCGAGAAATTGGGCACCAAAACGAATGCTACGTGTATGTCAACGAAATCAGTGGTCTGATTGGTTGTAGCTTTGTCTGGTAGAATACAAAGGCATTTGATAGACGGCCACTGATCACACCTCTGAGAACTTTCTGTCTATGGGATCTTGCCAAACCGTGTACAAGCTTGGTGCGACAGCCAGGCTTATTGTAAGGCTAAGTCTTAACTGAAAGGTAGTTCTTTCTAACAGTTTCTAAATCTAACCATGTTATTATTGGTTTTTAAATAAGAATCCTTGAGACTTGTAAAGGATTAAATGGCCCCTTTTACTTAAAACACATGCATCTCTGCACTGTACATTTCACCAACTGAAAAGAAAGCGGTTAGATCTTCCATTGACATTCAAATTTTTTAAATCACACTCAGGGGCCGCATTACAGAAAATTCCTAACTTAAGAATCTTATCTTATCTGTCTAGTTCCCGTGCCAACGGCACTTTAGGATCATATTTAGGAAAAAGCTATTACAGAACAGCCGTTCCTAACTCTGTTGTCCTATCCTATCTCAAGTTAAGAAAAGTGTATTACAGAAGCATCCTAACTTCAAGAAATTCTTAAATATCCGTCCTAACTTTAGGATATCGCCACCGCTGTCCTAACTGTCATTTTTACTGTAGTCAGCTAGCAGTCTATTAGACAGAATGGCTGGTATTTTGCTTTTGAGGCGACAACAACGTAACCGGAATTTGTTTATTGAAAGGCAGTTGGTAGACCAAAACGACGTTCTAACGTCTAAGTAAGTTTCGATTTCATCAGGTTTAAAATTTAAAGCCCGTCGTTGTTTGTCCATAGTGCTATTCACGTCTCTTGCTGTCCCGTGTCAAGTCGTCACTTGTAGCAGGGTAGCAGCTAGCCAGAGATCACTGGACGTTACTTCACGAGACACAATGTAGCTTCCGTTGCTAGGTAACAGACATTAAAGGCGATCATAGATGTTTCTATCGGTTATTTAGGAATCCTAACTCGAGATAAGATAAGAATCTTAAATGAAGTTAGGATTTGCTTCTGTAATACCAAACTGAAAAGAATCCTATCTCACAGTCGTCCTATCTTAACTTTTGACTTAAGATGGGAAGTTTCTGTAATGCGGCCCCAGGATTCTAACTGACATCATGCTTACATCATGTAGAACACTCAAAATAAAATACACAAAAACAATTTAACCCTATTCTACCTAAAGTGTATTTCCAACACTCCTTCTCACTTGCAGGTAGAATGTCCATCTAAACCTCGGAGAAAAACCTTGAGCTACCAGGTGAGCTTTGTGTCTTTCAATTTCTCCATCAGGATCAACTTTGACTTTGAAGACCCACTTGCTCCCTATGGCTTTCTTGCTCTTAGGTAAGTCTACAAGGTCCCACACTTCATTTGCATACAGACACTCCATCTCCTTCTGCATTGCTTCTTTCCGCTTTGATTTCTCAGGACTGGTAAGTGCATCATGCACAGTTTCAGGTTCACGCAGGTCGCTGTTAGCAACGGTCACCCACTCTCCATAACGATCAGGTGGTCTTCGAGTTCTTTCAGACCTTCGTGGCTCAGGCTCAGGCTCTGCCATCTCAGTGATAACTGGTTCTTCATTGTTGCAGTCAAATTTCCCCAAACTGTGCTCAGTGTTCTCTTCACACAAGTCTGATTTCACAGCACCACAGACTCATTCATTAAATATCACGTCTCGACTGTAGAAGACTTTAGCCTGCTTTGTATCATATAATCTGTATCCTTTTGTTTCTGTTCCGTAGCCCAGCAGAACACATTTTCTTGCCTTTGAGTCCAACTTCTTTCTTTCATCCTTTGGTATGTGGGCATAGGCATTACATCCAAACACACGCAGATGGTCCACAGTAGGTTTCTCTCCAGTCCAGGCTTCAACCGGTGTCATGTTTGCTACTGCTTTTGTTGGACTTCGGTTTCTCAGGTACGTACACTGCTGTTGCGAGAGCTTCAGCCCAGAACCTCTGAGGCAGCTTTGCGTCAGCCAGCATTGACCTCACCGTTTCAACCAGTGTTCTGTTCATCCTTTCTGCAACACCATTCTGTTCAGGGGTTTTTGGCACCGTTAATTCATATCGCACTCCTTCTGTTTTGAGGAACGCTTCAAACTCCTTTGAAGTATATTCCCCTCCATTATCTGTGCGAAGAACTTTCAGTTTTCTCCCAGTGTATGTTTCTACTTCAGCTTTCCACTGAACAAACTTGCTGAAGACTTCATCTTTGTGTTTCAGGACATAAACCCACACATAATGAGTTTTGTCATCAATGAATGTCAGAAAGTATTCTGCTCCACTCAGTGATTTCACATTAATTTTCCCACACACATCACTGTGCACTAAGCCAAGTGGTTCGTTAGCTCTTTTTCTGCCATCAGAAAGAAATTTACCACGATGGTGTTTCCCTTCAGCACACGTCTCGCAGAAGTCGGTGTCTTTCAGGACATCGTAGTCCAATCCTTCCACTAACTGCTTTTTGGCTAGCATCTTCAAATTTTGCACTCCAAGATGACCAAAACGCTGATGCCAAATGGTTTCTTTTGATTTCTTGTGCACACTTTCTGCAGCAGCTGAATTTGCTTTTTCGTGTTCTTGGCAATGAACGTAGTACAGGTTATCCACCTTCTTTGCAACTGCAATTTGCTTTCCCGTTGCATCCATTAAACTACACTCATTTTCACTGAACTTCACAATCTTCCCAGACTGTGTTGCCATGGACACGCTCAACAGGTTGTAGGACAAGCGTGGCACATACAGCACGTTGTTCAGCTTGCATTTTTGAGTTGTATCAGCAAGAATCATTTCGAGCATAACAGTACCAGATCCTTTTGCCTCAACTGAATATCCATCACCCAGTGTAACTTCTTGTGTGGGCTGTAAGCTACTAAATTCAATGAACATCTTCTTATCATTACACATGTGACAGGTAGGTCCAGAGTCCACAATCCAGCTATTCATTCTGTCTGCAGATTTTGCTGATAATGCATGACTCACTACTAGACCTACACATTCATTGTCTTCATTGTCATTTGCTTTCTTCACTTTCGCCTTGTTTAATTTCGTTTGATGTGGCCAAACCTTCCACAATGGTGACATTTTGGACCTTTTCCTTTAATTTTCTGCTTACTGGTCATTGCTTTCGTATCACCGCTTGTGTCAGCATCACGTTGCTTCATTTTGCGCTCCTCATGCATCAAACGTTCAGTCACAACTTCCATTTTCGGAACATCCACACTTGCCTCTTACGCTGTCACTATCATATTAAATGACTCAGGTAGACTTGCGAGCAGATAAACTACACGGTCATCTTGATCTATCGGATCTCCAATAATTGACAGTGCTTCAAACGTTTCAATCATATTCTTAATATGATCTTGAACTGACTTACCATCCTTCAGGTGTAAATAAATATTTCTGTAAATATTTCCACTATATTTTACAATATTTTGAGGTCACAAATGAGGTAAACAAAACCCTTAGGCTACAGTTTTTTGTTTCATTCAGGAAGTGTTACAGAATGTGCACAAATTGATAAGATGCCAGGACTTTTCAGTGGCAAGGTCAGCTGGACCTTGGAGCTAAAACATCAAACAAGGTTTGACAAAATGTCCAGCATCCTTGATAGAGTGTCATGAAGTTTTGTCATTATAAGTGGAATTCAAAGTGCTGCCACATAGCTGTACAGGTTATAGAGTACATCCAATGATTGCAATTCTAACTCTTCCACCGGGTGCGTTAGGTAATAAGTGCTTCAACTCATGCATTCAGTGCATGGGAGTATAAGCAGCCTTGTCATTGGCTAGGACGCAACAACAGCAACAACAAAGATGGCTTTTCTCACACAAATAATGTACACAACTTATTTGCATTTGAGCATATGTTTTTTCTGTTAAAATGTTGGAGACGACAGTGTATTAAAGACATTGCCACACTGATGGCAATGGAATGCTTTGCGTAGGACTTTTACTTTGTGACACCTCTGTGAGCTATGAAGGTAGGATGTGTCTGAGCCGCTTTAAAGCTGAACTGTTGAGCAAGCACAGTTTAACATTTGCTATCAGTCTCTTTGGGCAAGTCCCACTCTTGCAGGCAGCCAGGAGGTGGGAATAAAGCTTATGTTTAGAAATGCTTTTGTGCTCAATTCAATATGTTCAGTCATAGAATATGGATTAAGTAGTCTTCCTAGAGCAACGTTCTCCTGAGCTTTTAGTGAATATGAGATGATGGTTGACAGGCTACTGATATAAAGTAGAAAAGGCACATAAGACATTTAAGGTTTCACAAACACTAACTGCTAAGCACGCATCTTAGAATTAACCTTTACCCATACTCCACTCCAGTGCAGGAAATAGAAAGAAACATGAACAGACTTGAGAGTGTCTTATGTCCAAAGTGCCTTTGTAGGAAATGCATGTCACATAGGATAAAGTGCTCTTGCTCATGATTGAGCGTAATTCAAACTGAGCTGACAGGTGTTCGATGATTTCAGGTACACTCTGGCTACATAGGATTGTCAAGGACATCTGACAGACTTCAAAAAAAAGTTAGATCTATAGGAAACTATGTTTTCTTAAGGGAGAAAAACACATTTTCGGTATGATGACAAATAGAAATAGAAATGTACTGTCAGATTTCAAAGACACATTCCTAAGCATTACCAACAACACTGCAGGCAGCCAACCGAGGGACAAAAAAGAACCATTTACTCTAGTACTTCCTGTGAGCTGTGGAATACACAAGGGCTTCCACTTCCTGCAGCACTAAGGATGTACTAGAGTACCTACAGTATCCTGTACCTCAGTGCCTCTGCATCACCCTATTCACCAGCCTGTCTTTCAAGTACTTCAAAAGCAATTTGCTCTCCTTTGTCTGTCAGAAAGTAACTTGCTCCGAAGTAACTTTTCCTTTGGCCTGAGCAAAAGCTTCTTGTGTCACTCATCTCTTTGAAAGTCAGTTTTTGGGGGTGTGTGTGTGGGGGGGGGGGGGGGGGTTGAAACAGCAGGGAAAACAGACAAATGCAGAGATTAAGAGAGGGAATTCATCCCTCTTGTTTTTCTAATTTGCCCCAGAGATAGAGCATTAGACAGCTCCTGCAGCTGCTGATAACAACCTGCCCGTTTCTTCCGGTAATTGCCTAACCAAGCAGGAGGTGGTAATGTCTTAATTATGCAATTCAAAGATATCTTAAAGCTCATTATATTCTGATTTATAGTTTTAAATGAAGGGTTAGTGCAAACAGATCATAGAGGCAATGTTATAGCAAGGTGAAGCTGTTTTTTACACACTTATGGCCGACTGTAGATAATCTGTTTAAAACCTCATTGTTATATAATTACAGTATGTCCAGGACCACCATCCGAATCTGCTGAGCACTTGAGAAGAATGTCCCGTCCCCTCTGAGGTAGTGTGAGCTGTTAGATTTTATGGGAAGCAAAAACAGTAACAGTATCTCCACCACTTGAGGTGCTGTGCCCCAAAGTCTTCTTGTATCCAACAAGCCAGATCTTCAGTACAGCTACTGCACTACCCCTGAAGTGTTTGTTCATTCAGGAAAAGATCAGTCACTTCAGTCGGTTGGATAATGTCTTCAATGCTAAGTACTTACTTGTCTGTTCTGTTGCCCAGTAGTTGTAATTTACATTCAATTGAATTTACAGTGCAGTCTGTAAGGTGTAACGGTGCTTTGTACCTCTCTATCTTAACCCTCCTCTCCCCTAAATCCATTTCAAACACAGACAAACCACAGACTATTGTGTTATTCTAAGAATAGACAGAACTACTGCAGGTGGCAGGGCCTGTCCTATCAAGTTCCTTTCTTTTGGATAAATCTGCCTGTTTCTGTCAAGGACACTGACAGTTCTTCCAGTCTCAGAGGATCACAAGCGGAGAGCGGGTGAGTTTTATGTCTGCCAGAATCACGGGCTTGCTGCAGGATTGTGACTTGACTATACTGGAAGAATCTGTTTGGCTTTGTGGATAAAGCCTTGGTCTAGCCGTGGCGACTGGTGAGAACCCGAAGCAAATGATCTGACTCCCATCACAAAGACCGCTGACTCCTGCCTTCCTCTGCAGTTTCATTTTGTGTCTTGGCTTCCTTATCATGTTGCCGCCTTCCTATTCCCAATCCTGCCTCCTTGTCGGCCAATCAGCCTCCCTGTAACTTCCGTTCATTCATCTTAGGCCCTTGCACGAATCACAGTGTCAGTCCTCTTCCTCTACAGCTTTCGCACTCCCTATCAGTTGCCATGAAGATTGATTCCATGGAGACCAATATTCCTGTTGACCGGTTGAGCCTCCCAGGTCCACTATGCGGTCATGGCCGTGCTAGTAATACTGCTCGATGTAAGCTCAGTAAATCCGACATCATTTCCTGTGATGCCAGCTTTAAACCACCAGCCCACTTAATTTGGATGAAGTGTAAATACTCAACAAATTATCTCCCAGCACTCCAGTGAGAAGTAGTGGCTCATTTGACAGCCAGAGGTCAGCTACTTGAGAGTTGAAGTATTTTTTTTAAATAGTTTACACAGTTACAATCAAATAAATAAAAAAATAAGTATGGCAAGGGAATATGCCACATAGACAACAGCATAGACAAAATATATGAATGCAAAACAATGTTATCTTAGTTTTTTTTTCTTCATATATTTTTTATGTGTAGCACTGACTTCCTCATGTCTGGCATTCTTTTAATTTGGATCATAAGCTTTAAGACATCTCACAAAACGCAATGTACAGTGCAATATTCTACTCTACAGCATAAAACTATCAGAGGCCTTGTTGCTGGGACAGAGAAATAAGAGACAGAGACAGGCTCTGTGTGTGTGTGTGTGTGTGTGTGTGTGTGTGTGTGTGTGTGTGTGTGTGTGTGCGTGTGTGTGTGTATGTGCACATTTGTGTGTGTGAGTACTGTATGTGTAGTTGTGTTTGTCAGTGCTCATGCTGCGGAAAGAGAAAGGGAGGGAAAGTGTTTTTTGTGAGTTAGTGTTTTTCCATTGTGTAGCTGTAGCATTTCGCCACATTTCGGTGAAATGCTTTTGGGGCAGATGAAATATTGACCCGGGCCAGGAGATGAAGTATTGACACAATCAGAGATAATTTCCCCACAATTCACTCAGCGAATAAATGCACATATTTTCTATTGTGGCTTTTGGGTTGAAGCAGCAGAGTCAGCAGGCATCCGAGCACAACATGCTGCCATTATCATGCGTTGCAAGGCTCTGCCATTGTGACTAAGGGA
Source organism: Coilia nasus (assembly GCA_027475355.1). Taxonomy (NCBI): domain Eukaryota; kingdom Metazoa; phylum Chordata; class Actinopteri; order Clupeiformes; family Engraulidae; genus Coilia; species Coilia nasus. The sequence continues at coordinate 22,164,286 of CM050217.1, forward strand.
AAAGCCTATATCAGCCATCTCCTCTCACCTTGTTGTTGACATGTAATTTAGATTAACAATAACCACAACAAAAAGAAAGGCATATTGTGATTCGTCTGATTACTTGTTACATTTGAGTGTTTTCTCCTCCCTATCTACAACTGAATGCACTAGATGGTAATGTCCATTTGATGTAAAAAAAAAAAAAAAAGCAATTCCCTTTTAAGTTTAACTGCAAGTGTCCTTTTATGCAGTAATACATATTATGTGAAGCAGTACAGAAACCCTGCAGGAAAATGTTCTTTCCCCTTCACTGATTTTTTACATCAATTCTTTTACATTTCTCAAATTCTGTAGAAAACTGCATGATAAAAGAAAATGAAAAAAAAAAAAAATCCGAAAATGTGTTTGTCTCCTTTAATGATGTCTGCTACTGGAGGAAATGAGAGTCTTTATAAGTCCTGGGTTGAGAAACCACAGGGTATTGAAATCAGTATAATTTCCTCTGGATGTGCGTATAAATTAGTGACTACCAACTCATAATTGCAATGTAACTGGAACCCTTAGATCAAAATGATTTAAAAACTAAATAAAAGGTGCCAATGGTGATGTCATGCATCACAAAACTCCCTTTTGGGTAGAGCACAATTTCGTTTTGTTCTTTGCTATAAACAACCTTGAAAGGTTGTATGTGATTGGTTGGTATTAGTACTAAAGGGCAGTCCTGTTCTCACCAGCTGCGGTTCAAAGAAATATGACATCAATAGAATTCTGGGAGAATAGTTCTGGAACTTCAAATGTCATGATGTTAACTATATTTCTGGTTCTTTAGCAAGTTTTGACTATGTATAAAAAGAGACGTGACAAAATTTAGAGGAAAGATCTATCATTCCCATTTCTATCAGACTCAGTGCTTCTGTGAATGTGCAGCACATTTGATTTCAGTGCTATTACAGAACAGAGTTATAGGCGTTAGAATTGAGTTGGAAAGTGAAAAGTGTTTTGCTATGCAGAGCCTAATTAAAGCAACTTTAAAACGGTGTAGTTAAGGTATCCCATGAGGGACATGCTGAGCCAGTGTGGTGCAGGGGGAAAGCTCCAGTCAGTACCTTGATGGAATGGGGTCCTTGATAACTGGGAAGATTTCTCTGCTATTGGGTATGCCACATATCACCTTACAAGAGCCAAGTAGCTCGAGCAGAACTTTGACTGCTTTAATTAGTTGAACTTTTCATAACAATTTAATTGGCCTCATTAAGCAAAGCAGATCACACCAAATGCAATTATTATTCCTGTGAAATCAATTCAAATTGAAACCCAGATCTCTCATTCAAATTTTTCATTAAATAATTATCCATGGTTTTGTCAATTACTTTAGCTGGTGGAGACAGCTGTGGTTTTAGACTGAAATGTTACAGGCATCAAGGAAATCTAGAAAGTTCTACTGATTACACATTATCTCAGAGTGTCCTTGTTAGTTTAATGTTTCTGCAGATGCATACTTTCCCAATGCCAGAGATAGTAGGATAAATGCTATGCTGCCTTGATACCTTTTAACAAGTCGCCAATATATTCGGCTTTATTCCGATTTATCTCCATGGTTAACTACATTCTAGTGATGTATAGTCAGCTCTCATCTAATCTGTGCACCTTGCATGGCATTTACCATGCCAGGAGGAGGCGAGGATAATTGTTGCTAATAACATTAGGAGCACATGATACATGATATGAACACTATAGAGAAATCTGTGCCAAGCCTAGATATTTAATCACAGTATCTCAAGGCCATTACAGCTGTATGGGAGCCTAGAGTTCTTCTAGATCTGGATTCAGAAACAGGAGACTCAGAGAGCATTATATACAGAACATTCCTCCGTTTAGAAGCACTGTGCCGTGATTGTGTGTGTGTGTGTGTATGACTGTGTGTGTGTGTGTGTGTGTGTGTGTGTGCCACTGTTTCTTAACCATGTCAAAGCCACCGGTTCCTGGTCACTGCACTCAGGTGTTTTCTCTGCTGCCACGCAATGCAGTGTCTATAGGCTACAGCCATGATGGGAAGGTCAGCGGAACGCTTTATGCTACCTGAAGGACACGGGGGCAGGAGGGGGCGACTCTTGGCACACAGACGCAGTCCCCGGGTCAGCCCTGACGTTTGTCACCTCCTGCATAAGTCCTTTTGATGGGTTAGTGCTGGGCCATCACATCTCTCTTTTTTTCCACCCATTAGCTGTCAGTGCAGTCAGCAGAATCGACCCCACTGGTGGGCATGCTGATTCAACTAAACACCGAAGTCACTTCATGGGTGCCTCACTGGACACAGTCTCAACGGAGCAGGGATACAGTGGCTCAGCACAGCAGCATAGGCACACAGTCTTAAAACATTCTGCAGTGTTTGGGTGAGTTTTGTGTGAATGTGTGATTTAAGCTGTACAGTTTTTGTGTGTGTGATAAAAAGAAAAATATGGTTTATTTTCTCCACATTTCCACACATTTCCCACATCAAATGTTCCTGTGCTGATTTTGTGGCAAAAACCAATTAGCATCTCCTTTGAGACGTAGGGGTTCACCTAAAAGCAATTGGTCCAGGAACCACAGCTGGGGGCTGGCTTGCAGGGGTGGGGGTCCTGCATAATGACGACAGCAGTGGGGGACATGAAGCTCCTTGATTTCTCGTGCTGTTTCCAACCAAACTTACTCATTAAGCCACCTCTACTGAGCTGTCTTGTTTTGAAGGAACTTCCTGCAGCGTATAATTGTTCTCAGGTAGAAAAAATGACCATTATAGGGCTTGTGGCCCTACAGTACCTCACAATCTGTGAAATGCTTTTTACTTCCATTACAGTTAGCAGGAAGCCAAGGGTGCATTCGTATTTTAAAATGCTTGTGTTGTTTATTCCTTACATATATGCTGGGCTTGACAAAAGCATAGGACAGTCTATGAATACGAAAATAAATGAAAATGAAATAATGAATGTGTGCCACTTGTGAGGGCACAACCACAAGCTGGTCTTGAGAGGCTGACATGATTATACGTATTTGAACTTGATGACAGTTCAAAGTGAAAAATTATGAACAATAAGCACACTAACTGGTTGAAATCAGATGATGCTGTAGAATCACTCCAAACTGGGTCGGCGCTTTAAAATGGTTAGATAAATCACCACACTGTTCAGGTTTTATTTTTATCCACTAATGGCATTGCAAAATAGTGCTGTTATGCCTGTTGTGTTTTTTGTTATGACTAATGGCATGATAGATGATGCAAGGATTACCTCCAAAAAGGAATAGCAACCCTATGCTTGAAATACTACACACCATACTCCAGGCCTATGTTTGCAATTTTTTGCTATACTGCTGCATTTCTGCAGTAACTTTATAGCGCAGCTATAAGTGAAAAGTGTGGAGGTCAGAAAGCTGTCAGACAGTGAGGGCCTGGACCTCCTGGGCTGTTCTAATGTGAGCATGGGATACTTGACACTAACATCACAGCAGAGCATTCAAGATTCTGTTGAACCGTGTTGTTGTTGTTGTTGCTGTTGCTGACTTTTTTTTTTTTTTTTTTGCTGCTTGGCAATGTGTGTGCACTCGGTTTTTCCTCCGCCGGCAACAAACCCATAATCACTGGGGCTGGAGGGTGAGAAAATAACAAAAGTAAAAATGGATGGTAGCAACCCCCCTTCAGTTGAGCCAAACCCACCACATCTATATTGCCCTGAAAGACACAACACCCCCCTTTCTAAGCAATTACTACAGGAGTGCAAACATGCTACAGGTACATGAGGGCTAAGTTTTCCCAGACTGTGGCTGTGGTTTTCAGACAAATGGCTGCCTTTTAAGAGTGGGGATGTGCTTGGATAATAGCTTACCACTAAAACACATTCAATCCACAAAGGTAATAACATGGTTGTGTACAACAGGAAATACCTTAAAATGCTTTAAGCTCCTGGACATGCTGGGTCTGAGAGCAGCATTAAACAGCACTTTATCAGAGAACTATTCCATGACCTTTAATGACCAGTGACAGTCATTATTAAAGCGACACTATGCAACATTCTCGAGGTTCGTGAATCGTCTTCATACTGTAAGTAGGTAGATGGTTAAATGACTCATTATACAGGGTGAATTAACATTCTTTTGGCCACCCCAGTGGTCTGTAGGCGAAAAAACACACTTGCAAGTTTGGCCTTGTGCCTGGTCGGCACCCATGGACTGACAAGTCATGGGTATAGCAGGCTAGGTGCTAGCTATGCATGTAGACATGCAGTTTCATCATGACAAAGCCAGCAAGACACGACTGTAAGTAACATTGGAATGATTTCTCTCTTTCTGTGCACGTTTGTGCTTTTTACTATAGTAGTCACTGTAAAGGGGTTTGTTAGACTTTTTAGTACGTTGCTTGATATCTATGGGGCTAGTGAACATTTGGCAGTGAACATTTAATCCTGGCCTGTAGGGGGAGCCTCATAAGAAAACCAAAAAAAGTTAAATAGTATCGCTTTTTATTTCTCTTACTAATTGTTTATATGGCTTATTTGGTTATTTAAGTGTCCCTGGTTTGAGTGGCGTCATGCCTCTTTAGATGTTTATTTACAGTTTATTTCTTGGCATAGCCCTTCCCCAGTACTTAGTTAGTCTAATGTTGTCGAGTTATTTTAAGCTGTAACCTGTTCATTTATCACCATTACATATCTCCTCATGTGGCATGCTTTTACTGTGCCATTAGCTTCTATAGACTGCTGGTTGGTAAAATTGGAAGTCATTTCATAATGTTATGGAGTCAGATTAACCACATTCTTCTGCCACCCTAAAGCATTCTTCTTCCCCATGCCTTCAGACACATGCAATATATTTTACAGCTTTTACAGCTGTTTTCACTACATGCGACAACATCCTGAGTCATGTTTTACAGCTGGTGAGCGCAATGTGATCAACTACTGTACCATGTTTTGCATTTTTATAGGTATTACTCTAAGCAACTGACTTATTAATTACATTAACTAAAACCTCATCACTTTATAGTAAAATAGCAAAAAATGAATACAGGACAGGACTTCGTGATGTACAGTTTGGGGCCAGCTGGAATTTATTAATGGACTACTGCTCTTGTTAGTGGCCATTACTCATCGTACCTATACTGTGGAAGAGAATTACATCCCATTTTGGAAAATGGCATATATCCACGTATTAGTAATGGAATGGGGTGTGAATGCTGACTTAAAATATGTCGTTGTCCAGCTCTATTAGTGCACCAGTGTAAATCATCTCTGCACTAGCGTAGCGTGCACCTCAGTGTCTGCTGCTCTCTGCAGATCCACACTCTGTCCCTGTCTCCCGTGCCACTGTGGCTAAGTGTCAGTGATTTATCTGGTATGTTCTAGCATGCTAATTAAAATCCATACTCTTAATGAGTTTTAGCCCCTTTTATTTGTTAACATGATTGCCAAAGATAAGGGCAGTAAATTGGAATTCTTTTAATTAAGTCCAAGATTTACACTACCGTTTTTACTCTACTTAATGGTCACTATCTTAAGTTAAAGTCACTTAGCGAAGCTGCAGGGTCTTTTGCATGTCTCTATCCATCTTCCTAAATAGCATTTAGGTCTAAAGTAAAGTGTGATTTCAAAAGATTTCGCTTTAAAAGTTTTGGAGCCTTTGTTAACATAGTTTATGAATATATTAAATCATCATTATACAAGTTTCTCTGTCAAGTTTATTTCTTTCTTTCAAAAAAATATCAAATTGAGTTCAACCTGTAAGTTCTACAATGCCCTGCATACTGTACTGTATAACACTGACAATTACCTTAACACTGTATATGTTCCACATTTCCCTTAAAGCTGTGTTGGGGTGTTAGTGCTACCAGTATGAAGGCTTCAGATATAAGCTATGACATAATGACCTTTCAATAACCATGCAATCAAGAAAATGTTTTGGTTAATAGACAATCTATTGAGGTCCAGCAAACATGATTCACTTAAAAAAAAAGGACCAAATAAGACCCACGACCCTTTCATTCATGGTTTCAAGTTTCCCGACCGTTGTAGAGTCATCATTTCCATGGGTTACAGTGGTCTAAAAACCCCTGACTTGTCCCGCAACTCACTCACTCCCTGACTAACCTCGCCCCTATCCCCATCCCCCCAAACTCTCTCTGCCCACAGTGGTGGGTAATTGCCTGTCTCAGGGGAGTTATTCATATAGTGGGATTGAATCGCTTGACCTTGGGAGTGGAGAGGGCCCATTTGCAGCATGGTCAGGCAGCGTGTGGCTGCTGCTGGTTCAAATGTTGTGGCACTAAGCTAATTGTTACAGTGACGTTTAGTGCCCACCAGGCACCCGATCTATCCATTGTGTAGTGTGCTGTGGAGAGAAAAAATTGCTCTGCAATGTTTTGTGTTATGCATTTAAATGGCCCCTATGAGAAACTATTTTTTATTCATTTTGCACGCCTAGGTTCTGTTCTGTTGCGTAGCGATTTGAGTGTTCTGAAGGCTCTCAAAGAGGCTGTTGCGATTTCAATTTCCTGTGCGCATGTTTCTTAATAGTCATCTAGACAGCTGGAAGTCATATTTGCTCTCCAACTGCGCTTTGACCAGCCCTCTTTCTTGATCATACAAAAGGGGCTTTTAATACTTCTGCTTTTATGTTACATTTTCCTTTCTCTCCTTAATTGATATGGCAGGCAAGCCCAAATTGTATCAAAAAACAATTTTTTCCTTTATCGCGCTATAATGGGTATGTCAAAATGAGATCTTATCTCATAATAAAAAAATATAATTTGTTTTCATTTTAACAGCCTAAATCCATTATGTCTAATATATGTATTTCCTCCATTTTCTTGTCATAATGGCATGCAAAACAATAAATATGTTGATAGGAAATGGTGGCCTAAGTCAGCCACTGATGTGCACCGCAATAATAGTTTTTGAGCTAAAGAAAATAAAAAAAAACATCCACTTTAGAAAGCATTTCCTCTGTAATGTGCCTCACATAATTGTGTTTTTACCAACACAATACAACACAATAACCGGAATCCCTCTCTTTTTTACTATTGTAAATAACACTAAAAAACATTTTCACAACAACCTCTAACCTTGCCATGGCAACAACACAACTTTATCTCCCCCTGCAAGTGTTTAGTGGGACTGCAAGTGAACCAGCCAGGGGCGATGGTCATTACGGGCCAAGCATATGACTCGCACATCTGCGGTTATGGCGGCCAATAACTCAGGGTCGGAGAGGCGGGCAAGCCAGGGAGCGAGCGATGTGGCGCTAGGCTAATCTGAGCGAATGCTCCGGTCGCCCTCAGAGCTGAATTCCCCACAGGCATGCAAGCGGTGACAATGGGAGCCATGGCCATGAGTTTGATTGCCACCCAGGGTGAGGTCTGTGGTGCCGTCAACCTTGACAGACCTTAATGGCTTTTGTCTGCCCCATAGCCTGCATGGACCTGATGGTGCAATGCACCACTCTATACATCATAGGACTGTGTCATTTTCCACTCTTTTGTATGGCTAGTCTGTCGAGTGGAGCTGTGCCGCTGTCGTGTCTCATCTGCAGCCACTTAACTTATGTATGGCATGGACATCTCCTGATGACTATGTACGTTGACTCATCTCCTTGACTTTTTATGATATGCATAACCTTCACAGTGTGTTACTGGGCATGTGACTGGGAATCTTAAATATCCCCCCTCCCTTTGATGGCTTTTATTACACTAATAAAACACATAGTGATTTGATATCGACTTTGTCTCCTTCAAGTACAGACAGCCATTTACAATAAACAGACAGATTAAAAAAGCCTTGAGCTACAAATGCATAATGTGTTTTTAGGACACATTTGTTTTAGTGAGGAGACCAGGCACACAGGCTAAAAAAGAACAAACCTACATACCAGCAATATTCTCTTTCCCTTTCCCTTCCTCTCCTCTACAGTGAAGGCAAATTCACCATATTAATTCAAAGCAACCTCAAATTACCTTTGAACGCTCCTCTGGACTGTCGTCTCTGGAGTTCTTCAAGCCCAATTAGAACACTTGGGCCCCCAGCAGTCAACTAGAACTACCAGAGGCCATTTTGGCTCGAGCAAAGATGCAGTAATTTCTTCATTTTGGGCGGTCTTATCATAAACCCAGCTATTCCAGAACAGAGATGCCAAGGTCATCCTAAATAAGATTGAAATCTTAAGCTTAATCTGCATAAAATGTTTTTTATATAACTGAGGTACGGTAAGCTGCAAACATGTCCTTGGAAAATGTATTAGGTGAAAAATGTTTCCTAGTCATTTTTTCTAGTTTCTAGTAACCTTTTAGTCATTCTTCGCATCTAAGGCTTTGCTCTGTGATTAGGAATGCACTTATGGCCAGCGTCTTTTACTGTTTGAGCCACTCAGGCCCTAGTTTTTTCGAAAAGAATGCCATCCCGCATTGCCACTGCAGATATGTGCGCAAGGACACTAGAGCACATGTCAGAACTAAGTCCTCATTTCTCTCACTTCTCTGACATACTCGGAGAGTATGCACAGTATGTGCAACAGCACTTCTGAACAACAACAACAAAAAAAAAAAACATGGATCATTCTATACATTAAAATTCTGTTTCTGCAGCATGTTTTCTTGCTAAGCTTTCAGTGCTTTCTTATCTCTCAAGTCCTCCTTCTCTCTCTCTCTCTCTCTCTCTCTCTCTCTCTCTCTCTCTCTCACTCTCTGTGTCTGAGTGCCATAGTTGGTTGTTTGGCCTACTCTTTGAAGAAATCCTTCTTCACATGCCAACATATTGCTTAGAACACTTTAGATGCTTGCTATCTCTTGCTATCTAAGTCATCCTCCTCCTCCTCTCTCTTTCTGTCTCGCTCTCTCCTTCCCATCATAGTTGGTTGTTGGGCCCAAGGGTGTAGAATTGGCATGGACGGGGGTGACGCATCCCCACCAATATCCAGCAATCATTGATTTGTCCCCACCAATAATTTGAGGCCCTCAAAAAAAAAAAAAAAAACCATCTGTCAACGTCTCATCACCTGGTGGCGCAGAAATGGTTAAATTAAGTTCTGTACTGAAATCCTAACACATATGGTCAATGTGGCTGTGCCCTGCGAGACTTGGTTTGGCGTTAGCAGCGCCAAAACTAGAAGCAGAACTTGTCCCAAGCGAGTGGCGAGTAAAGTGGTGAGTGGCGAGCAATGTCAGCTAAAAAGAAGAAGGTGCTACACAAGGAGCTACTTTTCAAAGAAGTCACAAGATCGCTACTGAAATGAGTCCCCACCAGGTCCCCACCAATGTCAAGAGCAAATCTACGCCCCTGGTTGGGCCTACTCTCCTTTAATCTCCTTCACATGTCGACATACTGTGCAAAACCTTCGACGCAATTTCACAGCGCAATTTTACACGCCTCGCAGATAGCTGTCGATATGCTGCTGATTCAATAACCCCCAAAGCTCGGCGCTAATGCCATTAGCATCAACCCCACCGCCTTGACTCGAACCCCCTAATTCATCAGCCAACAGCTGCTGATTGCATCAGTGATGCAGATAAACCCTCCACACACCACGGTGACACAGTGAGGACAGCTGCAGCAGTTGCAGGAAGGATGGCTCGTTGTTGTCAAATAACTTTTTCAATTCATCAGCCTTGCATTTAATAGAGCACTGCGCGCTGTTTTATACAGGTCAACACTCCGCAGTGGCCTGCAAAGGCACTGCTGCTGCCAAATGCATCTGGCTCTACGGTGGCAGCCATGTTTCATCACTTTCATCACTTCTGATTATGCCACGCCTGCCGATGCGCTACAGACTGACGGCTTCTACACCAGGATTATGACAGAGAGAAAGAGAGAGAGAGAGAGAGAGAGAGCGAGAGAGAGAGAGAGAGAGAGAGAGAGAGAGAGAGAGAGAGAGAGAGAGAGAGAGAGAGAGAGAGAGAGAGAAAGAGAGGAATTAGTGTAACATCTTCATTCCTGACATATTCACGGCGGCGACACGTGTCCAGACTTCAGTCATGCATAAATGAGTGTGATAGCTGTGAAATGTCTGACATGAGCAGATCAGTGACCTTTAGCGGGGGGCCTTTTCTGGGGAAAATTTAAATCTAAAACATTTCATCCCCTTTTTATCTGTTCAAGCCATTCCAAAAATGCACACCAAGTGTTATTTCTCTGCGATGCAAGGTAGCATTGAGTGTAATATTTTATGGAAACATTCTCACATTACAAGTGATAGTGTGTGTGTGTGTGTGTGTGTGTGTGTGTGTGTGTGTGTGTGTGTGTGTGTGTGTGTGTGTGTGTGTGAATTGTGTCACCCTTTTTAAAATGTTGTTTTAGTCTGGTGTCAAATGTTTTATAGTCATTCACATAACATTTTTGTTAGTCAAGCTTTAGTAAACTAAACATGATCATTTTAGTTTTAGTTAAGGTGTTTTAGTCAAGACATTTTTGTCTCATGAAAAATAAAACCACATTAGTTTATTAATATGATTAATTCTGATCACAAATTTACTTCATGTAGTTTTACAATAGTATTAATTTCCTCCCATTTCAAAGCCATCTACATCCAGCTGTGTTGCAAAGATGCTAGCCCCTTTCCCTTCCTCTCCTCTACAGTGAAGGCAAAATCACCATATTAATTAACAGCAACCTCAAATGACCTTTGAACGCTCCTCTGGACTGTCTGGAGTTCTTCAAGCCCAATTAGAACACTTGGGCCCCCAGCACTCAACTAGAACGCTACCAGAGGCCATTTTGGCTCGAGCAAAGATGCAGTAATTTCTTCATTTTAGGTAGTCTTATCATAAACCCAGCTATTCCAGAACAGAGATGCCAAGGTCATCCTAAAAAAGATTAAAATCTTAAGCTTAATCTGCATTAATTTTTTTTTTTATATAACTGAGGTACAGTAAGCTGCAAACATGTCCTTGAAAAAAAATCTAAAAATCAAATAATTTCATCATTTCATAGCCATCTACATCCAGCTGTGTTGCAAAGATGTTAGGCCCTAGCAGCTAGGGTATGTAGTACATTCACTGTCCCACTAGCAGCATGTACAATGGGTTTGCATAACACCATAACTATCTAATTCATTTTGAGTGTAGATCCCTAAAATCAACATTCGCTTATAACCAAAATCTTAGCTAAAGTTAACTTACCTCAATGTGCTAGTTGTCAAAGGGTGGACAGTAACTAAGTAAATTTACTCAAGTTCTGTACTTAAGTACAATTTTGAAGTATCTGTAGTTTACTTGAGTATTTAACATTTTGGCAACGTCTGACTTTCACTTCACTACATTTTTAAGACAAATATTGTACTTTGTACTCCACTACATTTGAAATGTGCATGAAGTACTCATTACATTGATGAGAGGTGCATGCACTCAACTCCTGTTTAAAAAGTATGATCAGTACAGTTCCAATACATTGAAACATGGCTTTGAAGTGATTTTGCAATAATGTGATAGATCATATTGAAGTCTGAAGTGTCTTTACTTTCAGTCACTGAATTTGAACTTGGCAATGATCATGATGGCAATGGCAGATAATGACAATTCTTTATCAAAACATTTGTGACTATGATAAAGTTGGAATGAAAAAAGACAATCACTTAATGTTCAGCACACATCTTTACAACTAAACATTACATTTACCACTCCAATTGAATTATTGTTTGTGTTCAGGTGGTTTAGATTTGTTACTAGAGAATGAATAACAATAGTAATTCCATTGATGGTTTTAAACATGGACTAGGAATTACACTTTCCCAAAGAAATTTTAAAACTAGCTTCCCCAAGTACATATTGTTTTGTAATTTACACCATTATCTTAAATTCCTGCAACTATACATGGACTTACTTACAAGACAAAGGATAGAAACCAGCAATGATAATTTTCAATGAGCTAGGCTATATTGACTTCAAGTATCCTTATTGGAAGTTTACTTGCATCTAAATTGTTTTATATTATGGTAAAAGGAAAAATATTGTATAGTTAAGCAAATTGTCAGGTAGGCCCAAAAATAGGAAAATAGTGATGTTGTGTATGAAGAACTTAAGGTCAGGTCAAGTATAGTGACCTGTCTGTGGCCCCACATTATCAAAAAACAAAGAAAAAAGATACTTGTACTTTTAATACTTAAGTATCTTTTAAAAACAATTACTTTTGTACTTGTACTTGAGTAGAAAATTGGCATAGTAACTTTCACTTGTAGTGGAGTAATATTTGACTAGGAGTATCTATACTTTGACTTAAGTAAAGGAATTGTTTACTTTGTCCACCTCTGCTAGTTGTTAGCTTATTATGCCATTGAAGATTTGTGGTGTTATTCCTTGATATTTTAAATCTGCACACCTTCCTGCCAGATATACAGTATTGGCTTTTTTATGGAGCCCAGGAAGGGTCATGTCACTGTTGGGTCACTGTTGTGCGTTCCCTCACAACAGTTTTGTGTTTCTACGTAATAGTTTTACGTGCCTTCGCAATACCTTTTTTGCGTTCCGTTACAGAGTATTGGTGGCTATTGTGCTATTGGCTATTGTGAGGGAACACAAAAGTGGTGTCTAAAAATATCCTTTCTGGGCTACGTAGGTTTTCTTGTCAGTCTCATTATATTTCAAATGGGACCAGTTTTTTTTTTTTATCCTAACATGTCACATGGCTCTAGTGGTTGCAGCACTAAACTACCCGCAGTTACTTGAGCTGCTGCAGACTCATTCAATGTAACCAAAGATTCTCCACTCTAGAAACTTTGAATGTAACTCTTTTTGGTAACATTTTCAAGGTGTGTCAGTTTAAGGACAAAAATGAAGATAGATTTTATCTTAGTTTTTATTTCATGCAAAACATTTTATCTTGTCTGTTACACAACCTCATAAGACATTTGTTTTTCACAGAGATTTATTCACAGTTATGTCCAAGTTATTATTTATTAAATCAAAACTTCCCAAGGACACTTATGCAATATGTTTGCTTTAATTTTAGAGTGAACATTTAATATCTAAGCATTGTGTGGCCATTGTGCTGATGCTGTCAGAAACCGGAGCTAACACATCTGCTAATCTGAGTCCGGAACAGTGCTGAAATAAATATTAATTGCTGAACACTTTGGTAATCAAGCCGATAGTCCCTGTGTCACTGCTGAAAGCTCAGTGTCAATCGGAGAGGCCTGGCTGGCTGGCTGGCCTTTAACTAATTTTAGCTGACTGAAGCTAGGGGAGCTAATAAAACTGTCTAGACATTGATTTAGCAACACCCATAACTTAGCCTGTCATATGGGCCAATGTTATAGCCATCTGTAATAGCTTTCACAGGTTTCTCCAGTCATAACACAACAATATGACACATCTGTTTGTGGATGCCTGTACCATTACATAGCTCACATCATAAAAAAGTGTCCTGTCATCTTCAACATCTTTATTTCTAAAGTTGTGTTACACAGGACATAGCAATGGAACATGGTGACATTGGTGAAAGTGTAATAAATGATAGACATTAAAAATCATTTTAGACCTGTGGTGCTATACACAGGCTTTTAAAAAGTTTTTAATGATACAGTTAATGCACCAGAGCTATCAGCGGCAGTTTTCTAGTTGATATGTATCACTTTTACTGAACAGCACTAAAAATGTATGAAAAGGTCACAACTTTCTCTTTGCAAAATGGCAACAATTCAGCAACATGAGGATTTATGGGGCAAAGACATGTCAGCAGGCAGACTTCCTGTTCGTTTTTTAAAGTTTCTCCATTAGCCAATGCACGCATACAGCAAAACCTTTAGCATGTAGCATAAAGTCACCTCAAAAACCACCTAGGTCTTTTCAGTATGTACGGTGAATTCCCTGGGGCAGTTTGCCAGGACCCTAGTGTGAGTGCTAGACTTTGATTAATCACAAAACATGTCGAGCAAGGGGAGGGCTGCTCGGGGCAAGCGGGATGGATGAAGTTAAGATTCAATTACACCATGGTTGAGAAGCGAGACATGCTGTTGAGTGCAAGAAACCAGAACAAAACAAATGCCTATCTATGGGAACACAAATATGAGGTTGCCAGGGCAACAACGTAGGACTCGCCATCCCATGATAAGGCTTGGAGTTTTACCCTAAGCTATATTTAACTATAACATCCCTAAGCAAACACTGACCACTGGTGTCATTATGGAGATGCTGACCTGTAAGGTCAGCTGAGGTTATTTTAAGCGTTGCACACAGCAAATCTGACAGCGCTGTGAAATTGTTTCAGATGCTTATTCCCACTTGCCGACAGAAAACTGAGAAGGCAATATAACTCACGACAGCACTGCTTTTGGAAGTCACAAGAAAAACTGGTAACGATATCTGAGCCTAACAAGTGTGCCGTTTCTGAGCAATTTTGCAGCAGTCCAAATTATTAGATTACGCGGTGATACAAGTAACTTAAATGGCTCTATCAGTATGTGTTTTTCATGTACAGGGGGAGATTTGGTTGATGCTGGATTTAGTTTAGTTTAGTTTAGTTAGAGTTGCTAAAAGAGGGGAAGAGAGGGACAGAGAGGCAGAGAGATAGAGAAGGAAAGAGAGAGATAGACAGAGAGAGAGAAAGAGAAAAAGCTTTGTAAAGATTAACAGACTGCAGTTGCCTGTAACTGAAGGTACGAGACGTGATGTTCAACTGTGTTTCTTTTTTCACTTCAGCACTGCATGTGCTTTAATAAAGATGAGCAGAAAAGAGAGGACTGTAAAAGGAAATACAGAAAACCAGGTTTAATGTCTCTGCCTGGATAATCATCATTGTGTTTGTATGGGAGTTCCAATATATTTGAGTACTTTTCTGGAAATGCTCCAGCTAAAGTGTACCCTACAGCATCTGCTGTCAAGTCAATTCCATAAACAACTTATGAATTGTCCTGAGGGATGAACAAACGTTTAATGGATTTTGCTGAAAATGTGTGTTCACCCTTACCTAAAATACGATTCAGGAACAAAGAGTGAGGTGGTTGGGCCTGGTTGGAATTCGTCACACTGTCAATTGCCCACATTAGCAATGCTCAGTGTGCAGATGAACAGTCCATCATTAAATCGAAATGCTTTCAAAGAAAGGATCATACCGCCATTTTATGCTCGGCACAGCCATGCGTTGTAGGGTTAGAATAGCAGACTGTGAGAGACAATGATCAGTCACAGGCTCACCTTCTCCCCAAAGTGCCCTTGGCTGGGGGGGTTTTATCAGGTCGTATTTGTTTCATCCAGTTGGGTGAGCATTGGCTTTCAGCTAAGGGGGCACTTTCACCCAGTGAATGCACATTGTGGGCTGCTTCAGGATAGGCACGTCCAACAGTATATTACAGAGACTCTTGCTGATGCTCCGGTTATTACACCACAGATCCTGATAGTTGTGCAGTGTGGGGATGAAGTTAAATATAATGTTCAAGTACACAGACAGACACAAGCAAACGCAAACATGCACACACACACACACACACACACACACACACACACACACACACATACATACACACACACACACACACACACACACACACACACACACACACACACACACACACACACACACACACACACACACACACGCACACAGTCCATCCCTCACACACACACAATCAGACACATTCACACATTCTCAGTCTTTCTCTTTGCCTACTTTCTTTTATCTCCTCTCTCTGTTTTTCTCTCTTTCGCTTTCTCTTTCTGTCACACACACACACACACACACACACAGGGAGACACACACACACACACTCTTGCAAACACACGCCAGATATAAGCAGACGCACACAGACACATAGACACAGACATGAACACACATGCGTACATGTGCCTACACACACACATACACACACACAAACACACACACATACATACATACACACACACAACATCTATGTAAATACAGTGGTGCTCAGGAAGAGCTCTGGCATTCACCTTCAGACGGACAAATCATTAGCTACTGCAGAAGTCACTGGTCCATATGTTCTTGAGCGTGGATCTATTACTGTAAAGCAATAAATTCTCCAGACAGATGGTACAATCATCAGGCTTGTTTTTTTTTTTTTTTTTTGGTGAGGACGCTTGAGATGCTGATAACATCGGCTCTGACAGCTGAAAATCCGAGGGTCAAAGATAAGACTCCTCTGACACAGCCTTGTTAAACAAGAGGGGCACATGCCAAGTTAGAGTCGTACATGCTAAAGCAGTCCTGACAGTTGTGGCAAGAAGCTAAACAAACTCTATGGCGACACTTTGAATATTTTAGACATGGAGAAAATCTGTGTGCACGTGGGAATACTATTTGATGTTGTCATGATGTGTTCGAAGATGAGTGTTCTACTTTCGAGCAGGGTGGCACAGGCCTTCCCAGGCTGATGATATAAACTACAGTATTTCCCTTCTAAACACAAACGAGGCCAAGAGGCTTTTATTTCCAGCCCCCGAGCACACAGTCCATAAAATTTCTGGACAAATAAGATAAGGTCGTGAATATCGAGATATTTATGTGCCACAGCAGACGGCCTAAGGAACAGAACAGATTGATGTTCGCTCATGTGTTTAAAAACATACTTTTAAAAGGAGCTAGCTTTGCAGTGTAGAAAATATGAACATTTAAACTGTCCAAGTTCTTTTGCCCATGACTTAAGGGATATAGCGGTCCTAGACATTGCTGGCCATAAGTCACACACATCTATCTCACTTTTTGTGTCCGCTTGTTTCCTCTGTCGCAAATTTATTTGTTTTTGATAGGGTTGAGGTGTGTCGTGTGGTGTGGCAACTAAAGACGTAGCCAGAAAAAGAAACTTACAAAACAATTTTATTTGCACACAGAACAGAAGGTAATTTAATTACTATGTTTACGGTTTTTACATGGCGATGTTTACACCGAGGTTTATTGAGACACTGGCGTGCAGCATATAAGGTTCGCCAGATGCACATATAGGATACATAGAGGTGTAAATTTCGCATGTACGTTACGTGTGAATTTCGGATGTACGTTATGACGACTTGTTGGTCTGCTGTCTGCTGGGACATCATATTTTCACCTTTTTTATCTGCTTGTAGAATTTACCACCATCGTTACAATGAAGTTTTACACTCGGCAGTGTGCTGAGTCTGCAGCATTGACAAATAAATAGCAGAATGTCATCAAACACTGTGGAGTTACTTGGGGCTTTTGCACGTGTGGTCTGGGATATGGCCCACATAACTGTAAGATTGTAAGAGCATGCTAATGCAACACATACATCAAACATCATACACTTGACTATAATCCTGCAAAATCCCTGACATTGTGTGTACCCCTGTGTGTGTACATTTTGTGTGCACCTGCCTAACACTTGTCAAAAAACAACTTATTCCCATCTTATGCCTTAAGTCCTTTCAGCCTTATGGGTGTTTTAACATTAAACATGTGGATGGCTAAAAAGATACAGTACTGTCCAAAGATTTAGGCAGGTGCCTTCAAACCAGCATCAGTTCACACACAGGGGTACACACAAAGTCAGGGATTTTGTAGGATTAAATTGGTTGTATATGTCAGGAAGCATACATCCACAGAAGATCTGTGGTAGTTCTTCAAGATGTTTGGCCCAAACTACCAGCCAAGTTCCTTCAAAAACTCTATGCAATAGACCTAGAAGAATTGATGCTCTTTTAAAGGCAAAGGGTGGTCACACCACATATTGATTTGATTTAGGTTTCTCTTTTGTTCAGTCACTGCATTTTGTTAATTGATGAAAATAAATGATTAACACTTTCATTTTTGAAGGCATTCTTAGTTGACAGCATTTTTTCACACCTGCCTAAGACTTTTGCACAGTACTATATATCAAGCTGGTTTGTGTGAAAACAAAACGTGTATGGCATGTGTCCTCATTTCATCACAGGGACCTTCCACAGAAAAAGTTATAACCAGGTTCACCAACCACTACTGGTAATTACACAATTGTACAATGTTCTCATACAGAATCTAAATGTTACACACTTTTGTTCTTTAAGAGGATTTTATTTAATACAGCAACTATTGTTAGTATTACTGCCTAAGTAAAAAATCACTAATTAGTTTCAAGATGCATGTTAATGAAGTAATTTCAAGGATAACTGTAGTGAATGATCTGCATATCAGTTGGCAAAAGTAATAGCTGTCTTGTTCCCTTTCAAAATGATTTAATATATATGGATTACATAGGAATAATAGAAAAAAACAAAATCACAATCAAATCATCTCATTTGATTAATTTGACATTTCTTGGCATAACTGCAAAGTATGTATGGACATTCCATCAGTACATGAAACAAACAAACAGACAAACAAACAAATATATCCAGGTTATCCAAGTCCAACCTCTTGCACAACCAGATGCCCTTTCCCCTCCTATTTCCTGCATGCATCTCAGTCAGTCCATCATTGTGCTGTCCATGTGTAACCAGGGGACACGGGGACACTGATGCCACACAGCGAGTGGGAAAACTGACTGTGCTTCCAAGTCCCAAGGTCACTTAGATTTACAGCAACAGATTGTGGCCTTTTGAAGACCGGAGATATGGGACAATATACAATGGGTTTTACTGGCCCAGAGAAAACACTCCACACTGCCCAGTCAAAGGTCACACTTTAATAAGGTCACCTCTGGTAAAATCAACATCATGAGTGCACTCTTCAAATCTCGAAGTGAGGCCTTGAATACTGAATCTCAGGACAGCCTGGAGAGGGTAACTGAAGAAAAAAAATAAAATCGGAGGGGATAAATAATAAAACACGTCCCACAAAGAATAGATGTTTGAGTACTATGGCCTGGCCTTCAAATAGCAGGGAGAAGAGGACTGCAGGCGATCATGGTGGACACCTCACATTCTGATATTTCACAAATGCCAAGGTGGAGAGATCTACAGAACGACACAAATCCGAAGTCCCCCCCCCCCCCCCACATACGCTGAAGGTCAGCTCCCTGTTGTGTGGAAGTGTATTGGCGCACTGCAGGAAAATCAGGCTGAATAGCCATGGCCCAAGGTTGTTTCCTTTTGTGTGGCATAAGCCTTGAGAAGCCTCTCGGTGTATACTTGATCTTGGGGTTCTTGCAGGGGCGAGCGTGCCGTACACTTGGATCTCTGATGTAATTGTCGCCACAGTTCTACGCCAGTCTTGCCATCTGTGCCCCATAGTACTGTAGGTCTGTTCTCCACCTCCCCCGTTCCACCACGCTGCCAATCTGATCGCAGGAACTGAGCCCTGGAACACAGGCATGTTTCCCCATGTTGTGATGGAGCTGAGAAGCAGATGCTTCGTTTAGCTACAGTACATTAGCAACGGGACAGGATTTCCCAGAAACTGATCTTGTCAAAACTGTAGCGAGGGTGACAA
This sequence comes from Coilia nasus, assembly GCA_027475355.1. Lineage (NCBI taxonomy): Eukaryota > Metazoa > Chordata > Actinopteri > Clupeiformes > Engraulidae > Coilia > Coilia nasus. Next base: position 22,183,593 of record CM050217.1, read on the forward strand.
TTGTGTGCAGAGTTCATATCTGAATTTTAAGGTCTCTCAATGCAATCAAAGCAACACTATGTAGTTTTTTTCAACCTTATAATGTTTCAACAATGATGTTTCCCAAATCGTTTTAGTGGTTCATCAACTTGTTACAAGGGTGAAAGGCACTTCTTAATTCGCTTTGCCGTTCTCCATGGGGTATAACCGCACTAAGTAAGTTTGGAGGAGCAGGCTGTCTCTGTGTAGTTTGAATGACAAACAATTCCACTTCCAACCTGTAGGGCGACCGAAGAGGAAAACTACTTACTGTTGCTTTAAAAGCAAATCATAAACATATTACTTCTAACAGATACAGTAAAAGATATTATGTTGGGGAAAAAGAGGAATATCTGGATTATCAATAATTACCACGGCATGGTTGTTAATTATGGAACATGTAGGGCTGTCAATCGAGTCTCAGTTGTGTTAATTAGAAGCTTTCTGATAATTAAGTAATTATCAAAATAAATCACATATTAATTCACTATGAGAAGCATTCAGAATATATCAGTCTTGCCGTTGACATCAAGTGACAAAGTAAACAGGCCTTCTTAGTTTCACAACACATTCATGTCAAACAACAGAAAGCCTACTTTAGACATTCATTTAATGAAGAGTAAATTTGCTTTATGACAGATTATCTCATAATTTATATAAAAATAGTAACCCCACTCATTTAGGTAATTACACTTTACATTTATAAGCACAGATTAAATAATGTTATCTGTATTTTTAAAATTTGCTTTATTTTATGAGGAATGTATGAGGAAGTTGTATTTCAAAAATCCTTTTTAGGTATTTTGAGAGGTTTTGTGGTGGGCTTTTCTGAAATACTCATCAGGAACTTGAAATGAAATCAACATCAAACTACCAAAACAAAGCATTGATACTAGCTAGCTCCACATCATAAACACAGGATTGGAAAAATTTGAATATTACAGCAGACAGGCCATGTTTTCCACGTTTCCTTATTGTTTACCAAATCAACACAGTATGCCTAATGTGGAGCAGTTTTCCATTGTACAGTATGTGAACATGGGGTCAAGGAGCATGAGTAATTTAAATTGAGTGACACATTTTTTCTGACATGTTATTCTCTTTTAATTAACTTATCTAAATCATACCACTGTGTTAACATGTTTTTACTTTGGAATATCTTTCTGGAAAGCCATACATAAAGATAAGGTTATTAAACAAATAACATATTGTATGTGCACTGTTTATGTGTTGTAGCTTACCAGCAATTGTTCAGCCGTGCTTGCCAAAACACCAAAACGACCTTGGTGGTCATGCTCTGTGCCACAGTACTGTGACATTAACCTGTTTGAGTGACTCTTGAAGTGGTAATAAGCCTCTTATCAATAAATGAGGATTTTTATCAAGAATATTAGCTATGCTGGGTGATAAACAAGCTAATTAAAAGAGATTTTGAAAGTCTGAGTGAGTCTGGTTTTGTTGTTTCAGCAACTTCATTTTGTCTCTGGAGCAATGACTCATCATATCTGAAAGCTCATGTTTCAACACACCAACAGAACCGGTGCATATGGAATATTAATTTATTTCAGGGCCAACGTTTGCTTTTCAGCTGACATTCAGTTAAGCCAGTGAGAAGACTGAGAGAGCAAGTCTCTAATTTGAGAAGCAGCTTTAGTGTTGCAATATGAAGGTGACATATTTATCAGGAACTATGGCATTTGCTCAGGCTATGCAGTCCATAAAACACACGCTGGTTTGAAATTACTTCTAATTTTGAGTTAAAAGGGGCTGTCAGTGTGACACACTTTGATGTGCTTATTGTTACCAAACTGAAGGTGTACAATTCATGTGCTGCTGATTTGCCTTGGTAAAAATGAGCTGACAGGGAGGCAGTTGAGGCAACAAAGGGGTTAAAATATATGGCGCAGTGTCTGGCTGAATAGGGCCCTGATTCATAGGATGGAGAGGAGCGGGACTGTCTATGCGGGCCGGTGAAGATTTATGGTGCAGGTACTATATAAAGTGAAATAGTTTATCTCAAACCTAACACCGTGAAACTTGTAAATGCGACTGCCATTTTTCTTTTCAGAAGTCTCAGGGCGTTCTCATTCTGCATTCTCTTAGAGAGGGGAGATTATACATTCAGGAGTGGGGATTCTGAGGATACATTTTCACACTATCACTCTCTGTCTCTCTCTCTGTTCCTCTCTCTCTTTCTCTTTCTCTCGCTCTTTCTCCCTTTCTTTCTCTCTCTCTCCCCCTTTCTCTCTCTCTCTCTCATCCCCTCACCGCACACACACATACACACAGCATCATTGTACACAGAGTGCTGGTCAGGAGGGGCACTGGTATTCACCTTCAAATGGCAAAATCCCCCGCCCCCGCACGCACACACACACATGCACGCACACACACAGACACATACAAACACATGGGAACACCACACTACGTGTGTGTGTGTATGTGTGTGTTGTTTTTATCCTGTGTTCTTTGTCCTGAGTGTTGCGTGCCTATGGGTGTTGGGGCTATTATTTTGAAAGCTTGTCAAAACCATCATGAGAGTAAGAGCATGACATTCATTTACTAGCAAGAAGATGTTCTAAATACATTTCCAAATCTGTTGATGCCTAGCAAATAAATCCTTCTGTCCTTCCTTGTTTTCATGTTTTCTCCTTAATTGCAGTTTTTATCACTGCATTCATTTAATTTGTGAGATTCCTGTGTATACACAAAACACTGACACGGACCCAATCAACATAATCCTCCACTGCATAAAAATGTGTGCGTGCAAACACACCTGCATGCATGAAGAGACATTCACACACACACACACCTTTCACAAGCAGTTCACACACACACACACGCACACACGCACACACGCACACACACACACACACACACACACACACAACCACACACCCACACAAACACCCACACATTCACATACAAACACAATGACCCATCCTGATGTTACCCCAGGCAGGTATCCATCAGCACTGTATTGTTAACCCAAACATGTCTAGGAGTCTGAACATTACCTATTGAGTTTTCAGGGAAGATGCTATCTCCCTTTGGCAAGAGTGGCCAGGATGGGGAATGAGGCTCCCTAATTGAATTAGCTTCTGTCCCAGTCCTCCACACTTCCAAATGCAAATGTTTACTCGATTTCACCTCAGGCCTTTTCAGCTGTCAGAGGTCATGCAGAATACTAACTCTGCTAGGCAAATAACTGAATACAGGAAAATATTTAGTTCACGTGCCTCGGGTTCCCCTTGGACTCTACAAGATTTACGGCCGATGAAAAAAGATGATTTGAAAGTAAAATGTATTTATTTAAGAGTGGTTGCTCATTGCATTTCGCTTGGTGCCGTTACAGCTCTTGGCTGTTTCAAAGTGACTTTTTAAATGGTTGTTTCCACACAATGACACAACACCTTTGTCAAATTCTGCAGGGGAATTGATTTTCTTGGACATTCAATTCCTGTCCCTGTCTCCTTTTCACTTTGTGTAAAAAGAAACACCCCGACATGATCTTCATGCCTTTTTTTCACCCCAATTTCGAGCGGTGCAATATCTTGCACGGTTAATTTTAATGCAGTCACTTTGGCACTGATCTTGCCCCGTGCACGCTGGGCTTTTGATGGTGGGGTCTGTGTGGGAAGAATAGTGTGGCAGCCTCAATCAGAGAGAGAGAGAAAGAGAGAGAGAGAGAGGGAGAGAAAGAGAAAGAGAGGCGCTGAGCTTTTCTTCTGGGCGGCTGATTGCCGGGCGGACAGAGCACTGTGATTTATATCTCTGCTGGACTGCGGAAGGGGCCAGAGGTGAGGGATAGCCGTCAATCAATGATGCAGCCACCCCCCCCCCCCCCCCCCCCCCCACACACACATCCGTCTGTATGTCTCATTTATCTCACACAAGATATGTCTACGTATGTAAATGTTATTACCTCCATGTCTCACGCAGGTTACAATATCCACCTTTGTCAAATAGTCATTAGTCTCTGTATATGTTAAATGTTATCTATGGTATGCTCTTTTCGGTTGTTTTTGTGAAAAAAGATAAAAATGTTTTTATCTGTATGTAAAATAAAAAAAAATTATGCAGCCTCTTAATAAATTAAAAAAAAATGGCGCAGACCTGTTATCCACGGCACTTTGGCTGAATATACATGCAGGCTCAGTGCTCTGTGCTGTGTACAGACAGACTGTGTTGCAGATCCCGGCTCTCCTGTGCTATTGCTTTTTATTGGGTCATGTAACAGTACGGTATGTATAGTCAAGGCCAAGACAAGTACAGCCCCAAGGCCCCTTACTAAAATAATTCAGATATACATATTTATAATATTACACGACCTCTCTCTGTCCATGCTGTTCACAAACCTTGAACTATTTTGGGACTGAAATCTCTCTGGTAACACATTCCACTATCCATAGCCAATCCATCATTTGTTTAGGTCACCATGTGTGATTAAGATCAAGATGACAACAGAGACTGACCAACTAAACTACTACAGATGTAAGTGATGATTGATTGGTTGACTACAGTAGATCAGTTGACTGCTATTGATCAGCTGACGTGGACGACGGAACAGATTATTGTGATGTGAAACTAAGTTGTGTCAGCACAATGATAATCAAGGACTGAATTACAGGGTAGGAAAACAGCACTGAAATATCATTCTTGTGTGTCAAGTCTTGTCATTTAAATTAAGATGTACTCTGGTCTTGTTTAGAACAGTGAAGAACTATAGTCTGAACCCAGGCTAGTGGGTTGTTTCTTTCAACTACTTAAACTGTGTGGAGGAATTATGTGAATGCTGTTACTAACTTCAAAACTGTAAAACTGACTTTGATCTCAGGATGACAAGAAATAAATAAAATCATGAGGATGATGAAACAATAATGTGTTTATAGGCCACTGCAAGTGAAGTAAGTAGTTTTCTTTTTTAAGGCTTAAGACTAAAAGTTTTATTTCTTTGTGGGTAATTGCTTTAATATCTTCAGTAATGCTGTCTCATTAAGGAAAGAATGGGCATGAGAATAGTTGAATTAGGCTCTAATTGGTTTATTTCATTTAAACTTTTTTTTTGTTAGCTTAGGTTTTCCAGAAAGTTTGTTAAACTTTAAGCGCTGGGGTTCTCAAAGAATGACAAATGAGAACAGAGTGCTTTGGTTAATTGTACATGTGGAGAAAAAGGTTGCTAATTCAGGGCCACAGAATAGACTAGAAAAACGACACTAAAATGTGAAGAAAAAAAATGCAAATTTGTGTGCTTTGTTTTTTAGACCTACGGTGACTGTTCATTTTCAATTTCTTTTAAAATACTAAATCACGACATTGGCCTTTAAAGCAATGCCATATTTTGAAGTCGTTCAGTAATAAAATATGCTTCCATTATTCACTTTGTGTACTTCATGGAATGATGGGTAGACATCAAAGTTTATCAGATGTTTTATTATGTCAGCGTGCCATTAAAAAAGGCTATGAGTTGCCTCCCTTTCAATCACAATCAGAAATACATTTCCCAGCATCACATGGCGCAGGTGCGACTGCACAACTTGGAGGTGGCTGTGATGTCACACGGCAATGATTGCCTGATTCATGTGACGAGTGTGTTTGGTGTGACATTTGGGTAGAAAGGAATAGAAATAGGAAGCGCACAGCGCTCGCGACCTTTGCTTGATTGTTCATTTCACATCGGCTCGTGAGCCAGCTGTGCACACACATCAGGTGTCCGCCGATGATAGACAGGGTTTTGTTTGTTTGGTGGTGGGGTGGGGTGGGGTGGGGTGGGGTGGGGGGAGGTGAATATTTTTAAAATAGGGAGATCTGAGTCAATCTGTGGCTGTTGAAAATACACCTGGCTTACATGGAGAAACCAAAGCATAGTCTCCCGTTACCTCATCAACCTCGGGTGTTCTTTGTGCTTTACAATTCACACCACCGTCGACGTCGGGCCTTGTGAAATAACTGCTGTCAGAATGAAACGATGTTATTAATCTGCATTATTCGAGTTGGAAGAAACACATCTGATGTGACACTAACAATATTGTATCACCGTCGTCCGGGGGGACATAATGTCACAAATACATTTTCATATTGATGACTGCTCCCCCTTGCAGGCACATAAAGTCATTATTACTTGAGAGTCTGCGTCAGTGATTATTTATGTATCCACTGCATTAAAAGACATGTGGCAAATCCAGACAGTGTATAATCATGTCCCTGTCACTGTCACGTGGCACCATGCCAGCAGTACTACATGTGCGCTTGTACTTTTGTTTGTGCCAGTTTGTCCTACATCGCTCAAAAAATTCTGACAGTGTGCGAGCTCCATGCATGGCTGAACCATCAAAGTGATCTCTGCTTTTCATACGTTTACACGTGAGACACAGTCACAGATATCCTGGTTCAGTCAACTCTTGAAAGGAAGACAGTTGTACAAATTTAATGACAAGATATTGGGCGCACGCGCAGCCATAAGACATCTGGCTTTTAATTGAAGTGTACTCCCTGAGGCTAAGTGATCTCCCCAGAAAAACTTGAGAGTAGCTTAGACAAGGCATGCTAAACTAGCACATATAGCTCAGCTTGCCCACCTAATGTACACTAACCACTGGCTTTCTGCTATTCTCACTCAATGAGACACTCAAGTCAAGTACTCAAGTAGGTTTTTATTGTCGTTTCAGCCATATACACAGTACATAGTTAGAACACAGTGTGGACAAAACAGATAGGTAATAGTGCCTACATACACTATCAGGGAAACACTAACAAAAAACGAACAAACTCTAAAATGCTATTCAGATAGGATATTCAGTTTTTCAGCTTTAGTTTTTTTAAGGGGGGGGGGGGGGGTGTTGGCTAGTCCAGGTTATTAAAAATGCAGGACCTACTCACAAAATTATCTCTTGTTAAGCATTTCTTTGTCATTGTTCTGGAGTTCTAGAGAAATAAGCACTTCCACCACATAATTGCTCAGTTGCCTAAAATATCCTGCCTCTGGGGAACTTGTAATAAAAAAAAACAACATATGGGCACACTGTAACACTGTAAACATACACATGGATACTGGTCACCGTTTAGTCAGATTAAGGCTGACATTTAATTTGGTTGTTGAACATGTTCAAAATCGGTGAAACAATTCCCCCGTCATATTTTCAAGTACCTTTGTCAGATGGGTTTATACTGTAGCCGAGTGTCATTACCAAAGTGTTTGTTGGCCGCTCTGTTGGGTGTGGGTGGGGGAGCGCGTCCTCATGGAGTCTCATGGAGTCGGGAGGCATCTGTGCTCACCCACCCGATGAGCATTACAAGTGGGCTCCACTGTTCCTCAGCAACACAAGCAGTTTATGTGTGTGTGTGTGTGTGTGTGTGTGTGTGTGTGTGCATGAGTGTGTAAGTGTGCATGTGTGTGTGTGTGTGTGTGTGTGTGTGTGCATGTGTATGTGTGTCTGTGTGTGTGTCTGATTCTGATTCTGTGTTGCAAGGAGGGGGCTAAAGAAAGGAGAGGGGGAGCGTGAGGATGTGGTGGTTGTGGTGGTGGTGGTGGTGGGGGGGACGTCAAATCTCACTGAGAAATTACTCAGCTCGTGGAAAAAGCAATTAAAACAAGACATTCTCCTGGAATTTTGCAGGATTCCTTCCTGTCATATGCTACGAACGATAAGAGGCTCAGAAGGCAAGCCCATTTTCTTGCCTCTTACTACATTCCAGAATTGAATATAGCGTCTCAGTCTGCATTCAAGCCACCATCATTGTTACACAGAGAATGTATATTTGGCGGACGATGAAGTCCGGCTTATTGGCTCTGTGCGTGTGGCACTTCTAAAAGCTTTCTGCATGTGTCATATCTGAAATGGGAAAACACAGCGGCTGGCTTTTAAGGCTAAAGAGCAAAGAAAAAGCGTTCTTAGAAGCAGGCACAAACAGGCTCCACACTGAGAGGCACCCATAGATAAAGCCTACTTGTTGCCGACAGAACATATGTCACACACCCACCACATGTTTTGCTGAGTTCTCGGAGACAATACAAATGTTGAAGGAGGTGAAATTTTAAGCTTACATACGAGGCGGCACTGTTGATGACAAACATGCAATGATAAAAGAGGCAGAGGATTATTTTTATTGAACATGCACCATAATCTGCATGTTTTGTAAGGTGCATGAATGCAATTACTCAAGCTGTGACCTTGCTGAGCAACAACGGCCCCAGCGTGCTCTGCCAGAAGAATGATGTTCCCATGTAGCTGTTGTAGTTACCATACAAATTCCCTAGCACCTACATAATGTGGGTCCTTGAATTGTTTACCGTTGTGAGGCAGGCTACTCATTCAAAGTCCCCCTGTTATTCAGATGGGTGACCCTCAGCCATTCTACAGTGACCGCCCATCCCCTCCACCCTTCCACCCCCCTACCCCACCCCTCCACCCCCGCTTTTCCTATAGCAGCGACGTCACTGCTGTGACCTTGGCTCAGAAATTCACTTAAAATTACTTAAACAGTGTAATACACAATGCACAGGCAGACAGCACATATTTGCTTAGGATTAATATCTGAACAACAAATCGTAATAGCTTCTGGCAAAAAGCGTGTGTAATGAGAAATCTGCCATGTCCCTGGAGCAGTTTGATTGGCAATTGTGATAAATTCATTTAATTACTTGGTGCCCGAGGGAGGGTTTAAATCTGGTCTTTGGCACAAACATGATGACTTTTTGTGTATTTAAGAAGAAAAATTGCATTGCGGACTGTGTCCTGTGGAGGCCATTACCATAGGTAGCACAGCTGGTTGAAGCGACTGAGCAATGACTGTGGGTCTCGGCCATCCATCACAATCTGGTCTATTCCATCATGAGAGAATCCATCACGCGAAAGGGTCTGAACTAGAGCGACTGCCTCACACAGGTAATCTGGCCGGCTTTGAGAAGTGATCCACACGAGGACAAAGAGGTCGTCTCCCTTGGAGCTGACCCCATCATGTAAAACATACTGCAGATATCCATATCAGATGTATATTTCTTTCATCTGGCAGACCACAAAAAATGCTTTTATTGTTTTTTTTCTCTCTCTCTCTCTCTCTCTCTCTCTCTCTCTCTCTCTCTTCACTGACTATCTATTGATACTCTGTCTGCTGTTGTAGTGTTCTGTCAGTCTTAAAAGAGTATTCAATTTTTAGTCGTCCTTCTTAAACAACCTTTCATGCCTTGCAGAGAGCATTAGCCTGGCCATTCATCAAGTCTGAGGAAACTGCTATTGTCTGTGTCCTTCTCTAAAGTTCTACACTTTATTTATTGTTGCCAACTGATAATCAGAATTGTAATTTGTATAAAGTCAGATAGACACTGTAAAAACTAAATTTGAAATACGTATCAAGGGGCGGCGATAATGCCATCTGAGGCCATTTTGAGTCCCTGTAATTTTATAAGCCGGTTGAAATAGCATAGGAGGCCTAAGACAGACAGTATATGGTACAATTGTTATTCTACATAAACAGTGATCAAGCACAACACGTTGTTTCTTGTAAACGTCTGTCGTCGGAAGCACACTTCAATAAATGTATGTCACGACAAGAAAGGCCAGTCAAAGCCAGTTTATTTATATAGCGCAGTTCACATAGAGAGAGGCAATGCAGTGTGTTTTACATAGGCAGAAGCAAGAAGACCAGACAGAGATAAAAGTGAATAACTAAAAAGTAGGGTAGAATAATTGGGAAATGACAAGAAGATAAAGAACAACTAAGAATAGCAAGTAAAGTGGCGTGTAAGGTAGTGAAATAGAAGGCATAAATATAAAACTCCACTTCAATGTAAGCCTACTAAGTAAACAGTCAAGAGACTTGGATATGTCACTTTAATGTTTACTTCTAGTGACCTTGCGTTTATTAAAGGTGACTGTTGGTGCTTTCACTTCCCTTGGCTTAAGTGTGATATTTAGCTTTTGCTGCACATAATGAGCATTGAAATTGACTTGTACTGCTGTCCATAAATAGTGTGAGTGTTTTTTTTTCACTGTAAGGCACATTTGTGTCCTTGCTCTGTGTTAAAGAATGCCTATTTACACTTTAATTATTTTCAATTTCAACCAGATGCTTGGCAGGGGGTATTTGGGTTTTGACTAAAAACGGCATTGCACGTATTGGAGAGGTCTCCATTCCCACATAGTTTGGTCTGCAATCACATGGCTGGTGTCTATGGAATTTTTAGAAACAGTTTGGATAACTGTTTAAAGTACTCAGAAATGACCACATAGGCTAGAAAAACGTTTTTTTGTTACTTTCGTATATTAACTTTGTAGCAGTAAAAAAAAAAACTTGTTGACCAAAAAAAGAGTGAGTTAACTGACCAATGACAAGGCATTTTAGAATAAGGTTGTTTTATAATTTGAAAAAGATGGCATAGGGATCATTGAAGCATGTTAATCTATTTTAGTACACCCAAAAATACACATCAGTTGTTCCCTTTAAGTGCTGTGCAATATATACAGAGTAATGACTAAGATTAATGCTAAGGGTTATGGACCAGCAAAATAGTCAGTGCTTTCCCACTCACCCATAATTTATGACCACACTTCTGTACTTATGCTAATTATACCGTAACAAGGAAAGTGGTGTAAAATGTGTCATGAAAACTAGCTCACAGAGGGGAACTGAATAGCATCACAGAAAGGAGTGGGTTTCACAATATATGGTGCTGTGACAAAAAAGTTGTACAACTGCTACTCTGAATGTTTTCCAGAAGAGAGAAAGGTGGAGTTGAGTCAGACTCAGCAGAAATTGCTGGAAACTTACGACAGAGCTGGGAAAGTTGTGAATTCTTAGCTGTCTCTCGATGTGCACCAGACTGGGAAGAAGCCTGAGCCAGACCCTTGGCTATGCCAGTGAGACAGTGGCTGTTAATCTCCCCGATGGATGGATAGATGAATGGGTAGATGGATGGCTGGATGACATGGATAAAATGGCAGCTCCATGAGGGATTTGCACCTAAATCAGGAGAGACAGTGCCCCAGAACATATCATGTCATATTCAGGGCTACAATGCCACTGTAGGTGAGAACATGGGAGTACCTCAGCGGTGACATAATAATCTCAAGACACTATTTCCTAGATGACACCTTACTGTCCAAGAGGAAGGAGACCAGAAAAAGAACTGATTGGAATTATGTCCTCGTCACATAGGTGAGTGAGTAGCACTCTAGTTCTATGCAATAGGCAGAGTTTTACTGGCTTTTTCCCCTTTCACTTGAAGTTTGCAGTGTTGTCCTTTGTCAGTGTGCTTGGATAATTGAGCCGTTTGCTAATTCATGGCTTATGATGAGATACGGGTTCAAGGCTGAATTTAATTTTATGGAAATAGTGTGAGCACTGTGAGGTGGGTTGATCAATCAAAAGGCCTCCCCAAATACACTGTCGGCTACATCACAAGTCCATTTCACCCACCTTACACCTCCCCAGCTGTACAATAAGCAAAATAAGAAAAAAGTAAAAGTGGAAAGAGGTGTAGTCTCTGTCTACTGACTCAGTCTCTGACTGACATGGGAGCATAGTTATATCACAGTCCATCTCACTTACTTTACACTTATCCAAATGCATTATATTCGTACAATAACAAAAGAAAAAAAAAATACATTTAGTGGACCTCTAGTCTACTTGGTTCATATCCGTACATATGTTTAAATTACCAAGTATATTTAGCTATTCTCTTTGTCTCTTTTGTGTTCCCTTTTTTCTATTTTGCTGCTATGCTTCTATTTCATTGCAGCTGGCTTTTGATCGGATTTCACATGAGTAGCAAAAGAGAGAAAAACCCCAAATATTCTGTGATGAGCATCATTCAGTGGTTTTGAAAATGTCACTGTTATCAATATGTGAGGTTTTCGTCTGTATGAGTCATCCTTCCCCACATCAATCTTCCAGGTCTCAGTTACCCGCTTGTAGTGAAAAAGTGCCTTAAAGATATCCTTTGGGCAAAATAAAAATAGAACACGTCTTCAGAAAGTATGTGGGGGTGATTGTGGATTCTAAAGACACACTGGGAAGTCACCTCATGTTTTCACACTGCTGGTGTGTGAAATTATAAATAAATTAATGGAGTGATGGGAAAAGAAAATGCATAGTTTGTGCATAATTTGTCACAGCATGCTTATGTTGTTGCTTCACTGAAACTGAGGACAGATACCGGCACTGTCCATGGTGCTGACATCAAATCAGTGCCACTCAATGCAGACTATCATTACAATGTTCCTGAGAAGACACTGTTCTTGATTGTCTGTTGTGCTTCTTGTAGAGTATAGGCACCTGTGATCAGCTGCTTTGGCAATTTATTAAAATTGTATAGTGGATTTCAGGACAGCAGTGGCTGCCTAGAATTTGTCGATGAGACTGAAATCACAAACTTTGCTGAGAGACACAGAGTGAATATAGTAAAAACAGTGACAACCAAATGGAGCAACAGTAATCAACTGGCCTAGACACTAGTTTCCAGAGTACTCTTGCAAACCCAGGCCTTATAATATAAAAAAAAACTGGCATGCACAGAATTAATAGCTAAAAGCCGTGACAATACATCTCTCTCTCTCTCTCTCTCTCTCTCTTTCCTACACACACACACACACACACACACACACACACACACACACACACACACAGACTCTAGCTCTCACAAACACATACCCACACACACACACACACACACACACACACACACACACACACACACACACTCACACACTCGCACACACACACTCGCACACACACACACACACACCCATACACACACACAATGAAACAATTGGCATTTTTGCTTGTGAGCAAAAATGCAGTATGTTTTGGTGTTGAATTTCAAATCAAATACACTGCAAGCAGCCTGGACCTGAATGTGAATGCCCTGTCTACCGAATTCTCCGTTCACTAAGACATGATGTGCTTCCACCACTGTTAATGCACCTTCTAGTCAACACAATTTCGCACTGAGCAATTACAAAAAGCACCCGGCACTGTTCTTATAGCCACTGCTCAGTGCAACAAACCTTTACTGCTACTTACTGATTGGCTAGTTTATCTGCCATCTACTTCCTCTTTTAGTGCATTCTGAAAGGTTGTCAAGTCAACCAGACCTCTTTAAGCTGAATAACCTCTTTAAGCCTTTTTTTAGACTGTGGTATTTCTCAGGTTCTTTGGGTTAGTCTTTCTTGCTGGAGGAGAGGCGTGGGTGTCTTGCCTTAGTATGTAGGCTACAGTTGAAATGCTGTAACATGACTGTGCTACCAAATGAATCTTTGGCCAATTATTGTTTGATATCACAAGAAATTGTGGTAGAAACAGCTGTGGTCATGTGACAAACTATCCACAAACAGTGAGCAAACGCTGCAGTGGCAGCACTAAAGCTTTGGATTTAAAGTTTGCTAGCAGTGATTATTGGTTTAATAGACTGTTACTGACGCCACAACACCACGAGAGGAGATAAAGCCTACAAATCATCCACTTGTCAGTGTCAGCAAAACTTGGTTTGGGCAAACTGAACTGCCCTGGTGAATTGACCATGTTTGCCAGGATTTACTTGCACATTAAACCTGGCAGCTGATTGTCAGGGTTTGTGGGAGAAGCGTGGCGCAGGAGGCTGGAGCAAAAGTGAGATTTACTTACTAAATGATGATTCAGGGAAACAAAAACCAGGCACGGAAACAAATCACAGGCAGCAGATAGAGACACAATCTGCAGTACGTGCAGAATTCAAAAAGACAATGGGGAACAAGACGAGAAGAAAAAAGAAAGAAGAAACAAACAAACACACACACTCTCTCTCTCTCTCTCTCTCTCTCTCTCTCTCTCTCTCTCTGTCTCTCTCTCTCTCTTGTCTTTCCCTCACACACAAAAAAAACAGAATGCGAGGAATGACACCTGACAAACAGGCTGATCTGGGGGTTTACCGTAACAAACTCAGAATAAAAACATTACTTCTGGGTTGACCAGCAGTAAACTGCCAACAGAACAGCTAATAACAATTTGTTCAGTCGACTCCCTGCTAAGTGACTGTAAGTAAAGCGCGTGTACTAGGAGCTAAAGAGCCCTCATCAATGCATGGCAGCACAATGCATCACAGCAGCAGGGGAAAGTTTTATTTTGGCCGATTGAGAAAGGTCTGAGGGCTCATTTCCACCACACTCTCTGCGTGTTCAGCGCGTGGCCGTATTCTGTCCGTATTCGTTTAGAATGCAGGTTAACAGATTAGACCATTTCCACCGCAAGCGTGTTCTGAGTGTATTCTGTCCCTATACAAACCTATTGTATACGCCCACGCGCTGAACACGGCTACGCGCTGAACACGGCTACGCGCTGAACAAGGCGGTGGAAATGAGCCCTGAGGCCCAACAAACAAGTGGGGCAAAGCTCATTGGACACAATCACCAACCCTCCAAAACACAGGACCTGCATAAGGGGGTATTTGTTTAAATTAATAATGAGGGAGATTAATCTCAATACCTGTATAAATTCAATGATGACCATTCTATTCATCTCAGGCACAGCTTGGTACATTGATTCTCTTGTAGTGGCACTACTCTTTGCAATCGACTGCTACACTTTTACATTCTTAGCTGTCTTTCAGACACCAAAATCTGTATTAACGTGCCTTGGAGTTGTTAAAAACAAAATCCATGTCCTGCTTACTGAAATGAGGAGAAGCATTTTTCTGGGTTAGGTTACAACTCTTGACTATCTAATCTCCTTCATCTTCTAACAGATACTAATGGTGCTATCTCTGATCTGCCATCCGAGTCCTCCATGCAGTTGTAAGTGTGCTTACTACATCACAGATCTTCCATAATGGGTTAGAGGGGGATGTATACAGACGGATGTTGGGGGATGATGAAGGGGCCTCGTCAGCAGCCACAGAGAGTGCAAACACAGAGCAGGCTTATTGAGATTCACGCATCTAACAGTTGATCACAGTGCCGCATCATAATGGAACTCTATTTTTACCACTGTAACATTACATTACATTACACTTAGCAGACACTTTTATCCAAAGTGACTTACAATAGGAGGACATAATAAGCTAACAGATGTCTAGAGGACATCGAAGGCACCTATATAAAGAGATGGTTAGTAGAGATTAGTTTTGTTCGGAAGAAAAGCAGTCTCGGAAGAGAAATGTGAAACTGAAAGGTACTTACTGACAACTGTTCCCTCCACACGCCCTGTATGCTTGCCTTGACAGAACAGAACAATGCTGTCAATTACATTGCTGTCAATTACATTGAGGAGGAGAGTTCATCCACCTGTATAGCATAACTAACCTCCTCAGTGGGATGTTATTGATGATTGATGATGGCCACACGACTAACTAACTCTGGCACGGTGAAATGCATGCTCCTACAGAGCTCTCTAAAACAGCTGTGCGAGGTGTGCTTTGTGGAACTAATTGGGAGATCTAATTTAGGTATGGACTATATCATGCTGCAGATGCAGAAGACAAAAATAGCAAAAATTGCTAGCCAACTGCTGGAACATCAGTCGAAGTTGGGCAGTTTGCCCACAGGTGGTAAATGGTATGGATTGTCTGAAAAAATATACCAAGAACCTACTGCATTGCACATGTGCTTGCAGGCAGTAAAGAAGACCTCAGTACAGGTCAGATGTGTTGTCTTTTTGACACTATGGAGCTTGGGGGTCAGCCAGTAATGGTGGTACAGAGCACATTGTGTCTCTGAATGCTACGCTCATGCACTGGCAGGGTGGTCAGTATTGTCATCAATGTTTTTTTCAGCGTTTTTTTTCCCCACTTGCTGAATAGACCATTGTTCTCCTCTAACTGCAAACCCCCAGAAGTGTTGCAGAGAGCTGCACATGCCCCAGTAATGTCAGGGGGCCCTCTCTGGGTTTGACCCTGAGCGCACGGAGGCAGTGGAGCCTGGCGTCCCCGCGTGCCAGTGGTCCCCTCACCCCTTTGGCTTGTGTCTCGCCGCGAGCCGAGCGGTGACATTGCTGCGGGCAAGGATCAGGCTTAGGGGTCAGTGAGCAGGTAACTGTCAAACTCTCCTCTGCTAATACAAGGATACAGTTTAAATTTTCAGTTGCTGTAGGACCAAGGGCGAATCGAGCACCCACTGTGCTCTGCTGAAAATATTTGCAAGTCATGCACAGACCTGAGTCCCTTTTGTTTCCAAGTTGCTAATGATGTGAGTTGCATTGCATATGATTATTACAATGCAGTAAGGTAATTAGCTGCAGTGGCTGTGTTGTGGAACATCTTATTTGAAGTGATAAAGTTGCTTTCTAAGCTTACCATACCGGCTTTATAAAGCCTACCTATTCACACAATCTCCTTCATTTGCTGAAACATGCTTCATAGAAAAATGATTGTCATCTATGCAGCAAAACACAAGCTATAAAAGATAATATATGAAGGACAAGATGTAGATAATATACGAAACAAACTGGACATTGTTTAAATTCTTAAAGCTACATCCTGAATAAATAAATTGTTGCTGAAATTGTTGTCTTCTTATCTGTGGAATTCTGTCTTGCTGAATCTTGCTGGTCTGTGCCTGGTAACACCACAAAAGTGTACAGTAAACATTTCAGTGCAGGAATCTTTGAAGATTTCTGACAACCCAGCAGATTCATGCCTTGGAAAAATGCTCATTGGTGGTGACGTTTAGAAAACTGCTGTGGGCAAAATGTGCAACTCCAAACACAAAGCATATGTCCACAATATGTCATTGAAATGCCATAAGGGCTGAAAATAAAGATACGTGATCTACTGTGCAAAGTAAAACGAAAATAGAAAACTAAAAAATGTGTCTTAGACTTAGAAAACATCGAAGTGGGGTCTGATCACCCTACCCTGCTCCAGCTGAAAAGAGAAGGGAACTCTGAATTAGCTGAGAGAACCTGCCAGTGTGACAGTTAGCTTCAGAGGCTGTTGCCATGGTAAATGACTAGCTTTGGAGAGTATACTGCCAAGCTAAACTGGCTCTGTGGCAGAAATTCACAGTTTCCTTCAACTCAGCTAACTCTGAGTGTCTCTAAACCCACTCTCTGGAACAGGGTTCCAAGGGCTGTTCTATGAACAAAGGTTTACCTTTGGGGTATCAATGGCTGACAAAGCCAAATTGCTTAGATTAGTGTTGAATGCTATTCGTAACTAAGCTGTCAGTTGACTTAAACTGCAGTCTGTCCACATTCACATAAACTGGTTTGTGTGCCAGTGCAGGCCAGGTTTATGACTGATTTTACCTAAGGATTGCAATAAAATCAGTTGTTGTTGTGAAGACTTTAAAAAACAATAACAATAGTTATCAAAAAAGCCAGTGAAGGACACAGCAAATGTTTAGCGATAGCTGCACTAACTGCATGTAATACTGTAGCATAGATAGTAGGCTTAGAATAGCCTACAGAAAGTCTATGTTTACCAGAACAAAGCAACACTTAACAGGCTACATGTTTAATAGAGAATGATTTGACATGTGGAACTGGAAACAGCTACCACCAAAAATATTGAATCCCCCAGATGAAAATTTATGTCTTATAACATTATCCTCAGGGTAATAAACCATTACCTCTAATATGGGGTAATCAACAAGCCACACCTGGCATGACAGTGACTCTACCGAAGTTACCTGGATAGGCCAGTAAATCTCCCTTTTACTAGGCTACAGCTCTATAAATAAGAATAGTAAGAAACACTGCATGTACCGGATAAACAATGAACTATTAAGACAATGAACAGGAAGTAAAAATACTTGTAAGGAGAGAAGTTAGGTGAGTGGTGATGACAAGAGCACACAAGAAACATACAAAATAATCATATGGCAGATAACACAAACAAACAAAAAAAACAAAAAAAACAAACAGCACCCAGTGTCATTGTGATTACACAGCACATCACAGAGTGTACACAATGAAACTGTCTGTGCATTTAACCCATCAAACACGTGAGCAGGGGGCAGCCATTACAACAGCGCCCGGGGAGCAATGTATGGGGACAGTACCATGCTCAGGGGACCTCAGGAGCACTACTGGCAGTTGGTGGATTCAAACCTGCAATCCTGCGGTCGCAAGTCCAATACCTTAACTGCCAAGTCACCACTGCCCCAAACCACCAAATGTATGCCAACTGTAAATGAAAACACAACTTTAACAAACATGTGACACAATACAGCACATGATCACCAGCTGGCTAGCCAAGTCAAAGTGACACATAGCAGGAAAAGATTTCTCAACATTTGACGCTGACATTTCTGATAAATGACTCCTTGGTCATATGAATACAAGAATTTTATTTTCTTTTATTTGACCATTTATCTGAACAGATAACACTGACTGTGAACGGTTAATTGTAATCATCAGGATGGGATTTTAAAAAAAGATTCTACTAAAGATGTAATGAAGATGCAACTAAAACTGATGTTTAACAAAGAAAGAAATATGGGGGCATAAAATGTCTACTCCCCTTTTATTCCCTTCACCATGCTGTTTCGCTGGCAGGATGTGATTGGATTTTGTGACTCACAATTATTAATAGTTTAATTTAATTAAAGTTAATGCTTTGGACTTGTTTGGGTTTGTTTTGGGTCAAGTAAGGATAGAGGTCCCCTTACATTGTGTGTGAAGTCCTCTCTTCCTCCCCCCCCCCCCCCCCCCCCGCCCCCCTCCCTGTTTCCCATTCCCTTGACACTCCTTACAGAATAAATCATAAAATCATCTAATTTCTCAGTCTCAGGCTCATTTGCTCTCAGCCGTTGTCCTAGTTATCGTGCACCACTACGGTTCGCACTCGTCCTCACTCTAGTTATGTCTTAAAGACAACCACTGCACAACCTCCCCGCAGCTGTTTCTGACGGCGTCAACATCTCATGTGATTAACAATAACTTGCGAGCGTCTCATTCTGATGGATAAATATTAGCCTGGTAAACCCGCCCCTCGTACTTCATTTCATTTTGTATAGAGGGTCTGGACCGGAATCTCCTGAGGGTCATTTAGTCGGCCCCAGCAAGACCGATCCAATCAGCGAACAGAGGGTGTGTTCGTTAGCTGTGACGTTGACCTTGTGTGCTACATTTGAATTGTAGTGCGGAGGTAGGCTAATTGCATACGTGACGACCAGGTGTTAGCGATTGGGTGAAGGCAGAGTCTTGTTTTAAACTTCGGCAGAGTCCACACCTCTGTGGAGAGTCCACAGTGTCTGGTTCAGACCCTCTGTACAAAATGAAATTAAGTACGAGGGGCTGGTTTACCAGGCTAGATAAATATAGGCATTGTGCTTGAATTAGGAGGTTTGGAGTGGGGGGGGGGGGGGTGGGGGGGTGGGGGGTGGAGTGGTGGAGTGGGGGGGACATCGCCACACAGCTGTAGAGTCAACAAAAGCAATTCCCCTGACATTAAAGAGCAGGCGCCACCACGCCCCGGCCTTTTTCTTTTACCTCCCAGCTGGACAACACCCCAGTCCCAAGTCAGCGGCTGGCAAGAGAGGCCGGGAGAAATATTGCTCCGGTCTGGCCAATCCATCATCAAAATCGCCTCCACTATGAAATACAGGCTAGGTTTCTCCAACAATGAGTCCTATCTGGTATGTTAGCCCTCTTGCGTGTGTATTTATCACCTAACTGGCTGCACAATGCATGATTCATTGAGCAGTCGTCCTGATGAAACATGCTGACTGCATTTTCGGGCAGTGTGCCGAGATGCCTTCCTCTCGTCCCCTTTTTCTCCTCTCTCTCTCTCTCTCTTTCTCTGTGTCTCTCTCTCTGTTTGTGGTGGGTCTTCTCTGCTATTGACCAGGAAAACGTATGAAAAGGTGCTGTACTGTTTGTCTTCTGGGCTTTCCTCTGCTTTTGGCCTCCACCTCATTTTAGCATATCATTTCCTGATGAAATGGCGTTTTTTTTTTTTTTTTTGCCTGGTTACAGCAGACCCTGTACTGCACTACAGACCACACAAGCACCTTATGAAGGGGGATTTTATTGACTGGGTTTATTTCTTGCTGGTTACTGAATAGGACAATCAGATTGGTCCTGGTTGGTGAATAGTGAGCTTACTGTGTGTATGAGGTGTGATAAGCTGATAAAATGTCCATTTCCATCCACTGTATCTACCCCCCATCCCATGTGCACACCCTGCACGGTCTATTCTGACCATAACTGCCTTTGCCAACATCTCGTCCTCCATTCATTACCCATAAGCTCTCCGGTGGAATGGCAATGTATGCTTAGGAGTCTGTGTGGATGTCTACCCCAGTAATCTGCGGCTGAATCGCTGTTTTTTTTAAAACTGTAAAACATTGCAGCATAGACACTATCCCTGTAGATCACATGTCATGCGCCTGTGCTTATCTAATTAAAATGCATGATGTTTGTGGGCTTGTTACCTTTTCATGTTACCGCAGGTGTAGGCTGTTGTAAATGTATATGTTGAATCTCGTCAAACCATCTTTTAGAATGCTCTCCAGATGTTGAGGGATTCTGGTGCAATGAAAAGCAAACATCCGTGCATTAGCATGTGTGAGAGTGTGGATATGGGTGTGGGGGGTGGGGGCAGTTGCTGCAGCCCTTTTTCACTGTGGTGGGTGGCACTGGTGCAGAGTAATCTTATAATTAATGGTAAACACCTGTTTGTTTATGGGCCTCTGTCTCTCTCTCTCTGTCTGTCTCTCTCTCTCTCTCTCTCTCTCTCTGTCTCTCTATCTCTCTATCTCTCTATCTGTCTCTCTCCGTGTGTGTGTCTCTGTGATTATGGGTCTATGTATGTGTGTGTCTGTGTTTGTGTGTTTATGGGGCTATGTGTGTATGTGTTTGTGAGTATCTGTGGGCATGTATTTTTCTGTGTAGGTGCTTTAAGGCTTTAATTACTGTTGCAGGTTGCTGTAAGCCTGGGACATGGTCAGCGTTTCAGAGAGAGGGGGGAACGAGACAGCAGGCGCATCTGAAAAGCCACCAGCCCATGTTTCTATTATGGAAGCGTCCTTTACAGAGTGAAAAGATGGAGGCTCGTGTGGAGGCTGGCTCTGAAAAGCTGACTCTCCTCTGTGCTGGTGGACTCCATACCCCTCCCCCTACGCTCCATGCTCCCTGTTGTTTGCACACTGCTGATTTCCACAATAAAAAAGTCCTATTTATTTTGTTAACAGACTCCCCATGTACAAAGAAGTAGTGCCTGAGGCAAGAAAAAACCTGCTACAGTCCCCACTGGCTCCAACTTACTTTAGTCGAAGGCTGTCACAGAATCACAGACCATTGCACCATTGCTTTGAATGGCAGGTGTTGGACGTTGGATAGGCATAGATCACATCATTATTAGTGAAACATATTTTTCACCACTAAGTCCTGACTGGTTGAGCTATTGAAAGCTCTGTTCATGAATTCTGCTTCAATGTCTACGGAATGTAAAATATTCATTGGAGCTCTGGTGCTTTT
>CM050217.1:22210000-22312500 GCA_027475355.1 Coilia nasus
CAGACATTATGCGAGTTACTCTGGGAGAATATCTGTTTATCTTCGGGGAGGAACAATGCTGGCCTGACCCCTAGGAGGTTTAGGTATAAGGGAAATGCATGAGTCTTATTTACTGCAAAAAAACCCCATGAACCTGAGCAGAGTGGCTGCAGGTCAGAAGAAGAGGGCAGCATGGGGTTGAGATGGATTATAACTTTATTCAGCAGAACGAAAACAACAACAGAGCCAGGTGCTGGCCACAGGAAATCTGACCTCCACCACCACCCCTACCCTGTGGCATTTGTCTAGAGAAAGGCACTCACTAATAGAGGGAAATATCTCACCAAAGTCATGAACCAGGCCTCGCCCAAACAACCTGCTTGTGGAATGGTCACAACATTACTGAGCAGCCTTAGGCTACGGAGGCAATGGGTTACCGAAGATTACATATGTCTCCAGTAATGTTTTTCCCTCTTTTTTAAGTAAATGATAGGCGTGACCGAGATGTTGCTTCTTAATCAATCTTAACCAATGACAGGCATTTAATGCCTCACAGAAAATGTTGCATAATGAGCTACCCATCGGAATGCGTAGCCATTATGGTGGTGGGGGGGATTAATCCCATCATGTGTAGCCCTCGCTTTATCAATGGCCTCGGCTGCCTCCATACATCCAGGGTGGCTATACGTCTGATAGCAACGCCGTAAAAGACATATTCATCAAGGACCACCGTGGTAGGGGGAGGCAGAAGCAGTGTAGTTGGTGCCCATGTGATAAATGAAAGCACCAGGCCTGGGCTATCTTTTGCGATAAGGTTATTCTCAGCCCACATCCATCATTTATGTGCTGGCCTCTGTTCGAGGCTCATCTGAATGAAAGGACGGTGTAACTCCCATTCTGCGGCAGTGTAGGGGCCTTATTATATAAAACCCATTCCGCACCTGCAACCAGATTTCTTTATAGGCAAAGGGGGTGTCAAGCATGTGCTAAAAGCCCACAACACACAGCTGCCACATGCTGTGTAACCAGCTTGGTCAACACGAAAGAACAGCCTCACACAATTGGTAAACCTCTCACCATTTTTCAAGCCTGTCATTTAAAGCACAGGCCCACAAGGAGAGCAAATAATGTTGAGAGTTCCTATTCAGGCAAAGCAAGCATAGCATTTTATGCTTTTACCCACTCCGTGTCCATTTGATTTAGAGGTTTTTTTTCTTGAAATGATTACATGTAAACTCTAACAACAAGCTGTAAGATCATGGTATTATGCAAAATCATACAGTGTACGTGATCCCTGTTTGCATCAGAAAACCATGCAAGAATCCTCACAGTTCATTTCCTAATCAGTCACTGAATTAATGAGTAATAACCGAAGCTGGTCACACAGCAGAAGAACAGCACCGTTTCTTGTTTGAAGTCTCGATCACTCAACGTGGAGAACGTTTTATCAGCTATAACGTGTGCTGAATTATTTAAAAACAAAAAGTCACAAAGGCCTGAAAACAAGGTTTACCATGACCATGACCATGACCATGTCAGAATTCAACAATTGTGGCATAAATCTGTAATGTTATTTTGTAAAATAAAATAAAAATTAAAGCAGGATAGGTTTTACCCTCTGGATATATGTAAATGAGGATGAATTGCTATATAACCTTGCCCTAACAATGCCAGCACCTCCATCATAAAAAAATAATCATTGAGACAGAAAATATATAGAGTAGATGTTGATTGACATCCAGTGACAGATGCTTGCTAAGTGATGATAATGGACTGAGAGCAATGTTTTCTGCAGAAGGAAACTGATTTTGCAATAAGGCGAAGGGGTGGAGGGGTGCTTTTGTAAATCTCATAAGTTAATTATATATTGCATTTACTTCCTTTGTTCCCTTATATATTCCCTTCACATATTGCATCACACTTCCTTTGAAATTCCGGGTTACTGCTCTCTCTCTCTTTCTCTTTTTTCTCTTTCTCTTCCTCTCTTTCTCTCTTTCGCTTTGTGTATTTGTCTCTGTCTGACTGTCTTTTGTGGCCAGGTGTTGACTGTTCCGTAAACACCTGAGGTGCTTTCCTAATCCTGTGATTGTCCGCACCTGTCTGTTTTGTGAATGGCAAATATCATATCTGCAGTGCACCTCCTGCTTACGGAAATAGAGAGAGAGAGAGAGAGAGAGAGAGAGAGAGAGAGAGAGAGAGAGAGAGAGAGAGAGAGAGAGAGAGAGAGAGAGAGAGAGAGAGAGAGAAAGAGCGATTGCACAGCACATGCTGTTTCTCCCCGGCTCCAGACGGAGAGAATAGAACTCTAGATCTGCCTTCACTCCAGAGCCAAAGTCAGTTAGCGGAGAGAACTGTCTGCGCCGTTTGAGGGATGCCTGGATGTCATGAAACTGTGGTGAAAAGTAATTGGAGAAATTCTTAAATCTTTCATGTAAAATTAGTCTTTGCCACAGCAGTGTTGTATGTAACCACACACGCAAGGACCTAGTAATCGTATTTCATGAGTTTGCAACATGTGTATCGTCTGAAACTACAAAGAGATTCAAGATTCAGATGAAAGGCCCCACATCTTCAAATATGTGCTCATTTATGAGCAACAGCATGGGGAGGAGTTTGTGCAAGATGATGTACGCCACTGTGAAATGAGCTTCCCCAAGGCATGCTGTGCCCGCACACGATTTTTTCCCTATTAATTCTCTGTCATGACACAGGCACGAGTGAAACAATGAATATTGTGAGTACGCGTTCACCCAGGGACAACCCGGCAGTGCATCCTATCAGCGGCGCAGGCACATCCACAGCTGGAGGCTTTAGTTCTGGCAGATGAGCCAGCTTTTGGGCCGGTCATACGAGCAGCACTCCACAGTGTGAACTCCCATCAATACAGCCTGTGTTCCTTTCAAGTGACCCTTAAAGTGAGAAGCCAAAGCAGGCACGACTGACGGGAGGGGAGCTGATGACAGAGAGGCCCTTGAAGGTCTCAGACTGAAGCTTCTATGAGAATATACTGAAATCAGCCCCAATAAAACCAGGCTGGACTTTTTTTAATCCAGATTTATTAATAATATGGTAGTGACGTTTGGTTCAAACCACAGTCTTTTTAAATGACCTTCCACATCAGCCATCTGACTGGTTCAATCAGTAAAATAACTTATAACACTTTATATTACTGGACTGTGTGAGTTGTGGAGTCACCATGAGATCATTACCATATACAGTACATAAATTATTTAATTTCCATTTCCAGAAATCATAGCCAGCTATTAAAGATTGGAACTCCAACTTTTTCTTTTTAATTTCACCTTCTGTGATTTTTCATCTATCTCTTTCAAATGTAGATTGAGCATAATGATATTCCAATGTCAAATCTATTTTATTATTAGAACTGACAGTTGGATCAAGGATGAAGTCGTCATTGTTTTGTAATTGCAAAAAATGACCTGGGCCTTTAATTTAGCCGCTTCTTATAAATAAATAACGGAACTATTATTGAAATACATATTTATTTATATATGTATAACACTGTGTTTGGGTAGTCCACCCACAGAGGTATTACAGATGGTTTGTTGGAAATTTACTTTAGTTTTGTTCTGTTTATCATCTACTGACTTATCACCTTTATCAAACCCAACACCTAATCCTAACCCTAATAACACACAGGGTTTTAACTGTTTATTTATCAACAGTCTCAGCATCTGCAGGCAGTCTATACTACCATCTATAGGTCTATCCAAATAAAGTGTGACTCATAGCGTTAGTCTTGTATAAATAATACAATATGAAATGAAATATGAAAATGTGTGTACACTGCATTGCACAAAACTCAGTGGTGGGTGTGAAAGTACGATAAATAATTTTCAGAGTTTTCAGAGATGTTTTAACATGGTATCCATCATGGCAGCACTGTACATTAGTGTAGGTGTTGCATAGTATCACATTCCCACCAGGCCCTCTTTGAAGACAGCGGTTCACGTGGTCACGAAGAGTTATGGCTGTGCAGATATTAATTTGTCTAAATCAAGGACAAGGCTTTCCATGGGGTTATAGGCTTTCACTTATCCCATCCATCAATCACGGTCTCACTCCACCACACTGAATCAATCAATGAATCCATGCGCTTCAATGGAGACACAGCCTCTGATGTGGTGGAGTATCTCAGTCTTCATACGACACAGCTGCCTTCCATGCAGTGGGCTGATATCATATATCTGTTTCTTTTCTTCCAAAGAGCAAATGAATAGTCTTTCTAACAGGAAAATGTGTAGTGTGCCAGTTTTTGCATTCCATCTAAATGCTTCAGGCTGATGTACAGCGGTCTTGTATTGTATGCATAATTCCCCAGTTTCCCTTGTCACCTCGCACCCTTCTCCCACACACATCATCTCATATGCTGTTTCACAGTGGCAGTGTCCATCGACTGCACCCAATATAATATTCCCCATGCTGCCATTAAAAGTGTGTGTGACCTATATAGAAATGTGACACACACACACATCCACTCTGTAGTTCTCTCTCTCTCACACACACACACACACACACACACACACACACACACACACACACACACACACTAGTTAACACCTGCGCGCACACACACACACACACACACACACACACACACACACACACACACACACACACACACACACACACACACACACACACACACACAGTCAAGCCCAAGCATGCCCATTACAGCTGTAATTTCAGGCATCTTTCATCCCACTTTTACATTTCCTGGTATTACAGGTTGGCATGACAGGGATGCTTTCACAGATCCAGCTACTGCTGTACCTTCTAAGTACATCTGGTGCATTAAGGGGCATTAGGCTCACTGGCTGAGTGCCAATTAAATATAATCCTTGTCATCCACAGCCTGCGAGTCTTGCTCTACACCTGCCGTATCTGGCATCAGAAAGATGTCTTTCAACTTTCAACTAGAAGAGCAATTAATGTTGGATCCCTGACCCTGCCCAAGACTGTAGCTCTAATGACTTCCTCCAATCCAAGACAGAGAGGTCAGGACGTGTGATTATGGAATTCTGTCTGTGACTGTAAAATGGGCCAACCTGCAGCAGAACAGCTGTCTTCCTACTGTATGAGTCTCGGCCCAGATACGTGGCCATTTTTGCCTGCTAGCCATCCCAGCTTTTCTTGCGCTTAAGTTTTTCCAGTGGAACCTCCTCTGAGTCACTGGTCAGTTATAATTGGTCCAATTTTTTTTTTTTTAAGTGGGGGAGCAAAATCTCTGCTGCTATCATCATACATTATTTTGTTGTGCCCAGCTGACCTTCGTGCTCGTGTATTTTTTGGCTTATGTTTCCCCTGTAAGTGAGTTGTCAGACATTTTGTAGGATTACGGTCTGTGGAAATTTTCTGGTACTGCATAATTAATAGCCACTGTCAACAACCCATACAAATACATTTGTAGGAGACAGCGCATTACATTAATGCTACAAAACTGTCTTAATTGGTTTCACATATTAAATATATATATCAAAGTATATTAAAGCCATAGATTTTGGAGCAAGAATTGCTGTGCATTTTAATCAAGCAAGTGGTAAGGAGATGCTCAACATGCTTGCAAGCTGCCTTCAGTGAGAAACGCAACAGATTTAACTGCCGCCTCCTAAGTTATCACAGCAGACTCTCACAGAACCCACCCACTGACAAACATACGAATGCACAAAAAGCAAGGACTAGGAACACACAGCAATACCAAGGGGCCTACTTCATATGCAGAGGTGAAAATTATATATTTACCATTCATACAGAAACAGATGGCTGCTGTTTGTTTGATGACGCAACAGGAGACATCTGCTTTGAAGATGGAGGGGAAAGACTTCTGGAAATTAATGGACTGCCATCTTTTCCTTGGCTGGCACAGAGGCAGATGCAGTCCAGTAGCAAACTGAAAAAGAAAATTGTATGTGGCAAACAGGAGAGAACTTTTTAAGGAGGGAAAAAATGCAACTCAAGTACATGCAGCCACTCTTGAGAAAACAAAACAATAAACTGTCACCTACACTCCACTGCAGTGTGGCGCTCCCAAATTAGTCAGCCACCAATCATCTTCTGCTTCATGAATATAGTCAATTACAAAGCAGTTTTGGGCCACAATGATCTCCCGTGATATAAAAATTAAGTTTACAACAGATTGAGTTCACAAAGTCTCTAATGAGCTGTGTCACCAGGCAACAGTTTCTTTTAGTGCTTAGACTGTCAGAAATGAAAACATCTCATTTTTTTGTGCGTCTCTCTGATTTTGAGTGGTCAGTCGCGTTGGTGTGGCTTTGCACCCAAGTGACTCCTGTTCAGTGTTGCAGCCGGTACTTTTCCACTCAGCTGGAGGGGCAGTGGGCACACACACGCGCGCGGGGACATGTAATTGACTAAGGGTATAATGAAGTCCCAATGGAAAATGGAACTGCAGCTGGGTAAACAAATGCTATGCCACCTTTACATTCCATCACACGTCCTTATACCACTGATGAAATCTGTCACTGTTCATTATTGAAGATTGTCATGAACTGCTGTGTGAAAGGGTAAGATAGGAACTTTCTATTTACCCAGGCAGATAGGATGTAATGATAAATTCGCTCTCAATAGCACAGTTATTACCTATTTCCTTTATTTCCTTATATCATTTTTGTGCCTTTCCTGAGAGTAGATTTCATCAGAGTAGTGCAATATGATCTGGCTGACTGGTTTGTCAGCTCTGAAGTTCATAGCGAGTGTTTTGGCATGTCTGTGCTGAAGTCCGCTTTGAACAAAATGAAATTACCTGCATTGCTTTGGCGCTTCTCATTCTGAAAATTGACAGTTTGATAGCACTCTTTATGTCAGGAGGGGGACGGGGAGCTAAGAAGTGCACTATCGAAGGCAGCCTCAAACACCAGGGTTAAGAAAGAAAGTGAAGAAAGGGCAAAGCTAAACATGGATCGACCAGTGCTGTAAAAAAGATTGATTCCTTCATGTTTTTTTGGCATGTCAGCAATGGTAGGGCATGGCAAAAGATCTTCCCAGACAGGATTTCAGGTGATTTTGCAGTGACTAGAATACCTCACAATTGCATACTGCTTAAAAGTAATTCCTCTTCTCTGTATCCAGTGAAACTTCTGTATAGGTCCAACTGACATTTCTATTTAAAACAACTTTACAATAGAGCATTGTTTAGCACTGTTAATGTGGTCCGGTTAACCTTGACCTAGCATTTTAAAAGGCTGCTTTGCTTGTGGCACTAAATACATAGCCAGGCCAGTTACCTTGAACTCGGGAGTTTTTTGCAGGGGCTAACACTGTGGGCTATGACGTAAGGGAGGCTAGATGCACAAATAGCAACCCAACACACCTTTTACAAACAGTTCTGTTGACATTAGAACAACGTTAAATCCACTGCACTGATGGCCATGCTGATGTCTAAACCAAACACAGTTCCACAAAGATGGCTATGTACTCTGACAGTTGGTATTTAACAAACCTCTGTGTATACCCAGCAGTGGACCACAGCACCAAGTGACGAACACAGAATTCAGATAATGGAAAAATATATCCAATCTGCCCTACTGTTTTGATGATGCACTACAGCTGTGCACCACATAACACTTCATTAACTTAATTACTGTTTTACCTAGATTTCATGCTTGTTTATTTTGGTTCAGGGCACGCCTGTCCATAATGATTTTTTTTTTGTTTGCAATATTTGTTGGTGGGCCTATTTATGATCCGGTTAATTATGTTTTGTTAATGTTGGACTGGATTTTTTTTCTTTTTATGTTGTCAGTTATCAACTGACTCTCCTGCCAGGGCTCATAATCAGTTATTTATCAGTCTGTCAATTAACACTTATTAAAATATGGCAATAAACACACCTGTGTGGCTGCTAGGGGTGGGTATTGGCAAGGACTTCACGATATGATACGTATCACGATACATATACCACGATACGATTCTATCACAATACATTGCGATACTGGGTATATTGCGATATATTGCGATATTCTACATTGTTTAGTGAAAATGTCAAAATAGAGCTAAACTATCAGTTGCTATTTACAATCTAGATAGTCTCACATCTTATCAAATCTTAATTAAATCAACATAACTCAGAGTTACTGAACTCAATATAACCGAAAAACATAAAGTGCATAGGATTGGAGTCAGAAATTGATATAGTATATTGTGAAAATTAGTATCACGATATTGATGTTTAAAACGATACAGTGTATTGCGATACGATATTCTGCAATACGATATATTACGATATTTTTTGCACACCCCTAGTGGCTGCACTAACCAAAATCACTGCTCCTTTCTCACAATGTCACATCCCAAAAGGGACCTGCTCACTCCTCCTCCTTCCCCACTTCCTGTACTACCCTCCTACACCACAGTGACAGAGACGAGCCATTAGCTGTGCTCGGGGGGGGTTGGCTTGGAAATGTTACTCTGCCTGCTGGAGACTACCCCACAGTTGCATGTGATATTTGGACCCAACAGCGCACCATGCATCTGGCCTCGCCCAGCTGTGGTGTGAGAGATGCGAGAGTGGGCCGTTGCTCGCGGGGTTTTACTAGCTGCGACTCTGAATAGCACCGTGGGCCGCGGAGATAACAGCTCAATGCCTCCAGCCCAGTTGGTGAGTGCAGTATTTTTGAGACACGCCACACACGCACACGCACACGCGCACGCACACACAAACACACACACACACACACACACACACACAAACCCAAGCACACACACATAACGTGTGACATAACTGAAGCCAAGGACTTGTGCCAGGGCATGTCATGAGGACAGGGAGTATATCATGTATGATTCAGCCTCTTTTCCAAGCAGGGGGAAATGTGGTGGTAGCCTGGATTGGACAAAACTGGGAATTTATGCGTGAAATTAAACCTCCCTCTGAAAAATGACTTGTTCTCCTGAGCTTTATATTGAATTGTTTTTCATATTAAAGACATAAATGTGAGAGATTTCCTACAGGATCTCTCAAATATGTGATTATATCTCAAAGGCAAGGTATAGAGGACATGATTTGATAAAAAATGATTTCCATGCAGTAAGGGGAGATTATCTTTTAATCAGGCATTTATCAGAGATAGTTCCCTCTAAATGGGCAATCTAATCACCCCTCCAGTCTCATGCAGTTGTTGGTGTGAACAAATTGCCTTGGGTTTGTGGCTCAACTAAGCCACAGAGATGAGGATTTATTGACACTGTGTAGGACTTTGCGAAAGATGATATCCATCTTGGTGACATGGGCACATCATCGTGGTATAATTCTCACTGATATGCAATCGTTAGAAACCCTCATGATTTATACGCCAGATAACATAGAGGAGCGTTAGTCTTTTGATGCCTGCAAAATAAATAAATAAAAAAGCTGCTGTCCAACTTTGCTGTTTGCTGATCCTCCCCCCTTATTTTCCCCATGTTTAAAAAAAAATTATATGAAGTATAATGTTAATAAATTACCATATTAGCTGAGGCATTGATAAATCGGTAGCACTGACATGAATGATTAAAAGTTATGTGCAATTATGCAGCAGTTCTCTAATTGTATTCTCCCTTCAATACACTCATAATGAAATGCTCTATTATACTCGTATTAATGTAAATGCATAGGGGATTAAAAGTATTGGCAGGCCTGACAATGCTTCATTAAACCACAAAATAATGTATCAGAGGCAGACAGCACTCCGCTGAGATTATGGTAGCTGCATTCTTATGCACAACATTTCCAGTTAGGAGTGATACTCCTCTAAGGCCTATTTTTTGGGGGCAGGTCACAGGTTTAGTTCCCCACACCAACAGGTGGGTGGGGGAGGTGAATGACCAGTGCTCACCGCCAACCTAGGGTGACCAGATGTCCCGAAAAAATTCAGACCAGTCCCAAAATGTAAGCTGTTGTCCCGAATCCTGAATCAATCCCTAAATGTCCCAAAAATTGCACTCAAACAGAATACTGAGTAGTTATTTTCCGATAAACATTAAAAACTATTCGTAGAGAGGTTGAGTCGACTGCACGACTACTGCAGAGATGCAGTTGCGGATGCAGTCCGTGCGCGCAGACCCCGCTAAAATGTATCTATTTTGTTTATTTCACGTTCTACAGGCTACAATTAGACGCGAATATGCACTGACGATAAGCCATTGTGATAAGCGTTTGACATGGCTGGTGGGAGAAATATAAAGAATGAAAGACTTGATCTTTGAATAAAAACATGTTTGTGAAAGATGTGAAGTTTTACTATCAGCCACCAGCGAACACCGCCCCCCCAGTACATAGAATGTACATTTATTGTCTATGTAGGCTAGGCCCCCCCCCCCCCCCCCCCCCCCCCAAAAAAAAAAAAACACTGTCCCGAATTTCACCCAGTCACATCTGGTCACCCTACGCCAACCTCCCCTGTCACTATCTCCACACACTGTTGTCATGGCTGCCCCCTGCTCGCATGTGTGATGGGTTAAATGCAGAGGTTGAATTTTATTGTGCATTGTGCTGTGGTGTGCTGTGTGATTACAATGACAAATGGGAATCACTTTCACTGTGTTTTTTTCACTATGTTATGAAGGTACTCTTGAAATGATGGAAATGATGTCACACTTCCAAGATATCTATCTATCTAAGACATGTATTCAACACTGCTTGTGTCAAAATCTAAAAAAAAGATTTATAGAATGTAATGGATGCATAGGGATGTTGTTCACACATGCATAGTTCACACATCTTCGTTAACTGCAGTACACACCTATAGCCTACTGACAACACATGCACACATACTGTACATGCAAACAGCACCTTATTTATAATCTTTATAAATCTTTCCATTGAAACTCCAACCATGGTGCTCCCATCCACAGCCCTGGGAGTTCCACCGTGTGATAAACTGTCTCCCTGTGCAGATTACAGCAATTATATACTGGTTCATTAAGGTACAGTATGGTCTAAAATGGTTGGACGGTCTCCAAGATATTATGAAAAAGATTATACTGCGAGTGCCCACGCAAGGCAGATTAGGTGCCATAGTGTTGAACTTATAGGCTGCTTAAACTGATGGCAAAAAAAATGGCTTAAACTCATGTTTGAACTCCTGGCCTTGTGGAGAAGATTGCTCAGCATTTCCCGTCTGTATATTAGCCATATTGAAATATTGAAAAAAGAAGATCTTTCTATTAAATTGTGAGTCATTCAACTGTGAAAAAAAGTTTTCATGACCAAAGAAGTCATTCTTTAGGGACAAATCTGTAATCATCATCATGAAGCTGTTATTGATTTTGAAAGCTTGCTGAAACAAGGCAAACCTGCTGTCAGCCTTTTTTAGTGAATATCTGAAGCACAAAAGAGTCTGCAAGAGGCTGCACTATACACACCAAAATGAAAATGACGGATGGAAAAGTTGATCAGATTTTTAGTTAACTATCATTCACTGTAATTATTTTTTTTTTGTTGATAGTCATGTGACTTTTCATCTTTTCACAACCTAAAAGTGCCTTTTCTCCACTCTGGGTTACGTATCGCCCTCGTGCCATCCATGAAATTGTGTCGGCCAGTGCAGAAATTGACAAAATTGCAGCCTTTGCTCCACACTTACTGCCATGTTGCTTGGCAACAGGTAATGCCGTACATAGCAGGCTAGTAGGGAACTTCTATTTCCTGGAAAGCCAGTTGCCCATGCTGGTTATGAGCATGCAAAGCAGTGAAAGGTATTTGATGACAAAGGTGTAATTATTCAGATAAAGGGGACTCATATTGGAGGCTGTGTTATTGCAAGCTCAAAGCAGGCACATGTCTTTGCTTCATTTCTGCTCGGTGGGATGAGCATTATTGTGTTTGCATAGGCATCTCCAGAAATCAAGTGTTACATTTCGGTTTTCAAAAATCAGACAAAAAATGAATGAATAATAATAAAACCATTTGAGCTTCTAAGGCTTTGATTTGTACCACCTTGTTTGAGCTAGTGATTAAACACATAGTGCATTGAATGATTTTCAATATCAAGAGACCCTGAAAAATGATTACAAATCTTAATAGTCGACATATATCACACTCGGGCAATTTAATTATTATTGTTGTATTATTGTAATATTCATTAGTTTCCTGTTTAGCAGCTGCTGTTTGTACTGATCTGCAAATAAAGTTTTAAGCCTTTCAGTACTGTTGACCGAGTAGTGTTAGTCACATTAGGACTGTGCCCAATTAAAACCATTGCAGTAGCTTACAGCACACTTCAGCACCGCATTGCCTCATTAAATGATTTAAATATTGGCGGAAGCATGGTTTATTCAGATAGTCAAAATGTTTGTTTTCTCCCACCACCGGGGTTAATTTGATTTTGACCTGGCAATCT
Organism: Coilia nasus; assembly: GCA_027475355.1. NCBI lineage: Eukaryota > Metazoa > Chordata > Actinopteri > Clupeiformes > Engraulidae > Coilia > Coilia nasus. The sequence continues at coordinate 22,222,336 of CM050217.1, forward strand.
GTGCATGCCATCTTGAGCCGCAACAGTACCTCTTTACTGTGCTCGAGCATGTCAGCCTGCCTTATGCCAAATCTGTTGTGAATGCCGCTGTATGTATTTTGAGTGCTGAGTCTTGGAGCCCATCCAGGGGAATGATTCACTGTGGGGATCCATCCCCTCCATACCGCACCGCAGTGGGCTGGGGGCCGACAACAGACACAATTTCTTAGTTTAAATGGAACCTGTCTCGGCTGAGGTAAGCGCACTGCCTCACTCCCCACCAGCACCTTGTCGCCGGGGCAGATTCAGCAGTTTGCAGCGCTGCGTCAAGCGAATAGGCGGCACATGTGAAAGGCGTTTCGAGTTTGGTTGTTTCCACTCAGCTCAGCAGAGTAGAGCTGAGTGTACTCAAACACACACACTCATGAAGAGCCCTCACAGATGTTTTTACCTTGCACTGTAAATGAGCCCGTAATTGATTTCGAGGAGCTATTCCTTAGAGGCCACCTAAAGAAGCGATAGAATTCTTGTAATCTGTGTCTGGGATCAGAAAAGGGTGGGGTGGTGGGTGAGGGGAAGAGAGGGAGAGAGAGAGGGCGAGAGAGAGAGAGAGAAAAGGGCAGAGAAAGAGAAATACTCTCTCAAAGTCAGATGATTAAATTGGCTGGGGATGTACCACTGTCCAGGCAGCCCTAATACTGTTCATCTGACCAATCGGAAGGCTGAAAGCGCGGCATTGTTCTTCACTCTGATTGATTCTTCCTCACTGAATACTCCACAAAGACAGTCCTCCAAAATCCAATCTACTATAAGTGGGTCGCAAGAGCAAGGCTTTATACTGCTCAGGGTTTTATTATGTGAAAATGCAATGAATAATGTAAAGACTGTTCCTGGAGTACTCTGTACTGTGTATGTTTAATTCAGTGCATGTATATTATTCTATTGTTGGGCACATTTTTTGCCATTTTAAGATATTTTTATCACTCAGAACCTGGCCGCTCAGACAGAACCACTCTTTGTCACAGGAGGATAGAAGTTCACAGCCTAAAATGCTGTTTTTATGGACCTTTTTTTCAATAGCACAGCTTTGTACATGTAGGCACTATGGTTTATATCCAATGCAAGCATCAGATAATGTGGTTAGACATTTTTTAACAGTGTACATTAGGTCTGTTAAACAGTATTTTTTTAGCTCTATTATCTATACACAGCACACACATTTACATCCAACATCAAACACATTTCAGATCACTACTGAGGTTTTTTAATTAATAAGGCAGAGGCTAAACTTCGAAGCTGAGAACAATGTCAAATGTCCATTAGTCATTTGGCCCAGATGCCGAAACAATTGCCGATTGTGTGTCAGACTCTAATAGCCTTGTGGCAAGGTGTTCCCACAGCGGACACTCCACAAAAAGAGCAAACCCTGGAGAAACCTTCTGATTGCCAGTGCGTAGCTGGTGTGTCACATTTCATGATTATCATAATGGCTTCACTTGACAGCTGAATGTCATTGGTGAAGGCTTACCGAGAGCAAAATACTTGGGGCGCATTCGAGATGACAAAAACAGTCCTCGCTTGTTTGCTTCACAGTGGCTGCACAAGACATACCCACTGTGCAGAGGGGAGGACGTGGCAACCGCAGCCGGCAGAAACAATGACACAACAACTGCAAATATCTTTGATTTGATGGCAGCTGGGGTTGAGGAAGATTGTGCCAAGTGCCATATTCAAGGTCAACAAGCACTGATTAGCTACAGCAGAGAGGCAGGGAAACCAGTGAAGGAAATAGATGAACATTTAAAAGGATTTATCTTTTTTCAAAGATGGATGACAGGGAGATGCAGTGGAAGCGACTGGGTATAAATACATGTTGTCTGTTGAATGGGAAAAAGCACAATATGATCACGTGATGTCCTCTTTTTTTTTTTTAGGCCTTCTTAACCTTGATATTTTCTTCCTCTTCTTTCCCCACTGTCTCGAAATAAAAACTGGGAAAAAAAATCACATCAAGGTTCCACATACCGTATGCTGCTGGAAGGTGTGTGAGGGTTTCACAGCAAGTCAGGTGTCAACAGCATGACTCTGCCAGAGATATTAAAACATCGAAAATGGCACTTTAAAATATTGAACATGCTCCCCACTGCTGCTGGTGACGTGGTGAGCACAGATGTACTTCTACTGGCATGGGACCATAGGACACAAAAAGCATGTGTTTGCATGTACACACAGACACACACACACACACACACACACACACACACACACACACACACACACACACACACACACACACACACACACACACACACACACACGCACACAAATATGCACTAAATAGTACATTTAGCACACATAGACTAAATAATGTCAAAATGAGCGAGTACATTCTGAGGATATGAGTTACTATAGGCAAAAATTAAAGGCAGAGGGCAAAAGCAGAGGACTGGAAAGATGAATATGTCCCAGCGCTGACCTGTGGGGGAGCAAAGATGGATGATGAGCGCTGGTGATTTTCCGGTGCTCTCTGGAGGCGCGCAAAATATATGCGACGCGCACCGAGCCCGGAAAATTTGGCCCACGCTCAAACACCATCTGTATGTTCACGCTGTGTCGTTCCTGCCTGTTCTCTGCCGGCGAGCTTCTGTGCAGATGGAGCCTTTATGGCTGTAGCAGGACACTTGATTGCTCCCATAGCTTATGGGCTCGCTGTCAAGTCATATAGCCCCGTTAACTCTTTGTATTTCGCGAACCGCAAATTGGGGGATTTTAATGAATAGGGGAGATGGGGAGCCGGGACAGGTGGGACAGGCGTGCCCTATGCATTCCCCCAGAAATGGCTATGTCGCTGGCGAGACAGGGCCCTTTTCACCCCAGTCATTAGTGGAGGAATGTCTGGTTGAGGCATCGCAGTCCTGCCATGCCATTAGGGAGTCGCGGTGAGGGCTGTGCTCCCTGGCAGTATTCAAAATAGTTCTCAGGTGACAAAATGTTTGTAGGCCCTTTACTCTTTGCCCTTGACTTATGTTTTATTTGCTGCGCTGGTGATGTGCCCTATGTTCTGCCATGGAGCGATACACAGATGTCTGTTGTGTTTCCCGGGAGCTGTACAGCATGTTCTTCCACGTTTATGTGCCTTTCAAATGCATGCTTGGTACGACAGTGTGTTTTGTCAGTACCTGTGCAAATGCAATCAAAACATAATGCTACGTGATCCACGTATCACTGAAAGTGTATCATACTGCCTCAGAAAAAACATGGGACTTCTGGTCAACATTCAACTTTGACATCTGCTACAACGACTTTCTACATTTCTTCCAAAAACTAGATAGAATGTGTTTTTTAATTTTTAACATGGGTATTACTATGTTTGAACTCTTCGCTAAAATATTAATCATCAAATTTTAACATTGCCTGAGGACATTTCACCACCATTTCTTCCTCACAAACACTATTTATCTCCCTCTACCCTGTAAGATACAGTGTGCCAAAGCTGCACCAAGAAGTTGGTGAAATATAGTCAAAGGTTACTGGTAATAATATATCATGCAGACACTCCATGTACTCATTAAAATAATTACATGTAATGGGAAATAGTTGGGATTTTTTGCATTGCTATAACAGGATGGACCAATGTATCTTTTTGGGGGTTTAGAGATATATTTATCACCAGCATCACATGCCACAACTCAAGCTTATATCTGTGTTTGCAGTAGAACATTAAACAAATGAAGCAAAATTAAATAAAGAATAGTCAGATGTCTAGAATAATAAAGACACATGATTTTCAGTTCCATGCCTGAGCAATGTGCCTTCTAAGCCCTACTCTGTGTGCTCCATGTTTTGGTAATGTTGAAATGCCGCTATCCAAGGTGCTGAAAAAAAGCAAGGCAAATTGGACAACATTGCAAAGGTAATATCTACATACCATATCTCATCAACTGTCATAACCCCCCAATACTTCCTCTACCGAAGTGAGGCCATGTTGAAACTCTACTGAGCATAGAAGTGCATATGTCAAGTGAATGTTTGAAAATGTTCCTCTTAAATAGTCTGATTTGATATTTGTGGTGTTTACCAATGTTTATCTATTGCATGTGGGCTATTTCTAGCCCAGGGCCTACATGGGGCTTCTCTGACTGCTAGCCCCAAGACAGCAAGACAGAGACCCCCCCACTCCCCCTCGGTCACCAGGAATGATGCAGAGAGACCTGTCTGGTCAGCAGGAATGATGCATACAGACCGGGCTGGTTGGCAGGAATGACAATGTACTGTAAGCCTGCTGTTGACTTCCTCTGCCTTGACAGGGGCGCTACCACAGCATGACCCAGCCAGAGCACAGTCGTGGCCACCAGCAGTGGCAGGCAGCACTACCATCCCCACAGTCTGAGGGGTGGTGACAGGTGCTGTGAGCTTGAACAACAGTGGCAGAATGGAGACCCTTATGTCTGCTGGCTATAGAGAAACATCAGTGGGAAGCAGATGTGCTGTACTATGGCTACAACAGCTATCTTGAGTGAGATGGCATAACAGACAGGATAAAAAAGGCACTGCAGACAGCCACCCACTTGACCTTTGTCTCGTTCATATTCAAAGTAATGTAAAGTTGTTGCACTTCAGAACCACTTCAGAAGTTGTCTGGCGGACTCAGTAAGGCTGCTTTGTGTAATATCCCCTCTGGGAGTCTAGCTTCTGCAAGACAAGTGTAACTGATCGACATTGTACTGTACACAAAACCCAAGTTAACATTTCTTACACTTTCCCTTGAATAACTGGGTATTTTATTTATTTGGTTTATGTATGAGCAAATTAAAAAAAGTAGTCACTTCTTGTACTAAATTCAGTTAAGGAGTATTTTTGTGTTAGACTGCATGTATAATTTCTTATCCCATGTAGACTGTCTATTTGGTTTTACATTGTAGCTTTACATTGTAGAGTTACTTCTTCTAAGTGTTTTTATTTAAACAAGCTACATTTCTCCCTAGGGTAGTGTTGCTGATCCCTCCCATGTGGGGTAATTGGTAGTTTGTAAAGCTATGCTTTCAAAGTAGTGTAGGTTCACCAGCTGCATGTAGCCCACTATGGATTTATTGTTTCAGTGATACATTTTTCAGTGCCATGAACCAATGTTTTTTTTTTTTCCCTGGGTGGAGGGGCTGGGGTGTGTTGATGTTGTCCATGCTGTAGAAAGAATTACAAAGTAAAAAAATCCTCTCTGAGTAACTAGCCAGAACAGTGTCATTCTCTGATCCTCCCTCAGGCATGAATCTGTCTTCTCAGAATGACTATGATGCTTTTTCATGGGAGGCGAGCTACACAGGGTTCTTTTGAAAAGCAGGGTCGGAGTCGGCACAAACATTACTGAAATGCCTAAATCCACACTTTCAATCTAATTGTCTGTGTTCAATCATCCCTGAAAAATTAGAGAGAAAAAGAAAGTGACAGCAGTTTTATTGTCCCTACATAATGCAGGTACCTTATGAACAACATCCTTTGCTGCATAACACAGCATAGCAATGTTAAAGTTTCTCATAGTTATTTTTCATAGCTATTAGTTTATTTTGTTCCTAATTAATGTGAATAACAGAACCACGTCTAAGATTTATGGCAGTTCTGCAGTGGTTGTAATCCTTGTCAGTGCGTATGGGGATTTTGAAAATTCACTTTTAATAAAAAAGAAGCCAAATGCAGTCAGAATTCCAACTAAGTAGCGTTTGAGTGACTTCATCTGAGCCTCCTTTTTTTCTTCAAGGAAAACAAACACTTGCTTTCTTGTATTGATTTCAGTTCCACTTTTAAGCTCCCTGTCTGCAAGAGCACATCTTGAGAACCAAGGCCTCAGGCCACCCAAAGGACCAAGACATAACATCATACAGAATTACCTCATTATTTTAAAATGCTGCATAGCCTTCTGTACTGTCCAAGACGTCTGGTGCATGCATTCATAAAATGTATGTGTCTTCAGTATTTGTTTCATTTATTCACTCCGCAATACTATTTCACAACAACATGAATATTTTCACTTTGCCAGAATAAATGCTTCTGAGATTTTTTAGGCAGTTGTGCTTGGGATTCTGTTTTATTTCACACATATGTGTGATTCTCATAGAGCCAAATGGTGCCACATGTTGTGAGTGTGGTCTGAATGAGAAACACGAACAGCATATGGGCAAGATGGGACACACTGTAATCTAGCACAAACTGACACACATTACACAGGTCACGCTTGTAAACCCATCAGTCTGGGAATGATAATAGTGCTGGTTCGTGTATTTCCCTGGCTAACTGTGCATATACTGATTTATTTGTTACTTACATGTTAAAGTTTTTGTTGTAATTACTTTGCTGCACGCAGTTTTGCATAGAAACTACAAGATATCACTGAAAAGCATATGTTTTTACAAGCTCTAGTGCCTTAGAATATTTTGTCGCACATGATCTAATTTAAGATGGGGTACTACACTTTTTCTCTGTATAATGCATTATATCTTAGTTAATTGGCCAAGCAATTTAAATGCCATTGCTTCTGTACCCCACTGTAATGGATTGCACAAAAATATTAAGTAGAAAAACACAAGTTCTCTCTCGGGTGTTATCATTTTATACCTTAGCTATGGCACACGTGTTCAGATTTTTTTTAGTTCCTATGCAATAAAAACAAAACAGTGCCTGATTCACCTTTTTTACATAATTGGGTTTATGGCACAACAATTGCTCAGTGTACCTCTAAACAAGCCTTTTTTTACACAGAATGTACTCTTATGAACTGCACCATTTGAATTGCTTCCTGAAACAGGAAGGATATTAACCTCCAGGAGAGGTAATATATCCTCGGCTGAATTCAATTGTGGATTGCGAGAGTAGCATGCGTCCCCACATATCGGCGAGGCAGCAGAACCACCTGATGGCCAGTGGAATCCACCGGGGGGAAATCGCATTACAGACATTAGCATGATTCCCTGTGAATTATTGCCTAACGAGTAATGCCACATCTGTATGCGAGTGATCACCACATCATCTGTTACACCGTCCCTCATGGGGACTACAGTAATCTGTCGATAGACGGATCCTTAGGCAGGCATGTCCGAGGGCCGCTGCAGCTGCCTGTCACTTGGCTTGTTTTGGACCTTTCTCTCTCTGTTGCTCTCTCTGTCTCTGTGCTTAAAGGTGGGCAGTGCTAAACTATTTCCTGACAAAAGAGTCCGGAAATGATTGATGATTTTGAGATATAAAATGCACAGTTACAAAGGCGTGCTTGTATGTCATGGCATGTTACACATTTATCAAGGTTATAATCAAAATGATTCCAACCCATAATTACATTTCAAATGCAATAAATACATGAATGTAACAATGACCTCTTCCTATGCTCACAGCCAGCAGCAGAACAAGGATGTTGTTAGAGTCCAGTTATGAATCATGATGTCAACCAATATATGATGAATGTGAAGAATCACGCAAGGGCATTACAAGTGCCCTGTTGGCGGATATTAAAGTAATAGACTAGATTAGGGATCACACTTACTTTCCATAATAACACAGTGTGTGTGTGTGTGTGTGTGTGTGTGTGTGTGTGTGTGTGTGTGTGTGTGTGTGTGTGTGTGTGTGTGTGTGTGAGAGAGAACGTGTGTGTGTATGTGTCTGCATGCCTGTGACCTACAATTCATATATTCTGAATTATAGCTAATAGCAGACTAAAGACTTCTTTATAACTGCCTCTTACATTGGTTTTAACCTGACTCTTAAATTACAAGTATACATGAATTAAATAATTGGCAAATACCACAGTCATAATTAAGTATAGTTATATGGCTAACCTTTTTACTTGTTTTAGATTATACTGATGTATTAGTAGAAGATTACAAGATCTGTAGATGTTAAGAGTTGGTTGTCTGTTTATCGACATTGTACCTAAAGGCTGCTGTTCCGATGTGTTGAGGGAGATGCTGAAAATCTCCGCCCACTCCGATGGATCCTTGTTCCCATTGGCTCCACACGCTTGTAAATGTATGACATTGCAAAGTGTTCAGGCACTGGAGAAAGACATTCGACTTGGGATGAGATTCTAACCCGTAGTTATGGTGACTCAACTTAGGAGAAACGGAATGCTGTCCGTCTTTCATTCAGCAGTAGGTTTCGCCAAGAAAGTCAAAGTCCCTTGCCGTGTTCCTTTGCCGAATACTCCAAACGCACAGGAACTTGCTGTTGATGTGCTGAAAATGTCCTACGACTGAGATACGAGGATTTTGCCTCGTTTCATGCGCAAGAAGAGACGAGAGAAAGAGTCATGGGAATGCTTGAAAGAAGGTTGCTCGTGTCTTTGGGCATGCTTCTGCTCCCTGTGCTCTGCTTTACGCGCAGTAAAGGTAAGCTGTGTAGAAAATATCCACTTTGTTTTCGTCTACTCTACATCATCTGTCATTGCCACACTATGTAGTTTCAAAAGACTGGACTCTGATCATGGGTGGCTCACAGTAATACATAACCAGCAGTGCTCGTCAATGGGAAGTTTATGTAGCGTCTTTTTCACAGTCGGTGGCTAGTTTACTGCCATAAGGTTGCTTGCAATATGTTTTTATTGTACAAGAGGCTTCCACATGAAACTCACAGCAGCATCTCCGTGAGTTGATGAAGCGGTATATCGGTACATTGCGTTTTATACTGTCACCCGGTGCCAGGTGGTTTCGCCTATACTTTGTTCTTACCTTGCGCCTTTTCGTTCATTTACAGATTAGGAATTTTCCAACATTTCGCCTCCTCTTTTCCGCTAGATTGCTCACATTTAAAGTAACCTAACCCACATATAAAACGCCATATCAAGGTGGGTATGTGCAACAGGCGTACCCACAGACTTAAGATTTTTCATCTTGTCGGCATTACGCATGTCATTTCACCTCTTTTTTGTTTTGCTTATTTTTCAAAACGCAGCTTCCCCCTATGACTTGCGCCCTCAAGTCATTCTTCGTTGGTACACGGAGGCCCTGGTGCTGCAATAGCATTTCACACGGATGGAGCCTGTCCTAAGCAGGTCTTTCGGAACAATAAGCCCCTTTCCTCCCCGTTGGATACGGGTTGGAGAAACGATGTAACAGAAGTAGCAAAAATGTGATAGATGTGATAAAAAAACAAAAAAACATTTGTCATTCGCACTAATAGAATGCTATTTCATTAAGCATTTTACTTAATTTGCAAGCAGAATGCGGGGGAAAACTGGTTTTATCAGTGACTGGCCATTAATAAACCCTGACTTATTGAAAGCAGTGATTAATGAGAAAGCCATAACTTGGCGGTATTGGATATTATTGCCTTCACCATGAGCCTGACAAACTGAAACAAAAGCTTATTCATTGTGTGTTTTTGAATGGCTTATAACAGTGTGTGCTTCTTGACTTGCGGAACTACATGCAGGCTTTTGCATTATCATCAAATTACAGACTGCTCCGTGGATTTTATTGTTGCTAATTGTTGAGAAAATCAATATAAATTTCCTTATGAATTGCATTCAACTATAGTTTGATCCATTGAACGGCATGCATGAGGTTAAGAAATTAGCTGGTCAAGTCGACCACTATACATGTTCTCTATGAAGTTGTGATACGCTGGATTCACACAACACCAGAACCACATATTTAATCAGTTACCACTACAAACATGTGTCCGTACGCGGCAGTTTAGTTACCATAATGGCTTTCCACAGGTTAAATGCAAACATTACGAAAATTAACATATGTCGTATAGAGCTTTACTCTGGGTTGAAGCACGGCTGTGACACCAGTAAGAGCGTGTGTGACAGAGATAGAGGTGGAAAATCACATACAACGTCAAATGCTAAGGTACGGCCCTGCTCTTAGCAAGCCCACTGGGACGGCTGTGAAACTTTAAAAGGGTTTTCAGTGTGCTCACTGTGGTGGGTGTTTTTGCAGCTTCAGTCTTGCATTTCCACAGCAGGATATGGCTGGTGTTCTCTCTTTCTCACTTGAAGGTTCAAAGAAAAATGTATGCCATATTTTATGCATTGTGCTTTCATCCAGATTAGGAAAAAAAAGAAACATTATTATTTAGGCATAGATGATGGTGCATTGATTCTGAATACTCAACAAAGTAGTGGTTTTCTTGTAACATATCATTTGTGGTTATTGTAGAAATAATAGAGTTGCGAGCATATGTTGACATTCTACAGGTAAGATTTGGCTGTTACATGTACACTGAAAAAGTCTTTAGTCCTGTTGCCAAAAGTCTTTATTGTCATAACTTATATGCTCATAACTTTATTGTCATCAGCATCCACTGCTAACCTTATGATCATAGGCGACGGAGCCATGGGTACACCCACTAGTCCATCAGACCCACCCCGTCAAAAGGCTTTTTGTTTCATTGTCTGTTTAAGTAGTAATAGCAACCTATATGCTTTGTGCTGGGCTCACCTGAATTTCTCTTGGCCCACCCATTTTAGGATTTCTGCTACGACCCTGCTTATGATGATCTCATTTGTTGTGTGTCAGTGAATGTACCAAAAGTGTATGAGGTTTTCTTTGACATATCGAGGGCCATTGCCTAAAATGACTTTAGGTCTAAACGAGGAATGTATGCAACTACTTTGGGCAGATGGTCATCGCTCTTAAACTGTATATTCAACAGACTTTGTCAGTGCTAGTTTCTTTAACCTCTTTGGTCATGACTAAAATGAGAGTGGTACACAAGTTCGCAGTGCGAACAGACTGCATGAATTCCAAAGAGCTTTGCTTGTGTCTTAACCACAGATTTGTCTGGCTGGATTTTAAGTACAGTTAAACATGCAGCAGTCAGGACCTGGTGGGTAACGGCACATATTGCCTGGAGAACTAGCAAACTGCCAGCACAAGTGTGTGAAGTTTCGCTGAAGTGAAAAGATGTGACAGGCAGACTCCAGAGATGATATTAAACTCTCACGGTTCTGGGACCATGCTGTGAGTTACTTATGCATTAGTCACATGACATCAGGGCTTCAGGGGGTGGAAATATTGCCGGGGCTAATTGATCTTTAATGTCTATGTAATGACGCTCAGCATTGCACAGGCAGATTTAGAGACAAGGCATAGAATGGTTGGATTTGACTATGTACAGTATGTGTAAGGAACTGACTCATCCAAGCATCTGCAACTCAAGGCTGCAGAGACACTTGACATTCCTCTTTGGATTTTCTTCATCTATAAAGTAGGTGTTGGTTGAAGCAGGTTAACCTATTACACACTTAACAACATAGTTTATTAACATATAAGAGAGTGGCATTTGCACAGTGGGCCACAGGCCCAGGAGATTAAGCCCAGCATCACAGTAAGAGTTTCTAAAGCAATGTACGGTAGCACTTTATAATTATTACTTCCTATGAAGCATTAATTTATACATTTGCTAACCCTTAGTTAAGCCATTGCTAATTATTTGTTAGCTATTATTATTCCATTATTTAAAAAAATTACAAATGTTAAAACAGAAAGAAGGGATGATACAGTGAGAGAAAAAGACAGCAGGCATAAAGATAGATAGCAGATAGCATAAAGACCAACAGATGGAAATACAGACAGACATCCAACAGAAAATCAGACAGATAATGTAAGAACAATAGCTAGCAAATGATGAACAAAGTGTTAACTAAGGGTTAACAAATGCGTTAATGAATGCTTAATAGGAAGTAATTATTATAAAGTGCTACCCAATATACTGTGTGTGGGCCATACAATTGACAGGTAACATTTGCAGCCTTACAACACTACATAGAACACTGCATAAACACAAAACAAAATGACGCAAAATCCATTGCAGCATAAAATGGAGCAAGGCGTTTTCAACCCAAAACAATCTATTCAACAAGCATGAAATATATTTTGACCAATGGTAGAATTGATACTGTCCTGAGTTTGCTTACCAGTGGTTTAAAGTGTGTTGTGAATGTAACCTATTTCTAATAACGTTTAGCTAATATCCAGCCTGTTTCTTAGTGCTTAGCATTGATTAGGGGTGAGCTACCTCCTTTGTATTTTATAATCGGTCCTTGGCTCAAATACACAATTAGGTGTGTTGGGCAAAAGTATCACTGCAGAAATTTTACACGGTCATAAACAAACACAGTATCCACCCGCGATGCTGACAGCATTTTTAAATCAGGACAGCGGTGTGATATCAGTATCGGTCAGACAGCAAAGTGGGGACAGATAATTTTGGCAAGATGGTATTAGAGATGCAGGTCAGTGCAAAATTATCCGTCGAATCAGACTACTAAATATCAGATAATTAGCCTGAGTTTAGCTAGTTAGCAGAAACAAAACTACAGTGTAGCCAGAGAGTGTTGAGGGAGACTCTAAGATGTTTGATGTAGCAGTACTAGGCCTATACATTGTGCAGTTAGAGCTTTTGGCTTAAATTGGGGGTCAAGCTCATGTAAAATCTCAAGTGTAAACCACTGACCTAAAAATAAGACACTCACTGGGCCAGGAGTTCATACACCTGGACTGCATGTGAAAGTGGGTGTAACACTTCTTGCAGCCATTTTACAGTACTATAACATGTAAGTAGTCCCATGTGTTTTGCTAGCATATGCTAGAGGACATGTGTCCAGGGCCTACTGAAACGAATCCCAGAGTTATGAGTAAACAGTCACTTGGTAATCATTTTTGTAGACCAACAGATGTACAGTCTTAGCAAAAGATTAGTGTATCATTGGTTAGTCATAATTGCAATCACAGAGTTTATTGTTTAATTTATACATGTCTAGACTTGTGTAGTCTTATAAACAAGACACATTCAGAATGGTTCTATTTAAGATAGTAATTCTTCTCTTCAAGTGGGGAAAACCACTCTGGTCCTATCCATAAACAAGATGCAACATGTGTTGTCTGTGTATACAGAACAGTAACTGTCCTTGTGGCCTGAGGACTTGTGTTTGGTATGTGTTTGCATGCGTGCAAGAATGTGAAGTAATCATGTACACGATTCATATCATCAAATGCAAAGACTTATTGAAGTAATTTAATAGTTGTACATGACCAGGCAGAACCTCTCTGTGTAAACAAATACATCATAGAATAACGAGGTCCAGGGAACGGGACTGTAACAGGACTATTAACTATTGATGATCACACTGATATCAGCCTGTGAAAATTGGAAGATCAGAAAGCACAGCAAAGTGAATGCATACAAAGGATTAGCCTTCAGTCATTTTTAAAAGAACTTCTGAAGTCTATAAATTCCTAAATAAGCCCATCCATGTCTGATCACTAATTTTGCACAGTGGGAAATTATTGTGAACAAACAATCCAATAACAACCCAAAGTCAGGGTAACCAAAGTGAACCCTTACTCTAATCCTAACAACACAAAACAATACAAACAATTTTGTACCATTATGAAATTTTTAGCTTGTGCAGTAATTTAGATAAAATTGAATATCTTTGTATTCCTTATGACAGACTATCAATGTGCCACCATTATTATAATGCCTCATTTATACTTACTAAAATAAATACCATCCATCACTGCAGTTTGCATCCTACACATCTTGGAACAGGGATGGTGGTCTGACACTGATTCTATATTCACTGTGCTAATGGTATTCATCAACATGGGGGAGCACATGCACAAGCTTTTGAGCCATCTCAGATCACAGCCCAGGTTGCCATGCCTATTTTATGGTGCCAACAGTACGCCAGGCTTTACATTATCCAAGAGAAGCACACATGTTCTGGGCCAACTAAACAACTGATAATGAATGTCAGATGTTCATGTAGAAAAACTGAAATCTCAGTTGTGTAAAAATGTGTCAAATGTGTCAAAAGCATTGCATTTATGTGTTTATGTCTTGATTCAACATATAACTTCAATCAAGTTCATTATTCACAAAGCAGTGTATTTAAGGCTATAACGTAATATGAACAGGCAACTAATCATCCAGCAATTAAATAGTGTGTAAAAATGTTTTTTTGTTCACTAGAAACTTTGCAGAGTGCAAACAACAAAACAAAATGATCAAAGAAATATTTAAATTGAACAAAGAAGCTAATTTAAGAAATGCTGTAGTGAAATGATTGACAGTTGCAGTTTGCAGAGTTTGTGAGAGTGTGCAGTCTGATTAAAGGTTAAAGTAACCTCTAATTTATTACCTTACATTACTACATTTCAATATGCATTTCTAGAAAACAGCAATTTCAGTTTGAATATTCACAGCCACACCGGCTCACTTGCAAAAACCTGCAGCCAGCAGACAAGAGAAGGGGAAGATGCTGGAGCATGGCCTGTGGCTCCTCTCCAGTGCAGTTCATAAAGGTTGTGCTTGAAGAAGATAGCACCCAGATGCTTTCAGAACTGGGCCGGGGCATTACCATTTATATGAGAAACCATGTAAATGCACCACATGTAAACGTTCCAGGAGCTGAATTTTGCTCTTTAAAAGATTTTAGCAGCATGAGAAGGGGGGTATACAGTATACTGGAAATTGAATCCTAATTGGGTTTGACATAGGACACTGTATATATGGTATCTGCTATTATTACTTCAGCATTCTGAAAAAAAAAAATAGTGACATTTTTTTCTGCAGAGGGAAAAACAAGTTGCCGATCCAAGACAAGTCAACGGGCTCAGGACCAAACTCCCACTACCGTCGAGAGTTGCTCCCTCAGCAATGTTTAGATTTGAGGCAAAAAATAGAACATAGTGTAGGGCAAGAGTATCACTTCTCTCCCGCCTCTGCTAGATGAGAAGTGTTAGCTTGGTAATACAAACCGAGTTTTGATAAATATCTCCCAGTAATTTCTAATGAAGGTCATCATGGAATTAATTACATCACTTTAACAGAAAAATCTGTGCAGCTATTCTTGTTCCTTGCCCTACCTTTGCCTACCTACATTACCTTGGAAACATCCCATATAGAGTAGGTGCTCTCTCTCTCTCTCTCCATTCACATTTAAGATTGAAACTAGAACAGCGGGCTTTGGATATGCTGTTAGTGCCAATCTTAAGTTATTTATAGGTCATTTTTGTGAACAGTTCTCTTTTGCCTCATATCACACTTCCTGTGATAGCTTATCAGCAGTGTGTGAAGTGAAGGCTACGACTTGGACCTGCTGTTTAAAGCCAGAGTATTAAACAAACCGAACAGGGCAGCAGCAATTGTGCATCCGTCCCTACTGACACACGTTTCTGATGTGTGGCGTGAGCAAGATTGTGGCGCGAGGCGGTGTGGTTTTTTTTCGCGTTGCGCATAAGTGTCCATCATGCTAACATGTAAAGCTTCCTGGGGCACAATCAGCACTGATACACAGGAAGGTCACTCTGGTTATTTTCAGCCATAGAGCAGAGATAGAGGGGTGGGGTTGGGGGGGTGGGGGGTGTGCTCTATGATTTTCTCCATCATTACCAAATGAATCATCAGATTTAGTCTGCCGGGGGTGTCAATGTACTGCAGTTCAGTGGCCAGATTTACATTTAAATGAAATCAAATGACTGAACATTTAGGAATGAAATATAGTAATGATAGTGGCAATAAAGCTGCGGTCCCCTTGTTCTGGGGAAAAGACATTCCAGCAGGAATTGCTGTCATCTAGGCTGCTATGGGGCCTTTTTGCAGGTAATTTATGAATTATGTGTTCCACTACATTATGAAAGACCTCCATTCAGGATAGGCAATGAACACATTTCATGTTCGCGAAACGATTTTTGACACGCACAAAAATTCTTTGACCTGTGCCAAGTCACCGACGACTACCTGGCTGGTAAAGTCAATGAGGAGGCAATGACTGTGAGTTCATGTTGCTGTTTCCTTGTTGTGTCGTGGGGTGAAATGGCAATAAAAGCTTCTTGTGATCTCTCCAGTGACAAGTAGTTTGAGAGGGAGGAGGCTTCGGTGTTTGTCCTTCTAGTGTGTGAGGTGATGCACTGAGGACAAACAAGGCGACAACAGTGATTTTCAAACACTGGCCCCTCCATGTTTGCATTTTTCCAAACAGTACCAGTATTGCCTCAAGGAGGGCAAAACATTATTTTGAATTTCATTACACAAGGCAAGACAGGACAGGCTAATCCATCTGCAGTAGACAACTGTGGTTTTCATTAACTTCTCCCTCCCAAGGGTGGAATAATGACCGCACTGGAGAAGTAGCATTGGCCTTTTCGAGTCTCTCATTTAAAACACATACAGTGGCACATCCATGTTTATCCATGGTCCCCACAGTCTCACTCAGAGGTGTTTGCATTGCTTTATTCCAGGCCTGGATGCATCAGAAACACACAATCCATCTGTGGGGTGCAGCAGAAAAGCTTATATCCAACCTGTCCGACCTGTTGTAGCCCAAGGCTAGCTGAAGGTCATAGATCAGACCCTTGATCGTCTCACCAGTGCAAATTAAATTGGAAGAGTTAAGCACCGTTTTTTGACAGCCAGAAGAAAATGTACTGCTAGTGTGTGATGGAGTGCCATAACTAGGGTTGTGGGTGTGCTCTGACTGCCATACCAACCAGCTTGGCTCTTTGGTGTTGCGGTCAAAGCATATGTTTGATACCCTGGAGACCTGGGTTCAAAGCTGGGTGGGGTGACTTCTCCTCCCCTTCACTACATTGTGGTTGTCCTCAGTTGATGGCTTGAGTTTTAAATACCAGGTATGTATACCTTCTCATTGTTGAGACTGAGGAACTTTCTTCAGAAGGATAGCCCTTTTTCTTCAAAGCGAAATATGATATTTTAAGAGGCATTTACTTGCCTCTTTTTGTAAAATGCATTGCCTTAAAAATAGTATACCTTATTGGAAGTTGAGCTTAGCTGAATCCAATTAAACCTCTTAGACTTTTGAGAAATGTGCACCCAAGGAGCACTTTAATTTTGGCTGCAGTTGTTAAGGTTAATATATGTGCCAATTAAGTGTAATTAGTGCTTCTTAGTAACAACATGTCAGAGCAGGGTGTGCGCACTGTTGTAGAAAAAAATGCTATGCCAGAACTGGATAATTTCAAGGTTTTAAGCAGCAGCACCTTCAACATACAGATTTGCCAAGAATGTCGCAGTAATACACCTACGCAGGAGAATGTGATTTCACTCTATCTGCTCTCCGGAAATTGTGTAGCTCAAGGGTGGCTAAGTGCTGGCTCTGCCCAGTGTGTAGTTTTGACTTCTTCCTGCTTCTAATTTGAAAAAGAAGCGGAGAGAAGCCGGAATTGCATGTGACGAACATGGAAAAGCATAGGAGTGGCGCTTAATTGACATTTATGTTGCCTGTTCCTGAATAATGCCCTTCACCCCTTTCTTGAGGTCCGAAGTAATTGGCATCCTAATGAGCATGTTGAGAGATATGATGGACATGAATTTAATGTCTCAGGCGGTGTTAAATGGAACAGCTATAACATGTGACCTTGTTACCAGCAATCACATTGTCAAGTGTTAAACAATATCACTGCATACTAAGGAGCGCCTACACCTCAGGCAGCCAAGCTCACCTTGTGAATTTTTTTCGACCTCTTCTTCACACGCACGTGACAGGAATGAAGTGTTTGGCTATGTGTGGTTTGTGTGTGGTAGTGTATCCCTTCAAGTGCAAGTATGAGTACTTATGTGTGTTTCATGTGTGAGAAGATGTAAGAGAGTGCCTTTGATTTTGTGTGTGATTGTGTGTGTGTGTGTGTCTGTGTATTGTATGTGTATGTGTGTTAGAGAGAGAAAGAGAAAGAGCGAGAGAGAGAGGAATTGTGTGTGTGTGTGTGTGTGTTTGTGTGTGTGCGTGTACATGTGTGTGTGTGTACATGTGCTTACGTGTGTGTGTGTGTGTGTGTGTGTGTGTGTGTGTGTGTGTGTGTGTGCGTGTATGTGTGTGTGTGCGTGTGCATGTGCTTACATATGTGTGTGTGTGTGTGTGTATGTGTGTTAGAGAGAGAGAGAGAGAGAGAAAGAGAAAGAGCGAGAGAGAGGAAGTTTGTGTGTGGCGTGCATGTATGTGTGTGTGTGTGTGAATGTGCTTACATATGTGTGTGTGTGTGTGTGTGTGTGTGTATGTGTGTTAGAGAGAGAAAGAGAAAGAGCGAGAGAGAGGAAGTTTATGTGTGGCGTGCGTGTATGTGTGTGTGTGTGAATGTGCTTACATATGTGTGTGTGTGTGTGTGTGTGAGCTTTATAGTTGAGCCATGGCTGAGGTGAAAAGGTCACATACATGGTTTGTTCAGTGCAGGCCCAGGGAGTGAGATAATGAAATATGTGGGGTACATTCACAACCAGAAAGTCATTGCAGCAGTCACCTGGGTAGCCCAAAAGAAAATGGCGATGACCTTCACTTGTCAAACAGCAGTTTGGGGAATTATTATCTTCATTCATGTGACATTACTTGTGTCTGTTGTGAAAAGGTTACCACATAGAAAGACTAATGAAAACACCTCATAGGTTATACAGTATACTGTAGCTCCTGTTCTCCTGTTACCTAAGAAACACAGGAACAGACTCTCATTACTTTAAATAAAAACAGCAAAATCAAACCAATAAAAACATGTGTTTGCTTTAATGACATTGTTGCCATGTTAATATAAATTACACCTTATAAAGGTTTTGGTTAATTTCCCATTATTCATTTACAGATGGCTTACACCAGATGATCTTGTTTTATGGACTAGCTTCATTGCAGTCCCTTCACACACTGCAAGACTTTTTTCATGACAGTCAACATTATGCTGGTTTACAACAGAATTGGGCCCAGTACCAAACGTGTTTTTGTTCACACATTTACAGGTTTGTTAACTGTAAAAACCTAGGGCTCCATCTGTGAAAATGCCTCCTCGTGTCGCCAGATGTGTTAATATGGTTTAAGTGTGTACCTTTCTCAGTCCGAAGCTTGCCTTGCCTGTGTGAGTACATTCATCCTAATCTTTTGAATTCACTCGCATTATTACTAAAAACTCCTTAGCGTCAAGTTGATTTATGGGCTGAGTCTAAAATCTATACATGACGATCTCAAACAAATGGGCTTTTGATTGAGTGGTTCTACATACTAAATCACAGTGGGAGATCAGTATTATGAGCTCACATTTGCTCATATAGTGGCTCCCTGATTTTCCCCATTCATAGAATTAAATTAAAAGAAACCTTTGATTTAATGTTTTTGTAGACATTAGCAAAAACAAAATGGTTTGGGCCAATAGGCAGACCAGGTCATAATATTTCATATTGAATGAATATTGCTGTTAGCTTCCAATGGAGCACATAAATAATGAGGGAGACATTATTTAATAATATATGATAAGGTTGTTGGAGACAAAAAAGACCAGGCTGGATGGCTTATACATACTGTATCTCAACTTACTGTAAAGGGGCAGGAACAGGAAGTACAGTAGTAAATACTACAAAAACATGCAATTACTGTGACTCTTACTGTGTAGTCTTACAACACTACAAACTCCAAACTGTGATAATAAGCACTATACAGGCTAATGGCATAGTGCTATGACACACACAAAGAGTGGTTAATGCATATATAAGATGTTTGTGATGTTGGTAATGCAATACACACACACACACACACACACACACACACACACACAGACACACACAGACACACATATGTGTGTGTGTGTGTGTGTGTGTGTGTGTGTGTGTGTGTGTGTGTGTGTGTGTGTGCGTGTGTGTATTGCATTACCAACATCACTGTGTGTGTGTGACATATTTTACAAATGTCAGTCATACTGAATGTGAAGGTAAACATGTAAGAATGTAATGTAATGTAAGAAATAACAAAGGCACAAAGGACCTGCCAGATTAATTACCATTCAATGACCACGTAAACATCGTGAAACACCGAATGCTTCAAATCCAGAGGACATAAACCAAAACCTAGATGAATGAGTGAATTAAAGGATAAGAAAAGGAGTAATAGAGGAAGAAAGAAACAAAATGTAGGGGAGGCAGAGGAGAGACAGAGAGAAAGAGAGCAAGACAGAGTGTGAGAGAGAAAGAGAGAGAGAGAGAGAGAGAGAGAGAGAGAGAGAATAATACAGAGTAAAAGCAAGCCCAAATTACCTGAAATGGTTGGTTCGATACCATGACCTCCATTTCCACAAACCAATCCACATGGTATAGCCCAGTGCCCAAGGACCACACCCTTCTGCTTAACTAAACCCCCAGTGGGTTGTGTGGAGCTGCCTAGGACAGGGATGACTGTAGTGAGGAGACTAAAGTGGAATTCTTATCAAAATCCCTTGCATGTGCAGACACTTTAGATCACATGGAAACCATGATTAGACTGCTGCCCATACTGTAAGGATGACTTAAAGACTCAGCATGAATATTACATTCACGAGTATCTCATACATACATATACATTTACATATAGTTTTTTTGATGTTAGTGTCTGTGCCTACTGTAAGTTGCATCTCAGATCTGACTTTATAAATGTATCAACCACTAATATGTTGACTCCCTCACAGCATGTGATGTGGCCTATTTTTGCAATTGTGTGAAGCTGGTAGTCTAATCACCAATTGACATCTTCTGTTGTGATCAGATCAGAGAGGAGATCAGAGAGAATGGCACTGACAAAGAACCCTTTGCCCATATAATATAAGACAGTACAGATCACGGTCTCCCTTTTTAGAGAATTTCCTCAAATTTTGCCTCAAAAGATCCCAAAGTAAACAAAATGGCTGGAATATGATTCTGTTTCTAGTCATGTCATCACTAAAAAGAAGAAACATTGCGATGATTGTGCTATAGCAACTCTGCCTTGTGTATTATTATTGAACGAGCAAGGAGCGCCTGCGATGCTTGTCTATGATCGCTGCATGCATCTCAGTATTCCCCGAACTGCACTTGATGCAACGCCCCGCACACAGTAACGATGCGCGATGATTAGAGGGCACAAATAAGCTCGTGAGGTGAGCTCCCTCCTGTTACGCTCTTGCAGACTCAAATGCTCAGAGAGACCTATTAAGAAGCGACGCCTTTCGAATCACTACTGCTTTAACTAGGCCTTTGCACCCTAATGTATCTGGGTTACTCCGTGGTCTTTGTCACGGCGAGCGGAGAGCGGAGCCGATGGTCAATTGTGACTTCTGGTCTCCCCCCACCCCCACCCCAACCCCCTTGTCGTCCCTCTGTGGCCCTGGGGGTCGTAAGTTGTGCACACAGGTCTTCCACAGGACCACATCACGAGCCCCGCTGGGACAAAGCGGAGCTGAAGGACACGGCATGATGAATGGGCTGTGGTGTCGTGTCAGGAGCGAGTCCCCCCGCACCAAGTTTTACTCAGGTTAGAATAATGAAAGCAAGCAGGCTATACTGCCTCAATTTACAGTGTCTTACAGGTCTCGCTGAAAAAAAGGAGAGGCAGACCAACTAGAGAGAAAATGAATGAGAGAGAGAAAGAGAGAGAGAGAGAGAGAAAAGAAAAAAGGATAGAGAGAAGAGTAATGTCTAAGAGTGCGTGGTGTGTGTGTGTGTGTGTGTGTGCGCACGCACTAGGAGGGTGGTTAAGAGAGTCAGCCCCAGTTCCCATGTAAAATGGAAACAATTTGGAATTCCTGAGATATTGTGCAAACGTGAGTGCTTAACTAGAAAGAGTAATGCATAATTCGACTCCATTTCATGTATAAATAATGTGTTATGCAGTCGGGGCTATGTGTGTGTGTGTGTGTGTGTGTTCGTTATGTGTTAATACATTTATTCTTCCCATGCAATGCAAATAGTCAGTGCTTTATCCTGTTTTTTCATAAAACTCTAAATGCTTTTGTTTTAGTCAAAATATTTATCAAGCTTTCTTTTTCATCCCTCAAGTATAAGAGAGCTGAGAATATATATATAACAAAATTGTTCCAACCTCTCAATTTACCCGAGAACTCCCCAGTACTGCTGTTAAGGCATATTTCTGTAGCCTTTTTCTGCATGTAATAAATCAGGCCTCAGGTAAAAAAGGTTTCAGGACAAGGTGGTTTGCAGTATCCCAGCAACACCTGAGTGTGACACAAAGCTATTGCGAGAACCATGCAGATTTAACTCAGCAGTGTTTGTCTTTAAAAAAACACAACAGACTTTTAACCAGCGGGGGGGTCAGGGCAAACCAGAGGGCCAATGCATTCTCAAGCACCATTAAGCATATTACTTAATGTGAGGAAGTATCAAGTCCCTCCAGGGCCAGCCCGGTGACACACATGATTAACGGTCGTGTGCACTCAATTGTGCTATCACAATAGCTGACTCGCAAGGACAAAATCAACATTAGGAAGATCATTACTGTCCATGCCAGAGCCATCAGAACAGCATAAGGCCCCAGAGGACTTGTGATGGGGACGAGGATAACTGCTTTAAGGGATGCCTGAACACTTGATAACCTTTGTTAAAGAAGTCTCCTAATGCTACACACAAGCCAACGTGATTGACCCGCAGGGCAATAATTGGACACTCGTGTTAATAAGAGATGGGCCTTTGATGCAGATGTATTTGTAATGGTAGACACACACACACTCATAGGATGGGTGGGGATGGTAGTACATGGAGCATGAATATGGCCTATGCACTGCCCTAGTCAGTCTTAGAGTGATAAGGGCATGACTGTGGGAAGTTGTGCTTGATTAATTCCCAGTAATTATTTTAACCTCTGGTGCATCCTGGGTAGTGTATCCAGCAGGTGCGTGTTGCTTAGAGATGTGACAGAGTTAATGTCTTGTGTCGTACCTTGAAGTGTGATAGTAATGTTCAGGTACGCTCACACTTACCCGATGAGGTATGCAGGGTCATTCTCTGCGGCGTCGACACAGAGGTTACATGTTTACAAGGACTGCACTTCTCAGAGGTCCTCCAATGAAAAATAGGGTTTTTAATTCTCTCCTACTTTCTCTCAGACAACAATAAGATAGCAATTGAACTAAACGTTTCTTGCCTCTGAGATGTTATATGGACCACATTTACCCTCTGAACACAAAGGGGAGAACTAAGTAGAGCCACAAATCATGCTGCAAAATTAACTTTAATGTGAACTGTTTAGACAATGTTTAAACCGATTTTTTAACAGAATAATATATCTGGTTTAGGATGCAATTTCTTTAAATAAATTATTAGTTTAATGAGCTGCCAAAGATGCATGTCTGAGATATTTTGCTATTTCTTAGATAAATTCCACAGAAACGTCGACATTGCTTAGAATGCATCTGTGTTTCTCCAAAATCTGGATTAATTTTCCATCATAGTGGAGTTTCTTTATTGTTGCGGTATTTGTGACACTTTTTAGCCCAAAGAAGTTTGCTGCAGTGCATCTTTATCAGACATCTTGAGTTGTGGACTTGCGCACAGTTTTTGCTGCAGGGGGGTGAAGAGCAGAGGGGGCAACTATGCAGAGATGATGTGCTCAACTCTCCGCAGCTTGTGTTGTTGCTCATTGATTTTGTTCTCTGACTCATGTACTCTCTTGAGCGACGCTTTTGACCCCAACCCTGCATTTTTAAAATGCTACACCAAAAAACAAGTAATAAAAGAGGGCCGAAGAGCTGTACGCCGTGTGGTGGGGCCGTATAATAACTGTTTTGGCTCGGTGCGTATCCAACGGGGGCGTCCTGAGGGGATCTCTGCAGCTGCTTTCTTCTCGGTCCAAGTTTCGGTACAGAATACCCTTCAGTGGTGAACCGGTGTCAGAGATCGCCTGTGTCAACTCCGCTGTGGGTCCGCACAGCCTCGCACCGACACCACACCGTTTTCATCTCTGCCTCCGGGGTATCGGAGTGCATCTTTGTTGATTTACCCAACACCTACAGTAAGGGTCAAGCCAATATCTTTTGTTTGAGGCTTTATTTAGAAGTCAGAGATTGAAGTGAACATAAAGAGAGAACAAAATGAAAAGTTGCGCAATAGCTCTTGCTTATGAGCAAGCTGATTTACAGTCGTGGCTCTTTCTGAGACAACAATATATATATAATATATATATATATATAATGAGTTATGAGTTATAATGAGTCATGTATGTAGATGTATACCTTTGTACGATTTTCATTACGTAGACATGTAGAGGCAGACCTAATAAGATTGGGGTGCTGTTGATTGATTCCCCAATCATAAACACCCTTCATGATGAAGGTGAAAGAATCGATTCGGCCACAACAGAGGACACAAAAAATCACTTTATATTTTGGTTAATGTCGGTCATTGTTAAAAAATTACATCCGGTATATAGCCGTCTAGTGTGACAGCCGTGTCCATCGTGCATCCTGCATCAGGGTGTTATGGAGGCTTGCCAAGCAATCGTCAGTGCAAAAGACCCACTCAGGGACAGGCTTGCTTTCATTTTATGGTGGTCTTCCTGTCTTACAGCTCCTCTCGGCGCATCTGAAATCCAGGACACCGCTGTCATTAAGTCACTCGTCTTGGAGGAGGCTCGAATGTCAGCTCATAACACAGCATAAAAAACATTTTATCATCATCCTTTTCCTGTAGGAGTGTAGTCTGTCATGCAGGTAGCATAGCAGCGGCTGTAAATCTGTATCCATATCAAGCATAAATAGCAACACCAATGACAGGGCTAGTTTATCTGGGGAACATGAAACCCGTGCCATCAATAATTCAGGTGTGCCTCTTACTCGGTGTAATTTATTGTATAAATATATCAATACATTAGCATGCACATATTTATTTTAAATGAGGTATAATTAATGCAAAAACATTGATTGTGAATTCACAGTTCAAATAATTAATGTCACACTTTGAAATATTTATACTGCTGAGATTAACAGGTCCATTGCAAACAGCCATTCTGAAATGTAAGCTTGAGGCTTTCATTAAATATTGAAACGTTTTCCTAAAGTTACATGTACTGTAAGCACAGATGCAAATCATAATCACAGTAACATGTACATTATCTTAATTTATGGTGTGTTTGCAATAGCACACTCATAGCACTTGTCTGTTTATTTGTCAAATGCTTCAAGCTTTGCTTCAGTTAGTTGGACTTACATGTGTTTCTAGCCAGTAATGTGCAACCTGGTCCCAGAGGCTACAATCTAGCACCACATTGTTGCTACAGCCAACCACTAAATCAGTTGATTCTAATTAGCACAACTCTTTAGCCATGTAGATGAGTTAATCTGAGAAATCGCCTATATTCTACCTGCACAGGTAGAACCAGATCATTTGAAATATGTGATATTGGACTTTAGCAGGTCGATCATTGGTTCTAGCAAAGTATTCAGTGGTGTCAAGGAACAGCAATTTAGATGTTGAGATAAGTAATGCTTGTCACTTTCAAGCATGTGGTGGTCAGTAACTCTGAACACAATATATACACTAATGCTACAGCCATGTGTTTTTCAGTTTTTTTTTTTTTTGCATCGTTAAAAGGCTCCATGGCATGCCTTTTTCAGACATGCATTTACTAGCATGGCAGGGCATACCTTTAATGACTGCAATTTTCTTACAATAATGTTGTCAAGTAAGCACAGTTGGCTATGCTGTTGGCAACCCTTGTCCAGGGGCACTGCAGGGGCTATGTGGGCATTAGGGGCATTAGAACACAACAACCATTGGAGTAGTCAGAGTCCTTCCACCCTTATCATTACTTGACACATACTTCTTACGGGAAGGTGGCAACACATCTGTCACCCCTCTATCACACACAGCACAGTGACATGGAGACTTAGCACAGAGGCTATGTGTACAGTATGCCCTTAAAAATGTCTGTTGGAAGTGGTCATTGAAAATGCGAAATGAATATGTCCCCCACCTGTCAGGCAGAATCCGCAGATCGGCAAGCTCAGATATCATTGTGTGCTGCCATCTTTGTGTGGGAAGCGTGTGGCAGAAAAGGGAAGGAAAAGTAAAGTGGGAAAAAAAAATAAAATACAGAGTCAGAGGAAACAGTTAAATTAAATCACTGCCTCTGTTTCCCCAGGGAGAGCTGACAATTCATTGTAAATGTGAACAATTGTACAGTTTTTCTTTGTTTTTCTCACACTGATTAAATGCAAGGCACTCTGGGAGATTGGGGGGGGGGGGGGGGGGGGTAACAGTGTGATGGTGTACAGTGGTTGAAGGAATATGCAAACCTTTAACAGCATTTCCTCTGTTAAATGCACAGGATGAATTAGGTCACTCAAAGTAGCTGAAAAACCCTGGGAGGGAATATATTTGGGTCTCAAATTAAGTAAGTGGCAGCAATACGATTACTATTTGATGAGAGTGGTTTGTCAGTCTTGCACAGTGCACCAGGATTGCCATTAACAAGATGGATCTAGGTATTTGTTGCGCAATAAACAAAAACAACAAAAAAAACAATACCTGTACCTGCATTAAAGTTGCTATTGTGTTCCATTTCTTTTGAAGAGAATGCCCAGTTTTTATCCAGTTTTTTGGTCGCGGCAGCTACAGATGTTTCCTCCCCGGGCCTTGAGTGCATTAAATGGCTATGAGGTGGGTGGTGGAAAAGGCGGTGAGGGGGGAGTGATGTGTCAACCTCATTATAACCAACTAATTTAAGATTTTTATGGCTCTGCTTGCCATGTTCCATCTATCAGCAAAGCTGCTTGCTCCTTGTGCTGCTGGAATTAAAAGAGCAGTCTACTTTCAAGGTATTTATTCAGTAGTTAAATGCAATGTACTCTTATTGTTTGCACATGATTGTAGAGGCTGGATGACTGCTCCGCTGAAGTTGTTTTTTTTCACTGGGATATATTAATTGCAAGGATATGGTACACTTTGCTCAATGCAACTTGTTATATTCAATCCTTGCTGGCTATTCTTTGCCTCTCAAATACATCATACTTCAGTAGCTATATACAGACTAAAATAGTTCTTTGTCCCACCTGGGTAACAGAAACACTTTTGTGAACTCGTCCACCTCTGCGTCGCTGCCCTGGGATTTGGACATAAATTGTGAAATGAACATAGTGATATTTCCCCCGGCGTGTCCATGACCGGCCACCCTACACAGGGGACCGGGAGGGGACGGTGGCACCATCCTAAGCACCACTACAGACTGCCACATCATTCCTATTGCCACTGCACTCTATTCAGTAGAATGGTGCTTCTGCCCTTCTCATTTAAAGATATATAGACTCTCACACACACATACACACACACACACACACACACACACACACACACACACACACACACACACACACTTGCTATTCTGTATTAAACACACACACACTTGCTATTCATATGCAAGTATGTGAAGGAAAGCTTTCAATTGCTGTGAGTCATCAAAATTAATTCGCTACAAGCTTATTATAATTTAAGGCTTAAGATGTACAGGGGTTGTTCAATAGCATTTGATACATGATGTGGTGCTTCCCTATTAAAGCGAGCTGTCTGGAGTAACACTTCGCCATTATGACCCATTTTCTGCCGCTGACATCCAAACACCTGAATGTGAGCCACGGGGGGATGCAGTGCAGTGCATCAACCGTTAAAGACGGAAATAAAAGGAATGCATTTACAGCCTCGTACATGAAAAGCTGTATAATTATATAAGGGTTATGATTCAGTTACTGTGGCGCTCCAAGGCCTAATATATGGAAATTACTAGACCTGTTAATGTGGGCAAGTTACCGGCGAAGGTAAAAAGTTTGATGAATTGTAGCTTTACCACCAAAGTGTGCAGTTGTGGTTTAATTTAATGAATGACATTTCACACAGCTTCTGCGGTCCTGCCATTGGACTTTGATAAATGTTACTTTCCTTGGGTTGCCTTCAGTCAAAGGCCTCCCTTAAAGGCCAGATTTGTCATAATCTGTGCTTTCTTTCTGATGAGACCAAACCTGCTGTAGTTATTGAATAAAACAGGAAGGAGGAAAAAGAAAAAAAAGAAGATGTGGCCATAAATGTCAGCACTGGTCTTATGTAGTCTGTACAGCTTCATAAAAAGAGATGTTTTCAAAAATTTTTAAGGCAGAATGCGACTTTAAACACTAATTGCTTCTTTGCATGAGAGGCGCGCCAAGCCCAAAGCAAATGTAAATGCAATCAAATGAGATTCTGATCTCAGTCAGAGGCTGTTGGGTTGAAAAGTAATAAGGAAAAAAAAGTGATATCACAAGGGAGAACAAAGTGTGGTGATTACATTTATTTCAAGTGGCCTATTACTGAAGCGCTGGGGGAAGGTATCGCTGAGCTTTTATTTTTTAAGCGAGAGGCCAGAGGATGTTATTCCGGGCACGTTGGACAACAGCTCCTTTTATGGACATCCCTTGGGATGTCTGCTGTGATTTTTTTCCTCCTCAGTTTCTGGACGTCTGCATTTCATTTGCAATGGATTGGGGGTGGGGGCGGGGTTGTCGTGGAGGTGGGTAATTTGGTGGTATGGTGTCGGATGTGGTGTGATGTGATGCACTGTGATGTAATGTGATGTGCCGTTGAATAAAACAGGCTATGGTGGTCTAGACATTCAGCACTCAGATGTGTAACTTTGAAAGTAACCAACCGTGTCTGAGATGTTTGAGGGCTGTCATCAAAGTAATGGCAATCCATCCGGTCTAGATTGCCTGATAAGTGCCCAATAAGGTGTGAGTAGATACCATTTGCAATGCAAACTGGACCAAAAGTGGCATACTGATAACGGCATGCCGTAGCGATAGCTGCATGCTGTTCACACTTTTCATACTCTTCATTCCTCTCTCCCTCTCTTCTCCCTGTCAATTTCTGTTGTCTTTTTTCCTTTCCTGCCTTCTCCCTCTTGGTTGTTTGTTTGTTTGTACACAGTATATGGAAGCTGGAACTCAGGGCCACGTACCTCAGGGTTAGCTGTTCTCTCTCTCTCGCTCTCCCCGAAACGCAATATAACACTCTGAAATTGAGCCTGCGAGCCTGGCGGATCTGCTGTAGGCCCCACGAAGAGGGCAGGGGGGAATATGCATCTTGGCTGTCATTGCACTCAGGAGGAACACAGCACAGTTTACAACGAGCCATATCCATCATGCCAGGTGATTACTGTACGACCTCCTGGTGGGGGGGGGTGTGCACCTTAATCTCGGTGAGGGGTGGGTGTGGCCAAACAAAAGGAAAGTCGGCGTACATACCTGCCAATTTCGATAGCTTGACATGGAAATTGTCGCAGCTTTGCAGTGGAGACGGAGGACCCGTGCACAAAGGGATTGCCAACGCCCGAGAAAGGAGGACTTTGTGATTACAGCACGAAGTGGGGAGAAAGCATCCAGACATGCTTGCTTACAGTGAAGACCAAAAAAAAGGTGGTAGAGGGAGTTAAAGGTGGCCTTGAAAATACCACCCCCCCCCCACCCTTACTCAGAAAGGACTGAGTAGCACAGTAAATTAAAAAAAATGGCTGGAAAAAGAAGAAAATGGCATCTGTAGAGAACTGTTATGACTAATCAAGAGCGTTTAAGTGTTCTCTTCTTTTAACAAAATGGCAACAATCCATAGTGATGCACGGATACAGTCATCTAGGTATGATAATAAAAATATCTGAATATATATGAAAAATATATGAATGCTGGCTAAAAGGTAAATACTCTTACATACGTACACTCTCAGAAATATGGGGACAGTAGGGGTACAAATCTGTATCTTAAGGTACAATACGTATTAATGTACCAAGAAAGGCTAATATTTGGACCTTAAGGTACTGATGTGTACCTATTCAGCCCTGGAGAAGGTACAAACTAGTTGAAAAACAGTGGTTAAAAGGTACAATTATGTGCCTTAGGGTACTGCCGGTGTGACAAGCTTTGTACCCCTAAAAGTACAATTCTGTACCTTCTTTTCTGAGAGTGTACTGTATATCATTCAACATATTTCATTCTACTTGTCATGAAATCTAACAGGCAAAATGTTTCCCTATATATAAAGCGTTATTACAGACACAGGTCTATATACTGTAGCACACCATACAATATAAATAGTGTAACAGAGAAGATTACAGAGAAGACAAAAATACAGAAATGTGCATATTATAAGATATATAAGCGTTTGCACCAATGCCACTTAAGCCTAGAATTGAATCTATAGCAGCTTTCAGTGGGCTGACTAGGGCTTCAATTATATCCTTTTTTGTGGCTTTTCTTAGCGTTATACTTGGTCGTGATCAAGGCTATACTGAGAGCACACCTTCAGCACCTGCTACAACCCAGCACTATATGGACACAGCAGGACCAAGTCGTCTGCATACATAAGATGCCTAACAATAGTGTCACCCACAAGAGAGCCAGTTCTTAACCTATTTAACTGATATGATAACTCATCTATATGAAGAGTAAATAAAATAGGTGACAAAATTCCTCCTTGCTGCACTCCGTTACTAACACAGAATGGAACATTGTTGTAACACAGATACAACATTGTCCCATTTAACCTGAAACATTTGATGGGCATACCAAGAATGTTTAATGTTTAATGTTCACTAAAAATGTAGGCACACCTCTACTTAGCAATTTTACAAATAATTTTCCATGATTAATTCTATCGAATGCCTTCGACGCATCAGTAAAACATAGGAATACAGGTAAATTCAGGCTTGTGTACTTGAATACAATCTCTTTAAGAGCATAAATATGCAGGTCAGTTCCATGTTGTCTGTGAAACCAAACTGATTGTCAAAAGCAGGGCCTTACATCTCTAGGTTTGTTAACACTGTTCTCTCCAGTACTTTAGACAAGATGCTGGCTAATGCAATAGGTTGATAATTGTCCATACTGTTGAGCTTACCAGCCTTGTTTTTAAGCACAGGCATTAACATTACAGGCATAATAAAGTTGGGCAGAACACCATGAACTATTAATCATAATCATGAATGAAGCATTTTGTACCCAGCCCTGTGCCTAACAATTCATAAACAAATTATAATACATTGTGAACAGCAGACATCAGTGGATTAGGCCAACTAGGCCAAGAATCAGGACTGTGAATTCTTGTTTTTTCAGTGGTGCAGGATTTAGGTGTTAGCTTGCATTATGCCTGTGTTTAGTCAAACCCTGTAGACTTTGCTGACCATTGAAATACAGCCACTTAAGTTGCTAAAAGTGTTATCTAAATAGCAAAGCAGATTTAATACGGTTGAAAAAGCAAAGCAAAAAGGCATCTGAAGCATACCAAATAAGGTAGGTAACAGGAAGTTGATGAATGCAACATTATGCCATGTAGGGATATTGAGGTTTGGAGCAAATATCAGATACAGCAGAGAATAATACATTTTAAACAGTAAAATGGCTGAAAAATGTAACATGACAGTAACGTTTGACAGTAAGGATGTAACCGGTTTAATAAAGCTCGGCTGGCTGGCAGGCTGCCTTGATTATTAAGTATATTACAACATTCATTATAGCTCACCTCCTGTAGGAGGCTGGTGATTGATGCCCATAATAAGTCCACCAGAGATTTGCATAAGGTTGCATGGACATATGGGAAAGAATGTTCATCATTTTGTCATCACAAAGAATAACATATCTCCTTTGAAGTAAAGGTAAAAAATAATTATTATTTGTTAGATGTGGCAGAATGAGGTGAAGATGTTCCTTTTTTGTTTAATGGGGGCACAGGGTTAGCGAGGGGGATTTACTGTTTATGGCTAGTTCAGAAGTACAGCAGCATCCATTAAGATGAAGAAAAAAACAAAAAACTAACAGCATAGTCCTCAGGCTGTCAACAGATCTCTCCCACACTGTCTCTCTCTCCCTCTCTCTCTCTCTCCCTCTCTCCATCTAATTAAGTTTCTCATGAAGTGGCTTTAAGTGAAGGTCCATGTCTGTGGCGGCTCTTTTTGTAGGGGCCTGTTTGTTCTCACTGGAAACACAGTTATTAAGTGTACAACATAAAACGCATAGCATGTGGGGAGTTGCACCCCCGTCGCTCTTGTAATGCTAGCACAGTAACTTGATGGACATGTTTTCAGTACATATTCATTAGCTTTCATTAGCTTTACTCTTTTGTCAGCATAGTATTTTCATATGCACCCACAGCTGTCTCTGTCAAAGTGGGCCTTTCACAGTTTTCTTTATGAATTATCCAGCTGAATGAAGCATCTCAATTTGATCCGCTAATCAATAAAAGTACTGTAGCAAGAAATTAGACCTCAGTCAATGAAGTAATCAAGGAATACTTCATGTCAAGACCACCATAGTTCTGAAAAAATGTTTCCAAAAAACTCCTCAAAGCAATTTACTACAATTTACAACAATGTTAAGATGACTCTCTTTTTATGATAATGTGGCAATGCTTTTGCATCGTCATTCCAAAAAGTGGACAGAAGTTAATGTTTTTTTTTTCTTTTCTTCTTCAATGCAACTATTATGGGTTACCCTTCAGAGAGTGAAAATGGATGGTTTTTAAGTGTAAATATTCCATTGACAAGGACGTTGTGTGCCCCCCAGTATGCAAAGAACAGTATGACTACAACCAAGTTAAGCTGACCAACAAACATACTTAGAAAGTTTTAGGGAAACTGTACTCAATCCAGTTAAATAACCAATAGAGATGACCCAGTGAATTGCCCACATGTTTTTGAATGGTTTTGCTGCATTGAATAAACACCAGTGAAAAAAATACCTTGGCTGCCATATCCCTAACAACCTGAAATCTACTGCAAAATGCACCAATGCTGAGATAACTGTACAGATAACAGAAAAGGCTGACATTAGACACATTGCCAAACTTTACCAATAATAGGCAACTGCTTTTGCACAGTTTTACATTCCATTTCAAATTTCGGCATTATTATTAAAGCAAAGGCATCTGTGGACGCTAACTACTTTTCCTCTATAGCAACCAGCCACAGCTACTGGAACAGCTACTTACACTTTCAAGCACACACTCCACATTTCTTCTCAGTCTGCTTAAATCATGCTTGTTTTGATATTCATTTTAGATGGCATTCCTCTGAAGTTTATACATCACTTTAGTTTTCTTCTATTTTTACTGCACATACTGTCATCACTGTGGCATGTAACTGACAGGGCGGGAAGGGAGAGTAACAAAGAATACAAAAGGGAAAATATGATGGTTAAAGGGGCATCTAAGAACGAAATGTGAATTAGTATTTCAATGTATTGCAAGACTTTAGACAAAACACTATATTTCATGGTATTAACATGGCATTTTTATGTTAATGATATTGAAAGTAATATGCAAATTGTAAAAAGTCAAACTTAACTCTGATGCCTTTAGATGACTGCTAAACTGTACCTGTTAAGTGGGCTGAGGCCATATGGGATATGATCTTTTCCCACTGACAAATTCCTGTGAAAATGCAAACACAATCATAACTACTCTGTCCTGGACAACATAATGTGCCGATAACAGCATATCATCAACAACATGATGTTACATTGTGCAGTTTACCATGTGAAATAAGATATGGCGCCACCCTTACCTTGTCTGACAAAATCTGAATACCTGCCAATGGTGAAAAAATAAATGAATGCCAGTGTTATACACTGACGGAGGGCTCTGAGAAAAATGTGTCACATTGTGAAGTGACACCTCCCTCTCTGTGCCGCGACACAGTCGCAGGATTTCACACTCCCCCTCTTCCACAAGCCCTCCCCTGCCCGCTTAAGCCTCAGTGTGTCGCAGATTTCCCTCGGCACAGGCATTTAATTTCCCCTTTCTTTCTGCTTTTCTTTGGAAAGCCAGTTAAAGCCATGCTAGTTAGTCACTAAAACATGTATTTTTAGGAAGTTATCACATTGGAAAATAATATATTTACATTTACTGAAAATAAATCTTATTTTTTTATGTTAATCTCTTTTAAACCAATGTATGACCTTGGCATATTTGAAATGCTAGCAAAGGAATGTACTCAAGATGCTGTATCAACATTAGTTTATAAATGAAGTAAAAGTGAATTTCCTCCAGTTTTCAGGGAACTGGGGGTCTGTAAGGGCCTTTCAGAGACGGAAAGAGGAGAGGCAGGAAGTGGAGGTGAAGTACAGAGGGCTGGCGGTGCACCAGGTGGAGTGGGTTGTTTATATACACATGTGAGCACAGCACTGCTCCTTCACATCCTCTTCCCCTTGCCTGTCTAAGTAGAGTAAGTACTAGAGAGCTTTTGCAGTGTTACCACCTGCCAAGCATTCAGCAAACTTTCATTCTACCTTCACCTGGCAATGAAGGAGAAGGTGAAAGGTGTGTACAGGTCAGCAAGTGTGTGTAGTGAGTGCGCCTTTTGAAAAGCCCTTCACTGTAAGTGCTCATTGATGGATGGTGCTCACAACACTCCGTGTTTCACTTTTTATTGAACTTTTTGCTTTCATTTCTCATTTTTTATGAACTTCTTCTCGCTTTTTTTTTTACTCTTTTGCCTCTCTCTCCTTGGCCCGATGTGCTCTGAAACAATTGCTTTTCCAAAAGTGGGAGGATTAATACCTCTTTTAATTACTGAAGCAGACGTTTCATTTTCCCCAGTAAAAAAAGTTGTTTTGTTTCCTAAGCCTAAGCGGCATTGCTCAGTCCAATGTTTTCAGTGCCAGCGACAGATTAAAGTGAGACACTGATAAAGGGAGAGAAATTAACCCTAAGGACTTAATTAACATTCTTCAGATTAACATAATTTTCTCCACAGGGGTGTCCCCTACACTCCTAGTCCTCTCAAATGAAACATCAAAGCTTTTTGGTGAGCACTGAGACATCCCCAGCCTTTTCATGTGGCCTGAATAGAGACCCCCACAGAAACATCAGGGAGAGAAGCTATATAATGATGTATCATTACAGGTCTCACACTGCTTGACGTGTTTCCATATGATGTGCCGCAGCACTTAACCACAGGGTCACCATTCATCCAAAGAAAAAGGTGCATCGGATTTGTGAGTTATTAAAAAGTGGAGGTCAGGCGTTTGAAACGCTTAGATGGCCCACAGCATTTGAAGGATGGCAAAATGTATTATGTGCCTAAACATTTATCATTTTTTTTCGTAGAATCCAGAGGTTGACAAAACAAGTGGATTGTTTGTGCTGAAGGCTGAGGAAGACAAATGGGGAGGCTCCTGTGATTGAATTTATTTATATTTTTTTCAATTTTTATATCGCTAATATTTTTGCACTCAAGAGCTGTTGGTTGTGTTTTAATGGTCCGCGCAAGGGCAGGTGTGTTTAGGGACCTGACAGTTTTCATCCAAATTTCCGTCCACCTCCACACCGTCTGACCGACTTTGAAAGCCCGGCCATTAGGTATGGCCAAATGTTAAGTGGCTACAATGGGTCAACAGTTGCACAGTAACCAAGGTCAGCGGGAGCGAAATTGAATTGGACTCGAGTCAAAATCTGACCACCCACAGGAGCCTTACTCAGCTAATCAGATAAAACAGGTGTTTGGAATTTCACTTTTGGCAGCCCTGGTGGCAACGCGAAGCATTTGTCAGGGCTGTCGTCCACCACAGGCAAAGCTTCGTTCTGTGTCAGGTAGCGGCTAAGGCAAGGTGATAGCATGTTGCACCAAGCAAGTATGACTGGGGTTACTTCAAGATGTGTTAGCATTAGCCTTGTTTGTTTGCAGTTCACGGTGTAAATTTAAGGCCTTGCGTCAAATGCCATCGATTTCTCGAGGACTCCTTGATTTAATATAAGCAATGGTTGAGAAGGTGATGAATGGTGCTCACTGGTGCTGAAAGCCATAGCCCGGTGTAGGTGGTGCGGGTACCCTCATTAAAAGCAATGGATTGAAACTGTTGGATGGTTTAGATTGGGTGTGTCCTGCAGGGCTGGAGTGCATTATGAGGCTGTTTGTCGGCGTAAAAACCATAAAGGTACGACTCACAGGCTTCAGTCTCCTCTCTGAGGGCGAGCATAGTCGACTAAAATGTGCAGTAAACAAGTTGGGATCAAAGACCGTACATAAAAGTAAACTCTTTAAGGGAACAACAAGGGAGTTTGCTGTTGGAGCCTAACCCACCCCTTCTCCCCACCCCCCTCTTCGTATCCAGTGATGAAAAGTTTTGATGGATGGTGGTGTCAGGCAGCTGTCTGATACGCTCTCGTCTCGACACATTGACAGTGGAGGAGCATGATAAGCCAGAGCATGTCAGTGTGCCAAGAAGCTCACAAGTTTTTTTTTTTTTTAAGGTGGGGTGGGTTGCGGGTTGTCGAACGAGTGGCCCATTCATCTTGAAGGTTGGAGAGATAGACCCCTGTGCCGCAACGTCAAGGTCAGCCTCAGCCGCGCTGACGAATGGGGGACACGGCCCGCTACAAGTGCCATCTGTCCTGCCCCCGCCATTTAGCTGCGAGCAATCAATGGGGTCAGGCACAGTTTTTTGATGAGTGAGCAGCGGTGCCGTGCCTCTCTATCTCAGATCTGACTGCCACTGCCACAGGCCATACGACCTGCAATGGCCACGCTGCCTACCTCTCTCTCTCTCTCTATCTCGCTCTTTTCCTCTCTTTCCCTCTTTTGCTCTCTCTTTGTCTGTCTCTCTCTCTTTCTCTCTCTCTCTCTCTCTCTCTCTCTTTCCCTCTCTTTTCCTCTCTGTTTGTCTGTCTCTCTCTCTTTCCCTCTTTTGCTCTCTCTCTGTCTGTCTCTCTCTCTTTCTCTCTATCTCCCTCTCTCTCTTTCCCTCTCTTTTCCTCTCTCTCCGTGACTTCATTGATCTCCATCTAGCGCCCAGACGCAATTCCTTGAGAAACCTTGTCAGAGTCCCATCTAGAAAGGCCCCACAGGAACGTGCTGCTGTGGAAAAAGGGAAAGAAGGAGACGAAAAAGGAAAATGAAAAAAAAAAAAAAAACTGTACAAAAAAAGTGAAAAACAGAAAGATTGCCCTCATTCCTGATTTTCTGTACATTTTTCACCAACATTTTTTATTATTTTTTCAGCATAAGGTGTAAGGCCTGGTTGCCGTGGTTGCCTGAGCAGTATAATAGTATCAGTTTTGTGTCATGCCAGCTTTGCAGTGCTGGTGTGCAAAGCGGGG
Source organism: Coilia nasus (assembly GCA_027475355.1). Taxonomy (NCBI): domain Eukaryota; kingdom Metazoa; phylum Chordata; class Actinopteri; order Clupeiformes; family Engraulidae; genus Coilia; species Coilia nasus. The sequence continues at coordinate 22,259,140 of CM050217.1, forward strand.
CTGAAGGCTAATGTATATAGAGTAACATTTACACTTAATGCAAGTTCTGTGTTTCTCTTTACAGCCTGAGAGCAGTAAATCTTGTTTCTTGACTAGATGTGAACTGAATGCAGTCTCAGCCAATATATTTTAACATGAGAATGTGTGGTTGAGTAGAAGGCTACAGCCTATTGTATAAGTGTTGTAGAGGGTAAATTGGATTCCTTGATACCTTGATAGTGTTTGTGGTGGTAAGCCTTAAAAAATGTAAAAAAAAATACCATTGTGAAACTATGTGTCAGTTTACTACAGGTACTAATCCAAGGGTCACACTTTAAAGGTAAATAGACAAGGTCACAGTTGGAATGCGCAAATAACATGGTTCATGAATTGTCATATTATCCTACAGTATGTGTTCACTGCCGTAGAACAGTACTGATTGAAGCTATATTACACACTGTGTTAAATTTCATTTGTTTGCAAATTGCTGCATTTAATGTGTAATGTTCAGTGATTAAATCATGCAGAGACCTGTTGCAATTTGATATGCAAATCAATAACATTTTAATGCACAATTCTTAAAAAAACCCCACTACTTCAAGTATGTCCAGGGTGGCAAATGGTAGAATGAAACACAAGGAACAACAAGCAGAATTCATAGGTACGGCAAAACAGATTGCACATCCCATATGTTTTATTTGGTGTTCTCTACTAGTGTAAAAACATGGCTTACTTGTGTACATGAGAGTAAATTAAAGTACAATACATTTTTCTTTGAAGAATTGTGTAACATAGTGGCAGAAATCTCGTGGCCTGAAGCTAAACCTTCTCGAGTACCAGTAAAGGGAGGATATTGAGTGACTTTAAATAGTTCCTGTACTTGTGGGATTTCTTCGTTTAGGTTTACTTGAAGTCTATTTATTTCTGCTTGAGTTTACCTGGAATCCGTTTGAGTGGACATACCTATCGAACAGGAAGTACTTTTATATGGCCTCTGGCAAAGCACAAAGAACTTGACTTCAGAGCCTTAAGGACTGACAGGCCTCCAGCCGGGCAGGCATGTTGGTCCCACAGTGGCGAAATCCATTATATGATAGGAGAGATCAATCCGAAAGGTTACTTTTGATGTCAGTGCTTGAACAGCTGAAGGTGATGGATGTCTTAGCCTTCAGTTTCCTGGAACTTGTTGGAAATTCTCGCTCACTGATGAGTCAAAATGAAGCCTGCCAAAGGTCCACTGTAGATAGGGATGTCAGGGACTGTATGTGAAATAATAATGTCTTTTTCTTGGAATGCTGGCTTATATCTTTTTTTTTTCTCGTTTTCCCATTTTTTTTTGGTTTGGATTGCACCTGGGGCAGGCTGGTTTATTATTCTTAACATCTCTGTCAGATGTGGTAGTACAAACAGAAACAGTACTGAAAAGATGTAGAGAAAACATTTCAGCACTTTGGTCACCTTCCACAAAATAATGAGTATTGTCTATTGACTTATTTAGCTGAATAATATCAATAGCTATCAGACCTGTTGTAAAATGTCTGTTATTCAGTCTGTTATTCGGACGCAGGCGAGCATCTGGGCACTTCTGGTTTTGGCTAAAAGTTTGCATTCATTTCACTGTTCATTTCATTTCAACTTGGAGAGAGAACACAAAGCCTCTCCGAGCCGGGATGTTTCACTAACGATGGCCGTGATTAGCCATGATTGACTGAAAAATGTTTTCTGGCACCTGGGACTGTAGACGCTTTTCGTTAGGGGGGTTTTAGGCTGCACTGTATGGGAAGCCAACACGGGACAGAACAAAAAAATACAGCCCTAACCACCTCACCCTAATGGACCAGCAGAAATAACCTGATGAACGTTCAGCTTTTTACCTCTGTCTTACCTCTCCAGCCGATTGCCCATAACTAAGCACCCCGAGGCTAATGAGCAAGCAAATTAGGGAAATAGAATATGGATGCATGCGTGTTCTCACTTGGTGCCTGCTTATGTGGACAAACAGCATTAGGCAGACAAATGAAAATGAGCCACTTCAGCAGGGTCCCGCAGACGAACAAGTCGACCCAGCATTCCGTGAAGCCTCGTGCGGATTGAAATGGTGCTCCGCAATCTGGCACATCTTGAATAACAACTTGATAAGAGGCCGCAGCGCCACAGAGCAATCATGGGTTCCTCTGCCTGAAATTTGTGCCTGCGCGGCTCGGCTTCCTCGACGTCGGTCGTCACGACTTAGTCGGCCACCCCTGAAAAGTGCCCTGAGAGCACATCGCATTTGTGCTCACGCCACGGCTTGCCAGTTGCGAATCTCCTCAGAGAGTTGCCCATTTATTTGTGGTCTCAGCACCATTTGCAGCCACAGCGATCTCGGTGTGACCCAATATGGAAGGTCTCCAGTAGGCTCTATAATGGCCCCCTCCTCCCCCCCACCCCTCCATCGCCGGGTAGGGATCAGTGAAGAGCACGGGTGGGAAGACTTCAGCTGTTTCAAATGAATCCCATTGATCCAGCTTGGAAAGAGAACGTGATTAGCATTCTAGTACTGGGACACTTCCCACAACGTCACCCTGTGGTACCCATTAAACACACAGTGTCAACAGTGATAATAATTTTGTTGTTATTGTAGTTTTTGATCATTTTTTTTGGTCACTTTGATCTTCACAGTAAGTTAAACCAAAACTGGTAGTAACACTTTCATTCTCATATTCTGCGCCTAAATAGTACTAATGCTATGGTGAGTTGTGTTTTTTGTATACATTAATGTAATTTATAACGTGGGAGTTGGGCTATTTGAGAGAAAGCTTTTTGTACAAAGTGGTGATAAAATTCTTGTTGTGATGAATGAAAGCATTCCAGAGTCAATATTTTACTATTGCAACTTTTCAGGAAAATGCTTTTGGACACTGCATGTACTTTAGGCTCGACTGCTTTTGCATACAAACACTTTTCACTTAAAGCCTTATTCATATGGCTGTCATAACCATGTTATAAACATGTTAAACCCTTTTTGACAGACAACACATTCTGTCATTGCAACAGTTAAAGTGTATTAACATAATAGTAACACCATTGTCAGTAACTGTCAATAGCAGTTTTAAAAAATGTTATGTGACTTAACAGCTTCACATATTTGTGCAAATATATGTAACTTATTAGCAATAATATGAAATATATATGTGATACTGTCATAGCTGTAAGGGCTATTCTGACAGTTACCAGTAATTACCACATGACATTAATGATAGATCTTAAATTTTAAAATATATAAATCGAATACTGCATAGGCTTTTACTGAAATGATTAGTAGTAGCATAATGACATTCATATCTCAGAACACTGACTATCACAGAATGTTACATCTGCCCTAGCATGAGTAAGTCTGTAGTATGGTGTACTATAGGGGTGGCACAAACTATCATTGTATGTCTGGTCACATTGTATTATTAATTGTTTGCAGCATTTAGATGTCTGATTTTTTCTTTGTGTTATAATAGTCATTCATGAACAGTGCCAATAAGTGAAATAAAAAAAATAAAAAAATCTAAAAGCATATTAGTCTGTGTGCTCGATTCCAGTTACTTTTGGCCACTTTAACCCTTGAGATCAACACATCAGTAAACAATGTCATATGAAACGTAATTGGCAAGCTAATAATAGCTATTAACTTTACATTTGAACTTATTTTTTTCTCAAGGTTATCACATTTGTTGTTGACCATCCAAGTTCAACTGTGGAACTTTCTCTCCTCCACAGATTACTCACAAGTTCAGCTATCATGAGTTTGTTTTTAATTATTGAGATAGTGATGGTAATTGCAGCTTGATAATTACCGTTATCTGCATAACTTCTTAGTCTTTCCAAGACATACCAAACTCTGTCTTTGGATTTCCATCAAGTAAAAGTCTGAACTACAGTACATGCAGTTCATGCAGTATTTGCCTCTGATGTTATGACAGTCCTTGCAGTAAGTGCACAGAAGTTCTTCACAGACACTGAGACCTGGTGATGTCATCGGGCATATGCAAGGAGAGATTTTCAGGGTGTTTTGACTGAGTGCATCTGTAGAAGAGTCATCAGAGCTTGTGAGTCTGACCATCAAACAAACGTTCCACTGGGGTTCTGTCATAGCTGTAGTCATCGCTAAGGTCCGTGATGATTTGTTCATGATAGATGAGCTGCATTTTTATGTTTAACCCTACATGTTAGCATATTGCAGTTTCAACATCTGCTGTGGCAATCTTTAAATGGCAATTCGGAGGATAGACAGCCAGTGCTTACCTATTACTGCTGGGGAAATGACTTTGACCTGTAAAATCCTGGCATTTGATGAAAAAAGTGTATGTACAATCCCATGGACTGACGTGAAGGGTCCATGGAGGATTTTCTCTAGTCTGAGTAGTCTGGGGAGGAGAAATCTCCCAGCGTTCATCAGACCATCACTGTGTGCAAGCCGTTCCGGTTCTCTGCCCCGAACTGTCTCCATCGCAGCGTTGACAGCTGGAGCCTGTTTGAATATTGAGGAGATTGGCTATGCAGATACAAAGCAGCAGCATATGGAGAATGGCCCGCATTAGTGACATACAGTTAGAGTGGAAGGCTTCCCCAGCGGATGTTCAAGAAAACCTGTCAGATGTCCTTTCCCTTGGGGTTGACGATGAGCTAACACCCCCCCCCCCCCCCACCCCCCCATCCTCCTTCAACCCCCACCCCCCACCCCCTCACCCACTCCGATCTCTATCCTCTCTAAAGCACTTTGCACACACACAACGCAACTGAGATGAGTGCTTTTCTCTCACTCGTGGCATTGAGTGCGGGACAAATAAAAGTTGTAGAATGGAGAGCGGCTGAATGAATTATTGATACCGGCTTGATGGTGACATGCCCCAAAGGGAGAGGGCAAAAAAGTTCACCGCTATAAATCTCTGACAGCCTTTTGAAAGGAACAGGGCTAACTGGCCAAAGCGTTTTAACTCCTGTCATTCTCCAAAGTGACTCTTATTGCACAATTAGCAGACTTTTTTTTTTGCCAGTGCCAAAGCTCAATTTTTTGACACTGTAATTGGATCTCTGCAATTAAATCGTACACCCAAGTGTCATTTACATTCTTGTGTTAACTTTTTTAGCCATTGTTCATTTAAAATGCAATTAACTTTCGTCACCTATTAATTTAGAGGCATTTCATTTTGCTAACATAACCTATGCCTGATAGTTTTTCCTTTTCTGCAAATGATATTGATGACTGAAGCTGTGCACCTGGTGTTTTCTGGTCTTCATTAATCAAAGAAAAAATGCTGCTTGAAAAAAGGCCAGTTCAATTTCTGGCATATGAACCAACAATGGGAATCACTGATGAAATCTACAAAGCAGTCAAAAAGGGAACATTTCTCCTTGGCATCTACAGAATATTACACAACGCTCCCCCATTAATATGATAATAATCTTCAAAGGTGGCCTTTACCAAATTTGTTATCAATGCATCGTTCATTTGCCGTGCAATGTGTTACTCTACAGTGAATCACAGAGGAATATTTGAAGATTGCGAAATCTTTCATCTGTGTATCAGGTAATTGTCTGCCCTCGTTGTGTTTCCAAGCTCTCACATGACTGACTATTTCTTGGCCACCTTAATTAGCTCTGAGCTTGCTTGTGTTTAGCATGGCTTTTTGTGATAAAGCACGCCAAGTGATAAGGCTGAATTAACAATTGCCTCCAGCACCAAGCACCGTGATTGAGAGACTACGAAACATATTCATAACCTTAATGACGGTGCTTAGACAACTAAAGTTGTTCCATGTAATGCAAGTCATTAGTAAAACCTCAGGATTCAATATGTTGCGTAACAAATGAGTCACAGTACATATATTTTATTGGACGTTCTCAGCTGTGCCTTCTCTGTTCCTTCAGTAATAAAGTGTTTATTGTGTTTACATCTCCGGTGTCCATGTTGGTTCACTCAATGGGGAAATTTTACCTTCGATAATTAAACTCGCATAATTTCTTCTATATGGTAATTCCGATGTTCACCGTTTCATTTCTCCTTTCCTTTCTGGCATTTGTCACGTTGCATGACAGCTGGGCCTGCCATCATAATCTATACGCAATTATGTCTGAAATGTCAGGAATCTATGTTTAGATTTTTTCCTTCAGCAAAAGAAAGAAAAAAAAAACCAACAAGAAATGAATGTCGTGCCCATCTCTCCGTTCTTTATCTTGGCGTGTCTTCCATTGAAGGTGTAGGCTGGTGGGGTTGCCGTGCACTGGCACACTCTCACATACACCCCTATTAACCCGCCCCGCCTGAAGCACTCCCCCTGGGGCCTGCAGAGCCTGGCATATAGGGGGAACATGCGGAGCGGAGAAGGGATGCATCAACATAATTAAAGTTTCACTCTCACCAGTCATTCATCTCTCCCTCACTAGAGCCCATTTCAAGCTTTTTTTTTCTTTCTCTCTCTCTCTCTATCTGTCTTATTTTATTTCTTTTTTTTATTTCGTGGCCACTTTTCTTACTGATTAATGTTTTGAACAGTTCATCAGTGCTCTGCTATCGGTAAGTGTGGATTTTGTTTGTGGAAATATTGGTTGAGTTCTAAATTTGCTGTTTCTGGCCTTCCCAGTTCCCATTTTTGCAGTGTCTCCACAAAATCAGAACACGTTTCACGGAGATTGAGCAGTATGCTGTTTAAATGACAGTATGTCAAATTCCCTCACAATTTTTTTGTGGCAGGTTGCCTATTTCATTTAAACTCGTTCCCCGGGTCTCATCTCTTCTCATTAAAATCTAAAAAAAAAGAGAAAAAAAAAAAATCCTGAGCTAGCCCCGTTCCCGTACCCCGTGCAGCAGGATGTAATTTCAGTGGGTGGCCAAATAGTGTGCACAGGCCAGGCAGGATGCGCGGTTGTTTTCCTCAGTTTTCCTCAGAGCTAGCAGTAAATAGGATGGGGTTGTCCATAAGCTTGCTGTGGTTAATCACCAAGAGGCATTGTTAGCCTTCACCATGGTTCACAGGAATCTAGGTGCAAATCCCTGCTGTGTCACTTGCAGTTGGGGCTATTTGCTTCATTTCCTCAGGTGCTAGACAGCCTGGGCTGTTTTGTTCCCTCCTACTACTCTGCGGGGATGCCCACTGTCAGTGGGTTGCAGTTAAAGTGTGTAACGCTGTGTCTCTCTGGAGTGTTGTGTAGAACAGGAAGCACTGTGTGGGATATCAACAGCTTCGGTTTGTCCTGATCAGGGAAAACCTAAGAATATGTGTGTGCCTGGGTGGTTTGTGTGAGGAGGAAGCAAAAGCGAATGTGTGTGTGTGTGTGTTTGAGGAGAAGGGGAAGAACAGTGTGTCTTGGTCTCTTCAAATTACTGAGAAGTTGGTTATGCAAATGTGACTTTACAAATCTTGAATGTGTTCTGTCACAATAACTTTAGGCTTTTCAATTATGAAAGACACAATAGCTCGCTTCAAAGTCTATCCACAGTGCTCTTAAGGTTGTGCTCTAAAAAAATGGCATCAGCACAGTCTTTGTTTTTCTTACATTGTGGAATGTGAGGACGCTCTTCTGAAGGAGGTTGATTTTGATGACTGTAGAAATATTAACAAGTAACATATTATGAAGATAAGAGATGTCTAGTATTTGTCATGGGCTGGGTCAAAAGTAAGCACTTATTGGGAATGGTGCATTTGTATGTGTCTGACTCACTTTCTTATTTCTCTGGACATAAAATGGCTTGACACGAAGGCAGGGCGTTTAGACTACAGCCTTGAAATTTAGTCGCTGTGATGTTTCAAGTGGCGTGAAAACACTTAATGTCAGTGCACTGCAACAGATAGACTTTTTTGGCTGATGTGCCATTTTGGTGAGTAAAAGGGCTTTGAAACATTGCTTACTCAAAAAAAGATTAAGGGTCCAGTGTCCATTATTTTTAGCTCCTTTCACATTCTGTGCACTACAAAATCCTGCAGGGCCATCTATGTAGCCTGCTGATTGTAGCATGTTTTAAAGGTAGAGTCAGCAATGCTAATCCAGAGCCATTTTGTGATATCTAGCGAAAACTGCTCTCACTCCGGTTTGTCTTATACCTCCCCCGTGCTCTGCACTAGGGGATCATAGAGAGGATTTAAAAAACAAATACACAAACACAGAAAGCCCTCCTAAGACTCTGCCAATATGGACAATGATCTGGCTGTCAGTCAGTCATCTAAGCCAAGGCACTGTTGTAGTGTGTGTGTGTGTGTGTGTGTGTGTGCAGTTTTGGGGGAGGGAACTCCAGGGAAAGCTCAGAAGAGAGTATGGTGTATTTTTGTTCTGCTGCCCAGTCTCATAACAGCCTACTTCAGCTTGCATCTGCTTGCACCCTTCTCTGCCTTACGTTCAAAACACATGCAAGCGGGCGAAGCGGAACGTTCCATTCTTTTCAGTTGGGAGGCGGCAGGTGGTGACGTAGATCAGCGAGGCGGGCGAAAAAGTTGAGCTCTGCTGAACTTTATGCAAATGAGGAGCGGCGTTTGCCAAGCGGTAACCAATGCCATCGTTTCAAATGACTTTTCAGTTGGAAGGCGGCAAGTGGAGAGATAAACATTTAAAAATGGACGTACATAAAATTTGAAACAGTGCCGTGGTTAACATTACTGTATATTGACATGCCAGAAGCAAATAAATCATTACCATTCAGAATTCTTTAGCCTTTTAAACTTCATATCTCTTCAACTGACGCTCGGTACACGCCCACTCAAAGCGGAGCAAGCGGAGAGAAAGTGGTACATTTCGCTTGCATGTATTTTAGGCGTTAAAGATGGTCTCTTAACCACTTCCACTACCACTTCCAGCTGCCAGCGAGGAAGAAAACAAACGCACACGGAAAAACACATTGACTTTTTTTTTTATATCAGGAGCACTCTGCGAAGCAGCTCTGCTTCTTTTAGGAACCCTCCTCCAGACTCTCCTGGGTTTAATTTTATATCCCGTCACCGACAGCATTAATAAAACAGGTTTTAGTGCCCCGGCACAGTGCAGCCTGCACGCCAGCTTTAACCAGGCAATATCTGTGATATGAGGTCTGGTGTTGGTTCCTCTCCTCTGATGTCCTGGTGTACTTTTCCATGTCTATTTCCCCACCCCCATTCACCGTTAGTGGGGGCTCTCTTGTGTTGTTTGCTAGCACACACCTCACACATCGTCCTCAATGTACAGTGTGCATGTATAGTCTGCTGTTTTCCACACCCAAGTCTGCTGTCCTTGCACAATTAAAAAGACTACAGGGTGAGATTGTACTCAGAGGATAAGTGTGTTTGTGTGTGTGTGCGTGCATGCATGCGTGCGTGCGTGCGTGTGTGTGTGTGTCTGTGTGTGATCAAGTTAATTTGGAGGTGCTAATTTATCTATTAGTTATGCATAGGAATGTGTCGACATGAAACAGACCCCTGCACACATCAGATGGCGTGCCAGTGACAACTGCACCACCATTCTAGGAATACAAAGGCACACCATATTTGCTGCTCACTGTATGGAAAGGCTTCATTTATTTATAGCTTACAGTGACATGTTTTTTTTATTATGTGGGTGATGGTAGAGAAAAAAAACTTGAAGTATAGCAAAGGAACAGCATAAGTAATACATGTCCTGTCACCACTCAAATTCTGCATGGTTGCTACTATGATGGGCAGTAAACTGCACTTCATCACTCCAGACAGAGATACCATGCTGCCACTTATTTAAGTACTCCATCAAAATATGCATTTCATTTTAATTAGCAGTCAAAGGATTGATCATGCTGGACTTAGCCTAAAACATAATGATGAATGTGGATTGTCCAACAGGTTTTAGATAAATAAATTAATGCCCGTAGGTACATGAGTTGTGATGTACCACTTACCATTACTAAGTATAAAATAAGATTTTCTTCTGTGTACTCCCCTGGCAGTAGTTTCAGTTAAATGTTCTTTGTCTTAAATGCTTGCAATCCACAGTCTATTATCAGCACATACACTGTATCCTTCAGCACTTCAGTGCAGCACCACAAGGAGTCATGCATTAGTTGAGCTGTAAATTAGTGTAACATTTAAAAATAATCCACACATCTGCTGTACAAATGACTGAAAAAAAAATACTTTCGTCTTGGGGATAGGCAAGCTCAGTCACAACACAACCCATTAGCCACATACACTATAGCGCACATATTTTCTCATAACAAGACTGTATTGACAGTTGCCTGAAATACAAACATTTCTAACTTCAGTAAGATGGTAGTAGTAGAAAGAAAGAATGTTTTAATGCAGACATGCACAGTGAGCCAATGCTGTCCAGCGGAAAAACATTCAACCACTGAGTTCATGACAGCAACAAATGGACAAACTGACTCACATCAATTAGCCTTTGAGACTGAAATGACACATTAGTACCCAGGCATTCAGTGAGTCACACCTCTATTGAAGTGAAGCAGTGGTGAGGATGTAAAACGCAGACCTGTCATCAGTGCTCTTCATTTGTATTTCCATAAATATATGTTGGTGTTCAAATGACCTTACTAGACTCGCCTTGGCTGTGAATGCCTCTCAGCGAATTAGTCACATTCAGTCGTTCAGTGCAGTCACCACAAATTCTAGATGCATTTTGTTAGCACTGGATGGGAATAGACCCAGCCTCATCTGTATGTGTGGCATATCTTTAAGCCATTGTGATTCTGAGGCCTACTGTTGAACACAGGATCTCAAGAGAGAGCGTAGTTGTTTGTTTATTATCTTGTCTCCATGGTATTTAGAATAAAGGAGGATGAAAATGTATTAGTTGATTAATAGTGAGATATCGGATGTTGAATCGCATGGCAAACAGAGGAGATGCTAATGAAAAAGGATGAAAGAGAGATACCCAGGCTTCTCTTAATTAACCTTTGACTACTCAAAGTACACTTTAGATGTAATCTCATTATCTGTGGTAATGTCAAATTCCTTTCCTCACGAAAGGCATCCTTCATATCATAAAACTGAACAAATATCACAGGAAAACACGAAGAAAAAAAATCTGGCACTTTCCATCTGCACAGAAAAGTTTGTATGGTGAAACAGTGTTGTGGTAACTCAAACTCGAAAATCTGATGTGTAAGGGATATTTGACAGGTCTCTTGTCTGTGGGAAAGTGAAGAGTCACCTTTTTTTGCTGTGGAAATGTAAGTCCAACACTGTAACTACTACATGGTCTTGGCCATGTTGTCCATGTCTGTCCATTTCGAGCTGAATCAAAGCTACCAGCAGGGATTTTCTCTGTTCCTCACATCCTTGCCCGCTCCTTACAGATCTGTGGCCGGGCTTGAGCCATGCTGGGTTGGAGGGACCAATTATATGGCCAGGACCAGTTTACTCATTTCCTGCTGAGACCTCGTAAGCCAACCCTCCTCCGGTCACATTCTGGTGATGTGGGGGAAAGTATTCCACATAAATGGCCAGACCAGCAGGAATAGCATGCTGACTTGTGTGTGTGCAGTGGTGGTGACACAGTCTTTACCACTGTCAAGGCGAGCTGGCAGTGCGAGCTGCTGGACGTTGTTTGTCACAGTTTCACTACTTGTTGCCAAGAGACCAGGCTCCGGATAATGGGACTGGAGAGTAATGGAGCTCTTGTTCTCCACGGCATGGTAACAATGGCCATCATTATGCCGACAAATCCAATCATCACAACTGACTGTCTCTCTCCACTGTATAAGCCCACGTCCGTAAGCCTTTTTTAAATGCAAGGTATAGACTATAACTGTGAAATTTCATTCACACCTAAGCATTTCATCCTGGGCTTCCAATAACAATAGCAATGTTTTGCCTGCGTTGCACCGGAGATGGCGGAGGGGAAAAGAGCTTATTATGTGAGGTATTGTTGCCACCTTGGCTTAACTAAATTCCTCCTCTTGGTCTTTCTACATGCACAGCATACACTATGTGTGGCTACTATCAGAATGTGAAATAACAAAAAAAAGAGCCTTCTTATTTCTTTTTCCACAGGCAGCTCTCACTCCACCCTTCATAATTCATAGCATAAAGAAGCAGTAGGGAGGGTGGAGAGGATCAGGGTGAAACCTCGCTGAGTTATAATTGCCCAGCGGATGGAACGCCCGACCACGGCACCACGATATCAGGCCCTCGCTGTGACCCGCTTGGCTGGGCAGGGAGATGTCAGCGGTGTGGTCCACCTTCGTCTACACTCCCTTAGTCTCATGGCTGCCTCTGCCTAAGGCTGTGTATCGCTTGGGCCACATTTTGTCACTCCCTCAGGTGCTGTGCTTGAAGAGGGCCGTTGTGGGCCATTGTTTCTGCCGCGACGCTTACAATTATGGGCCCCGGGAATGAATAATAAATAGTAAAGCTTCTGATGTTGGGCAATCGTAGCCAGGGGACGGGCATTACCATTTAACTAATGAAACATATGCCCAGAGACATTGTAAGGTAGGAGGCAAAGCACTGAAAGAAATATCAGTAGGGTTTAAATGGGGCAACTGCAGTACAACATGGAAGACAGTGGATCAGCAAATGGAAGTCCTGCTACTGTCTTATAATGGAGAAATCATAATGTTACAAAAAATGATAATGGACATTTCACCTTACCTAAATGTTCTGTTTATTCAAACCGTTACTATAGCAATAACCTTGCAGTGCAGTGTATTTTGGTGCCTGCACAAAAAGAAAAACTAAATGAAAAATCCTGACTTTACTGACTATTGAAACATTCATGCTGTTTATGTCAGAAAGATGTCAGAACAGTGAGTCAGGCTATGCACTTTTTAGGTGTGCCTGACAACTTTAGGTGGAATTGACAGCATCTCCTTATTCATTTAAATTGGAGCCTGATGTTGTTTGCCCAAAATAGCTACCCAGAGGCGCAGCCTACATGGCTGCCAACAGGCGAGTCTTTGATATGCCTTCGTACCGGTATCTCGTTCTTCTCTGGCGATAAACTTGGACTCTTGCTGTGTGTACTAGTTAAAATGCAATTTCATCAGGTTGAAAGTTGCAAATCCTAGTAGTCCTTACATGTATGAAATAGTAAAACCGATCTAAGTACATACCGAGTATGAAGAATTAACTTGATTAACCATGTGTGTGTCCTACTTCTTGGTCGGCAGTGGATCTTGGTCCAAATAACCCCGTTCCATGTTCACTCAGACATTCTAGAATTGGTGGAGTGCTGTGAAGTGAAGGTCCACCTGTGTTTCCGTTCACCTTGAGGAAGTCAAGCCCGAAGAAGCTAATTACTGAGGTCAAAATCCATTAAGGCTGCTTTCAATGTCAGTTTAATTTCAGAAGGTCTGGTGTTGGGAGCCACGGTCTCTCCTCTCAATCTTTGGGGCTATTTTTACCCATCTAACTGACAGATCAAGTGGCACTGATCAGCACACCTGCTCCTAAGCGCTGGAAGGAAGTGGAAGAGAAATGGGAACTCATACATCATTGTGCCAGCCCACAGGATTGTCTAAGACCCCTTGGGACAGGCCTCATGCCAGTAATGTCATGTTTGGTGCCCAACCTGAGAAGTCTTTTTAAAACCCATGGACATGGACACAGAGCTGTTCCACAGTCGTTTTTTGCACATGGTTCACACAACTGTGTTAAACCATCTGGTCTGGCTTTAGGAAGTCTTTGTATTAGCTCAGTGTGAGTCATATGTTAGTCACAGCTTCATTTAATTTCAGAATAAATAAAGAACAATGTAGAAGAAATGATTCTTCCTTATTTGTTTACTTTAGTCTCTCATTTGCTTTGAAACTTATTTGGTATTGTCATAGCAATGTACTCACATAACCATGGAGACGTGTATTTGTGTGGATGGATAATGGATCTAGATTTTGAAGAAAGCACAGGTTTTTTCCTTTTGTCTCTTTTTGATAGTCACTCGTAGTAGTTTAACTGTTCACTTTTTAAAAAGCATACCGTTTGTCTGTGCAGAAGCACTGTTAAATGGTGTTCCACCTAACTGAATGACTCAAAGATTCAACATCACCATCACTGATGCTGCAATCTGACGAGATCCTAGTGGAGCATTTTGTCTTTTTCATCCAATGTCGAGAGAACAGAATATTCCCTCTGTTTCCTATCTTTCTCTCCATTTTTGCCCTCCTTTATCTTTCCTCTTTTTCATCTGCCACGTGAGAGACGAATGCTGTCAGAGGAACGCGTGTATTTGAAAGTTGTAATGTTTATTGAAACACAGGCCTTTCAGGGGCCTCTAAGAGGTCTTCCCACATGTCATCTGTGGCAGCCGACTTGACAGAAGCAGAGTGTAATTCTGACAGATGGGAGTCCGTCTGGCTCCCTTTGGGAGCAGGTGAAACCGCTTAATTGGGAGGCTCCAACAGCAGCAGCAGCCCACAGAAGCAGCTTTAGACGTCTGTCTGTCCCTCAAGCCTTTCACCCGTGAGCCGTCTTGCACCAGTCACCACGGTTGCCAAACAGCCACGCTTGTCATACCTGGACAGCAAGGCATCAGCAGAGGAACAACAACACATCAGGCGAAATGAGGATGCCGGCGACGCCTCATCAGGAAAGAAGCGGGGCGACCTGCTACCCATAACGAAGCTCGCCCCCCCAAAAACAGAATTGCGTCCTCATCAGTTAACCTTGTGGTGACATTCCTGCTTGGTCTCTGTGGCCATGCCATATACTGTAACGTGCTGCAACAGTTTGTGATGCAATCTTGTCACAATACATCTGTCCACCCACTGTGTGCAATGCCCTGAAATCTGGATTCACAGTCAGCTGGTATCTCGGCATCCAGGGACCAGGCTGTCAAGCTCTCACAACGCTCTCTGGTGCTGACATTGATTGATTATCCGTAAAGCTTAAAAATAGTACTGCTGCCGGTATCACAGAACTCATCTAATGGGGACAATGGTGTTAGACACAGAGCTGGTGTATTGGGATTGTTAGCTGTATCATATTGCTTTATAAGCTGGCCTTGTTAGGGCTTTCATGTCCACTACTATAGGTACTGTATGCAGTGTGCTGATTGATTAACTCTTTGTTTTTAACTTTACTAATGGTCTCCTTTTTTCTTTTTCTTTGTTTCATGAATGCTATGGCCGATCTCAACTGTAGGTGAGTGTCACTTTTTAAAATTCACAAAAAACACACGCACTCTCTCTCTCTGTCTCTGTCTTTCTCTCTCTCTCTCTCTCTCTCTCTCTCTCTCTCACACACACACATACGCACACACACACACACACACACACACACACACACACACACACACACACACACACACACACACACACACACACACACACACACACACACACATTAAGCATCCTCGCTGAATGTCCACTATAAAGTCTATTGTTCACATTTTGCTGCCACATGTATCATAAATCTATGCTATTTTATCACTATCATGTTTCAAACCACACTCACTGACTCCAGCAGGTAGGCTACAGGCTATATCACCACCTATCATAACTCATTAGCAGGGTCAGCCAACTCACTGATGCCAGAGAGGTTTGAAGTGGGACGAGAGGTCACTAATCAGGGATCTTTAGTTATGCATCTGCTCTTACTTGGCTGGCCGCGCTGTAACCTAGAGGATGAACTGACCCTGTACCCCCAGACAGTGCTGTATTTTTAATCCAGTGGAGTCAGGCAGTAGCTGGAGGGAAACTTTGGCTGCTTTATATAGAGTTGGCCATAATGATGTATCTGGGATTACAAAAAAAATGGCATGGAGTATAAAATTATATTTGTTACATAACTGATATACTGGAGTTGAACATATTGTCCAAGATTTTACTATTTCTTACACATAGTAGGTGTTGGTGACCCTCATAATGTCATAGGTAGCCTATGCCATTTCTTTTGGTGTCCATGACAACATGGAGGTCCTCAACAATAGCTACCTGTAAAAAAAAGAAGCAAAATCGTAGATAACATGTTGAACACCTGTACATAAGTTGTATTTGGCACTACATGTCATTTTAATGATCTAAAATACCAGCATACTTCCCATCCTATGGCCCACCTGTAAATTCTGTATAATCTCCTACATTGCCTAGTGCCTAGTGTACTGTTGCCAAGAATACAGCATGTGTAGGTATGTGTATATAATTCCTCTTTGATGATGTACACACATATGTGTATAAGATTCCTCTCCTATGTTGCGGCAGCATCCAAAGTTAAGACAACCTCTTGTTGTTTCTGGAGCGGATTTTATCTTATTTGTTCAACCTGTATGATCAACCTGAACACAAGCGCTACTGTAGATGGAGTTTGCCAACGGCAGTCAGTGAAATGTTGAATGAGGATTTTCCCCTGATGTTTTGTGCTTTGATTCAAATGACAGGTTGTGATCTACGTGTGTTTTAGTTTGTTATTTTTAACTTTTTTAAAAAAGGTTGAACAACAGCACAGTCCAGAGGCTATAAAATGTTTTGTTGTTGTAAAAAAACAGCAGTTATATACCACTAGTAATGGTGTAGCGTTCTCAGAGTTTTCCCCGTACTGCTGTTGATATCTCACTATTGAATAGTGTGACAAAAACTGCAGACTTTACACTTTTCCTGTAAGCATGAGTGAAGGTGTTCAATGACCAAAGTCAAACTGGTCATTAAAAATCTCATTCATGATTTTCGTTTTTTGAATCATACATCCTTTTTTGCACGTATAAATGGAAGTATTTACCAACATTTGTCATTCATATGTATTCATGTTATGCATGGTTTTGATGATCATTACTGTTTTCCTGCAGCCTTGCAGTGGTTTTCCTTCCACGAGGGCAATCTCCTCATCTATGCCTCCCTATCCCACAGAAATGGACTTAACCTACACATAAATCAGCCCTGCGCTTAAATGACATGAAATCAATGGCCCTGCGATGCTATCGCCCTTAAGTATGGTATCAGACTGGGGAACCTGGAGAGCTGCACTGCTTTAGTGATCCTGAAAGATAGAGCACTGATGACACCCTGTACAGAGCCTGCAAATTGTCAAAGGGATGTGTGCCCTCTAAAATTAGTTAAATTATGCATGGCGAGTCTGTCCATCATTGTTAAGCCTTATAGGAGTAGAGCAGAAAAAGGGGCTAAATTAATTTTATTCACACTCTTCACTTTTTACATTATTCAATATAGTATTCATTATTGTCTAAACCCTTTTCTCACACACAGGCCTCCAGATTCATTAACTATTAAACTGAACTGAGTCCAGCAGTGATATGTGGATATTTTTCTCAAAAGGCTCTTCTCATAAACCTAGTGCTGTCCATTCAAAGTAAGTGTGTCTCCCCAGGTATGTGTCATATTTGGACAAGAAATTTCATCGAAGGACAAAAATGGGTGAAAAAAAGCTGGTAGATGGCCCTAGTGCCTGTTGCATACTGATTGTATAACGGTGTAATTAAATATGACTTTTAAATGTCCATTCCCTGGGACCTGATATTTAGATTCCCCTCAGCCTCCACATCATCAATAAAGGTGAGAGACTTGCAGAAATGCGTGCTGTCCTCGGTCTTCCATGGAAACCGCCGGAAAAGGCTAAAGGCCCAGGGCATGTACACGTCCGCTAACCTGCTTTTCACCTATTTTCACTCTGTCTTCCTTTCCCTGTCTCTCTCTCTCTCTCTCTCTCTCTCTCTCTCTCTCTCTCTCTCTCTCTCTCTCTCTCTCTCTCTCTCTCTCTCCGCATCTCTCTCTCCGCATCTCTCTCTCCTTTTCTTGCTCTCTCTCTCCCTCCCCCTCTCTCTCCTTTTTTCACTCTCTTCCTCTTCTGGTGGATAATGAGGCAGATGTCAGGAGGGCTGAAGGAAGCTCTCCTCAGTGCATTGGGTACTGGGAGAGTCTCGGTCTGTCAATATAATTGGCACCAGATGTATCAGGTGACAGAATGTGCTGACATTCATTACATTTAATAATGTACTCCGCTCCGCAGGTCTTCACCGCTGCTCGCTAACCAGATGCTAGGGCTTTTTTTGGTGCTGTTATGCCGTTGCGTCGTCATGGTGTTTTGGTGCTTCAAAGGGCTTGTAGTGTCAATTCTCCGTCTATGACTGTGATCTTCGCTGTGCCGTGTCAACTGGCGGTTTTAAGGTCCTGTGAAAAAGGGATGCACTGCAAGAATGGAATGGAATGCTGCCTTTGCCACATTGAAATTTGACAGTTAAATCAGCAAAAAGAATTAATGCAGTGTGATTTTTCAGTCAAAACGAAAAGAGAAGCCGATGTCATGTATGCAAGGCCTTGCTGTACGTGTTTAGATTCGTTTTCCTCTCTGCGTAGGTGGGCTGGCAGGGATGTTCCCCGAGTACTAATCTCGCCTGACTTCCCAATGCTCTTGTCCAGGCACTGGCTCTGTTGTTTGTGAAGAGTGCCACTCGATCGCCAATCTGTGTCCCCAACACCTCCCCTCCCTGCCCCAACCAACCACCCACGCACACCCACACACACACACACACACCCACAGCCACCCCTGTAGACACATGTCTCCAGCAGGGAAAAGAGTGGCGAAACGCAGCACCGCGAGTGACTATTGACAGCGTCAAGCAGTCTGTCCCTTCCAATCAGCATTGATCTGTGCTCCAAAGTGCAGTGCAAGCAGGATCCGTGTCCCAAAGAAGGCTTTCCTCGCCACGGTTGTCCTAGCAATGTCCTTGTGCGAAAGAACACAAGGTGGGACTGACCCACTTTTTTTTTTCTGTGCAGTGATGATTTTTTTTCTCTGTCCACTGCCTTCAATTATGAACTTGGTCATCATTATCATGTGAATGTAATGGTAATTACCATGACCTGCAGGAAGACATGATTGAATTCCTGAAAAATTGATAGCACCGTTGATTCATTTATGGAAGCACTGCACCAAATGAAGGTGTGTGGCTTGTAATGATGTACCCAAGCTTTGCTGTGGGATATCTCTCAGATGGAAAAAACTGATTGTTGTTTTTTTCATAACCCATTAGCGGTTGTCAGGATGCATTACAGGGGATTTGTCTTCATGAAAATTTGAGGATATTGTTGTGGGACTTTGACTGCTGATGAAAGTGAATGCCTTCTCGCCAGGTCTGTACCCCCAGTGCTCTGAAAGAGTCAGCATGTTTGCGGTAAAGCGAAGCAGCTCAGACAAAAGGGAGATGTGAGCTGAAGACAACACCATGTTGTTTTATTCATTTCTGTAGATGTGCTGAGTTGAATTTGCGCTTGCTTATTTCATAGTGTTTGCTACGACAGCAGGGTAAAAGAGAGAGAGAGAGAGAGAGAGAAAGAAAGAGAGAGAGTAATTCCCATCAGACAGAGCAGGTCTATGTAATATATATAGAGAGCAAGGGAGCTAAGTGCACTGGACTTGTGAGTTTGTGATGCAGATGCCTTTGTTGTGGGAAGCATGATGAGACTTTTGAAATTGAAATGACTTTTTCCATTGAAAATCATTGTTTGTCATCTACTGTACAGGCTCCTCTCAGAGTGTTAATTACCAGGCTACTTTACCCTACACTTATCCACATTACAGTTCAATATTAAAAGAAGATGCAAAATATATGGTGTGCAAGAACAAGCTGGCAATATGAGAAACTGTAAACTTTGTGATTGGGGGAGTGAGGAGACTCAGGGCTGTCTCTTGTCTATGGGGAGCTGGGACTACTCTTGACCAGTGTTACGTCAGAAGAACTGTGATGGTCTGAGCTTTGTGTGTGTTTATTCATCTATTTATTTGGCTTGCATGTAAGGTGAGAAGAGAAGAGAAGACAAGACAACCAACTAACTCGCATTTTCCAAAGATTTGTCTTCTCCCACAGACCACTATGATAGTAAGCATACAAAATTCCACAACATACTGTAACAAGGTTGTGGTTGCTTATTTCCCAGGAAAATTGATCATGATTGTAATGGGCACAAGTGAACCCTTATTCTGTTTTGAGTTGATACACACACAGTGCTGCAGCACACAGTTTAGTTAACATATATGTGTTTGCACCCATGTAATACATCAGAAATACCTGGACCTTACTTGATAACGCATTTGTAACACTTGTTTGTTTTTGTAACTGTCAGGCAATGATGTCTGTTCACTCAAGCATGTCTTCAGCCTTTAAAGTCTGTGGGGGAGTTGTGGGGCGCCATCTTGCTCATTGCAAAATACTGACTGATTATTATGTCCTCCTTTTGTAAGTCGCTTTGGATAAAAGCGTCTGCTAAGTGTAATGTAATGTAATGTAATGTAAAGTATAGCACTACTGACTGGCCAATCGGTGCGAACATAATTCTCCTTCTTGAAACTCTTAAAACCCCCTTTCCCCCTCTCAATGGTAACTGCCGTTGGTCTGCCATGTTACCTAATTTTACTGTAAGTTGCTGGTGGTAGGGCAGTTTGGTAAAACTCCAAATCTCCACCCTCCATTGCTAACCTTGATCTAATCTCAACTATGTACATTGTGCATGAATAGCTGTAGTGTGTGTGAACATAGGTCGATTCTGTCAAGGAGATAAAGGCGAGCTGGCTTTCCTTTAAACTGTGCTGGCAAATCACAGATTGGTAGTATCACTAATCTGATTGGTTGCTCTCTCATTTTTTTTTTTTTTCACATTTCCATAGTGATAGAGATGCCAATTCAGGCAGGGTGCCACTTGGACATGACAAGAGCGTGATACTGTGTTTCACCACATAGCCTTATAGGGTGACAGAGCCGTATAGTCTGTGGGGGAGTTGTGGGGCGCCATCTTGCTCATTGCAAAATACTGACTGAGAAAACGGGATGACTGTAGCACAGTAGAAGGAACAAAGCTGGAAAATCAATAGACCAAATGTTTTAATTAAAATGTTCACTATTGGTGAACAAAATCAGGAAGCATGGCTTCTTTGGCTTTTGGGAGAACACACCTATGTGTACTTCAGATACAAAAAATAAGCATACTGTTCTTTCTGAAAAGCTGTTTTCACTGAAAAAAATAACCACAGAAAAAAAAAAAATCCTTTTCTCCCATATGCATGTTTTTTTTATCCTGACTCCTCAGCTTCGCCCCTGGACGGCAGTTGTCATGAAATCAGTGAAAAGCGTGAAGGTCAAGGACGAGTTGGATGTGGCTCAGTTTCTGACGATCAGCAGAGTGTGCGCTGATTTTTTAACTGATATGCGGAGACAGATCTCTGTGTTTCTTTTTGTTTCCTTTCTTGGTCTCGGCCCTCAAGGCCGGCTTGAACTTCTGTGCTGACTTAAATAGATGAGGTCTCTACAAACTGTTCACAGTAAGAATGGGCACTGCAGCTGTATTTATTTCGTTTTCTATCTCGGTAATCAATTCTTTTTTGGATGAATAAAAGCCCTCTTTCTATTTAAGTCAAACTATTTACAGCTAATTAGTAGTTGAAAGAAAGAATGGACTAATGAAATCGTCACAATATTCATCAAATTCACCGTCTCTTTAGTTAACGTTATTGTACATTTTCTGTTAGCGGTAAGTCAAGGTGTTGTCCTTGCATGCATGGTGTGTTTTCTTCTTTGTCCTTTCTTAGCGTGTGTGTGTGTGTGTGTGTGTGTGTGTTTGTATCTGCCATGCCAGGTCTTAACTCAGCCAGCCACTCTGTATTAGCCATCCCCCATCTAAATGAATGTCATGCCTCGCCAAAGAGAAGCCTTGACTTGACTCATTGCCACAGCATGCATTCTAATTACTCTGCTAAACTCCAAATATAAACTTACTCTCCACCCACCCCTCTCTTTCACACACACACACACACATACACACAGTGTTAGTTATTTATCATGGATTTTGAAGATCATTATAACACAATAACTGCTTAATAAGCAGTCGGGCGTCCAGCCTTGAAATGGTCTTGGCATGTCTTGCCAGCACTGTGTCCGTCTCTCTTTTCCAGCCTTAGGGGGATGCTGACTCTACACTTCCTACCCCAGAACAGAGAGAGAGGGAGGGAGGTGTGCTGAGATATAAATGTGAAGAGATCATAAGCCCTGTGAGAAACAGGCTTTGTGGCGAGTATCTCTCGTCAGCTTTTTCTCTTTCTCTTTCGCTTTCTTCTTTCATCCTTCGTCTTTTTTTTTACTCCCCCACACTCTCAAAGTGGTGTGCATCTTGTCAGAAAGGAAGCAGCTAGCTGGCCAGCCAGCCAGCCAGCCAGCCAGCCAGCCAGCCAGTCAGCCAGTCAGCCAGTCAGCCAGCCAGCCAGCCAGCCTCTCCTCTTCTCCGCTTTGAAAGAGCATATTCGATGGCATCCAGGGCCACAGCAAAGCT
Source organism: Coilia nasus (assembly GCA_027475355.1). Taxonomy (NCBI): domain Eukaryota; kingdom Metazoa; phylum Chordata; class Actinopteri; order Clupeiformes; family Engraulidae; genus Coilia; species Coilia nasus. The sequence goes on from CM050217.1 coordinate 22,281,311, forward strand.
GCGCGCAGGAGGGAGCTCGTCTGTGTCTCAGGTTGCTTTGGACAGGGGGTGGGTGGGAGGTTGTGGGTGTGGGGGGCAGGGGGGGTCAGGCAGGGCCAGGGTGGTCAAGGGGGGTTAGAAGACAAGGGAAGGTCAATCGGATGAATGCGCACACTTTCCATCCGTTCCTAATTAGCATTAAACACTTAATGTTTTGAAAAAAGGCTGCTGGCTGCCAATTATCAATGATTATTTTTCATTAGCTGCAGGGAAGGTGATAGGGTTTAGGACAATTCAGCGCCATAATCTGTAATATGACAGTTTGCAAAATGTAGTTATTAAAATGGCACATGTATTCTGTCTGGACCATACTCCTTAATGCAAGGTTTTAAAACGTTTTCATATGGCACCCCTAGTAGTGTACCGATCCACACTGCAAGTAAGCTTTCTGAACTAACTAACATTGTACTAACATTGCACTTTAGAGAGTCCTCAGGCAGATACTCACAAGTTATTTTTCCTTTTTGTGTTTGATTAGTTGATCATGTCTACGTCGACAGTTTGGCTTGTCTCAATAGAGAACATTCAAGTTGTTTGTCACAATCTGCACGTCTGCCAAATGTTATGCCTTAACACTATTATGAGAGTCACGAGGTCATACTGTAGGTGTAGATACAGACCATGTAAATCTAAACATTTCACAGATTTTATATGCCTACTTACAATAGTTGTTGAGCAGTCTTTATTTATAATTATGGACCAGATTATCTCGTTTTACAAGCATTTGCTGAGTACAGAGTGTCGAAAAATCTCTCAAAATCACAGTGACTCTATTGTTGAAAATGCATGAGCATATGGTGGTGTTTGGAGAATAGTTTTGCAGTGCAGGTGCACTGTGCGTATGCTGGTGGGTGTATAAGTGCAACAAAAGGGAATGAGGAAATTATGGTCGACGCTGCATTCAGCTAGCAATTTGGTTGTAAATAAGGGGTATTTGTTGTGCACCTCACTAATTACAGTTGTGGCTCAGTAGGGTGGGGTGGGGTGTGGGGGGGGGGGGGGGGGGTAAGCATTGACGACACACATGAATAGACCATTTCAAACACAATACTGGAATACTTGACGAGAGTAAAAAGTTTGCTTTTTCATGTTCTTGTGTATATCTCAGTGAGACGCACACGGTAATTGCGTGCGTTAGCGCAAGTAAATTGTTCCTTGTTAGTTGGCAAGTGCTGTGGAAGAAAGTGTGCCACGTGTTGTGACCATTCATCATCTCATTGAATAGTTCCCTGATTGAACACCAACAGTGTGCTTTCTGACAGATGCCCATTGATTGTGAGTACTCAATTATTTCCTTCCTTTCCTCGTGGTCTCCTCTGGACATCAAGCTATACTGCAAGAGCTCTATTTCCCTCCTCATGCCACTGCCTGCATGTAGCCCACCTCTCAGCCTTTGGTTTTACAACACAAAACAATTTTATTTTACTTAAGGGTAGCAGGGCATTTGTATCAAGACACTGAGATAGATAATCGTTCCGATCCATTTCATCGAATGTCTTAGTGCTGTCCATCTAAATTTTCGACACCACGTTCAAATCGATGGGAGCAAAACTTTAGCTGCAGCATCGGAGATGCACCCTGCTTCTGGGCTCTCGAACTTGTGCACGCAGCACATCAAGATCTAACTGCACAGATGGTATCTGTTCGATTGTTGCCTTCTCCTGCTCCAGTCCGTGCTCCACCATAGCCCCCCGTGCGCCCTCTGAAAAATATGAGCGATGACACGAACCCATGTTGCTGATCGATCGCACAGAACATTTGTTATCTTTAAAAATCACCTCCACCAACACACATGCCAGCTGCAAGCTCAAGACTGACCACCGTTCTTCCACTTTTTCTTTATCTATCACCAAAATACTAAAAAGAGAACAGCAAACGAAAACGACAGCAAGAATCTTACCTTAGAAAAAATCACTCATTGCAATCATATTGTCAATGCATTAAACCATTTTACATGACATTTTACCTCATCACACTATAACTACTGCTCCCTGAAAAAAGCATGTGTGTTATTTTTAATGTATTCCAGACTGTAGCCACATGGTAATGTTCGATAAAGCAACCCTACTGCACTCTGGTGCACTGTGATATGTGACTCCCTCAAATATAGAAGACCTTATTTCTGAGGTGTGTGTGTGTGCGTGCATGTGTGTGTGAATTTAAATGCATTTGGAGAGAAAGACAGATAGTAACAGTAACAGTGATGGAAGCTAGAGGCTCCGGTCACAGAGGCAAATTTTCTCTGTAGTGGAAAAAAGAAAGAAATATTTCACCTGGAAGCATGGCAACGCATGACAAAAATGCTTTCACAGCCATGTGTATTATTAGCTACAATTAGAAGTAGAAACTAATTAATTTCACAAGTAGTTCGGGTACAATTGCATAATGCCTGTTGCGGGTTTCCTGCATGCCTGCAATTGATTTCATTTCAGTATTGTACATTTTATGGCCAAATCAAGTCAATACTATTTTTTCACCTCCTCACTGTAGAAGCTGATGAAAAACCAGAAGGTGGCATATTAACCATTCAGACTATTTAGTGAGGTGTGTTTACCATCCCTGTTAGGGGAGGGATGCTTACTTTTCTGCGGGTGACTGATGATGTTGGTATTTTGGATATCCCTTCTCAAGCTCGTGCTGTATTAAGCCAGTGACCTTTGCTTACACCGCACACTGCTCACCCAACACTGTTACAGATACTTCTCTGGCAGCCTCTACAGAATCTAGCAAACTTACGTAAGACTTTTGGATAATTGAGGATTCTGGAAATCCAGCAGAAAAACTTGGATTGGTGTTGGATTTTTCTTTTCTTTTTTTTTGCTCCACAGCAAGCAGATGCCAAGTCTCTTGACCTGTGTGTTGTGGATTATCATTTGTTATTCACCTTCATCTTTATTTACACCACCATTTTGCAAATTGCTGCATATGTGAGCCGCCTCCTGGTCTGTGGTCATCACTAGGTAGCAGCTTGTCCAAAGGGATTTTCGGCAAAGTCAGGTGCCTTCAAATGTTGTGCAGAATATGTCGTACAATTAACAAAATGATGCATCCAATTTGAGTTCAAAAAAACTGGTCTGTGTAGCCGGGGGTCATATCCTATATTATGACATAGTTATTTAAAGGCAAGGGAAGGGGCTACATAAAAAAATGTATGACTCCACTCTACATATACACATGTAAAGCCTTCATATACTCTGCAGCCCAAAAGTTCTTCACTGTGGTGAGGATGTTTTCATGTATTACTGAGAAAATCATTGTCTCTCACCCTTTTGAACCAAGGGTGTGCTATAATGTGCTCTAAAAAATATGCTTTTTTTGGCTGCCTTCATGGTGGCCTTTGTTTGTTTTGGGTGTCCATCTTATTCACACAGGCCCTGCCTGAGGAGAGTACTGCTGTCATGGAGCATTTAATGAGATCACAGGGGAGCAGTGGTTCTCTTCTCCTCCCTTCCTCTCTCAAAGCATCACAGCTAAGACCCAAATTACATGTTAACATCATCTCTCTGGCAGGGAGGTTGGGACCACCAAGGACCAAAACAGCCGCAAATGATTGGCCGAATGTGTGTGTGTGGGGGGGGGGGGCACAATATGCACTACTAAAATGTCAACATGGTTACTGCTAGTCACGTTGAGGGATGTACTAAAAATTTACTTTAAAGATTACCCATTTTTTTTACTGTTATTGATTGAATTGGTTATTGAACTTAACAGTTCCAACGCACGTTGTGGATTGAGATTTTAATCGACACACAAAAAAAAAACAAGCTCTGGAAGGCCAGATGTGAATTAATTTAACGACAACCCTTTTCAGAGGCCTGGGCGAGCGCGTTTGATTTGGTCACGCTTTAGTGGATTTACAGCAGAGAGGGCTACAAGCGAGTTGGTGCCACAGAAATCCTCCTGTTTCCTGTTTCCTTTTCATTATGAGAAGAAAAGAAAGGGAAACAGCAAAGCCTCTTTGTATTCCACTCACAGCCAGAGTCAATGCGAGCTTCTTGTGGCTTTTTTTATATAATGGCATTTAATATGAGAAAAACTTTGCTGCTCTAGTTTTTACTTTGGTGAAAGCATTGAAACACCATAATTGGGTTGCAGAATCGAGTATTAGCTTTTTTTTTTTCCCTCGCTGTCTTTTATTTACAATTTTCACCGTTGGGTCCAATAACTAATACTTTTAGAGTTTCGAATTCGAACACCCCCCTCCCTCTCAAGAAAAAAAAGGCAAAAAAAACAAACAAACACAAAAACAAGTAATTCTGGCCACTTCGAGGACTATTTAAACTTGCGCCACACCAGGCTAGACACCTTGCAGCTGGCCATTAAACAAGATTTAGCCAAGTGTGCCCCGAGTTGATGGGTCATTTGCATGGAATATCACCCTGCCTCTTCAATATCCCTCCCCTCTCTTCTTGTAAATATACCGGCCCCAATGACATGGCTCTTTGTCTTTGGAGACTTTATTTACCTTGCAATCACAGGCCCAGGGTTGACTATTTTCTCTTTTTTCCTCACTAGTATAAGCCATGCATACAGCATATATATAAGAGTCGTAAAAATGAGAGTGGAGAGCATTTAAGTTAATGCTGTGTTTCTTTAAGCAGTAATTTTTTTTTTTGGTTTCCTATTTGAATGAGTGGGTGGGTGTTCTGATTGCAAAGATGGGTGTGTGCGTGGGGGTGGGCATGTGTGTGTGTATGTGTGTGTGTGTCTGTGTAAGTGTGCACACTCACATGTGCGTGCACACCAGTGTGTGTGTGTGTGTGTGTGCCTGGGAAGTAAGTGGGTGAAGCTGCTGGTCAAATTAGGCTGCCCAGCCTCATTTTGTCTTTTTTTGTGTTTTTATGCACAGAGGGCCTGAATAAGCTGTATTGTTTCTGCGAAAGCCCTAGTTTCTCTCACTTCGACTGATTTCCTCTTCGTGCAGCTGAATAGCTAGTGCAGCCGGTGCGTATGTATTTAACTCTCCACTGCTGCGGTTGCTGTGTCAACCTGCTGTAGTCACCCAGCAATGCCTTGTGTGTGCTGCCATTTGGAAGTGTCCCCTCAGGGCCTGTGTGTCACAGATGAAGGGATACAAATGGATGAAAGTAAAACATTATTTACTTTCAACAGATCAACCAAAGCCTGACCTGTGGGCCAAATATGGCAGTTTTTTTTTAAACAGGGAAAACACAGCGACAACATTTAGGGACAAAAAGCTACAATGACAGTAAAGTTTGTACCAGTGCCATAGCCATGAAAAAGCCACAGTAACTCGGCGCTCAAGAGCCTCCCCACATTTAATACAGACTGCAATATGAAGCCTGTGGTCGGTAAACAATAAGTGACATTTCCCATTTCAAGATGGCTGTGTATCCAGCTGGCCCACAGGGAGGTGCTTTAATCAACCCACATTGACCCCCAACCACCCCCACCCCTACCCCCAACCCCACCTACGCCTCGGCTCCCCCCACCTCTTCTACCCATTTCTACTGGTCACAGTCACCCCAAAAGAGTGGCTGCAAGAAGACTTTGGCTGTGCTGCAGTGGTGTAGCAGGGGCATTGTAAGTGTGGCGCTTGGGGTTGAAGTGGTGCTGCTGCAGGGCCGTTGGCAAAGCTGATCAACTATAAAGGTACACCGTGAAGGACTTAGGGCATCTTCTGGCAGAAATGAAATACAGTATTCATAATTGTGTTTTCACAGTGTGTCATCACCCGTGACTTTAGTGAACTGGAGCACATGTGAGCTAAAAACTAGGACTTTGAAACTACCACAGACAGCATAGCTACCTAGCATGCAGGTCATCCTCCACATAGTCTAGGTGTCTGTGTAGTAACCTACGTAGATACCGCACTGTCTGTGAAGTTTCATTAAGTGGAGTAACAACATCATTATTGCTGCGTTAGCGGTTGGGGCAATGCTTGTCAGTAGACTACTGGAAGCGAATGTTCAACGAGTTGTGTGTATTTTGGACCATAAAACTTTGGAAAGAAAATTTAAAAATTCACATATTTCGAAACGAATTCCTAAAATCCAGTGTCTTGCATTGAAGGGCTGGTTATGTACACTTTAAACATGCCTTCTGCCGTGTTCATGAAATATCAGCCAAAATTAAATTTTGTGAAATTTTCTGGGGACTATGGGAAAATGCATGTTTGAAATCATTATAAAAGCCCTGAATAAAATAGCTTGAAATGTTTGGCAGTGTTGTATCAAACTAAAGCTTTAAAACACTTTTTCTTCTTGGTTGTTATGAACAATTCATGTGCAGTGCTTCATGATGCCTTTTCTTTTTTCATTTCATTGGTGTAATCCAAAAAAAAAGGCCACCCACAGAAACAGATGTATAAAGTACCTTAGGTACCAAATTGCTTCACAACCCAAAAAGTTTAACTTAATTCCAAGGTTTTACCTCTGGAAAGTTACTCCTTTGTAGCGGATTTCTGTGGACAGATGGTTTGAGCAAACCCACACAGCACAGCAGGCTCGCGTTATTAGTCATTTTCAGTTAGACGAGTCCTGCTACCTAGCCTACATTCATTTTCGCCAACACACTGCTGCCTCCATTATGGCAGGCACATTAACATACTGTACGTTCTGCAGCCCTATGCGGTACTATATAGATTTCTATGATCTGCCTGACTGCGCCGACATGTTTTCACAGTACCTCAGAACACACAAACCAGAGCACTAAAGCTGGAGAGGGCTTTTATGTATTTATGGCACCTGACCATTATCTTCTTCTTGAACCTCAGAAAGGGTTCAAACCTTTATTTCTAAGAAAATAAGATATAAAAAAAGGTAGCATGTGGGAGTACTGAGAGTGCTTGTGAGATATTATCTAAAAAAAGGCCATTGAAATGAACACAAGGCGCGTATTGCCCTTCCGGTGGCTTTTTGTTCGGCATTTTGTTGCATGTCCGTAGCACATTCACAATTCTATACATCTACCTACACAAAGCCCTGGACCTGCTGAACTCATCCAAGGGGGGTGAGGGCGGGCAATCAATATACAGACAGCATGCTGTTTCATCAGATGAACAACGCGTTAGATGTAAAATGCATCTGATGCGGGAGGTGAAGCGATGATGTTTGATGAGTGTTTCGGCGTGGTCTCGTGACTACATGTGAACGAGTGTAACTTGGAGGGGAAAAGTTAAATGATCTGACAGGAGACAGAGGCACTCTCATAGGAGAGGGAAATGAACTGCCTAATGAGATTCTGGGAGGATTCGGTCTCATTACAGAAATTTGCATCAGAAACGATTTCTGTCAGTCATGGCTGCTTTAGTTTAATCCTTAGCAGTACTATTTTACAGTAGCCCGTGTTACAATATTCGCTGTTAAAATACCATTTTTGTGGAACATTAAAGGGTTTTGCTTACTGTAGGTCTCCATAGATGGGAAAGACAACAGGAGAGATGTCCTACAGTATATTATTTTTTGCAGCATAGCATAACTGTTATTCTGAGCTCAATCTGTTGATATGCTGTACAGTACAGGCCCTCATCAGTGTATTGTAGCTTAAGAGTGTAAAAGAGATCTCTGCACCGCGCCCCCACAGTGAAAATGTGTATCTACCTGTTTGTTTTACTGCTGCCACCATATGCTGTAGAATGCCGTAATGATCATTAGCGTGCAGATGTCTAAATTAAAGAACCGTAAAGTGACTTTCGCAGCAATGCGGTGGTGTGCGCTCTGCAGTGATCTACCTAATATAAACAGAATAAAGAATGGGGTGTTTTCTGATGACACTGCGGAGTTGGCCCAGGCCTCGGTGATTAGGCCATATCAGCCGCACTAGGTTGACTGATTGCTGTCTGTAGCCATTCCAGAAGCACTGTCAAGATAGTCGCTAGAGCCATCTAAGGTACATCTGGGGGAAGAGGGACGGAGAAGGAGAGCGAGAGACAGGGAGAGAGAGAGACGGAGAGAGAGAGGGAGAGAGAGAGAGAGAGGAAACAGAGAGGAAAAAAATGAAGTTCCCCCTCCAGATGTCACAGTAGTCTATCTTAGGACTTATGCGGCTGATAAGAGGAAATGACACCCATAATGAAAGCCAGGCTTCCAGGGGCATGCCTTGTGTGCATGAGTGTCTGGGAGCAAGTGTGTGTGTGTATGTGTGTGTGTGTATCTGTGTGTGTGTGTGTGTGTGTATATGTGTGTGTGTGTGTGTGTGTGTGTGTGTGTGGGAGTGAGAGTAGTACAAGTGCAAGTGTGTGAAAGTGTGTTTGAGTGGGAGTACAAATGCAGGTTTTGAGAGTGTGGGTGTAGGTGTGAGTGTGTGTGAGAGACATCAGAGCAGAGGAGCCGGTCTGGTTGCAGGTGCTGAGGTGGCTGGAAGTGTAGCTGAAGCTCCTTTGTCTCTCCAGAGCTTACCGCTGCATGTTGGGTTCGATTCTTGAAGCCCTTCCTCCCACTCTCTCTCTCTCTCTCTCTCTCTCTCTCTCCCTCTCTCTGAACTCTCCCTCTCACACTACTCCCCCTCACCACCCCATCTCAACCCACCCCGCCCCACCCCAAGCCAAAAAGGCTTCTAGGACTTTTGGGGCAAGGACAATGGGAGGCTTAAGATAGCTTTAGAAAAGAACCTACACGGGGAACGGGAGTAGATCAGTCCATGCTGGCAGCTTCCTGGCCAGAGTCTAATGGAAGAATTTCAATCCCCTCCGGGAAGAGCACAGAGGTAGTATGTCAATAACTGACAAAGCCTGTCTGTGTCAATCAGCCAGCACTGTAGCTGCTTATGGCCTCTTGAGTAAAGTGCAGACTCGACAGCGCGGCCCTGTTACTGACAAGGCACCTGATCTATAGGCTGTAATTATTCTGAAAAACCTGGGAGTTTTACAGGTTTGCCGCACGTGGATCTATCTGCCATGTAATTGGGTGGCTCTGTGGAGATAAACCTTAGTGTGAGGAAAAAAAAGGGGGGCTTGGCTCTGTGCAGGAAAGGGGGCGGATTGTAGTTGTTGCACCAGTTCGGGTAGCACTATGTCTAAATTAAATACAGCATGTCTAAAGTATGCCTTGCCTCTTCGTCAAGGTCTGGTCATATCTGTACTGTAGATTTGAGTTTTGGTGGCATGTTTTTTTTTTCCTGAAAGCAAAACTGTTTCTTCTGTATTGATTTCCAGCAACAATACTGGGTAACTCGATAGAGGCTGAAGTGTAGAAAATGAAATCTCTCTAAAACTGTGTGACCGGTTAGAGCAAGCTTGGCCCTAATCTGAACAGAGGAAGGAGAAGAAGAAGCTAGCACAGCTTTCCACCATTGCCTCCAAAACTCGCACAATAACATTTGGGTTGTTATTGAGGAGTGTGTGGTGTGTAGTGTCGATGCCACACATTGCGGTTGCCACTGGAGGGCCTGTGATAGTGATAATGAGAGACCCTGTTATCTGTGGCATCCAAAAATGGCACTGTGAGACTTCCCTTTCATTGTGGTGCTTTCTCACATTAGTAATAAATCAAATTGCGTATGTATAATTGTCAGATTATCGTACTGTAAATTGTTTTTGGATGAACCAATTAGGGGCTACCTGTGCTGTGCTGGGCTCAGAGAGTATTTATGTATTTTTGTGTGTGGTGCAGCAGAGCTCCATTCAGCCTGTTCTCTGAACTGATTTTGCTTGTTCTTCATTGATATACATATAGTAGGTCAAACATTGCTCATAAATGTGTCTTTACAATGCATTTATGCAGCATAAATACATTTTGCTCTAAAGATTTACCTAAACTGCAAAGATTAGATGTTTTAGGCATTTATACATTTATTTTTAAACAAATGCCTAAAATGGCTAGGTTGATATAATATTAACTTGCATCCCTTGTTAAAATGGCAGTGCTGTCAAACTATGAAACACTTTTAGCACTTGAATTTCATTCAATTAGTCTTTTGTTTTGGAAATAATTACCTCGTATTTCTGTTTCATTCAAAGCCAGACAGCTGCTGGAGCGTGGCATTATCGCAGAACGCCCCTAGCAGTGCCCGTGGGCTTTGAAAGTATTATCGCTTTAGTGGTTAAGAAAATATCACCCGTAGCCAATGTGGACTGAATTATTATTCAGAAACAAATAGCAGCCTGTTTGATTTGCTCTGAGAACCATTCTGATTTGCCCAAAACCACATAGTCTACCAGTGACGCAATGCAGGAGCTATGTATTGGTTCAGTGGATATCATTCCGAAAGTTACGCTACGGTATTGTTCCGCAGCGTCTTTGATGCACACATGTGCATACGCCTGCTTTTGTATCGTGCTGCAAATGGACATGCTCCTGTCTGTGCCTCCTGCTTTGTCTCCTATATGGAGGGCACGAGTCAGAGGGCACACGTATTGTATGTGAGAGTGTGCATTTGAGTGTGAGTGCGTGTGTATTTGTGTGAGTGTGTGTGCCTGTGTGAGTGTGTATGTGAGTGTGTGTACGTAGAAGTCTGTGCTGTCGTGTGTGCTCCTCGTTGCGTTGCCCCGTGGAGTTCACGCAGAGGTTTCGAAGAGAGATGGAGAGAGCAGACTAGCGCCGCAGCACGCCCCGGCTCCCAGCTAGTCCTCTCACCTCAGCGGCGGGATTAGCCTGACATTTCCTGACATCGCAGCTTTCAAACGAAGCCGGGGCCTGATGAAATCCAAGCGAGCGTTCGCCATGTAAAGCCTTCCCGGCTCTTTTTCCCCCCTTACCGTGCAGCCTGCACTCACTCCCCCACTCTCCTCCCCTCCTCTCCTCCTCCTCCTCCATCTGTCTCAGCCCCCGAAACTTAGCTAGCTCAGGAGGAAGGGCAGCGGGGAGAAGAAAAAAAATATATAAAATAAAATAGAAAATAAAGCCCCCCTGAGAAGTCCCCCGGGATATGACGGGTGTGAGAATAAAGCGAGCGGTTTAAAGGACTTTGTGTTTTGAGCCGTGGTGAAATAGTGCCGAGCCGCAGAAAGAGGACAGTGGCTGGGGGTGGATAAGGAGGTAAGTGTCATCTTCCTCCCTCGGTAGCCCATTTACGTTGCTGTCCATTAGCTTTGATCGCAGTAAACTGATAAAACGCTACTGCTGACAGTTAGGGTTGTCGTGGCTCTCCGTCAGGAGAGGCAGGCCGGAGTGAAAGATCTGAAAAACTTGCCGGTGAACCGACATGAACGTCCCCTGACACCCACCACCTCCCGCCCCCAGCCCCACTTCCCCCCAGCCCCATTCTGTAGGTGATGATGGGGTACCCTTACTAAAAAGGTACAGCACATCACAGCTAGATGATCTGTCACCAAACGGCATTAGGGCGTTTGTGAAATAGACTTCTCTGCACCCAGGAGACAAGTTCCCAAATGCAAGCTCATCCTTCTTACAACACTTTCCCGTCATATTTAAAAAAAAAAGAAAAGAATTTCAGCAAATTTCAGAATGTTTGCACAACTCAGTTCACTAAGAGCTCCATACGCAGTCCCTCTTTCAACACCTGTTCAAAGCCATTTGCCATTTCACTTACCCTTTGCATGGCCCAAATATAGATATAGTGTGGCATGCCCTGGGCCGCAGAAAAGATAAGAAGAGGTGATTGATGACCGAGACCATGCCCCCAGGGGGTGGGGGCTCAGCCTCCCACTTAAGCGAAGGTCAAAGGTGTTTGTGATCTTTTCCCTCTTTGGCCACCCTGCGCCTTTTTTGTGGTGGTGGGGGTGGGTGATGAGGGGTGGGGGGGTAGGAGCAAAGGTTTGATACTTAACCGCCAACACCATTAGCATGCTTTGTAAAATTAGGTGGCGTAATGAGAACTTAAGTGACTTATTGGCAGCGGCGTTCGTGGGATTCATTAAGGCCCATATTTATGAGTATCTATCATGAGAGCACTGAGAGAAGGTAGTGGCGGTGGTGGTGGTGGTGAGTGGGGAGGGAGGGGGGGGGCAGGGTTTATGGAGCGTAGATTGTCACCTTGTTCCAATTATTCATTACCTTTGACTGCGGCAAGCGTACGAGCATTATGAAATAGTCCTTAATGAGCTCGGTGACGAAGCGCTGGTGGTTTGGGAATGTGAACTCCAGTTGCAATCAAAAAAAATATCTCCAGGTCTATTAGAGGAAGACCACCCCAATCTCTTGTAATTCATTAAGAGCCCCTTCTGGAATGCCCCTATAGTGGTGCAGTTAGCCTCAGCACGATCGTATGTTTGTGTACCAAAGGTTTGTTCTGTGTTCATTTGCTGCTTTTTTTTGGTCTGAATAAAAGGACCAGATAAATGTCAAGCACCAGGAAAATCTCAAGGTAGTGATATCCAAATTTTTTATTACACCCACGCCACTGTTACTGTTCCTGAATTCAGTGACATATTGCAGCTAAAATTACCCCCTAATTTTCAACTGCTGAGGCTTCAGATGGCGGGTGATGACACACGAATTAGTTCCACAGGTTGCAAATCTCCTGTGTTTTGTCTTTGCGTGTGTCACACTGACAATGATTTTCTGGAGAGTGGGACTTCTCACCTTATTTCCGTGCGATTCAGTTTCTTCCCCACTTCTCTCCATTCATTTATTTCCCACTCATGACCCCCCTCACCCCCCTAACCACTACCCCCCACCCCTGCCCCCACCCCCTTTAATGAAATGTTTCGGAAGATGACACATTGACAGATTTATTGTGAGCCGGCAGCTCAAAAAGGGAATAGTTTCATGGGTTCTTTTATGGCGTGCACATGATTGGCAGGAGTGGGCCAGGGTTGCGAGGCTTCTAAATGGTGCAGGACATGACAAGTGCCATGCTTATGTGAGTGGTGCCTTGGACCTCTGGGTCTCCATGGAGACGCACTTCTTAGAGAGTGCTCCATTTAGCTTATTTTTCATAATCATACTTATGGCCTTTGATTTTTTTTAGTGTCATGTTGAAAAAGGGACAGAAAAAAGATGTGTTCTCTTTAAATGCATAAATGGGTTGAATCTGAGGCACTTAACACCAAATTGCCATTAATTTTATAAAAGGAATTAACTATCTTAATTATCCTTCACAATAGCTCCATACAGTGCATCTTATTTGTACTATTTATTATGGAAAGATGAAAAGTGCGTTTTAAAAAATCCATCCCTTTTGTTTTTTTTCTCTTATCACTGAAGATCCCTGCAGAGTTTTAGTAAATGTCTTTTTGAAAGCACAGCACAAGTGCAAATGCCCGTCCTAATCTGTGTTGTGCCGGAACAAAATGCAGCGTCCGCATGTTTCTGTGCACGTGTCCCGTGAGCCACACGCGTGTTTGCTCAAATATTATACCCATTTAACATGACACAAAATGTGGGAGGCAGAAGAGAAGGGGCCGGTCAATTCGATTTGCAGTGGACAAAATTGGATTTGATGGTAGGCTATTATGACTTTCATGGGTTTTTCTCTGCAGATCTGCGTGGCTTAGCCATATCAAACACTTTACAGAAAGCTTGATGGGCTTGAGTGTTCCGCTCACATGAATCCCCCGAAATGAAGGGAATAGTCTCCTGCAACGTTTTTCTTTATCAGAGACCCTATGAGAGGCGTAGTGGCTTCCCAGCGGATTTAGCAGAAGTGATGTATCCCCAGCTGATGTCCCATGTATTACCTTCTAAATTAGGCAACACAGCAGCAGCAGGGTAATGAAAAAAAACTGTTTTGCACTTAGGCTGGGGATTTCTGCACCTATGTCGCTGACGATTCTGAGATTAAATTGCGACTGAAATGAGATGCATTTATAGGCTCTGTTGATGCAGTCAGGCACTGCAACTCCTGGCACTTCCAGCAAACACATTTTATTCATCCGCAATTCGCTTCGATTTATGTTGATCCGCATGCAACGAACACTATGATCTTCTGGGCGTATTCTTCATTCTCCAGGTTTTCCAGAAAACTGTGAGGTTAAACACACACACACACACACACACACACACACACACACACACACACACACACACACACACACACACACACACACACACACACACAAGGACAAACACACACATGTTAAACACACACAGACACACAAGAAAAAGTATGCAGCCTCAAAATGATGTCACAGTTCTCAGCAGCGAATGATGAAATGGCTTTACCTTGTTATGTGTACTCTTAACCACCGTAATTGTGATCCCACCGGGTACTGTACCGTAAGGTTGATTGCCGGAAACATCTCATTTGAGAGTTCACAAGCCGATAATTACGGAGCAACTGTTCTGACTACGGGCTTCCTGTGTTCCAACAGTGTCGGGTGACGCCGGCTCCGACGCCCAGAGCACGCTGCCGCACTTCCTGATGGAGCCCGAGGACGCCTACATCATCAAGAGCAACCCGGTGAAGCTGAAGTGCCGCGCGGTGCCCGCTCTGCAGATCTTCTTCAAGTGCAACGGGGAGTGGGTGCATCAGAACCAGCACTCCTCCCAGGAGTACCTGGATGAGAGCACAGGTTAGTTGAAACACTGGCATGTGGAGTCCGGTGGAGGGCTGCATGTAAATCGCACATGAATTTAGAGAGAGAGAGAGAAAGAGAGTGTGTCTGTATTTGAATGTGTGTGTTTGCGCGCGCGCGTGTGTGTGTGTGTGTGAGTGCGCCCGTGCACATTTGTATTAATTCAATTTGTGATGCTTTTTAGGTCATGCCAAAGAACAAGCAGATGTGAATTTAAATACGAGCAACAATTTTCATTCAGCTCATTACAACCCCACTGGAAATCCCACTACTCCCCAACTCCAATTCCACAGACAACACAGCATGATGGACAGTCAGAGATTTGGTGGCCAAATTCTAAGGGGTAACCCAAGCCAAGTAAGAGAAGAAATCCCATGCATGGTGGGCTGATTTGGCGTGATTCAGAGCATATTGAGAGTCTCTGAAGAGTCGTTATCTTCCTGAGCCACAAACAAAAGGTGGTCCTGCCTAATCAAATTCAGTCCTGTTGAGGGAATGTCAAAGCATGGAGAGCTCTGCACTGATTAGAAGATTCTGCTCCCATTTCCTGTAGGGATTTCCAGGAAGCAAGGGAAAAATAAACACACGCACACACACCACACACAAACAGACACACACACAAACACACACACACACACACACACACACACACACACACACACACACACACACACACACACACACACACACACACACACACACACACACACAAACACACAAACATACGCACACACATAAATGTCTAATCCAACACCTCGTCTAAAATGTGCTCTGATTAGGCAGCATAGGAAAGCAGCTCTTTCTTGTATTCAGGAAGACTCCTCGGTTGGAAAGGGTTCTTAATTGCTTCGGGAAGTTCATTATTTTGTGATTGCTGTGCTGTGAAATTGTTTCTGACTGATAATGCGGAAATGAAAACTCACAACTTTCATTATTTCTATACTGTGCAGGAAAACTGTGTGAGGGAGGAAGTCTAAAACTAGCCTCCCGCTATTCATTTTGTTTACACCCCCTCCCCCAATAGTGAATTTGTTGTTTTTTTGGCAGTTATTCTTAACTGCAATGCAGCTGGTGACCAACTGTGTTGTCAGATTTTGTCTGTTGTTTACCAGCAAAAAAAAAAAAAAAAAGGATTTTAAAAGCAGACCTTGCTGGGCTGTTCTGTGCAGTCTCATTAGACAGATGACCTACTGTGAGCCAGTGTCATGGTTGGGCAAAAAATAACCACTTTTGGCCAGACACTAACTGTATATATTTGAAATGACTCCACGGCTTCCCTGCTCACTGTGCTAACAGCATGGGTGAGTTTAACATCTCTTAATTAGTGCCATGGTCTAAAAAGATGGTCCCCTCATCATGAATCTGAAACAACATGGGGGACAAAATACAGACAGTGATGCAATATTGGGAAGAAAGAGAAAGAAAATGAAATAAGATGAAAGTGTCACAAAGAAACAGTAAAACCCTGGTAATTTCAATGGAATTCAACAGTTACTTTGACGGTTTGGCATGGTAATTAAACACTATCGGACTTCAAAGGTTTTGAACGCATTTTCATCTGACATGGAAAATAAAAGAACATAACGATGTAGCATTTTGAAGTCCCAACTCACATTTCAGTCACATTAATCACAATCTCTGTACCTCACTCCACTGCTGTTTCTAAAACTCGTCCAAACAACAGCAATTGCTGCAGGACCTCTGTGTTGCTCAGTGAAGTCTACTGGTAAGTTGGAGAACACCATTTACTTCTGTCAGTCTTGATCAGTTGCTTTGACTTTTCTGTCCACCTACTCTGTGTTTTTACAGAAGCGAAATAACAGGAAATAGTGGCACTTTTTTTTGATGCCAAAAAAAGACAAACTGGTCGTGTAGCTCAAGCCCTGAGCCCCGTAAGCAGCACACTTGCTGATTACACCGTGCTATGCCCAATTAACATTTATGCTGATTGCACCAGGATTGCACCTTTGCATCTGAGATGGTGTGCTGAGATGTGGTCAGCCAGCGAATCGGCCTCTCACCAGGCTGTTCGCAAGCACCTTGGTAGTTTTTTTTTTTTCTTTTTCTTTCACAGTTGCTGGACCTTTTCCTGCTGTTATGTTGCCAAGGCGATGAAAATACCTCAGGCATAATTAAGAGCATGTGCGAGTGCTTTTGCCTTGCCGGCCGCATAACTGTTTTTATATCTGCATTGAACTCATAGCCACATATAAATCTATACTCTGTCATTGGCCACAAATGGACGACCGAATTGTATATTGGATTAGGGGAGACTAATCGGGCCAGGGATCTATGAAGAATTGGATTTTATTGATTAGGACATTGGCCCTCAATGCCACGCTGAACATCTGATAGCATCTCTTATTTACTGGCCTGGCAGATGAATCACAATCCACAGATAAGCTGTGCAATGCCCTTGAATTTGTCAACAGACCAAGTAAAGGAGTCTATTCAGACACCCTCAGCAGTAACCACTGGGTCCTGCTTTTTCTGAAGTTAGATTCACTTTCTTGCCAAACAAACACAATGATCTGCTTAATTACTTTGATTGTTCATCAACACCCCAGTGGATGTGTTCATTCATTAACTTTACATTAAGTCTTTGTTTGCAAATAATTGGGTCTAAAAGCTGTTTCAGATTTGTTAGCATACTTTCCAGACATTATTGAAAACAGAACAGTGTTTACAGGGCCATATATATCCAGGTTGCTGATGCAAGACTTCAGTCTGAGATGTTGGCTCCCCCTGGAAATGTAGGCCCAGTGGTCATTGAAGAACTGAAAGGTGCTATCGATGGTGATAACTAGGAGATTAGCAGACGGTTCAGGGGTCAACCTTAATCACATGTGTCTGTCAATAATGCTAATTTCAGGGTACATCAATAGAGTCATCCATAATTGAACAAGAGATTTCAAATTCATTATGACCATCGGCAATAAAAGGCGAGGTCTTATTTTGGCCAACGGCATTACCATAAATTTGGATTGCTGGTGATCCCTTTTCAATTCCAAAGTAATTATGAGCACAGCCTGGGGTGTTGAAAGCATGTTCCACAGGCAAGGCGTGTAGTTAGTCCCATCCCATTAACCTCCAATCCCCATAATATCAAATGGTCGTATTTGAGACATATAAAATATTTTTGCATGCAACAGTTAGAAAAGTCGTTTGAAAGCTGTAAAAAGAAATCAAGACAACCATGCCTGATGCATGGTGCCTTTAGAGTATTACTCGAACACAAATTCTAATAGTTCAGTTCATCTGTATTTCAGGAAACAAGCAGTTAAGTTTTGGCATCAACAGTGATCAGCCTTGCCCAGTACATGCCAAATTCAATCTGTGAATGTGCATTCGAAACTGTAAGGGGAGCTGAATTATGCTGATCAACAGTATGCGAAATGAACTTAAAATGTTGAATCATCTATAATATCTGTTCTAACACACTAAGGGAGGATAATATTATCCTTTGGCTCATACTGTACAGTTGACATACCTTTGCAATATCATACTGTAGCCTCTGAGATCTGTATGCACAGACTGTTCTTATCTTAGCTGAAATCACTTTTTCCCAACTGGTTCTCTGATAAAGACAATTTGCCACATTATAGAGGGATTCAATTAAAACGAACAAGGGGGCCTTATCTGCAACAGCACCTCAGTGTTAAGAACAGCTTTTAGTATTCGCTAAGAGCATCTGTGTGCAATTGTAGGTGCAAGAAGTAATTGAAAAAGGTGTAAGACACAAATCTCAAGAAATCAAAAAAGGCCATTCCAAGTCATCTAATCTTTGTTTTCAAAGGGGCGTGCGGCATAGGTGGTGACTGTGGGAAGGCTGTGTGCAGGACCAATTTAACGATAACAAAAATACTATGTCATCTCAATTTGGGTTGTGTGCATCGACCAGCAGCACATAGGTTGTAGCAATATGCCCTCTCGCCCTAATAACATTTTTCAGTCTGGGAGCCCCAGCCGCCAAGGTCATAGATCACGTAGTGTTAAAAGGCATATGAGTTAGGTAGCTGTGCCCCTGGCTCTGACATTGAATCTTAAGATTTTACAACTAGCAAATTGACCCTTTTTTTTACAGCAGCAGCTGCTGAACTTTGAGCAAGGTATCTCAGTGTTGAAGCTTTATGCCTTTTAGAGGCAGATGGTGAGGCTGTTCTATCACTTTTTTTATCAGGGATTTTGAGATTCCGTCATACAGCGGTTCTGAATGATTCAGCAACACTACCTTAAGGGTGTAGTTCTGTAGGATCACAGAGAGGAAAAAATAGGATAGATGTGAAGTGCACTTTAAACAGGCACTGCTTAAGAGCAAGGGGGGGAAATATGTGATCTGTAAGCATATACACCAGACTAAGTAGAAATTAGACACGTGAACTTTGTCCTCATTTTTCAGACTTCAAAAGATGCATTATGAAAACACCAATTAGCCCATGTGTACTGTGATTACTGCATATAGCTAAAGCCTAATAAGCGCAATAACCCTATGAAGGAATTATGCCTAAGCAGACAAGAGATTAAGTGTCCATTAAATTATTGGCAGACGATTGTGCATGCATGCAGTGTCCTCAGCAGTTATTTTGGCAACAGTCCAGATGTCTGACCAAATCCTAATGTTACTGTCACGCCTATTAAATGCCCTTTTCTCTCACTGTAAATGTGAAATGTCTCTTTTTTAAAATGTCTACTTACTGACCCAAAGCCACACCTTTACTTTTTTTTACTTTGCTTTGCTTTGCTTTGCTGTGCGGCCACAGTCATTTGTAAGCACTGGGGTAGCTGAGGAGCTAGTATTGCTGACTGCCAAGATGCAACAGCAGGGTCCTGAAACCACCGCAGGCGATTAAAAACAGCGGCAAGCGTGGCAGAGGCAAGCTCGCATACCTGAAGGTCATTTATGACATCAAGCAGATGAGAGAACCTTTCCTCAAAATAGCCTATATGTGAAAAGTAAAAGTTCAAGCACATTTAGTACGGTCATGTCCACCAGGACAATAGCCACTAATGCAGTTAATTGAGTGCTTCTGTTTTTTTTTTTGTTTTTTGTTTTTTTTTGTGGTGTGTGTGTTGCTCGATGTGATTTTACTCTGAGCATACAATTGGTCTGTGGTAACTATTTGAAACATTCACTCAGGGCCACCTCTGCTAAGTTGGTTCCTATGAGATTTTGAAGATTTTAACAATGTGTGAAGAAGTAATTATATCAATTGGACAAAAATACTGAGAGATTTTTTTTAAGTATCTCACGTATGAAGAATTCTCACATGCAGACTCACATGACAGCAAGAAAGCATCTGGCTGTGACAATTGCAATTAATGGGCATATAGCTTTGTAATTGGGAAATGCCAGCTTGATTCCAGGGTCTGCTTTCTGGTGTTCACTGTCAACAACTTCACATGCTGGTTTGTTTCCAAAGACACAAAGAAAAAAATTGTGAAAATACTGTATCTTTCTTCACACACACTGTATGAGTCGTAATATTGTTTCGAACTCTTGGAGGGTAGATGATCAATTATGCAGCATGTGGATCCTGCCTCCTCCCAATTAGCAACCCATATTGCCACCCAGCACGTTCACAGATCGGTTTCACAGCAAGGGTATTGGATGTCATTCGAGATAGATTACACTGATTTACTATACTGTATTGCATTAACCCCCAGCATTTATGCTTTCTATTCCAATACGGGTAGACCATCCTAATCTAATTTCCTTTTCAACGTATGCTTGAGCAAACTAGAAATCCACACCAGGTGAGCTTCAGCTTCTGCTCCTGCTTCTCACACACACCCACCCATATGCCTCTGACTCGTGAACCATCACACCTTACAATGTGTGTGTCTCTGTGTGTGTGTGAGTGTGTGTGTGTGTGTGTGTGTGGGGGGGGGGGGGGGGGGGGGGGGGGGGGAGTTGGATGAGGTGGGCGCTAGCAAGGACACTCCCTGAATATCGAAAAGAAATTCATTACATTACTGTGGAGAGGCAGGTATGAAGAAGAAACCATTTATCATGGTTTGGTTGTGCAGAAAGAGCCGTGGCATAATAGAGGGAAATGGCTTTCTCCTGCCGGAATGTGCTGCCAGTCCCTTCTCTCCTGTGGGCACACGTTGACTTATGTGCTTTTTATTTCACTAATTGTCTGTCGCTGACAAATTAAGGGCTGAAGTTTCCCTTCCCTTTCCCTTCGCCGTCTTCTCTGTTTCTCTTTCTTTCACCCCACCCTCCTCCTTTCTCCTTCTTCTCCTCCTTCTTCATCTTCTCCCTCCTCCTCTTCTTCCTCTTCCTCTTTTTCTTTTCCTTTCTTTTCGTGGCTGCTCACAAATAAGCCCACAGAGTTTCTGTGCACTTCATTAAAACCTAATGCCCACTAAGTGGAGCAGAAATCCTTGATCATTAGAGTTGGAGTGGCAGTGAATGTTATCGTGAGTGAGCAGCAAGCAGACAAAGCCTGCACCGCACCGCACCGCACACCACCACCACCCACCCCATTCCCCACCCCTCCCTCACCACCACAACCCCCCCCTCCACCCCCCCCCCCTTCATATAGATTAGAGGCAAATGGAGAGTGGCAGGTTCAGGCGGGCTGCGCGCGTTGTGGGGGAGCAGAAATCCTGACCGCGGCAGATAAACACAGTTTCCACACGTTCACCTGTCAGAAGGCTCAGGAAGGCACCACCGCCGCCACCAACACCACCAACACCCCCCTCTACAACACCCCTACAGTCACCCCACATCCCCCTCTACGGCTGCCAGAGGCAAACATGAACACGGGACAAACCAACGGTGACGGGACACGATCCTGTCCTGAAACTCAGCTAGTTTGCCACCACGGCTCATGCCCAGGGTGACGTTGTGCCTGACAGGGGCAAAATGTATACCTGAAACGGGTCTGTAGTAATATGCATGGAAAAGAGTTAGTGGTAGATGGTAGTTTGAATATGGAGAATAAAAGATCATATGAACAACAGAATTGGATGGAATGTTTCATTCTCTCTCTCTCTCTCTGTCTCTGTCTCGCTCTCTCTCTCCCTCTCTCTCTCTCTCTCTGTCTCGCTCTCTCTCTCCCTCTCTCTCTCTCTCTCTCTGTCTCGCTCTCTCTCTCCCTCTCTCTCTCTCTCTCTCTCTCTCTCTCTCTGTCTCTCTCACACTCTTGTCAAGCAGAAATATTCACAGCACAGAAACAGAAACATTCCCAAGAAGCATGAATGAATATACAGTAAGCCAATTCCAATCAGAGCCATGCTATTAGTATTATTAATACCAACTAAATCTTCAATATTAATGTAAAAATATGCTTGAAGCTTACTTAAAGCAGACAAGCCTGCAGAAAAATAGACAAGGGCCAGAGAGGAGAAGGAGGGTGGAGAGGACTGTGGTTTTTTTTTTTTTTTGTGTTGTGTCTGGAGGCTTTCATGGCTCTCTGGTTCAGCTTCCTCAGCCCTGCTGTCCATTAGTCTAAGGCCAGACCACAGCGCGATGACTCAATCCGCTCCTTCATCAAAAGACCCAGCTGGTCAAAACAAGGAAGCTTTTGACATTCGTCGCCGGCAACTTGTCACAAGGAGTTGACATTTTCGTACCTAGCAGCCATCCAGTAAAAGCATTCTCCCCCAACTCCCCTTTTGAAGCCACAGCTGATGCGTGACACAGGGTGGGGGAACTGGAGACACATGAGTGTAGCCAAAAGAAATGAATTTTGCAAGATTTTTTTTTTTACCCATATCCGACTTTTACATTCAATGGTCATTAAACCTACACACATACACACACACTGAAAAATTTAACCAGCACATGTACTGTATGGGTCTATACTTAGAACAGTGTACCAGCAGCCTGGGAGAAAGTTTTTTTCTTCAAGATTCAGCCACATTCTGCCAAGGCTTTCTGAAACACAGAGGGTGAATTTCTGAGGACTCAAAACTGCACAAAAAAACATTCACTTAGTTCAGTTCCATGAAATGCATCAGAAACAAAACAACTGAGTATTTTAAGACGCCTACTGCCTGTATTCTCAAGAAGAAGCACTTGCATAACAGAAGGCAAAAACATTTTCTCTCTTTTAAAGGGTAAACAACCTTGTGCAAAGCTTTGAGGTGAGGGGGAGGGTGGTGGTCTATTTGGAAGCAGCAGCGTAGAGTGATAAAGATGGGCAGCAGAGCAGTGGGAAGGAGAGAAAAGAATCAGAGGCAATAACCAGCCAGTTAAACATAATTTAATGGAAATAGCACTGGTCTTTCACATTCCGTGCGAATATTGGCAGCGTCGACATTAACGTTCAGAAAGCATCTCAACCGCAGCACATATCGAGAGTGCAGCACAAGGCCAGCCATGCTTTGCCTCTCTACTTTGGCGCCATTGATATTACTTGATGGTGCTGTGTAGTCTGAAGGCAAATAATTTAGTTGTGGCTCATGAATGTGAAATTATTATTGAAACTGAGTCAATACTTGGCATCCCTACTCGCTAGAATAATACCCACAGCTGCCTAAACAAAACATCCACTCCAAAGTGTAGTGTTGGTTTTTTTTATTATTTGTGGCACTCAAACAGGCACAGAAAACAACTAGCGTTTCTGGGGAGACGTCTGAGGCCCGCCATTTCGTGTCTGAGTGGTGTGGTGTGACACATGCCATTAGAAAGCCGTGATGAGTCTTAAGAAAAGAAACGCCAGGAAGCTGTTTTAAAAGAGCTGGGTGTCAAGACAGGTCTAGCAGACGCTTTTCTTTTTATCATGCTGCGTGAAGACCGGCAGGAACTTCCAAACCCAAAAAACAGCCGTCCATGGCACAAAAAGCACGCTGTGCAGAGCCGGCGAAGAGGGGGAAGTGGCTATCGGTCCCAGCTGAGTTGCTGATTTCTTACTGCCTGGCTTCAGAGAGAGCGCTTAGCTGCATGAGCCTCCTCGTTAAAATGTACTTCACAGCTCCAGCTTACAATACCCTCTTTTCCTCTCCTCCTTGTCCTGCTCTCCTCTTCATGACCAGCTCTTCGATGGTGTGACTCCTCCCTTCTGTGTGTGTGTGTGTGTGTGTGTGTGTGTGTGTGTGTGTGTGTGTGTGTGTGTGTGTGTGTGTGTGTGTAAGTGTAAGTATAGGCAGCAGGCTCTGAAAATCAGTCTCAGAAGCCTAAGCTTTTGAAATGTGTGGTACAGTAACCGATTTAAAGTCTAAGGAGAAGCATTTGGCAAGGGTGAAGTTGTCAGGTTTGTGGAAGTCAGTCAGGCCTTTTGTCAGCATTTTTTTATTGACTCCGGTGAAAAAACTGATCCATGTGGATCAAGGAGGATCTTGGCGGTGCATGGGTATGCAAATATTGACCGGAGATAAATAATCTACATATGAGAACATGGTCCTCGCGTGTGCGTGTGTCATGATCAGTTAGGTACTCTGCACATCTGTGTGTAGCTGTTTTTGTCACATCTGGAAAAGAGCCATACATATATTTACCAAAGGAAGAAAAAAAAAGCACAAATAAAAGCACAGGCTGATGATAAGCACTCCAGGGATTAGACCGGTCCTTCCAGACTTGCATTTCTGATAATCCTTGGCTTGAAGTGTGGCAGGAACATCCGTTGCTCAGCAGATCAAAGCTCCTGTATCTGTAGCCGTCCCACATGCTCTTATTTCTGTCCAACTTAATAAGCCATGTCATGGCACTGCACCAGACCAAAGCTTGGAAATGGGGTGAGGAGGGGGTTGTGGGGTGGCGGGGTGTAATGGTGTGATGGTGTGGCGTGTGGGGAGAGACCAGATTAGCCATGCTTTGCCCCCCCCCCCCAGCCAAGCTCCGAGGAAGTCGGCCTCCGGTTTTAGCGTTTTTAAGTCCGCGTGTAGACAGTTCTTAATTGGGTGATTCTCTCCGCAAATCGGCTGTCGGATGGCCTTTCTGATCTCGGGCCACAGCAGAAGCCTGTGCAGAAAGCACGAGAGAGAGAAGGAGAGAGAGAGAGAGACACACACAGAAGGAGTGATAGAGAGACACAGGAAGAAAGAGGGAGAGTTAGAGAGAGAGGGAGAGTTAGAGAGAGAGAGCGCAAATGAGTGAGAGAGTGGGGAGGGCAAAGAGGGAGTCATGAAGATTCTGAATAATAAGCTCCGTCAGCGGTGCTCTGCCTCTAAACAAATAAAGGTGACAGATGACAAAGTGGCACAGCTCCGGCCTGTCTCTCTGCCACACCACCTGTCGTACATACTTAGTCCTCAAGGATGCGTTCACGGCCCCTCCTTTTTTTTAAACAAAGAATCCAGGGAAAGGGAGACCATCTCTCGTTAACATATGGCTCGTATTTCCGTTTTGGGAAGATTATATACAGTCATTAGTCATGATTTTGCTGCCTGCCTCTTGCCCGCACTTGCCATCAATGCCATGTGTCTGTGGGGGTAAATTATGAATTATGTCTCTGTCTCTCTGCGAGGCCAGGGGTAGGGGTGGTGGTGGTGGTGGTGGTGGTGGTGGCGGCTGCGGATTTTGTTTGTGTATCCTTGGACAGGGCTGCCAGATACCCTGTCAATTTAGCAGGCTTTTGCTACCTGCACGTGTGGTCAGACACAGAGTGTGTAATGAGGGTGTAATTGGTAAACAAAGTCAGTGCATTCATGGTGCAGAGACGCTGTCTTAATCACATTATTGATTCAGATATGGGGTTTTTAAGTGATAACTCTCAATAAACACTTCCTGTTGTGCGGTACAAGGTGAAGAGTGACTTAAAAGGTTTCAATATTAATTGTAGTTTAACATTTTATTGCATTTTTGAATAGATGAAGGGCTTGTGTGGTCTAAATTGATGTAAACTGTGTCTCTTTATATTAATTATCATTTTCACTTTTATTTTTGCTAATTTAACCAAAGGGTGAATCTAATCTAGGGTTTTGCCACTGAAAGTCACTGAGTGTCATTTAGTCATGGAAAATTGGTGATTACTATGCATGACTGAATTTCCCTCTTTATCTTAACTTAATAAGTCTCGTTGCGCATAATAATGACAGAATTTAACTATTTTATCCGACACACAATCATTGCTGTTAAGGTTTCAACAATAACAAGACATGTACAATCATATAATTATGATTACTGACTGTTGTAAACAAGTTACTTCCATTTAAATGCATTTCCCAGTATGTCCCCGCATTGAAGCAAATCTAAGGTCATGTTTAAATCACCAGCCCGAAAGATGAAAATTGATACAAAGGGCACACATGCATTTCAGTCATAATTCAGTTTTTATTGAAAATGGTTTAATATATGAAAATAGCTTATCTTTGCATCATAGAGTTTACTGTGGGGTGTGTGTGTGTGTGTGTGTGTGTGTGTTTGTGTGTGTGTGTGTTTATCTCCTATGTTTCCCTCAACTGAGCAATATGAACACGATTTCATGTGCCTTTATTTTCTCCCCATATTTTCCTATAAGCAGTAACATTAATCCATGACCAGGCCCCTGCCGTGCCCAAGATGGGCCTAACTTATTTATTTACTACCAAGTCCTAAATGCCTCTTTAATGCCTCCCAGTTTTTACCTCAGTGGCATGTCGGATTACTGCGTGCTGCCTGTGTGTGAATGTAGCAAAGACCTCTCGAGTGGAAAGCGATGAAACCATCGTATTTTGGTCTTTTATTATTGTTTCATGTCCCATGCATCATCTCTTTAATCCGGAGAGCACGGGGCCTGTGGACCACTGAGAACTCTCACCCAACCCCAAACCCCAACCGCACCGCCAATGCCACCCCCACTTCACCCCTCCAAAAAAAAAAAAAAAAACAGGGAGGATGAAAAAGCCTGTGCTGGGCCGACTAAGCCGATGACTGAGATTAAAATGGCAAGCAGTAACCAATTTAAAAACTCTGATAAGTTTCACACTGGCTTCATAAGAAGCTTTGAGGGCCGCAGAGTGATCCTCTATTTCAGTCGTTTTTAAAAATAAACTCTTCTGGCGTGTTAGACCGGGATGTTTTGTGTGGAATGCAATAACTGTGAGGTCACAGTATCACAGTATGGTATATGATATTTTTTTAAATAAAAAATGAAGTATTTCATACCTTGAAACAACGTTTTATTGTGTTGAATGCCACCATGCAGATGACTGACAATGCTAGCCAGTGAGTGTGCCAGCTCATTCATACGTGCCACCATTTGTTCCAGGTCAGAGGGTGCGGGAGGTGGTGATAAATGTGACGCGACAGCAGGTGGAGGACTTCCACGGGCCCCGAGGACTACTGGTGTCTCTGTGTGGCCTGGAGCCACCTGGGCACCTCCAAGAGCCGCAAAGCCACCGTCCGCATCGCCTGTAAGCTCTCTCTTCCCATTGCTATTCTTTCTCTACTTTCTACAGTTTTTTTTTTTTTCATTTTCTTTGCCTAATGTGTGTTGTGCTACAAATTTAGTTTTGTTGCAGGTCGTGTCACACAAATGATTAATTCGACATTACTTTTGGATGAGTCCTTCAAGGACATGGGTTTCATTATGATTTGGAATGATTTGCAAGATTATTTTCCTGGCTAGCCAGTCGTGAACGTGCCCGTCCCCAAAGGGGCAGCAGCAGTCCGGTTATTACAGAGTAAACATTATTTTTTCAGAGATACTAACTCACCCCCAAATGTCTGGAGTGGAGGGTTGGGGCACAGGGGTAAGACAGATGTAATGAGCCCAGCATGGCTTTGGAGCAGTGCGAACCTGAGGAGCCCCATGTTCCCCCAGCACTGCAGAGGTTCAGGCCCACCTTATGTCAAGTGTGTCGGTCAGCCGCAGACTGGGGCCTGGGTTGTGTGGGGAGTTTCCTTGTCCTCCACGAGTGCTTACTCGTCACTGTCACTGCAGTCTGAGTCAGTCAGGTCAGTCAGGTCCAGTCCAGTCCAGTCCAGTCGCGTGTGCAGGGACCACGAGCGACATATCTGTGGGTGGTGGGGGGTGGGGGGGGGGGGGGTCAGCTAATGAGTTTATTAAAGCTGATGTGTACCCGTCAAGCACTGACACGTGTAAGCAAAGCAGATGGTGCCCGGCGTCTCGGCCCTCACCACCACCACCACCACTGCCCCCCTACTCGCCCTCCTTCTCCCCCTCCAATCCCCTCATGTCCACTCCCCTCTGGAACGGCCCCTCCCTCCACTGACAAGGTTGCTCAATCAAAGCCAAGGGCAACGAGAGTGGAGAGTGGCATTGATGATGGGCAGATAAAGGCTGAACTAGAGTCTACACACACACAGACACGTACACACACACACACACACACACACACACACACATACACAGACACACGTTCACACACACAAGCACACACACACTCACACACACACACACACAGAAACCCCCCTCCCCGCACACACACACACACAAGTGCACACACACAAACACACAAACCCCCCCCCCCCCCCCCCCCCCCCCCCCCACACACACACACACACACACACAGCACACACACACACACACACACACACACTCACACACACACACACACAGAAACCCCCCTCCCCGCACACACACACACACAAGTGCACACACAAACAAACAAACACCCCCCCCACACACACATGCATACACACACACACACACACACACACACACAGACACACGTGCACACACACACAAGCACACACACACACACACACACACACACACACACACACACAGAAACCCCCCTCCCCGCACACACACAAAACACACAAAACACCCCCCCCCCCCACGCACACACATGCACACACACACACGCACACACACACACACACACATGCACACAAACACAAACACACACACACACACACACACACAAGCCTGCCTGTCGGCCATCCTTTCTTACTAGCTTAGCTTAGCATAGCTGCATGTAGCCTAGCCTAGCCTGCCTGCCCCAGCATTGGCTGCTGTACCCCACCTCACCCCACTCTGACAGCCCACTGTTCTTATCTCCCCACACAGACCTGCGCAAGAACTTTGAGCAGGACCCTCAGGGGAAGGAGGTGCCAATCAAGGGCATGATTGTGCTCCACTGCCGCCCCCCAGAGGGAGTGCCCTTGGCTGAGGTAAGATCTGCGTCCGCTCTCACTTAATCTGTGTGGTGGAGTCATCCGCATACACACACACACAGACACACACACACACACACACACACACACACACACACACACACACACACAAGGAAGATAAATAAATAAATCCAATTCTGCCCACGGTCAGAGGCTGGTCAATCTGTTTCCACCTACACAAAGCACACCAACACACACGTGCGAGCATACACACACCCACACACACACACACCAACACACACACAAACACACATACACACACACACACACACACACACACACACACACACACACACATACACACACACGCACACTTACACATCAACATAGACATACACACACACACTTACACATTATCATACACACACACACACTTACACATTAACATACACATACACCCACACATACACACTTACACATCAACATACATATACGCATGCACACATATGCACACAAACACAGGAGCACATGGCGGGGAACATTACTGATGCATGCTGTTGAGGTGCTGCCGTTATTGAGACCACAACGCTTATGGAACAACAACACACAAGGGGGCCCTTCGCCAGACTCGTCACGTGGGGCTTGCGTCATCTTATTGGCCGGGACAGTTAGCCATTTTTTGTGGCTTTTTTTTTGTTTCTTTTCTTTTTTCCTTGTGCGTTTTCAGGGCCATTTGGCTGTGGGCAGCCCCCGTGGTTATAAATGATTCAGACTTGAAATGGAAGAGCGGTGTCAGGCCGGTCTCCTTGAATGCTCAGCGGGCATGGAGGGAAAAGTAGAGATTCCAGAGAAGAAGGGAGGAGGAGGAAGAGGAAGAGGACTCAAGACAAGAATCTCGCCTCAAGTTCTTTGTCAACATAAATGAGCTCAGCCAAAAGAGATGGGGTTGAATAATGCAGGGCGTTCCGTCGCTGAGGCTGTGGAGGATCGCTTCCTGCTGCCGCCACTGTCTCTACCAATGCCTCTCCACCCGTGGCCCTCCTGTGCCAGGGCCGCTTTGGCGGAGATCACCTAGCGCATGAAATATTGCGATGCCAGCTTTAAGTGTGGCGCCGTGAAGGTTGGGGGCATCACTCCCCCGCTGACAGCCGAATGGATGCGTCGGTTGCCGGCGCCTGTGCCTGTGCCGGTGCGGTGCGGTTGCAATGCTGAGTGAACCGGTGGCTTTGACGTCCCTCCGACGTCCTCCAGCCAATAAAATGTGACATACTTTATGTGAATAGGGCTTTTATGGAAAGTTGAGACTTACTTTAGAATTGATGAAGTGAATATTCTATCAATTTGAAACCGTGGGAGGAAGATGTAATATGTGGCACGGAGCAATAAATAGCAGTCCGTTAGCGGTGCGTAATAAATAGCGGTGCCTTAATTTTCTCACTGCTTTCAGTGTCGCAATTACAGAATTACACCTCTGATCTGCATTTACAGTCAGCAATTACAACTGCATATATTAGAGCTTCTTAAAAGGAGAGACACAGAAATGGCTGGTTTTTGCCACACAGGCACAGTGTTTGTGTTAACTGAAGGCTCCCCTCATTTCATTTCATAAAGTAAACATAACTTAGGGACAAATGTAAGTCGCTATTTAGCATTTTAATACAAAAAAGATGCTTACATCTCGGAATATCATCTCTTGCTGTTGATTTCTCCTTCACGGATGTGACTGGCAATGCAAAGTGCGGCCGCGTTGAATTCTTGCCGTATTAGGTTGGCACACACCTATCTCTGTTTGGTCCCTGTGCATAATTATTCACTGCGGTATCTTAACTGTATACGCCCACAATTTCATCCCCGCCCCCCCAAGTGGCCAGGTGGTCCCTAAGAAAGAAAGTGTGGCGTAATCTGCTTTAGCCCTGTTTATTTCCAATATCCCTGCCTGTGGTGTCTTTCCTTGCCTCCCTCCCCCCATCACCACCACCACCGCTATGCCCATATTCCTCCTCTCTCTGCCGCAGGTCAGAGGGAGCTTCCAAGGGAGCAAATGATGAGCTTCATTATCAACCCAACCAATTACAGTCTCCCCACCAGCATGGGCCAGCATCGAAGGAGCTCTCCCTCTCTCTCTCTCTCTCTCTCTCTCTCTCTATTTATTTTCTCTGAGATAAGACAGATCTGGTTGGAATAGTAATATGCAGGCAGGCGAGTGTGCTCGGGGGAGGAGACAGGGGGCATTAGGCAAGCGACAGGAAGGCGGGCGGCGAACACAAGCCGCTTTGTGTCATGCTATCTGTTTGTGTTAACCTCCTGAGTGGATAACACCACAGCGGTGGAGCCAGTCGCTGGCGCAGACCTCCCTCGGATTACAAAGGAGAACGCGGTGCGCTCAGTTGCTGTGATGTGTGTGTGTGTGTGTGTGTGTGTGTGTGTGTGTGTGTGTGTGTGTGTGTATGTATGTGTC
Organism: Coilia nasus; assembly: GCA_027475355.1. Classification (NCBI taxonomy): domain Eukaryota; kingdom Metazoa; phylum Chordata; class Actinopteri; order Clupeiformes; family Engraulidae; genus Coilia; species Coilia nasus. Next base: position 22,312,136 of record CM050217.1, read on the forward strand.
TGTGTCAGTGTTTGTGTGAGTGTTTGTGTGCACACAACGGTAGGCAACAGTGAGCAGCCAGGAACCTCTGGGTGGATCGCTATCTTTTTTTGGGTCAGGACACCAAGCACTAGGTGGCAGGAGGGACACTGATAGGGAGAGAGAGAGGGAGCAAGAAAGAGAGGGAGCAAGAAAGAGAGAGAGACAGAGAGAGAGACAGAGAAAGAGAGACAGAGAAAGAGAGACAGAGAGGAAGCAAGAGAGAGAATGTGTGTGTATGTGTGTGTATAAAGGGCATATATGTGGGGGGGCAAGTGTCTCTGCAGCACCGCCCCAGTTGCCCGATCTCTGTCTGTCAGCTCTGGTTAATCCCCATTATTGCCTCC
>CM050217.1:22317500-22345000 GCA_027475355.1 Coilia nasus
TGCCCTGGTAAGACCCTCCAGCATCATGAATAGAGTATGTCGGGGTAGCATATGGATGCTTAGCTTGACATTTTGGGCTGTGGATGCTAACATCCTTGTGCATGTTATAGGATTATCTGTGGGTACATTTGCTTAAATGCGTCTGTCATGTAAATTTGATGATGATGACTTGCTGAACAATGCTATACGCCTCATTCTGTTTAGAAGATAACCTGGATATTTCAGTTTATATCTATACCATTTATGGTCAAAACAATGGATTACACTATATATAATCTTATTTTTCTTGCTGCAAAAACAAAATAGAAAATAAAAAAGTAGCTATATGCTCCAGAAAAAGGTGATATGAGACACAAAAGAAAAAAATGACAGACATGACAGTTGCTTTTATGTTCACATTCTGTCTTATTCTTATGCATAGAGCATGTCATTTATTGAGAAAAAAAACAAAAACAAATGTATTTGTTTGTGTATAAAGCTGTGCTTCTGTCTCTGAAATGTATTAATAGGCAAGGAGATTTTTTAATAGTACTATGCAGTCAAAAGACACTGCTCATCTGTTTTTATACTACTATAAAGAAAACAAGTAGGATTTTTATTTTTAATAATAAATAATAATAATAATACATTTTATTTGTTACACGGCGCCTTTCAAAGCACTCAAGGTCACCTTAAGAAAAAATAAAATAAAAAAAAAACAAATACATAAAGGAATCAACATTAAAAAAAAAAAACAATATCAGGAGCATAAAAACAGCTTTTTTCAGATTTTCTTTAGAGTAGGATTTTTATTTTTCTGTCACGTTTCTCCCAAGGCAACATTTTTTGTTTTGTTTTTGTTACCGTCAGATTTTTTTAAAAGGATTCATCTCAAGGCAAATTATCCCCTAAAGACTCTCTACTTTATTGCATTTTGACTCTGAGTCTGAATCATTAAAACAGACACATTAATAGCACTCTTAACTTCATTAAATGCAGGTAGCTGGGTAACCCGGCAACACTCACTGACAGTTATGCCCACTGTTCCTTTCTGAGTTGCTCTGACAACAGTTTGAGCTCAATTGTTTATGCTACTGGCACTAATTAAGGAACTTTTGTGACCCCTGTCCAGCCTGCTTTAGTCTAGTCAGCTGCAGGGCATCTTTAGTGCGCTAACTGCTAACTGCAGCTAGACATAGGGGAACCTTGAGCGTGGAATCATTTTCTTTTGCTTGTTGACTAGACTCCCAGTATGGCTGTCTGCAGCTGAGATGCCTTTCTGTTGACCCGTTCTCGATGAACGACACGCACAAATGATGAGGGAGTTTTGTTATTTTGTTTAGACATTCACAACTGCCACTTCCCCCAGTGCCATGGCTGTAATTAACTGGCTGAAAAGCCCCAAAGTGACATTGCTAACTTTCTCTCCCTCACACACACACACTCACACATAATGTGTAGCCTAACCTCTAAACGGAGTAACCTTGGATTGCATTTGAAGTGGAGAAAACATCCATCCAGCGATACGTGAAGCGCACACACACACACACACTGACAAAAATCAACCCAAAAGCACTATTACACTGAATATTCCAAACACGTAATTTGCATTTAAATTAGCTGCGCGTGAACCTTTAATTTATCAAACAATAAGCAAGAAATTGTGTCTTCCAGGGTTCACATATAGAAGACGTGATGTTTTCTTGGCAAACATCAGCAGGAAATAGGCCAAGAAATTAGCCTATGCCATGTGGCATGGACAGATTTACTAAATGAAGCGTGATCAGTTTCTTCCCCATGATAAAACCATATACATGACATTAACTCGGCCATTACAGGGCACAGTGGCACGCCAGGGTCTTAACCGTGTTCACCGAAAGCATTTTTTTACAGGGGGTGTGATGAGGTGTTGGAGGTGAGTGAGTGTTGTGTAAGGGTCAGGCAGACGGTGTGGGATGGGGGGTGTATGCGAGTAGGACTGCAGTAATCCAGGGAAGGGTAAGTTGTTTGGGGTTTTGGGAGGGGGGATGGGGGCTGTATGTGAGTAGATCTATGATGGCACAGGGGTAGCAGAGGGTAAGCAGTTTTGGTGTTTGGGATGTGATGAGGTGTTCTATGTAAATGAGCATTTGGCTAAGGGCTCATTTCCACCAACTCTCTGCGTGTTCAGCGCGTGCCCGTTTTCTGTCCGTATTCGTTTAGAATGCACGTTAACAGATGAGACCATTTCCACTGCACGCGTGATCTGAGCGTATTCTGTCCCTATACAAACCTATTGTACACGGATACGCACTGAATACGGTCAAGGCGGTGGAAACGAGCCCTAACACTTTATTTTACGGTCCCCTTCACAGTGTATCTATATGTATCATTATGTACTTTGTACATACCTAACATTAACCCTAATTCTAAGCTTTACCTAGGAACCTACCTGACCAAAACCCTTAGGTACTATGGGCTGCTATGGCCTAGTGAGCGTCAGCTAAGTGTAATGTAATGTAATAATGTAAAAAGGTACAGTGTAAACACAATATCGTTACACACTTTGTTACGCTGTGCTTGTACTTCTATGATGTACATACACTGCAACAGTGATTAGGTGATAAAGTGTAACTGAGAGTTGTGTAAGGGTCAGGGGACGTGTGGGAGTAGATCTGCAGTGGTCCAGCTCTGTGTCTGCTCCTGCTCCACAGCATAGGCCTAGCCACAGGTGGGCTGGGGTGGGCCTGTACCCACCCACTTATCAATCAGGCCCACCCAATCAAAGGGGTCCTTTTGTCTGATTGACGGTTTAAGTCAGGGGTCCACAGGTTGTCATGTTTTAATGTTTAAATACCAGTTTATTTCTTAACTATCATTAATTGCAAGCAAACAATCATAGATAGTGTTATTTGAAAGGAATATTAAGACTTTCATTTCATCGATTATTTTGAACGAGTAGCCCTCAGTACAGATTCTCATCCTTCAGGTAGCCCTCAGCCTGACAAAGGTAGGATACCCCTGGTTTAAGTAGCCTGGTAAACCCGCTCCTCGTACTTCATTTCATTTTGTACAGAGGGTCTGGACCAGAATCTCTTGAGGGTCATTTAGTCGGCCCCAGCAAGGCCGATCCAATCAGCAAACAGAGGGTGTGTTCGTTAGCCGTGACGTTGACCTTGTGTGCTACATTTGAATTGTAGTGCGCAGGTAGGCTAATTGCATACGTGACGACCAGGCGTTAGTGATTGGATAAAGGCAGAGGCTTGTTTTAAACTTTGGCTGAGTCCACACCTCCAAGGAAGAAATCGTTTCTGACGGTGTCTGGTCCAGACCTTCTACAAAATGAAATACCAGGCTATGGTTTAAGTAATAACTTAGGCCCACATGATTGTTTTGTGGGCCCACTCGTGTAGTGATTTCTGGCTCCGCTCCCGTTCCGCAGTTGACGGCGGCTGGGATGAGTGGGCGGACTGGAGCACCTGCAGCGTGCAGTGCGAGAGGCAGCGGGCGCGGGAGTGTACGGCGCCAGCGCCCCGCCACCGCGGCAAGACGTGCGAGGGCGAGAGCCAGGCCACGGAGAACTGCACGGGAGGCCTGTGTACCGAGAGTGAGTGCTCCTTTTCTTTCTTTTTTTTCTTTCTTTCTTTCTTTTTTTTCTTGTGGGGAAAAGGGGGGTGTGCAGGTGCAAGTGTCATTCATGTCATCGTCATCGACCACCTGCGTCATCATTACACTCGTGATCAGCATCGCCATTATCGTTATCATCTCTGCTGCCGTCAGTGTCATTTTCTTCACCGTCACCACCATCCTTGATGTCAATTGACCTGTTTTGAAATCCCAGTGGCACACATTTTAATGCACAAGATACAAAATGTTTAATGTTTAAAAAAAATCCACTGGGGTGGAATTAGAAATTAGTAGTTGGCTCAGAAACACAAACTAAAACAGGTTACTTTTTGGTTTTATCATTGAACTCTTTTTTTTTGATTTTGAATATTCAAGGCTTGTGCATCGTCACCTTCCCCTCCCCCACTAGTCCCAGAGAGAGTCTCTTTCAGATGTCTCCTTCAATCCCCGAGTCACATCTGTCCCTGTGGACTTTTGTAACGGTGCCATGCATCCTCATGCATGGCTTCGGCTGGCCAAAACAGCAGCTGGACATCTCCATACTGTGTGATCTGGATAGAAAAACAAGCATGGTTAATTGACACAGGGACGGACTTTAATCACATCTCTCTCTCTCTCTCTCTCTCTCTCTCTCTCTCTCTCTCTCTCTCTGTCTCTCTCTCTCTCTCTCTGTCACTCTCACTCTCTCTCTCATTCTCTTTCTCTCTCTCTCTTTTCCTCTCTCACTGTCTCTTTCTTTCTGCCTCATTCTGTCTGTCTCTGCAGATGGAAAGCTCCTGCATGATGTAAAACCTCAAAGTGAGTGTTTCTTGATGCATTCTGCTCCATGGTGCAATATTAATGTTAACCATATCATTCTTCAGAAGATTGCTTCTCGTTTCGCTCTCGTATGGTGGCCCATCTTTGCATTACATTATGTGCAGAAGAGACTGACAAAAAAAGAGTGAAAGAAAGATAGAAGGAGGTCTATTTTAGACAGTCCCAGAGCTCAATTTTCTCCAGACTGAATCAGTCCCTTTTTAATTTGTCGTTAAAATATCTGTCAGTTTGGGATCAGACTCCATCTCATCTTCCCTCCGTGGAATATGCAGGTACCGACATTTTCCCCCAGAAATGACTTCCCTGAATTTTTTTTTTCGGCATCGCTGAAAATGCCAGTCATGGCAGATTCTCTCTCCTCAGATTAAGTGGGGTGACTGATTGGATGTGGCAACCGAACATGTGCTGCATTTTGTTGAATTAATGGGTTGTAATTATTGCATATTAGCCCATTTGAGCGGTTGCAGTGTGAGTCCTGCTATTTCCTACCCAGCTACACGTTCACCCCCGTAAACCTCCGATTTTTTTTGAAGGGGATTTCACAAATGTGGCAGTGTGACACTTTTTAAATGACAGTCAGGTGCTCGTAGCCCCGAACACTGGGACTTTATTAGGCTGGCACTTTCTGCTGATGTGTCTCTCGTAGTGGTGCACGGCTCTCTGCTGTGGCCGCTGATTAAATTTAAAGTGATCCAAATCGAATCTAAGCCTTTACCCCGGTGCTCTCCACCGCGCTAGCTGGGGCACACCGAAAACATTTGCTGTGCCAACTTTGCTCAAGCAACCTACATGAGCGCAGTGTGAGGCTCCTTTTAGTTAGAGGCCCTGGTTTATTTATTTATATATTTATTTATTTATTTCGGTGGTAGTGGTAGGAGGGTGAAGCGGTTGCTTTGTTTTTTTTTGTGCAAGGCTCCAAAGCCTCAGTGCCTCAGCTCTCTGGGAAGTAGGTCGCGGCGGTGACCCGCGCGGCGTTTGAATTTGCGCCGGCAAACAGCCTCGGGCGTCCTCTGCGAGCTGGCAGGGGCATCCTCCGGCAGCGGCGGGCGCTCATCACAGAGGTGGAGTAATGGATCGCCGTGCCAGATGAACAGATGTTCCTTGGCGCGGATTCTCTGGCATGCCACGCCGCCGGTGATTAAAGTTGTGAGAGTTTTGGACCTCGCTCCTCCCAGATGGGCCCCGACCGCCAGGCGTATCTTAATACACAGCCAGAGATGTGCATTACCTGCATCTGTCTTACTTATCGCATTTTCAGAGGATTTTGCTCTCAGTGTTAGGCCTGTGGTGGGTTGGGTGCATCATTATTAATTATCGTTTATGATGGGCTGCTATCATAAACTCTTAGTTTACTCTTTGTAGGATGATTGGGAGCAACAACAGATGAGGCTTTTATTGCTTCGCTTTAAAGAGGAGGGCCTCGCTGCCTCCACATCTTCACTCTTCTTGCCCTGTTTGGAGCGCTTCCCTCTCCTCAACTAATTGCGGCTTACATCAGAAGGCATAGTTGGCCAGATTCATCAAGGGCCTGTCAATCACCCCTGCGCTGTTTCCATGGCCACGTGTCACATGACCATTCCCTCCCTCTCTCTGCTCTGTGACTATGACTTCTGCTGTATGTGAATATGTGAATTGTGTGTCACTCAGATGGAATGTGTTTTTGTGGCATTCAACTCACAGCTTCCTGTGTCTCTCTCCCTGTCTGTCTGTGTGTCTCTCTCTCTCTTTTATTCTCTCTCTCTCTCTGACTCTCTCTTTCTCTCTCTCTTTCTTTGTGTCTCAGGCATGGAAGGCACTAATGATGTGGCCCTATACTCGGGGCTGGCAGCTGGGGTCATTGCGGTTGCCGTCCTTGTTGTGGCTGTCACGCTTTACAGGAAGAGCCAGAGCGAGTACGGAGTTGATGTCATCGATTCGTCAGCGCTCACCGGCGGCTTTCAATCCTTCAACTTTAAGACCACCAGACAAGGTGAGTGGCCGGGCTCTGTGTGTGGAGCGCACGCAGCCACACAAGGCCAGGACGACGCGCTGTCTCAGGCGCTGACAAACGGCCCTTATTTCATTGCTCTGACAAACTATTTGATTTCACTCAGGCAGCAAAACACACTTGGACTTACAGTATGTGTCAGTTACAGACTCGTAACTCACCCTGGGACTCTATCGGAGCTTGGCCACCCAATAGCGTGATCAATTTTTTGTTTTGACCAGCTTGGCCATTCGATATTGCTGCAGTAATCAATATTCGGTCCAGGCCCTTAACTCTCTCCCTTTGTTTATGGCTCCCGGGGTGTCTAAGGGGCTGATGCCTTTGTCTGGCAGCACTGACAAATCTTCTCACCGACTGTATAAATACTGAATGGACGACACACGTGTGTCTCTTTCGTCTCTTTCTTTGGGTGTCTTGCAAGGTGATGACTTGTCCAAAAAAATGTGTCTGGGGGTCTTGCATCCCAGACAGACCAGCTACGAGCTATCCGTATCGCTATCTGTGACACTTCTGGGTCAGCACAAGTGATAGCCACGGTGGCAAAGTGTGATCCATTCTGGCCAGCCCGCAATGGCGTAGCAGAAGGGGTTTTTTTTTTTTTTTTTTTTTTTTGGGCTCGAGCCTCACTCTGACCATCAAACCCCATCCCCCACCCCTCCTCCACCCTGTACTGCAGACACACCCCAAATACAGACACACACACACACACACACACACACACATACATACACAAACACGCACACACACACACACAAACACAGACCCACACACGCACACACGCACACACGCACACACGCACACACACACCATTTATGGCTCCCAAGGCCTGGAGAGTCACTCATGCCTCCCTCCGTGGCGCACTGGCGGGCGGGGGCATTTGAGGGGACTTAGCCCGGCTGCTCCAGTCAGGTCATCAATTCTCATATAAATAGGCCAGCTTTTCAGGGTTGCCTGCTTCTCCCTCCCTTGCCAGCAATTATTCCATCCTGTCCAATTCCATCCTGTCCCATTATAATCTCTTCTACTTCCACCTTTTCTCATTGTCCCTCTTTTTCTTTTTTTTCTCCACAGTGCATTTAGAACTGAAGAGTAGGAACACAAAGAAAGAGAATGAGAGTGAGAATTGTTGTTATTGTGAGTCAGATTGAAGTACAGCAAAGTGACCAAAAAACAAGCACCCCCTCAGAGACTTGGTACCCTTCAGGTCGACGGCTGAATCAGTGGTGAATGTGAGGACAGCTGCAGCTCTTCTATGCGAAAAAACTAAACTAAATAAAATAATTAAAAACGTCAGAACAACACCATAACAAACAACAACAAACAGGTCATATCAAACAATACCTGTAACTCCCCCGAAGGCACAAATGTTAGCATAATTATGCGTCCCAAGGTAGAGGGAGGTGAGAGTGATGAGTCAGCGAATCTGCAGCCAGCACCCTCCCTATCGCCTCCCTCAGACATCCCATCCTCCCACCCTCTTTTCTGGCTGCTGCATCGCGGTGGCTTTCACTGATTGGTTGAAAGTGCCATCCAGGGTTCGTGCAGCCCTGCTGGGTGACATCTGTGCAGATCCCGGGAGTCAACTCTGTGTTCTTGACCTCCAAGTCACCATGTCTGGTCGCAGAGGTCAGGTGCAGGAGGAGGAGGTGTCACTGGGCTTGTATGCCTCCTGAGTGTCCCCTTCCCCTCCCTCCCTCCATCTCTCTCTCTCTCTCTCCCTCCCTGTTAGTGCTGGAGGGGTCACAAGCAGCTCTGCCAGGGGGGTCAGAGGATCAGTGTCGCGCCATCTCAGAGAAGCAGACGTGGCACGGGAGGAGGCTGCCGTTTGCGGATGACATTTTAGAGCTCCGCTTTTTTGCTGCAAAGAGTTTTTTTTCCTCCCTCTCCCCCTCCTCCTTCTCCTTCTCCTCCTCCTCCCAGTCCCCCTCCCCTCTCCCCCTTCCCCTCGCGGAGGATCAGATGAAGGTTCAGATAAGACTGCCGGAACTGCGGCTCTCGTTTCTCGTCGTCGTCTCTCGGTGGGAGGTGGGCGTAGACCAGCGGGTGAGGGACAGACCTCCTTGTTTCGTGACAAAAAAGTGTTTTGTTCACACAGGAAGTGTCACAATATGCCTCGTGTTTTGAATAATTGTGCAACTAAAGAAGGCCTGGAATGTTTGACAGTCAAACATAAGATGGCTAATACACAGCCAGTTCAACTAAACTTGGGACTTCAAAGACACTGTACAAACAGCAGATGTATGATGCATGACAGTGTTCATACATTGCTAATCTCAATATTAGTGTGTTTTGCAAGGGTATGTTTATTCAAAGTCATGCTTCTTTGTTTCACTGTTTGTTTGTGTGTGTTAGTATGTGTGTGTGTGTGTGTGTGTGTGTGTGTGTGTGTGTGCATGTGTGTGTGTGTGTGTATGTGTGCGTGTGTGTGTGTGTGTGCGTGTGGGTGCGTGCCTGTGCGTGTGTCTGTGCATATGATTGGTGCTCTGACCACAGGGCATTTTGTAGGAGGATAAAAGAGAGACCCTGAAAAAACAACTGAATTTTGAACAGGAGAGAGAATAACGTGTGCTGCAATCTCATCTTTGGTGTTTTTTTTCTGTGTCCATTCAAACTTTCTGTTTGTCATGTTGTTTAGGCATCTTTTAGAACAATAGATTTCAAAGGCTGGTTATAGTCAGGGTCATGTGGTTGGGGCGTGAAGGACAAAACATGCAAAATAGACGGTTGGAAGAAATGCTTTTGCTTTTGTGAGATCTTGTATTATATTATATTTAGGTACAAAAAGACGCCTCCATTCAGGTGGTTAGTGCACTTTTTGGTCAGTTCATGAACATGGAAAGCAAAATAGAGTGTTTACTCCTGTGAAAAGGCTTCTTTGAATTTTAACCTTGAGATTAACAGCCTCAGTCAAGCTGGAAAGATGTTCATAGATTTAGAGATGCTGCATCAGTAAGTCGTAAGAGAAAAGCTCAAACTCGCTTCGCACCTCGCTTCTAACAGCAGCAGAGTAGACAATGAGCTGCAACCTAACATTCACTTAAGCATGTCTTCTTTGCTATCCAAAGACTAGCTCACTGGTTTAGGTAGTGTATCAATGGGTCATTGCGTCGTTCTAGCGCCTCTGGTCTACAAGGACTGTTTACCCGTGTTCACGCAAGAGCCCACATAAACGGGGCTTTGCGTTGCTGTGACACTACATTATTGCATTAGCAGGGCATTGCATCATTACATTATTTCGTTATTGTGTTCATTTGCTCCGGCACCACTGGACTGCAAGAAATGTTGTCTTGTGGTGACCTTGCCAAACTGTAAAGCACTTTGAGCTGCATCTTGATGAATTGTGCTATACAAGTAAAGATTATTATTATTATTCTTATTATTATTCTTCTTATTCTTATTATTATTCTTCGTCTTCTTCTTCTTCTTATTATTATTATTATTACTATACTTTAATGAATTGCCAGAGTGACATAAACACACAGTCTGTCTTAGACTAGGATCTGTAAAGTGGCTTGGGTGATACTACACTGTATAACAGAGGTTATAGATTATTTGAATATTCTTCCAAATAAAAATAAAGACACAAAACAAATGAAAAGTATAGTTCCCAGAACTTACACAAAAGCCTTTTTTGGCCAGAGTCTGGCTTTTTTATTGACCAACTATATTGACGCAAACAAATATTTAGTTTCTGGGCCATTGTCATCTCTGTAGCAACACAGACAATGCAGATCTATAATTTACAGGCACATCAATACAATTACAAATGAGAACGATTGTTTACAGACAGCATACAAGCAATATGCTGATTATGTAGGAGACAAACAATATGAAGTGCATTGTGGGTGTTCAAACAAAAAACAATAATAATGTGTGCTATGCATAGGAATAAAAATGAGATGTATGAGTATTAGGGTAGTACAGTATGCGTAGGTATAAAGCAGGATGTCATAACTGTCGCAAGTTTGTAGCAATAGTAGCCTATGCTATATGGGTCACTAGTTTTTGAGGGTTTTGGCAAGAGGAGAGAAGCTGTTCCTGTGTCTGATTGTTTTGGTACATGTGGTTCTGTAGTGCTTGTAGTACTCTGCTTCCCGTATTTCCCTCGGTAGACAGTCCCTCTCCCCTCATCTCACAGCTGGGTGCACATGGAGACCAATCGCCATGCTAGACTTAATTTAGCCACTTTGCGCTCTGCTGACTTGGCGTGCTGCAGGCTGGACTTAAAGCACATGCTGGCTAGAAATTTGTGTTCTACCCTGCGCCGGTACTCTGGTGTCTATGTCAGTGCTATGCCACGTGATATTACATCCCCTTGGAAGATGGACAGCTGCCATCTTTGAAGTCTAGCACTGCAGGTTCTCTCCATCTGCTGCACGTGCAAGAACACACCTTCAGAACATCACTCTCATTGGATAGAGTTTTCTTTGATGAACAGGATGTGCTCTTCCTTATGGTGCAATGTGTGAACAGTTTTAATATGGCAGATATTAATGCATTTGATATCTGCAACACTGGCACTGGTAACCTTTTATTAGTCTGCTATTTATGCTACAGTGTAGGCTGAAGACAACAATGTGCAGAGAAAATAATGTGACCTGTAATGTTGACCCGATGAACGTATCTCAACATTGATTTAGTAAATACATGTTAAGTGATTTCATCAGTCAGCGTGTTCATTTTAAACAAAATAAATTTTAAACATGTTACCAGTTGACAACAATAACAATAACAAGGAGCACAATATGTCATTCATTGTGTCTATTACAGTCTACATTGGGAAAGAAAAACTGTCCAGCCGTCAAGGCTGTCTTTTCCAACTCCTTTGCTACTGAGACCAGCTGTTCATGTTGCTCATCAAATTAGCAGAAGTAGGCCAGAGTAGAAAATGAACACAGCAATTATTATTTTCCCAGCTCAGAAGACGAGCATGATGAAAAGTGGTTTGTGACTTGTTGTTTACCTTGCTAAGGATAGATGTAATCCTCTGTGTTTTACCATCTTGTCACGTATGACTTGTCAACTGTAAATCTGTGAATATTTAACTTTACAGGAGTTCTCCGACATATGTGCAAGACATGCTAATCAATAATTGAAAGTCTTTATACTTAAGGGCCAAATCTCGAAGTGTAATTCTACTGTTACCACAAATGAATGTACTACATTTTTGTGGTTCTGTGTTGTCAGGCTGACAAGGAAGTAAACTGATCTAAATTTAAGGCATTTTCCCCCCTACCATTGCCTTTTCCCTCCCGATGTCCCTTCTGGGGTATTGTAGAAACTCCTTAGAGGATTTATAAAAAAGAACTGTTGCCACTTTGGTGTGAAAGAGTTGCTGTAGCCCACAAAAATATGATGCAACTATCTCTATGCTTTTTCATGCTTTTACGTGTGCATGAATATATAAGACTTTGCTAATCTTTGATTCTTTGCTAAGTTGACTACTCTTTCTACTTTGTTTTCAGCGATTTATTGTACGGTATTTTTCTTTACTTTTTTATTTTATTTTATTTCAAATCTTTTCATATTTTAGTGTTTTTTATTTACTTTTTATTTTATTTCTATTTGTAATGTTTAGTCAGCTGTAGTAAATTGAGGACCATGGAATCGGGGTATGCATATATGCATAATTCCAGCCAAATGGGCTCGGCTGAAACCAAATTATTATCTGAAGTAATGGCATCTCATACGTATCCCCCAATTTAGATGAACTTCTCACCTGTTTCAAACTAACACCAGCTTTATTTGGTAACGTGTGGATTTTCCGATGTCCTCCCTAATGGAAGATCAGTAGCAGCTTCACTCCATGTAATTAATTTGAAAACCCTTAAATGCTTCAGCAAGCTCTCGCTGCAGCAGATAATGGTATAAGCCAAGATCACTAAAGAGGTTTTAGACCTCTGCTCTGTCTCTCTGCATTAGCACCAATGCTCGTGAAATCTGAGCCTCAGAGTGATTTTTAATCAGAGGCTTAATTCCAAAGCTTTCCCTCAAGGTATCTGCGTGGAGGTCCATTTTATTAACTTTGTTCGCGCCACTTCTGCGTTACATTTTTTTTTACCCTCTTCTCTCTCCAGCAGCGGTCAGATTTTCTCCCTGCTATTCTCCATGTGAAGGAGGAGGAGAAGGAGAGGACTTGAAAAAGTCTCCCAGTTTATTGGGTGTCAGCGCAAGTGCTCAAAGTGATGTCAGTGGAAATGTAATTGCACTGCGCTGAGTGCTAGTTCACTTGCAAGTTTCACTCTGGGCGCACAAGTGCTTTTTAAACTCTTCCTTCCACAGTCGTTCCAAGTTTTCTTCCCCTTTCCTGGCAACCCCTAGACAACAAAATTACTGCAGATGTGTGCATTTTCACCTCATACTTTTAAAAATAAATAGGAACATAAGCATAAACGTAATCTCATAATCTCTTAATGGAGCTGAACAAGGAAAATCCATTTATCACAGAACATCCAGACCACTCAGAATAGAAAAAAAAAAAAAAAAAAAAAGGATAATAAACACCATCATCTTTAGCGTCTGCTGCTGATCAACCTGTGTGGTAATTAACGATTTACCCCCCTCCCCAAAAATAAAACAACATTAGCCTCCCGCCTTCCACCCCATGCTGCTTGACAGCTGGGCAGAGAGGACTCGGCGACTCCATCCTTGGCACGCGGCAGCGCGAGGGCTCAGGGGTCTGGACGTGGCAGTCTACCAGCCTCTGCATGGATCTCTCTCTCTCTCACACTTTCTCTATCTTTCTCTCACTTTCTCTATCTTTCTCTCTCTATCTTTCTCTCTTTCCCTCTCAGCCTCTCTGTCTGTCTCTCTCTTTCTCTCTCTTTATCTCTCTCTGTCTCTGTTTCTCTCTATCTCTATCGTTCTCAGTCTCTCTCTTTCTGTCCATCTTTTTCAGTATCTCTCTCATCCTCTCTTCTTCTCTTTCTCTCTCTCTCTCTCTCTCTCTCTCTCTCTGTTCACCTCTCTCTCCGTCCTCCCCTGCTTGGCAGTCCTGGGAGTCTACCGGCTGCTGCAGAGGATCCCCTCAGCCCATGGCTTTGCTAGAGGCCGCTGTGGGAGGTTGCAGGGGAGGCAGTGGGGAGGCGGTGGGGAGGCAGTGGGGAGGGGAGGCGGCTGGAAGCTGAAGTACTCCAGGCCCTCGTTTACAGGAAGGTCACCCAAACTGCTTCAGCTCGAGTGTTCCCACACTCAGACGGAGAGAGAGTTGGGAAGTGTGTGTGTGTGTGTGTGTGTGTGTGTGTGTGTGTGTGTGTGTGTGTGTGTGTGTGTGTGTGTGTGTGTGTGTGTGTGCGTATGTGTGTGTGTATGTGTGTTTTATTTTTTTGTATGTGTGTCTCTATGTCTTTGATAGATTGGAAAGGGGGAGGTTTGTGTGTGTGTGTGTGTGTTTGGTTGTGCATTTGATAGATTAGTGAAAGACTGAAAGAGTCTGTATGTGTGTGTGTGAGAGAGAGAGAGAGAGAGTGAGAGAGAGAGAGAAATAGGAGGAGAGAGAGAGAGTAAAAAGAGTCTTCAAGAGTTGCAGTGGGTTACAAAAGTGTGATTTTTTCTTAGTTGTTCCTGTGCTTCTGTCTGCCTTCAATCAGGCTCAAGGGCACTGTGAAGAAAATGACTTGATTCTGTTGAAAGAAGGAGTGTTGAAATCACGCTGCTCGTCTTCAGTAATTAAATGACTGACCATCGCAGCAGGTTTCTGACGCATCCTTCACATCCCTTTATTCTCAGTATATGCTTTCCTTGTAGGTTTTGGGGCCAGCAATTAAAGTATATATAAAGCAGTGAATGATTTTTTTCTCTCCACTTCTTCTCTCTACTTTATGTCATCACGCATGCCATGGAGCTATTATTTTCATGCCATTATTTCTATAGAACACTAAATCAAAAGGATTCTGCTTCACAATCCCCATCCGAATTTCTTCACCTTTCCCCCTTCTCCCCCTTTTTTTTTTTTTGAAAAGCAGTGGAAACCGTCCCTAATTAGTGGATGTTTACCCTGTCGCCTGTCTTTTTATCTCCGTAGGCAACCCGCTTCTACTGAATTCCTCAATGCAGCCCGATTTAACTGTGGGCCAGACGTACAGCAGCCCCATCTGCTTCCAAGACTCCATAGACAAAGAGCTCTTTGACCCGCTGCCCGACATCAAGGTCAAAGTTCAGAGCTCCTTTATGGTTTCACTAGGTGTGGCCGACCGGGCAGAGTACCACGTCAAAGCCCACCCCGAGACCTTTCCGCGCGGCCTGGACCGAGACTGCCACACCATGGACAGTAGGAAGAAGAACCTGACCCTTCTCTCGCAGAGCGCTGCGCTCACGACCGGCAAGCTGCCGCCGAGGACCACAGGTGTCTTCGGGCATCTGGGCGGCCGTCTGGTCGTGCCAAACACCGGTGAGTTGGAAATATATCTTTTTTTTTTTTCGCCTAGCAACAAAATTTGAGACATTAAATGTAACACAGCATGGAGAGGCACAGTGTGAGTAAAGCTGTTTTGGCAGCGAGAGGGAGGGAGAGAGAGAGAGAGAGAGAGAGAGAGAGAGAGAGAGAGAGAGAGAAGGAGAGAGAGATGGTAATAGAGAGAAGAGAGATAGGAGAAGGGCGGGAGGGGTGGAGGTTGGAGGGAGGGTTGTGCTGTGGTATCTCACTTTACAGTTCTGTTTGCCACAGTAGTTTGTCACGCCTGGCTGAGCTGCTGGTGTTAATGAGGAAACATTCTTCTGCAGAGCAGCACCACCATATGAGCCAGTGTTAAGTCATGAAAAGCACTGAGACAAGATGTTCCCCAGAATCATTTGGCACCACACACACACACATCCCAATGGCCTGTGTCTGTGTGTGTGTGTGTGTTTGTGTGTGGTCATAAGTGTCAAGTCATGAAAAGCACTGAGACAAGATGTTCTCCAGAATCATTTGGCACCACACACATATCCCAACGGCCTGTGTGTGTGTGTGTGTGTGTGTGTGTGTGTGTGTGTGTGTGTGTGTGTGTGTGTGTGTGTGTGTGTGTGTGTGTGTGTGTGTGAGTGTGTGGTCATAAGTGTTAAGTCATGAAAAGCATTGAGACAAGATGTTCTCCAGAATCATTTGGCACCACACACATATCCCAATGGCCTGTGTGTATGTCTGTGTGTGTGTGTGTGTGTGTGTGTGTGTGTGTGTGTGTGTGTGTGTGTGTGTGTGTGTGTGTGTGTGTGTGTGTGTGTGTGTGTGTGTGTGAGAGTGTCTGTGTCTGTGTCTGTGTGTACGTGGGTGTATGGTCTTAAGACGAAGTTCTCCTCTTACCACCGCACTGGCTTGGGTCAAAACTTTTGTCTGAGCTGATAGGTCTGCGTGGCAGTCCAGGGCCCTTGTGTTTGGAGGAGGCACAGCATCCTAAGTGGCTCTCAAGGGAAGCCGCAGAGATCAGCGTTCTCCAGGCTGCTGGAGGCCAAAAGTGGAACAGTACAATGGTCAAGTGGAGCATTCTGGAATATGAATGCTCATGTTCTACTAGTTGTCGATGCTCAAATGGTGCCTCTTTTGCTGAGTATATGAAAGCAAAGGCCAAAAGCTGTAGTAGACCCTCGTTCTCTCTTTCTCTCTCTTGTTTAGTCCTATGCTCAGCCATCTTAAAAGCCTTTTACCCTTCTACTCAACCATCTATGAGCCTTTAAACAACTCTCTCTCTCTCTCTTTCTCTCTTTCTCTCTCTCTCTCTCTCTCTCCCTGTCTTTGTCTGTCTCTCATTTTCACTTACCTACACACACACACACACACCTAGGAATACCCACCTGCCTGCATACATGAAAATGTTTTAAATGGGCCTCCATAGTATTGCATCAGGGCACAGAGCTTAATGAGTCCATGGGTGTCTGTCAGCTCTTGACACTTCAAGTGGTGCTTCACTTTTGACAGGAGCAGGAATGGTAAGGTAGTTGTTTATGAAACGAACATCAGAGGTTTGACTGACAAATTGACTGACTTCCACACTAGGGTTAAATGACAGTGTGAATTTACCACAGAATTCCTCTGATGTACATTTTCAAGGTTAGAGTGTTAAGTTCTTGTCTGTGGCTTTTGCTATTCATTAAATTGTTCATCACAATGCTGCATACAGTAGCAGACTTCAAAAGGCATGTGTGTGTGTGTGTGTGTGTGTGTGTGTGTGTGTGTGTGTGTGTGTGTGTGTGTGTGTGTGTGTGTGTGAGTGTGTGTGTGTGTGTGTGCTGTTTTGCAGGGGTGAGCTTACTAGTATCCCATGGGTCCATTGCTGAGGACACCTCCTGGGAGATGTATATGGTGATAAATCAAAAGGAACCCAGGTAGGCCGAAACTGTAATTCTATGACAATGCTGTAGTCCATTCATGCCCTCCTCCCAGCCCATTCACATACCTCATGATGTTTCTGTCATATTTAATGATTACAGTGTGCATCGTCCTTGTAGGCCTTAAAACAAGTCCTTGAGGAGCCTACCCACTTTCACATTTTAGCCATTGCCATCTTAGTTTTTCTTTTAACTTACATTTTCAACCTCTTAAAACCCCTTGGAACTGTTGAATGCACTTTTGCCATTCGAGTAATTTTACCACATGACTTTGAACAAACCTGTTTTAGTAATTGATACTTTATTTTTTAAATATTTTAGATATAAAGTCCTTAAATTGTTAAATGTACCTTGTTTTAATGTTTTAATTGTTAAATGTACCTTGAGCATTTCTGGCGTGGGGTAAGGCCAGAAGTGGCAACCTTTATTAGCTTGTTTTAGCTTAGCTTAGCTTAGCTTAGCGGCACTGCTCAGAGGAGCATGCTGTGCAGCTGCTGAAATGGCACTTAGTTTGCCATCCCAGGCTCTCGCCCTCAGTGCAGCCGTCAGCTTCCTGAGGGGAAAGAGTAAGTCAGGGAACACATGCGAAAGGAAATTCAGTGGGAGATCATCATTTCCATGGATACAGTGAGGACAAATTAGCGCATGTGGCTCTATATTTGTGTCGCCGTTTATTACTGAACTGCACTGCTCAAAATCGGCTCAGCCATGGGACTTATTACATTGTCATGATAAAGGCTGCTCTGTGTCTGTTCTTATTACTTTATTTTATTTTTTAAAGCCAACATCATTATCACGTACAAAATCATGATTTTTTTAAAGCCAACATCATTATCACGTAGAGAACATTTGAACAGACTTTCAAGCTAAACAGAAAGTATGTGGTGTCCAAACAATTACATGACTATATCAGTGGATCGACTTTTTACAGACTGATAATATTGCAATCTTGCAATCATAAAGAACTATTAGCTTGACATTCAGATGAAAACACTTCAATTTTCTGAACCACCTTTTTCATCCTTTTTTTTTTATAAACCCAATGCTCTCCCACAACCAGCAGAGAGAATGTGACCCAGTATTTTTTCCTTTTTTTAGAACCTCCAATTTCCCATTTATTCCTTTGACACGTTCCCGTTATGAATGAATAATATCACAGTAACAGATGAAATATGTCGTCTGGGGAAAAAACGGAGGATGGTGGGCTCATGCGCAAGCTGCGTTGCAGGACACGTGTGTGTGTGTGTCAGTGTGTGTGTGTGTGCATGTGTGTGTGTGTGTGTATGTGTTATATGTCCTTGGCTGCCCTCGGAAACACTGGATTAACACATGCGGCATGCTGGTATCCATCCCTCCCACTGCCATGGAATGACTCCCGGTCTAGTGGTGGCTCGGACAGATGGGGCCCAGCAAGATCCCCAGCCCATCCTGCCTCTCGGCAGGGATCCTTTAAGTGTCAGGAGCAGGGTGGGGGGTGTGTGTGTGTGTGTGTGGGGGGGTGATCATCCGTCCTGCTGCCTGGCGGGGGGCATTACACGCTTGATCTCTCAGGTGCAGGCGAGAGAGGATAAGTCCTCACGACGCGACCGTAAGAACCTCATTTCCAAGGTGTCTTTAATTGACTGAAATTACCTCGTGTCGAGGCAGGGAAAAAGAAAATGTGGGGTTGGTTTGTTCTATTTTTCCTCCCCTCTCACTTTTCTCTCTCTCTCTCTCTCTCTCTTGCTCTCTGTCTCCCTTCTTTCAATTTTTGACAGGTCCGACTGTCGCTGTTCACTGTTTCACTTAATTGGTTTAGCTGCTCTGAAAGTTCCCCATTTCCTTTTAAACAGAGCTAAAAGGTTTTTCTCAGTTTCTCTCCCAGCTTCTCACTTTTGCTGATCATTTTAGGCATAATACTCTGGCAAATAGGTCATGTCTCTTCCAGTCCCCAGTGAAACTTTTTGTTTTTTTTTAGGTGCACAAATCTATTGAGGTCTTCTATGTTGACTAGATATATTATGTATGCATGTCCCATGATGATCCCACTGACCCATCGATAGGCCAGACCAGTCTTTGGGAATGCTATGACTTCCATACCCTGCATAAAGACTTTTTGGACTCTCAACCTCATGCTGAAGGAACTCTGCATTTAATATGCCAGCAGTCATTACAGGCCATTTCCAATTAGCTATGCCGTGACACTGCAGCATGGGAAGGATGCCAGGGTTGTATACTGTAAGTAGCATTTTGAAAAATTTGGAGCATTTTGTGCCTGTGATTTGTTACCAAATCTGACTGCCATGCTCTCTTTTGTACAACACAGATCAAAAGAAATGTGTGGCAAAATGAGTCAGGATATCAGTGGGGTATAAACAATTTGTGGGACGCCTCCATCTGTTTTCTTTCCTTTTTTTAACCATCTCCTTCTTTGAAACAGCTTCTCCACCCCTCTGCAAGTAAATATGTTTACTGCCAAGCTCTGCCCCAAGGGACTCCTGGCCTGTCATCCTGAGAACTGTCAGTCACTGTCTATTCTCCGCAGCCAGAGGGGTCTGCAGAGAATTGAATCCTTTCTTCTCGCTCAGCCAAACAAACCACATTGAAATCTCCTCTCCACACTATAATAGAAATCTATTACGTCTCAAAAACGCGAGTCGATCAATCCATCAACCTCAAGGTATCTGCTAAATTCTGCGGCACCTTGGTGGAAGAGGAAGAAAAAAAAAGAATCACCTGGGTATTTAAAATCCATTAGTCGTGGTCTTCATTTACGGATATACTGTTTGCAGAGGGAATGCTTTGAATTTGTATTAGGGGCTTTGAGCATTCAGGAAACGCAGTGACCCTGTGCTGCATCTCCTCAAGCTGCAACAGAAGCTGGAATGCAGTTCAGCAGGTGTTGTTCTCCCCTACATCACAAGCCTCTCTGCCAGCTCTGTCTTTCAGGGGGCTCTCTTACCAGCATGGTGCGGAGCATGAATTACCTAGATTGGCAGCTGGGGTGGTCTAAATCGTACGCGGCCATGTTCTCTTGTCAGATATCACACCTAAATCTGCTAGCAGGTGGGGCTTGAAAAAGCCCCCCACCCCCACCCCACCCCACTTGGCTCCCTCTACACACACTCACACACACACACACACACACACACACACACACACACGCACACACGCACACACACCCCCATCATACACCCTCTCCTGGAGTCTGTCCGCATGGCACAGCAGCTGCTCTGCCTGTTTCTTAGCCCAAGGAAAGCATCAGTGCACATCACAGGCTGACCTTTTTTTTCCACAAGCAGCGCAGGGCAATACCTATGTAATATTCAGTCTTGTGAGTCAAAAAAAGCTTTTTCTGGAGGGGAAGTTCTGCCTGGGGCTGCAATTTCAACAAAGTGCTTTTGAGTCACAGAAGAGAGGTTGCTGAAAGAAAGGGGGTAAAAGGACAGAGGGAGGGAGAGAGGGAGAGAGAGAAAGAGAGAGAGAGAGAAAAGAGTGAGCAGAAAAAGAGAAGGAGATGTGGGGTGAAGAATATATATATTTTTTTTTGAAAAGGTTACAATCACAGGCTTTTATTTGCATCATAACCACAGGCAGTCATTGCATTAATCCACAATTGAGGTTATGCAAGAGAAAATGTGGTTAGACTAAAACCTTTACTGCTACAGGCCATATGGATGTTGTATGTTCAGCATAGCCTCAGGGTGTCATTTCTTTGTGTTTCTGCATGTATGTCGCAGTGCTTGTCAGGGTGACAGTGCAGCAAACATCATCCCTGGGTCAGGCTAGCTCCTGCGCATGTGTTCACAGCTACAGGCCAACATGGCATCACAACGTCAAGTAAATAAATAAATAAATAAACCTTACAACCCTCCCTGTCGGAGCAGCTGCGAGTGGGGAAACAGGCATACAAGCAAATGGAAGTCAAGGCCAATGGAGCACGGTAATGTGTGCATTTATTAAGTTTGCTCGCCACTCGCCGGAGTCCTAGCGCGCCTCGCCGGCCCATCCCTCAGCCTCACGCGGCTGAGTCATAATTCAGTTTGAATAATGCACCTCGTTAAAGGTGCAGAGAGCTGGCTGGATAAGACCCTTGACGATGATGAGGAGTCAGGGCAGAGAGGGAGTGGGATGAGACGTTGCGCTCTCTCGCTCGCTCGCTCTCTCTGCAGAAGCACTCAAGGAGCTCATATGCTGGAGTGTTATGCCAGTTAAAAAAACTGGGCGAAATGTGCTCCCCGCTTCCCGTTATTAAATAAGAAATGCACCCTGAAAGAAACATACCTATTAGTTAAAGTGCCTTAAGATGCTGTATTTTATGTGTGCCTATCTAATGCACACTCCCTAGGTTTTGTTTGTGGTTTAAACTAGTTGCTTTGGTTGTGGCTACTTTGGCAACATGCTGTTTTCAAAGCTTTGTACTGCAAAATAGCAGCCATCATTATGCAGTGCATGCTGTGTTTGTAATGCATTTCTACCATAGTGTAGTCTAAAATGTCCAGTGATGTTGCTGCCATTTTGATTTTCACAGTAACAAGCCATCCTTTGAAATAATCACACATTGTATTGCATGCTCTGTGTGCAGCATAGACACAAATGTATTACATAGCCATATGTCATTGTCATACAGTCTTTCTTAGTTGAAAGCAGGTTTTTAGACAGCTTACACTGCCTAGAGGACACATACTCCACAGAGATTTCAACAGGCCCTTTAATCACTCAGGAATTGAGTTTTGTGCTTTAAAAAAAATGTATCAGTAAAATATGCAATAACTGAGAGGCAACATGAAGTGGGCGCACTCAGTGAAAAGAGATCTTTTGTCGCTGTCCCTCTTCTCATTGAGTGGCTTGTAAATTATTTCTAAATAACTCTCATATTTAGTGCTGTTACATTCCAGGTACAAAAACACTTGTTCTGCCTCTGCATTAGGCTTGCCAGTGTTTCTCGCGTCTCTCTCAGTTAGTGATTGAATGTGAATGTCAGTTCTAGAACTGGAAGTGCTGGGAGATTGCAAGCAGGCTTCGGATCATTTTTTTTCTTTCCCCAGCCCACCACCTCTGCATTTCCATCCCCCTGGCAAAGTATTGTCAGCCTTGTGTTTTTTTTTAATGATTCCAAATCCAATTTGGCTTTAAATCTTTATCCTGACTTTATGACTCTGCAGCGATGGTGAAAAGCAAACACCTGCAGGCTGCTGTTTGGCTGTTTTGAATTTGCATGACAGCACAGACCCCCTTCATTAGCTTTTCCTCATTAATTGCTTTTATTTCATGCCGCACGGCCACAAGCAACGATTGAAAGAAAAGATAATGGCCTCAAGATTATATGCGGCAGCTGATCAATATGCAAGAGCTGCCAGTGACAGCAGACCCCCCATTTTCTCTGCTGAAGAGAATCATCGACTTAACCATAGAAAATTCTCTCTCGAGGTGTGGAGAATCAACCATTCGCTATCTCGCTGCAGAATCTTCTTTGAGTGAAATTAGACATGTGTGGCATCTCAGAGGCCTATCTTCGAAATGTGTTTTTTTTTTTTTTTTGTGATTTTTAAGGTCCGTCGGTAATTCTAATCCACAAGCTTTTTTTTTTGTCAAATTTTTCATGGTCTCTTTGCTGTCCTTTCAGTGGTTGGTTTTAAACATATTCTAGTGTTCATTCACAGCCCGGGACAGCTTTGTTTACCAGAAATAAACATAGTGGCTTGGGTCGAGCCATGAAGAGTCTCGGCCAATCAACACAGTGCTTCAGTAGCACAGATAAGAGGGGTGTCATTTGATTTGATGTTGAGCCTAAATACAAACCTTTCATGAAGCCAAATCTGAATGTTAGACTGCAGTTGTAAGTGACTCGTTAATCAATCGTTTCTGAATTTGTTTTGGCTTTTAGTAACATTGTCATGATGACCATGCTTGCGCCAATAAAATCTTTGCTAAAATATCATCTTCTCCACAGCAGATTAGATGTCTGTGTTGCTGCTGTTACTGTGGTGAAGCTTCCCTATGTAATTAAACTTAGATTACTGTGCCTCTACTCATCCTCCTCTTTCTCATCCTCTTCACTGTCCTCTTCCTCTCGTAGTGTGAGAGCGGCGGAGGGCTACGAAATTCTGCTGGCGCCAGAGGTGACGTACGGACCGCCAGGACTCGACCTCTCCTTCCCTGTCGCCATGACAATTGCCCACTGCGCTGAGGTTAACGCCGCAAACTGGAACATCCAGCTCAAGAGACAAGCAAAGGACAACAAGTGGGAGGTAAGGGGAGGAAGGGGGTTGGGGATTGCTGTGAAAATCGGACACCGCACTACACTGCAATAGTCACTACTGCCGATGTAAGCAGCTCTGTACTCTATTTGCTTAAATTGAACATGGGTTTGTACTGTTTGCCCTGTGATCCCTTTTTTTCACACGCTTTTTTTTTTGGTAATGTCGGAGCTTATTATGAATATTTGATAGATCGCATTAATACTGTAAGACTTGTGTATGCAACTTGTTAAGGATCAAGGGCATTGAGATGCAAGTGGGGGGGGGGGGGGGTGTGATTGATCAGAGGCACATGGCAGGGAGCTGCAGAGAGTACATCAGATGCTCGGAGGGGGGAAGCTGTGCCCTTCCAGCGCAAAACAAGAAAGATCGAAAAAAAAGAAAAACTGCCGGAGGAGAAAACAATTACGGCATGTAATGGCACTGGAGACACATGGCGTTTGTCAGGTGCATGGGTTGCCAGCGGCTGGTGGCCGGCATCGGGGAGCGGAAGGGAGGAGGCGGGGGGGGGGGGTGGGGTGGGGTTGGGGGCGTCAGTTTGGGGAGGGGGAGTGGCAGTTTCGTGGGGGTATCGATCTGGCCACGGTGGATGGACATGGCGGAATGGGTGTCGGCTTTAAGCAATCAGGGGAAGTGTCACGGAAATGACCCCGACGCTGACCTGCCCTCGCCGCCCGCAATGAATGTGAAACAAGCAGTCAGTCCGATTCACAGGCCGATCTGAGGGGGTCCTTAAGCAGAGCAGATGGTGCTCTTTGAAAAATGTTCTGCCTCAGACCGTCTTCTTTCTTTTCTTTTTTTCTTGCTCGTTTTTAAGGACATGTGTGTACACGGCATGAAATTGAGACCGGATGAAAATGCTAATTTTCAGTGACACGGGGTTAATGTTAAAGGGCTGCATTTCTTCAAGGTAGAGCTGGTCAGCGGTGGTTGTAGTCAGAGGACTCCATTTCGCTTCAGCACTGACAGAAATTCTCCTCACAGCCCAGCAGCTATCAATAAAGCAGAAGAAGGGGAGCCATCGCTACCAGCTTGTCAGTCATGTGTCTGAGGGAGAGAAACCGACATGCATGAGGTTCTGAGCTCTGTGGAGATGGAGATGGAGGTCGGGGGGGAAAAGTGGTGTGCTGGAAGAAGTGGCGTATTTGTCAGACTTTTGGGTTTGACAGCACCAAACTTCTGACAGTTCTGACTAAGTGCTTGATGCTGTCAGATCTGTGCTTATAATTCCCAACGGGTCTCGCAAAAGGGGCAGAAAAATATGCAAAATGCCTGCTCATTCAACCTTTGTTTATAACCCCAGCACCATTCGTCATTAAAGTGTTGTAAATGGTGTACCTAAGCAATGCTTGTTGCCATGAAAGACAGTATAATTGCAGGGGAAAAATGTAATAGCAGCACTGTGAGTGAACTAAATGGGTGTCAGTGCATTGTATTTGGACCCAAAGCTATTATTAGGGGCCATTGTGAAGAGTGCTTACTGGGAAAAAAATAATTGAGTTTGCTTCGCCACAAACCCTGTGTCTTAAACGCCATTGTTATAAGAAATTGAGCAGTAATGGAGGCCGTAGAAAGGTAATTTTTGAAAGTGCTGTGTTTGTATGGATGTTTCACTGCCTGACCCCTGGGCTGGAATGAAATGAAAGACACAAATCTAGCTGGTTAAAAAGCCACTGCTTGACCTTACTGTCAATAAATCCACTGCTCTTCCTCCCTCCACTTTCTATACCCCTGAAACCCCCGCATCTCCATACACACACACACACACACACACACACACACACGCACACACACACACACACATACACACACACACGAACACACAAACACACACATACACACACACACACACACACCACACATACATATGCACTGTGTGGCAGTTCGGCATACAAATACTGCCGCTGGCAGAGAGGTCATTGGGGGAGATTTACTTCCCTCTGAAGTCTTGTAGACGTGGTCAGCTCCAGTGGGAATGAAAACGGTCTGTTTTGCACTTGGCATGTCTGCCGTTGTCTGCTGTTTGTAATAGACCCACTGGTGTCCTATTCAAAAGCCAAATTGCCTGATGATCAAACTGAGATGGGGACAGGGAAAAAAAATTAAAGGAAGTGCAATCTGAACGAAATGTCAATGCACTGAAAAGAATAGCCGACAAGGAACCCATTAAGTCTCAAATAATGGTATGAAATTGCACTTCAAAGACCGTTTTGCTGGCCACCAGGTATATGAAAAGTTCTCAGTCACATCAGCACTGCAGCTTATTGATTTATTGTAAGCTATTCTATGCACATTTTACTCAAGTGCATCTGGTAATGGATTTCCAGGGCCACAGTCATTGTGTTGTGCGTGCGTGAATGGTTTCTCCATGATTAGCAATAATTTGTGCTCTTCATTTGGAATTTGCACATTGTGTGTTTTCGGATTATGTGTATCCTGTCACCATGAACGAGTGATAACGGATTTGGACGGCCTAGCCTAGCCTAGCCTAGCCTAGCCTGCCAAACAAAGTGTTTTGCTACAGAGCCAATGCCATGTGTCCTACAGCAAAGGATTTACATTCTCACAGTCATTCTTGAAGTCTAATTCTGGTGATAATGTCATCGCAATGTGATTGCTTTGTCTGTGGCTTTTTATATACCTGCTCTCTGTAGATGTTGTGAGATGATGGGAGATGATACACCGTTTATTAAGCTTATCTGTAACATTATTAGCATATCTGTTTAGTCATCACAGATAATGAACAAAGCGCAGTAAGGATGCTTTTTTTCAACATGTTTGAATCACAGGGGAAATTAAATTCAATTTTCAATGTATTGTGAAGTGTATTACCTTTTTAACTTAAAAAACGTCATTAAGAGGCTGCCTAGTCCCAGGAGATGTTTTATCTAGCCTGTGCAGTTAATAGGACTAGAGATTGTCTCCTGGCACAACTTGCTCCATGCATCTTCACATTTTACATCATTATGAAATCTTTTTATCCGCTTAAGTAGACCCAAATTGCAGGAAAATTTCCAGTAAATTACTCCTGTCTTTTCCACTAACTGACTCTTTTTACATGCTCTCTCTCTCTCTGTCTCTGTCTCTGTCTCTCTCTCTCTCTCTCTCTCTCTCTCTCTCTCTCTCTCTCTCTCTCTCACACACACACACCACATACATACACACACGCGTGCACACACAAACACACACACACACACACACACACACACACACACACACACACACACACACACACACACACACACACACACACACACACACAGACCAACCCCTAACCTTCCACCCATCTCTCTTTCTCTGGATGCAGAGGATGTATCCTATGATTTATGGGTGAATCTCATTTGCACAACCAGAATGAATAGATACATATGTAATAAAAAAGAGCCCGATCTCCATTTCTGAACTCTGACCCAGGAACCCAGCGCTGAACTCAGTCAGAGTTAAATTTTTAATCAGTCACCTTGAGATCCAGGCATCACTTAAACCGTATGCATTGCTCGCAGGGCAGGCCTTCTGTGGGTTTGAGTATAGCTTTGACTTTTACAACGTTCAGCTCGCAAGGAGTACAAATACTGCGTCAGTTTATGCTATAACATGATCCATAAACGGATCTGAATGGACATGCCTGCTGAATAATCTCCCAAATGTCCAATTACAGGAAGTTATGTCAGTGGAGGACGAGTCAACATCCTGTTACTGTCTAATGGAGGCCAACTGCTGCCATGTGCTGTTGGACCAGCCGGGCTCCTACGCACTGGTGGGGGAGGCGCTGAACGAGGAGGCTGTGAAAAGAATGAAGCTAGCCGTCTTCGGCAGCGTGGAGCCAAACTCTACAGACTACAGCCTCCGCGTGTATTGCGTGGACGACACGCCGTATGCCTTTCAGGTGAGGAGAAGAGAAGAAAATGATTTCATGGCGTGACAAGAATGTTAACAGAAAGCGTTGTGTTCTGTGTACAGTAAACACCAGGCCTGAGCCAGGTAGTTTCGCCCCAACGTCCTCAGTGTTGTCGTATTTTATGGTTGTCTTGTCTGTTGAATTTATTTATTTTATTTTTTGTTTATTTATTTATTTCGTTGTCTGTATGATGGACTGGCAGGTGATCTGATGTTCCAAGAGTACCCTCTGTTTCGTTCGTTCCCTCTATTTGTTTGATCACAGCCGTACCAGTAGGAGGAGGATGAGCCACAAGTATAATCTTACATCAGTGATGACACTTTACATTATGCAAAAATCTGTCATCATCATAGGATCCACTGTCACTCTTCAGGCACCCATTCCCGTCGTTTTTTATTGACTTATTTGTTTGTTTCTGTTTGATTGAAATGGGCTGCAGTGGTCTTAAACAACAGCATTAGAAATCAGAGAGGCAGCCCTTTTTTCGTGCCTGGAAATGACTTCTGATGAATGGCTGTGGAAGGGCTGATGCCTCTGCCAATATATCATCTCAAACAGAGGGGCAGTGCCAGGGTCTGTTGAGCTGCAAAAGTCTCAATCTATTGTCTTGTCATGCCGCGTGAGTTATGTGCCCCACTGAGTATTTTATTCCGCCGCATAGACATGCAAG